>CM053026.1:433832958-434432958 GCA_028564925.1 Lithobates sylvaticus
TATGTGTGTGCTCTCCCTCCAGTGTCCCCCTGTGTGTGTGCTCTCCCTCCAGTGTCCCCCTGTGTGTGTGCTCTCCCTCCAGTGTCCCCCTGTGTTTGTGTGTGTGTGTGCTCTCCCTCCAGTGTCCCCCTCTGTGTGTGCTCTTCCTCCAGTGTCCCCCTGTGTGTGTGTGTGTGTGTGTGTGTGTGTGTGTGTCCTCCAGTGTGTGTGTGTGTGTGTGTGTGTGTGTGCTCCCTCCAGTGTCCCCCTGTGTGTGTGTGTGTGATCTCCCTCCATTGTCCCCCTGTGTGTGTGCTCTCCTTCCAGTGTCCCCCTGTGTGTGTGTGTGTGTGTGTGTGTGCTCTCCCTCCAGTGTCCCCCTGTGTGTGTGTGTGCTCTTCCTCCAGTGTCCCCCTGTGTGTGTGGGCTCTCCCTCCAGGGTCCCCCTGTGTGTGTGCTCTCCCTCCAGTGTCCCCCTGTGTGTTTGTGCTCTCCCTCCAGTGTCCCCCTGTGTGTGTGTGCTCTCCCTCCAGTGTCCCCCTGTGTGTGTGTGCTCTCCCTCCAGTGTCCCCCTGTGTGTTTGTGCTCTCCCTCCAGTGCCCCCCTGTGTGTTTGTGCTCTCCCTCCAGTGTCCCCCTGTGTGTGTGTGCTCTCCCTCCAGTGTCCCCCTGTGTGTGTGTGTGTGCTCTCCCTCCAGTGTCCCCCTGTGTGTGTGTGCTCTCCCTCCAGTGTCCCCCTTCATGTGTGCTCTGCTCTCCCTCCAGTGTCCCCCTGTGTGTGTGTGTGTGTGTATGTGTGTGCTCTCCCTCCAGTGTCCCCCTGTGTGTGTGCTCTCCCTCCAGTGTCCCCCTGTGTGTGTGCTCTCCCTCCAGTGTCCCCCTGTGTGTGTGTGTGTGTGTGTGTGTGTCTCCCTCCAGTGTCCCCCTCTGTGTGTGCTCTTCCTCCAGTGTCCCCCTGTGTGTGTGTGTGTGTGTGTGCTCCCTCCAGTGTCCCCCTGTGTGTGTGTGCTCTCCCTCCAGTGTCCCCCTGTGTGTGTGCTCTCCTTCCAGTGTCCCCCTGTGTGTGTGCTCTCCCTCCAGTGTCCCCCTGTGTGTGTGTGTGTGTGTGTGTGTGTGTGTGTGCGCTCTCCCTCCAGTGTCCCCCTGTGTGTGTGTTCTCCCTCCAGTGTCCCCCTGTGTGTGTGCTCTCCCTCCAGTGTCCCCCTGTGTGTGTGTGTGCTCTCCCTCCAGTGTCCCCCTGTGTATGTGTGTGTGTGTGCCCTCCCTCCAGTGTCCCCCTGTGTGTGTGTGTGTGTGTGTGGGTGTGTGTGTGTGCTCTCCCTCCAGTGTCCCCCTGTGTGTGTGTGTGTGTGCTCTCCCTCCAGTGTCCCCCTGTGTGTGTGTGTGTGTGCCCTCCCTCCAGTGTCCCCCTGTGTGTGTGTGTGTGCTCTCCCTCCAGTGTCGCCCTGTGTGTGTGTGTGCTCTCCCTCCAGTGTCCCCCTGTGTGTGCTCTCCCTCCAGTGCCCCCCTGTGTGTGTGTGTGTGTGTGCGTTCTCCCACCAGTGCCCCCCTGCGTGTGTGCGCTCTCCCTACAGTGTCCCCCTGTGTGTGTGCGTTCTCCTGCCAATGTCCCCCTGTGTGTGTGTTCTCCTGCCAGTGTCCCCCTGTGTGTGTGCGTTCTCTCTCCAGTGTCCCCCTGTGAGTATGTTCTCCCTCCAGTGTCCTTGTGTGTGTGTGTGTGCTCTCCCTCCAGTGTCCCCCTGTGTGTGTGTCTGTGCTCTCCCTCCAGTGTCCGCCTGTGTGTGTGTGCTCTCCCTCCAGTGTCCCCGTGTGTGTGTGTGCTCTCCCTCCAGTGTCTCCCTGTGTGTGTGCTCTGCCTCCAGTGTCCCCGTGTGTGTGTGTGCTCTCCCTCCAGTGTCCCCCTGTGTTTGTGCTCTGCCTCCAGTGTCCCCGTGTGTGTGTGTGCTCTCCCTCCAGTGTCCCCCTGTGTGTGTGTGTGTGTGCTCTCCCTCCAGTGTCCCCGTGTGTGTATGCTCTCCCTCCAGTGTCCCCCTGTGTGTGTGTGTGTGTGTGTGTGTGTGTGTGTGTGTGTGTGCTCTCCTCCAGTGTCCCCCTGTGTGTGTGTGCTCTCCCTCCAGTGTCCCCCTGTGTGTGTGTGTGTGCTCTCCCTCCAGTGTCCCCCTGTGTGTGTGTGTGCTCTCCCTCCAGTGTCCCCTGTGTGTGTGTGTGTGTGTGTGCGTGCTCTCCCTCCAGTGTCCCCCTGTGTGTGTGCTCTCCCTCCAGTGTCCCCCTGTGTGTGTGTGTGTGTGTGTGTGTGTGTGTGTGCTCTCCCTCCAGTGTCCCCCTGTGTGTGTGCTCTCCCTAAAGTGTCCCCCTGCGTGTTTGCTCTGCTCTATCTCCAGTGTCCCCCTGTGTGTGTGTGTGTGTGTGTGTGTGTGTGTGCTCTCCCTCCAGTGTCCCCCTGTGTGTGTGTGTGTGTGTGTGCTCTCCCTCCAGTGTCCCCCTGTGTGTGTGCTCTCCCTCCAGTGTCCCCCTGTGTGTGTGTGTGTGTGTGTGTGTGTGTGTGCTCTCCCTCCAGTGTCCCCCTTCGTGTGTGGTCTGCTCTCCCTCCAGTGTCCCCCTGTGTGTGCGTTCTCCCTCCAGTGTCCCCCTGTGTGTGCGTTCTCCCTCCAGTGTCCCCCTGTGTGTGCGTTCTCCCTCCAGTGTCCCCCTGTGTGTGTGTTCCCCCTCCAGTGTCCCCCTGTGTGTGTGTTCCCCCTCCAGTGTCCCCCTGTGTGTGCTCCTCCTCCAGTGTCCCCCTGTGTGTGTGTGTGCTCTCCCTCCAGTGTCCCCCTGTGTGTGTGTGTGTGTGTGTGTGCATTCTCCCTCCAGTGTCCCCCTATGTGTGTGTGTGTGTGTGTGTGTGTGTGTGTGCTCTCCCTCCAGTGTCCCCCTGTGTGTGTGCTCTACCTCCAGTGTCCCCCTGTGTGTGCATTCTCACTCCAGTGTCCCTGTGTGTGTGCGTTCTCCCTCCAGTGTCCCCCTGTGTGTGCGTTCTCCCTCCAGTGTCCCCCTGTGTGTGTGTGTTCTCCCTCCAGTGTCCCCCTGTGTGTGCTCTCCCTCCAGTGTCCCCCTGTGTGTGTGTGCTCTTCCTCCCAGTGTCCCCCTGTGTGCATTCTCCCTCCAGTGTCCCCCTGTGTGTGTGCTCTCCCTCCAGTGTCCCCCTGTGTGTGCGTTCTCCCTCCAGTGTCCCCCTGTGTGTGCGTTCTCCCTCCAGTGTCCCCTTGTGCGTGCGTTCTCCCTCCAGTGTCCCCCTGTGTGTGCTCTCCCTCCAGTGTCCCCCTGTGTGTGTGTGTGTGTGCTCTCCCTCCAGTGTCCCCCTGTGTGTGTGTGTGTGTGTGTGTGTGTGTGTGTGTGCATTCTCCCTCCAGTGTCCCCCTATGTGTGTGTGTGTGTGTGTGTGTGTGTGTGTGCTCTCCCTCCAGTGTCCCCCTGTGTGTGTGCTCTCCCTCCAGTGTCCCCCTGTGTGTGCATTCTCACTCCAGTGTCCCCCTGTGTGTGCGTTCTCCCTCCAGTGTCCCCCTGTGCGTGCTCTCCCTCCAGTGTCCCCCTGTGTGTGTGTGTGCTCTTCCTCCCAGTGTCCCCCTGTGTGCATTCTCCCTCCAGTGTCCCCCATGTGTGTGTGTGTGCTCTCACTCCAGTGTCCCCCTGTGTGTGCATTCTCACTCCAGTGACTTTAACCAGTGCTGTAGTAGGTCTTTAGCTACCTACTACCCAGCTACCTACTACCCAAATGTGGGGTCTCTGTGACTCCTGATCGCTGGTGTGGTGTGTGCTCTCCCTCCAGTGTCCCCCTGTGTGTGTGCTCTCCCTCCAGTGTCCCCCTGTGTGTGTGCTCTCCCTCCAGTGTCCCCCTGTGTGTGTGTGTGTGTGTGTGTGTGTGTGTGTGTGTGTGTGTGTGCTCTCCCTCCAGTGTCCCCCTCTGTGTGTGCTCTTCCTCCAGTGTCCCCCTGTGTGTGTGTGTGTGTGTGTGTGCTCCCTCCAGTGTCCCCCTGTGTGTGTGTGTGTGTGTGTGTGTGTGTGTGTGTGGTGTGTGTGTGTGTGTGTGCTCCCTCCAGTGTCCCCCTGTGTGTGTGCTCTCCTTCCAGTGTCCCCCTGTGTGTGTGTGTGTGCTCTCCCTCCAGTGTCCCCGTGTGTGTGTGTGTGTGTGTGTGTGTGTGTGTGCTCTCCCTCCAGTGTCCCCCTGTGTGTGTGCTCTCCCTCCTGTGTCCCCCTGTGTGTGTGTGCTCTCCCTCCAGTGCCCCCTGTGTGTGTGTGTGTGTGCTCTCCCTCCAGTGTCCCCCTTCGTGTGTGCTCTGCTCTCCCTCCAGTGTCCCCCTGTGTGTGTGTGTGTGTGTGTGTGTGTGTATGTGTGTGCTCTCCCTCCAGTGTCCCCCTGTGTGTGTGCTCTCCCTCCAGTGTCCCCCTGTGTGTGTGCTCTCCCTCCAGTGTCCCCCTGTGTGTGTGTGTGTGTGTGTGTGTGTGCTCTTCCTCCAGTGTCCCCCTGTGTGTGTGTGTGTGTGTGTGTGTGTGTGTGTGTGCTCCCTCCAGTGTCCCCCTGTGTGTGTGTGTGTGCTCTCCCTCCATTGTCCCCCTGTGTGTGTGCTCTCCTTCCAGTGTCCCCCTGTGTGTGTGTGTGCTCTCCCTCCAGTGTCCCCATGTGTGTGTGTGCTCTCCCTCCAGTGTCCCCCTGTGTGTGTGTGCTCTCCCTCCAGTGTCCCCCTGTGTGTGTGTGCTCTACCTCCAGTGTCCCCCTGTGTGTGTGCTCTCCCTCCAGTGTCCCCCTGTGTGTGTGCTCTCCCTCCAGTGTCCCCCTGTGTGTTTGTGCTCTCCCTCCAGTGTCCCCCTGTGTGTGTGTGCTCTCCCTCCAGTGTCCCCCTGTGTGTGTGTGTGCTCTCCCTCCAGTGTCCCCCTGTGTGTGTGTGCTCTCCCTCCAGTGTCCCCCTTCATGTGTGCTCTGCTCTCCCTCCAGTGTCTCTCCCTGTGTGTGTGTGCGTTCTCCCTCCAGTGTCCCCCTGTGTGTGCGTTCTCCCTCCAGTGTCCCCCTGTGTGTGTGTGTGTTCCCCCTCCAGTGTCCCCTGTGTGTGCTCCCCCTCCAGTGTCCCCCTGTGTGTGTGTCTGCTCTCCCTCCAGTGTCCCCCTGTGTGTGTGTGTGTGTGTGTGTGTGTGTGTGTGCATTCTCCCTCCAGTGTCCCCCTATGTGTGTGTGTGTGTGTGTGTGTGCTCTCCCTCCAGTGTCCCCCTGTGTGTGTGCTCTACCTCCAGTGTCCCCCTGTGTGTGCATTCTCACTCCAGTGTCCCTCTGTGTGTGCGTTCTCCCTCCAGTGTCCCCCTGTGTGTGCGTTCTCCCTCCAGTGTCCCCCTGTGTGTGTGTGTTCTCCCTCCAGTGTCCCCCTGTGTGTGCTCTCCCTCCAGTGTCCCCCTGTGTGTGTGTGCTCTCCCTCCCCCTGTGTCCCCCTGTGTGTGTGCTCTCCCTCCAGTGTCCCCTGTGTGTGTGCGTTCTCCCTCCAGTGTCCCCCTGTGTGTGCGTTCTCCCTCCAGTGTCCCCCTGTGTGTGCGTTCTCCCTCCAGTATCCCCTTGTGCGTGCGTTCTCCCTCCAGTGTCCCCCTGTGTGTGCTCTCCCTCCAGTGTCCCCCGGTGTGTGTGTGTGTGTGTGCTCTCCCTCCAGTGTCCCCCTGTGTGTGTGTGTGTGTGTGCATTCTCCCTCCAGTGTCCCCCTATGTGTGTGTGTGTGTGTGTGTGTGTGTGTGTGCTCTCCCTCCAGTGTCCCCCTGTGTGTGTGCTCTCCCTCCAGTGTCCCCCTGTGTGTGCATTCTCACTCCAGTGTCCCCCTGTGCGTGCTCTCCCTCCAGTGTCCCCCTGTGTGTGTGTGCTCTTCCTCCCAGTGTCCCCCTGTGTGCATTCCCCCTCCAGTGTCCCCCCATGTGTGTGTGTGTGCTCTCACTCCAGTGTCCCCCTGTGTGTGCATTCTCACTCCAGTGACTTTAACCAGTGCTGTAGTAGGTCTTTAGCTACCTACTACCCAGCTACCTACTACCCAAATGTGGGGTCTCTGTGACTCCTGATCGCTGGTGTGGTGTGTGCTCTCCCTCCAGTGTCCCCCTGTGTGTGTGCTCTCCCTCCAGTGTCCCCCTGTGTGTGTGGTCTCCCTCCAGTGTCCCCCTGTGTGTGTGTGTGTGTGTGTGTGTGTGCTCTCCCTCCAGTGTCCCCCTCTGTGTGTGCTCTTCCTCCAGTGTCCCCCTGTGTGTGTGTGTGCTCCCTCCAGTGTCCCCCTGTGTGTGTGTGTGTGTGTGTGTGTGCTCTCCCTCCAGTGTCCCCCTGTGTGTGTGCTCTCCTTCCAGTGTCCCCCTGTGTGTGTGTGTGTGCTCTCCCTCCAGTGTCCCCGTGTGTGTGTGTGTGTGTGTGTGTGTGTGTGTGTGTGTGTGTGCTCTCCCTCCAGTTTCCCCCTGTGTGTGTGCTCTCCCTCCTGTGTCCCCCTGTGTGTGTGTGCTCTCCCTCCAGTGCCCCCCTTCGTGTGTGCTCTGCTCTCCCTCCAGTGTCCCCCTGTGTGTGTGTGTGTGTGTGTGTGTGTATGTGTGTGCTCTCCCTCCAGTGTCCCCCTGTGTGTGTGCTCTCCCTCCAGTGTCCCCCTGTGTGTGTGCTCTCCCTCCAGTGTCCCCCTGTGTGTGTGTGTGTGTGTGTGTGTGTGTGTGTGTGTGCTCTTCCTCCTGTGTGTGTGTGTGTGTGTGTGTGTGTGTGTGTGTGCTCCCTCCAGTGTCCCCCTGTGTGTGTGTGTGTGTGCTCTCCCTCCATTGTCCCCCTGTGTGTGTGCTCTCCTTCCAGTGTCCCCCTGTGTGTGTGTGTGCTCTCCCTCCAGTGTCCCCATGTGTGTGTGTGTGTGTGTGTGTGCTCTCCCTCCAGTGTCCCCCTGTGTGTGTGTGCTCTCCCTCCAGTGTCCCCCTGTGTGTGTGTGCTCTCCCTCCAGTGTCCCCCTGTGTGTGTGCTCTCCCTCCAGTGTCCCCCTGTGTGTGTGCTCTCCCTCCAGTGTCCCCCTGTGTGTTTGTGCTCTCCCTCCAGTGTCCCCCTGTGTGTTTGTGCTCTCCCTCCAGTGTCCCCCTGTGTGTGTGTGCTCTCCCTCCAGTGTCCCCCTGTGTGTGTGTGTGTGCTCTCCCTCCAGTGTCCCCCTGTGTGTGTGTGCTCTCCCTCCAGTGTCCCCCTTCATGTGTGCTCTGCTCTCCCTCCAGTGTCCCCCTGTGTGTGTGTGTGTATGTGTGTGCTCTCCCTCCAGTGTCCCCCTGTGTGTGTGCTCTCCCTCCAGTGTCCCCCTGTGTGTGTGCTCTCCCTCCAGTGTCCCCCTGTGTGTGTGTGTGTGCTCTCCCTCCAGTGTCCCCCTCTGTGTGTGCTCTTCCTCCAGTGTCCCCCTGTGTGTGTGTGTGTGTGTGTGTGCTCCCTCCAGTGTCCCCCTGTGTGTGTGTGTGTGTGTGTGTGCTCTCCCTCCAGTGTCCCCCTGTGTGTGTGCTCTCCTTCCAGTGTCCCCCTGTGTGTGTGTGTGCTCTCCCTCCAGTGTCCCCCTGTGTGTGTGTTCTCCCTCCAGTGTCCCCCTGTGTGTGTGTTTTCCCTCCAGTGTCCCCCTGTGTGTGTGCTCTCCCTCCAGTGTCCCCCTGTGTGTGTGTGCTCTCCCTCCAGTGTCCCCCTGTGTGTGTGTGTGCTCTCCCTCCAGTGTCCCCCTGTGTATGTGTGTGTGTGTGTGTGTGTGTGTGTGTGCCCTCCCTCCAGTGTCCCCCTGTGTGCGTGTGTGTGTGTGTGTGCTCTCCCTCCAGTGTCCCCCTGTGTGTGTGTGTGTGCTCTCCCTCCAGTGTCCCCTGTGTGTGTGTGTGTGTGTGCCCTCCCTCCAGTGTCCCCCTGTGTGTGTGTGTGTGCTCTCCCTCCAGTGTCACCCCCTGTGTGTGTGTGTGTGTGTGTCTCCCTCCAGTGTCCCCTGTGTGTGCTCTCCCTCCAGTGCCCCCCTGTGTGTGTGTGTGTGTGTGTGTGTGCGTTCTCCCACCAGTGCCCCCCTGCGTGTGGGCGCTCTCCCTACAGTGTCCCCCTGTGTGTGTGCGTTCTCCTGCCAATGTCCCCCTGTGTGTGTGTTCTCCCGCCAGTGTCCCCCTGTGTGTGTGCGTTCTCTCTCCAGTGTCCCCCTGTGAGTATGTTCTCCCTCCAGTGTCCTTGTGTGTGTGTGTGTGCTCTCCCTCCAGTGTCCCCCTGTGTGTGTGTCTGTGCTCTCCCTCCAGTGTCCCCCTGTGTGTGTGTGTATGTTCTCCCTCCAGTGTCCGCCTATGTGTGTGTGCTCTCCCTCCAGTGTCCCCCTGTGTGTGTGTGCTCTTCCTCCAGTGTCCCCCTGTGTGTGCTCTCCCTCCAGTGTCACCCTGTGTGTGCCCTCCCTCCAGTGTCCCTCTGTGTGTGCGTTCTCCCTCCAGTGTCCCCCTGTGTGTGCGTTCTCCCTCCAGTGTCCCCCTGTGTGTGCGTTCTCCCTCCAGTGTCCCCCTGTGTGTGCGTTCTCCCTCCAGTGTCCCCCTGTGTGTGTGTTCTCCCTCCAGTGTCCCCCTATGTGTGTGTGTGCTCTCCCTCCAGTGTCCCCCTGTGTGTGTGCTCTCCCTCCAGTGTCCCCCTGTGTGTGTGCTCTCCCTCCAGTGTCCCCCTGTTTGTGCGTTCTCACTCCAGTGTCCCCCTGTGTGTGCGTTCTTACTCCAGTGTCCCCCTGTGTGTGCGTTCTCACTCCAGTGTCCCCCTGTGTGTGCGTTCTCCCTCCAGTGTCCCCCTGTGTGTGCGTTCTCCCTCCAGTGTCCCCCTGTGTGTGCGTTTTCCCTCCAGTGTCCCCCTGTGTGTGCGTTCTCCCTCCAGTGTCCCCCTGTGTGTGTGTGTGTGTGTTCCCCCTCCAGTGTCCCCCTGTGTGTGCTCCCCCTCCAGTGTCCCCCTGTGTGTGTGTGTGCTCTCCCTCCAGTGTCCCCCTGTGTGTGTGTGTGTGTGTGTGCATTCTCCCTCCAGTGTCCCCCTATGTGTGTGTGTGTGTGTGTGTGTGTGTGTGTCCCCCTGTGTGTGTGCTCTCCCTCCAGTGTCCCCCTGTGTGTGTGCTCTACCACCAGTGTCCCCCTGTGTGTGCATTCTCACTCCAGTGTCCCTCTGTGTGTGTGTGGTCTCCCTCCAGTGTCCCCCTGTGTGTGCGTTCTCCCTCCAGTGTCCCCCTGTGTGTGTGTGTGTGTTCTCCCTCCCGTGTCCCCCTGTGTGTGCTCTCCCTCCAGTGTCCCCCTGTGTGTGTGTGCTCTTCCTCCCAGTGTCCCCCTGTGTGCATTCTCCCTCCAGTGTCCCCCTGTGTGTGTGCTCTCCCTCCAGTGTCCCCCTGTGTGTGCGTTCTCCCTCCAGTGTCCCCCTGTGTGTGCGTTCTCCCTCCAGTGTCCCCTTGTGCGTGCGTTCTCCCTCCAGTGTCCCCCTGTGTGTGCTCTCCCTCCAGTGTCCCCCTGTGTGTGTGTGTGTGTGCTCTCCCTCCAGTGTCCCCCTGTGTGTGTGTGTGTGTGCATTCTCCCTCCAGTGTCCCCCTATGTGTGTGTGTGTGTGTGTGTGCTCTCCCTCCAGTGTCCCCCTGTGTGTGTGCTCTCCCTCCAGTGTCCCCCTGTGTGTGCATTCTCACTCCAGTGTCCCCCTGTGTGTGCGTTCTCCCTCCAGTGTCCCCCTGTGTGTGTGTGTGTGTGCTCTTCCTCCCAGTGTCCCCCTGTGTGCATTCTCCCTCCAGTGTCCCCCATGTGTGTGTGTGTGCTCTCACTCCAGTGTCCCCCTGTGTGTGCATTCTCACTCCAGTGACTTTAACCAGTGCTGTAGTAGGTCTTTAGCTACCTACTACCCAAATGTGGGGTCTCTGTGACTCCTGATCGCTGAGCTACAACCCTTTTTTTTTGGGGGGGCAAATGGGCCTATCTTGAGAAAGGGGCCTGGAGCTACAGCCCCAATAGCCCCTATGTTAATCTGGCCCTGACAGCAGGTCACTGAGGTGAGAAGATTACCTATGAATTACTACGTGATTATGCCTATTGGCCTCATATGTTGAAAGATGTCCAAACCTATTGTTAGGGTTGTCTAGTTTGTGCTCAGTTCCAACCGCAAGGTCCCCCACACATCATGCCCCACTTCAGAGAAAGGGTTTCTCATTGCCATGGTCCTACATACAGATTGACTTTATAGGTCCTGTCACAAAGTCATCCAGGGGAAACAAATACATGTTAACGGTCACTTGTGTATTTACCAAGTGGGTAGAGTGTTTAGCGGCTCTTTGCTTATTAACCATGTATTTTCCTGATTTGGTCTGCCATTAAGGATTGATTTGGATCAGTATAACGGAAATTATACATTGCCTATCGTTCAGCATCTAGTGGATCAGTAGAGCACTATAACCAGTCTATTGTCAACATTCTTAAGAAATTTGTTAAAGAATCAGGTAAAGACTGGGACATGAAGTTGCCTCTAGTGCTCATGGCTATCAGAGCTACACCAAGTGCTGCTACTAGGATGTCACCCTTTGAGTTGATGACCGGTAGGAAAATGGTACTTCCACAGCATCTGTTGTATCGCACATCAGATTATAACCTGATCAATGCAGCCACGACACATCAGTACATGGAAAACCTTTGTCAGCATTTTCAACACATTTTTGCACAGAAGAATCTCGAGAAAGCAGCAGTAAGTAATAAAACTTATTATGATCTCACCTGTGGTTTACAAAATAAGAATTGTCAAAAATAATGATTTTGTGGAAAAATGGGTTCACATCAATCAATTGCGTGCTTGTCATCCTAGGTCTCAACTGAGAATGCTGGAAGGTAATGTAGAGAAGAGACTTAATAAGTATCTCAAGAAGTATACTTACTTAATAAGTATAAGTAATAAGTATCTCAAGAGAATGTAAATGTAATGATTTGACATTGTGATAATTCTCACTCAACTTACAGATCTTCATATCTTGAGCTTCCACCCATGATTATTGGTCCTGCCAATCATTGCAGAATACCATACCATTGAATAATTTTAGCTATCTGGAGGATAAGGAACCAGTCGCTATATCATATATATATATATAGCATAGCTAGAAAATGTAAATATTTGATAAGAATATGTATTCATACTATCTGTTTTCTTACTTAGAAAAAGATTGACAGTCCAAACCAGATCGTTGATTGGTAAAGACGATGATGACTACCAAAGACACAGTGATCGTGTGGATGGTGTTAATTCTTTGCGCCCAGTTTCGGACTGAACCTGTCATCAAACCCAAAGACCAAATCTTCATCAGGAGTCATGTTGTAAGATGCTCCAGGATTCTTCTTACTGTAAAGAAAGATTTTGTCTCAAAAGATTTTTGTGTGTTTGGATCCAAGGATATCCATTGAGAGGAATTACAATATATCCCATTTTCAGCTTGTAGAGATGCAAGAAGGATATATTGTACATGTAAACAAGGCTCAAGTTTGAGTGCAAGAGATTCATCAGTTTTTTTGATTGCCATCATTGTCTTCACTACGCCCGGGTTGGTGGTTTCCACCATCACTTCAGCAGTCAATTCTATTTAAAGCGGAGCTCCACTCTAAAGTGGAACTTCCGCTTATCAGATTCCTCCCCCCCTCCGGTGCCACAATTGGCACCTTTCAGGGGGGGGGGGGTGCAGATACCTGTATAATACAGGTATCTGCACCCACTTCCGGACAAGATATCCGGAGCTGCCCCGCCCCTATCTGCAGATGCCCCGTTGTGTCTTGGGAAACACAGTTCCCAGGACACAACGGGGACCAATAGAGACGCGCAGCGCGACTCGCGCATACGCAGTAGGGAACCGGGCAGTGAAGACGTTGCGTCTTCACTTCCTGATTCCCTGACAGAGGATGGCGGCGGGGCAGCCGAGAGACGAGCGGTCGCTCGTCACATTCTGCCGACACCGCTGGAACCTGGAACAGGTAAGTGTCCATTTATTAAAAGTCAGCAGCTGCAGTATTTGTAGCTGCTGACTTTTAATATTTTTGGTGCGGGTGGAGCTCCGCTTTAAGACCCATATGGAGAAATTATCCAAGACAGACAATAACATTCCTTTATCAAGGTGAATGAAAAGAGAGAAACATCCTTCAATTTAAAAATAATATGGCCACATCTTTTTAGCGAATGTGATATTTCTTATGACCCGTTTCCCTAATATATCCAAGGTTGCGCATCTGAATACCATGGTAAACAAGGGGGGGAGGGATATGTCAGAACTATTGAGGTTAAAAAGAATTACCATATATACTCGAGTATAACCCGAGTTTCTCAGCACATTTTTTTATGCTGGAAACCCCCCCTCGGCTTATACTCGAGTGAGGGTCCCCACCAAAAAAAGTCCAGAAAATGGAGCCAACAAAATATGGTTGCGCTCTAAACCCTTAACCTTATACAACATGCTAATAAGTGATCAGTGAGTGATAACTAAAAAATTAGTCCCACATGTAAATTAATAACTCTGTGAATGCTCAGTGACGATAAATCAGAATTCCAATGACGGTCAATCAAACTTCCAATCAAAAAATCTTTAGCAAATATTGAGTATATCAACTTGTGAACAGTTCCAAGAAGTTAGTGTGACTTTGCTTCACAGACCCACCACCATAGGAAATGTGCGCTTACCAGCTGCACAGACAAGTAATGCCTGTGGCTAACACCCAGCCAGGGCCTTTTCCTCAATGGTGTTCCGATATCGGTCCGAGTTTATGGACTCGCTCAATTCCAATAATAGGGGGATACATCTCACCTATGAGGCAAGCTGTAGGGAGATTAATTTCCTGGATTTGAAGATATCAGTTAGAGGTGATATGTTTGTCACCTCTACATTTTCTAAGTCCACGGACAGGAATTCCTATATTCCGGTGGGAAGCTGCCATCATGCCTCTTGGCTTTGATCAGTGCCTAAAAGCCAATATATGAGGCTGAAACGAAATTGTACAGAAGTAGATACATTTTTAGTGCAGGCTGGAGTACTCCCACAGAAATTTCTGGATAAGGTTTACACTAAAAAGGCCCTGTCTGACACTTTGGACCAAGTCAGACTGATGGATAGGGCAGATTTATTAAAAGAAAGCCCCCCTACGGGACAGAAATGAGACGATAGGAGTCCCTTTTATTACAAATTTTTCCAATCAACATCAAACTAAAGTAATTTTGCCTATTAGACCTCAGGTGGTCTTTAGGGGTGTTCCCTCTTTAAAAGACGAACTGGCTCCTAACATCTTAAACCCTCCCACTAACAAAACTATTTTTTTGGGGAGCTCACTGGTTATTACCAGTGCAGAAGATGCCAAGTGTGCTCTCTAAATGGGTGTAAGACTAGGAGGACAACTAGTTTTGTTTCCAGTGTTACATCCAGAGAATATAAGATTGAGCCATTCATTACAAGCTTCTCAGAGGGGGTAGTCTACCTACTGCAGTGCCCTTGTGGTCTGCAGTATGTGGGCACAACCAAACGCCCCCTCCAGGTCCATCTTAACGAGCACATCAGCAACATTAGAAAGAGGTTCACTAAACATTCAGTATCTAAACAGGGATCCCTCCAATACCATCTTTCTTGGAATAGACAAATTTAACCCCCATTGGAGGGGCAGTTGTCTTGTAAGAAGTATTTCCAAGCTTGAGATGGCATGGGTACGTAGGATAAAGACTTATGTCCCCTATGGTTTAAATATCGACGTTGATGTCAATGCATTCATAGATAATGCTTGACCTTTCCATATTTAGTGATATGTTTAGCATTTCTTTTGATGAGATGTGACCAGGTATAATGTGAACTCGATCTGAATCTTGGGGAGCTAGCCATACGATTTTTACGTTACCTTACATATAGGGAAGTTTGTCATCGGCCCTTAATGAGGCTGTATTCCCCTTAGTGTAGCGCCCTTTGGTTATGCACCTGGTACGCGACACTCATTTAACAATCACAATGAGTACACGATGAGTACACACATTTTCCTGTGATAGTTCCATCTACTAGTGTAATGCCATTTTGGATTTAATTTAGATTTTTTAATAATTTTTTAATTTTCAATTCTTTATGGCCACTAGTCATGGGTATTTGCCGTCCTTGATTTGGATGACACATTTCCATCTGCTTGCCTTTAGGGGTGCGATATACTGTGGGTTCTTTCCTGACCAACTTTGTGGATATCGGCCGATCCGTTTGTTTGAATGGCCATGTTGGTCTATATGAACAATTTGACTATTCTATTTGTCTTCCTCACTTGGTGCCATGCTTGATATGTTTCTATATATCTTAGCATGTCATGAGTCTTAATGACTTTACCAGTTCCTGTTGTGGTTGATATACTATCATCCTTTATCTATCGGGTGTGTGACACATTCAGACATTCAGGCTTTCATTACAACCTATATCGTATGGGCTTTGTTTTGTACCGGGTCTACAGATTTCATGGATGTCGGACGATTTCTGTATATGAAACATGGTCTATATTACACTAGATGTATATGGGTTGTCATCATATCACATGGACCATGGCTTCTTGCCGACTGACCTCGTTGATGTCGGACGGTCTGTATATTTGAATTCATGGTCCATGCGACCACTATGGATAATGCGTTGCAATAATCCACAAGTGGTCTATTTTCATATTTAGTTTGTTATTTAGCTTGTGTGTGTATCACAGATATCAGTCAAGCAATATGGCGCCTGTTGTGTACACAGTAACTATCTTTGCTTGTTACTTATCAATGAATAGATTTTAATAAAACCTTTAGATTGTTTGCTAGTTTCTATTTTCTTTATGTAGAAGTTTAGAGGTAGCGTCATAGCTGGCTACTGATTAGTGCCCGCAGTGACGATTTTTTAGGAATATTTTTTGAGAGCTATCTCCATGATGCTGTCCCTTGATGAATCCATTGTGATACAGCGGTCTTGCCATGTGGGGACACCTTGGCCATTTAGATGAGAATTAAAACAGACATACATGTACTATGGCTCAGATCCTTTAGGCTTAATGTTTAGAGTACTCCTGGCATTAGTAACTTGTCTTCCCTGTGCCCCAAGACGACGTCAAACCTGTGATGAAACACGTCGGGAGGAGCGACGTGCTGACGTCATCGCGCACTACGTCCCGTTGTTTGTTAGCACAGGCGTGTGTATTGCAGCCGGCCGCATATTTTTATCCATTGCTATTTTTATGCCTAATAGGCGTTTGTGCGTTTAATATTTAATAAAAACCAAGCAGGTTTTACCTATGGCCATTTTTTATTATTTCTTTCTAAACCATGTTTGCACCATCACGCACTGAGCTGTATACAAGCTTATAGCGGAGGATTCGTTCAGTAAAGGTCCGGACCAGAAGACCCCCCCACAGATTGGACCAATTTCGGAACACCACTGAGGAAAAGGCCCTGGCTGGGTGTTAGCCACAGGCATTACTTGTCTGTGCAGCTGGTAAGTGCACATTTCTTATGGTGGTGGGTCTGTCAAGCAAAGTCACACTAACTTCTTGTAACTGTTCACAAGTTGATATACTCACTATTTGCTAAGAATTTTTCGATTGGAAGTTTGAGTGATTGATATTTAAGTTATCACTCACTGATCACTTATTAGCACGATGTAAAAGCTTAAGGTTTTAGAGCGCAACCATATTTTGTTTTTCACTCAGGAAACTATTCCTTTGCCTGCCAGTATTGCCAACCTTCACTGAGATCGGTTACACCTGGATGTCATTACCTCACCTTTGTTCTCCATCATCCTTGGCATGCCTTGGTTGCAGGCCCACAACCCACACATTAACTGGGCATCTGAGAAAATCACGTTTCTTTATCATACTGTCATCAGTTCTGTCTACAAGAAGTTGCCTGTGATCCTCCAGCTCTGCTGTGTCTGGACTCGGAAATACACCAAGTAGTTCCAATGGTGTATCGCAATTTTATGGAAGTTTTCATTAAAAAGGGAGCGGAGACTCTTCCTCCCCACAGGGTCTATGACTGCCGGATTAAACTCCTTCCAGGGGCCGAAGTCCCTTTTGGGAGAATCTTCCCTCTAACACAGCTGGAGAAGGGATTCATCTGCCAATCTACCTCTCCGGCAGGAGCAGGCATCTTCTTTGTGGAGAAGAAGGGTCACACGTTACGGCCCTGTGTTGACTATCGCAAGCTTAACAAAATTACTGTTAAAAATTGCTACCCTCTTCCATGGTGCCTGAATTATTTCAAAGGCTCGGAGCTGCAACCACCTTCACTAAACTAGACCTTAGAGGGGCCTACACCCTGGTCCGCATCAGGGAAGGAGACAAATGGAAGACGGCCTTTTGCAACCAATTCAGGCACTTTGAGGATCTGGTGATGCCATTCAGATTGTGTAATGCCCCGGCCACTTTAACATTTTGTCAATGATATCTTCCGAGACTGCCTAGACCTGTTCATCATAGTATACCTAGATGATATTCTGATTTTCTCTTCTTCTGTGGACAACCATCACAAGCATGTCAGATGTGTGTTGGGTCGGCTTCAGGCAACATGGCCTATATGCCAAGCCGAAAAGTGTGAATTTGAACGGCAGAGTATCCAATTCCTTGGGCTGATTATCTCGGTTGAAGGTATCAAGATGGACCTCCAGAAGATTACAGCTATTTTGGATTGGCCAGTTTCTGCAGAAAAAAAAGGGGTTCAACGTGCTTTTTTTTTTTTTAAAACTAGAATTCATTAAGGGGTCCTTGGCTATCATCTCTCCCATTACACAGTTAACCAGGCAAGGTGTCAGTTTCCACTGGTCTTCTGAAGCCCAGACTGCCTTTGAAAAACTCAAGACACTGTTCACCTCTGCATCTGTTATAAGATATCCCGATTCTACCTTACCATTTGTCCTGGTAGTGGATGCATCTGAAACGGCGTTGCTCGCCCAACGACAGGGGTCCAAAGCCCTGTTACACCCAGTTGCATTTTTCTCCCGAAACCTATCGACAGCAGAGAAGAACTATTATGTCGGGGACCGAGAACTTTTGGCAATAAAATCTGCACTGGAGGAGTGGCAATATCTATTGGAGGGGACTGCACATCCGATCCTGATCTATACAGATCAAAAAAATCTGGAATATCTAAGGAGTGCAAGGAGATTAACCGCTTCCCGACCGCCTCCTGCACATTTACGTCCACAGAATGGCACCGCTAGGCAAAAGCACGTACAGGTACGTCCCCTTTAATTGCCCAGCCGTGGGGCCGCGCGCGCGCCACCACCCGGTCGGGAGCTCCGTGACCATGGCCGCGGGACCAGCGGACCCGATCGCCGCTGGTGTCCCGCGATCGGGTCACAGAGCTGAAGAACGGGGAGCGGTCTGTGTAAACAAACCTCTCACCGCGCTTCCTACACTGCCTGTCACTGATCGGCTGTTCCCTGTCATCGGGAAAGCCGATCAATGACATCAGACGTACAGCCACGCCCCCCTACTGTAAAAACAAGTCACACTTAGCCCCTCCCCGCCCCCTAGTGGTTAACTCCTTCACTGCCAGTGTCATTTACATAGGAATCAGTGCATTTAAATAGCACTGATTTCTATATAAATGACAATGGTCCCAAACATGTGTCAAAAATGTCCGATGTGTCCGCCATAATGTCGCAGTCACAATAAAAATCGCTGATCGCCGCCCATTACTAGTAAAAAAAAAATATTAATAAAAATGCTATAAAACTATCCCCTATTTTGTAAATGCTATAACTTTTGCGCAAACAAATCAATAATCGCTAATTGCGATTTTTTTTTACCAAAAATATGTAGAAGAATACGTATCAGCCTTAACTGAGGAAAAAAAATGTTTTTTTATATATTTTTTGGGGATATTTATTATAGCAAAAAGTAAAAAATATTGCATTTTTTTCAAAATTGTCACTCTATTTTTGTTTATAGTGCAAAAAATAAAAACCGCAGGGGCGATCAAATACCACCAAAAGAAAGCTCTATTTGTGGGAAAAAAAGGACGCCAATTTTGTTTGGGAGCCACGTCGCACCACCGCGCAATTGTCAGTTAAAGCGACGCAGTGCCGAAATGCAAAAAGGGGCCTGGTCCTTTGGCTGCAAATTGGTCCGGGGCTGAAGTGGTTAAGGCCACGTCAAGCCAGCATTATTCTTTTCCAGATTTTCCTTCCATCTCACCTACCAGCCCAGCTCCAAAAACACGAAACCCGACGCATTGTCCAGTATGTCCAGTGATGCTGAAGAAACTACATACTACAACTACAATTTTCTTCTAGTACAAGAAGATCTACTTTCTCAGATCAAACAAGCTTCTGTAGGGATTGGTTTCCCCCTAGAAATAGATTTACAGGCAAAAGATGGTCTGTTTTGGTACAAGAACAAAATCTTCATACCAGAGGGTCTACGGGTTGCCATACTGGAGCTTTGCCACAATCATGTGTTAGCCGGACATTTTGGTATATCCAAGACTTCTTAGCTTGGAAGAACAGTGAAGGGTTTTCCCCTAGGTTTGTGGACTTTCAATTGGCACTACCACACTTTCCCAAAAAGAAACACAAGTATGTAATAGTAGCAAAATTTATTTGAAAAAATATTATATAAAAAATTGTTGAAAAAATTGGAACATATTTGACAAAATCGCAGAAATAAAATATGCATCAATCAAATAAGTAATCTAATACATGACATCAGACCAGACGCGTTTCGGAGTGAGAAGATTTCCTCCTTCTTCAGTGGCCGTGGTGTCGAATTTATAGTTTAGTTCTAAATGCAAAGAATATATACATGATTTTAGCATGATGAAATACATTATGGGAAGATTCTTGAGAAAATGGCAAAATAGATATTAGTTTAAAAGCATGTATTCCAGAAATATAGTAGTGGCATAGGGTGGTATGCGGTAAACTTATTCAGTGTAAAACATCAAGATCAAAAATGAAAAGAAACTCACATGTATGTTGATGCGTTGATAGGACATATGTTCCACCATATTAAAAACAGTATACAGCATAGGCGCAACAGGGGATGTTTCGTTTGGATCAAATTTTTTGTATGAAGATCCAAAATTATTTTCTTTGACAAGGTATAACCTGGATGCAAATGATCAATAGCCAAAACAAAGGAGCCAAAAGATCACATAGGGCTCTTAGTTGAGACTAAGTGGCCGTAAGAGTAGAGCGATGGAGGATGTGAGACTGCTGAGGTCAACAAAAATAATCTCAAAGTCCTCTGAAAAAAAGGAGAAAAAGTTTTAATGAAATGGGTATTGTATTTAAGATTTTAAACGAACCAAAATTATATTTGGAAAAATTCTTTTTATTATGAAGTATATAATTAACTCACGTCTATGTGGTATATTACCTGTGTTACAGCTTGAGGATGAAGCCTGAGTAAGGCTCACCTCGCAGATATATTAATGTTGTCTGCAAGGAAGAGAGTCCAAAAAAGGAAAAGTAAATATCTAGTATTGTATTTTGGTATGTATGACATAAATAGTAATATATAAAATATTGATGTCAGGTCAAAAGGCGCATAAATTGGAGATTATGTGTTTGGATGTCACTATTATTTTTTATTTTTTAATATATCGCAATTATCCATTAGGAGAATATACAACATAAAAGGGGCTTAAGATTTCTGGGATAGAGAATCTATGTCTATATGTCGGTGCCACAAACAGCAGCCAAAAAATCATATAGGATTAAAGTCCCAGGTAATTGCTAGATTGTAGCTCACATGTGTATGCAAAATGCCAGACATTTATATATTTTAAAAGTATGTAAGTATCTGCGTATGGCCAGCCATGGTCTATAAACAGGACCAATGCTCGGCAAACAAACAAGAGATATAGAGGTATAAGCATATAAAGAAAATAGTGATAATGCGTTATCTAAATCGATACACATCTTGCAGGCTGAGAGAGACAGACAGACCACACGTTCAGCTACTGATGCCGTCAGTATATTGGTAATTTCCAATTTGGGACGGTTAGAGCTGTGCAGGCTTATAAGAGTAAACACCCCCAATCGGCTGTCATGTGGATCAGCTGGCTGTAATGGGGTGGGAGGATTAGAGATACGTTGGCCCCCCGAGTGGTGTGCGCGCGGTCACATCTATGCGCGGCCCATAGCGGTCGCGCTGTATGGTGCGGCCCCACCCACTCCTCCCGCCGGCACGTAAGGCCTCGAGATCGGAGTGCGCATGCCCAAATGGAGGAGCAAGATGGTGACCGTAGCTCCTCCTATGGGCCGCGCATGTCCGATAGATAGAAGCTGAATGGAAGGGAGGGCGTTGGACCGCCCTCCCCTCCGGACGCCACACCGCCCATAGGGGCGGGCGGCTTACGTGCCGGGCTGTCCCACAATTTAAACGCCCACCTATTGACGGCAAAGTCTCAACGACAGAGTGTGTTATATGGCCATAGTAGTTCTAATGCAGAAAAAAAAAAGGGAGATTTCTTATGTAAAAGTACAGTGTATTTTTATAAGGTAGATAAGGATGATTTGCATCTATGTAGGTACCTTAAATTGGGAGATAATGCTGCCAACAAAGAAGAAAACATCCGATGTTGCGCCAGTGTTCACATGTAATAGTTTATATGCACATTTTAACATTTAACAGGATTTACAATGTCATATATAAGTGCATGAGAAACTTTTATCCTGTTATATATATATATCTACATAACAAAGCTTGTACATATGTGATAAAGCAAGTTTGCAATGATGTTGAAAAAATATATGCAAAACACAAAGACTATATCTGAACATAAAGACATCTGTACATACATGATGGGACATAACGTCATTGATCGTATTATAACATATATCGAATGAATGTGGATTTTAATGGAAATTAGCTATACATAGAGCAGATTTGGTTACTCAAATTAGTATATAATCATTATTATGGGTTTAGTTTAGTTAGTGTTTATTTTTCCATTCCTCTAGAAACAAATCCTTCCAAGAAAGGTTTGAAGACTTCTTAGCTTGTGCAACGCACATTCTGGTGGCCTCAAGTAGCAAGGGACTGTACAAGATATGTGGAATCCTGTACCTCTTGCATCTGAAGCAAGAATAGTAAAGTTAAGGCTTGGGGCTTACTGAAACCATTACCCGTTCCATAGAGGCTATGGAAAATGGTCTCAGTAGACTTTATTGTGGAACTTCCTCCAGCAGAGGGTCATACCACCATCTTTGTGGTGTGGATCAGCTGTCCAAGATGGCACATTTCATCTTAATGAAAGGGACACCCTCAGCTCCTGAGACAGCACAAGTTTTTATCAGGAAGATCTTAAAGCTTCAAGGAGTACCAGCTAACATTGTGTCTGATCGAGGAGTGCAGTTATCTCTAGGAATTTAACTTTCTTTCTCCTCTGCCTACCACCCACAGACAAATGGGTAGACAGAGAGGATCAATCAGATTCTCTAATGCGGCGTACACACGAAGGGACAATCCCGCGGGATTATCCTCTGGACTCAAGTCCAGCGGACAATCCCCTCGTGTGTGGGCGCCGGCGGACTTTTTGGCACCAAAGTCCGGCGGACCAAAGTTTTAAGTTTTGTTTTAAAACTATCCGCTGGACTTGGCAGTCCGGCGGACAATCCCGCCGTTAGTAGGCTAGTCCGCCAGACTTTTTAAATGAACGGACTTGCCGCTCGTCGGCAAGTCCGTTCATTTAGCACGTGACTTCAGGTTACGTAGCTAACGTAGGCAGTAAATGCCGCCGCGCTAGCCCCGTAAGCTGGCATGGATTTAAAGGGACTCCCAAATCCATGTCAGACCCTTATCCGAGCACGCAGCCTGGCAGGCCAGGAAAGGGGTGGGGACGAACGAGCGCCCCCCCCTCCTGAGCCGTACCAGGCCGCGTGCCCTCAACATGGGGGGTGCCCTGGGGAAAGGGGGGCCGTGCGGCCCCCCCACCCCAAAGCACCTTGTCCCCATGTTGATGAGGACAAGGGCCTCTTCCCGACAACCCTGGCCGTTGGTTGTCGGGGTCTGCGGGCGGGGGCTTATCGGAATCTGGGAGCCCCCTTTAATAAGGGGGCCCCCAGATACCGGCCCCCCACCCTATGTGAATGAGTATGGGGTACGATGTACCCCTACCCATTCACCAAAAGTGTAAAATGTAAAGTAAAAAAAACACACACACTTTTGAAAAAATATTTTATTGCACTGCTCCGGGGGTCTTCTTCCGTCTTGGGGGTCTTCTCGCCGGACTCCTCCGCTCTCTTCTGCTCTTTTACCTAGCTTTTTCACGAGCGGAGGAGGCCGGCTATCTTCTTCGTCGTCGCCGCCGTCGTCTGGGGGTCTCGATCCGCCTTCGGGGGTCTCTTCTGTTCTTGCGGCGGTCGTCGTCTTCCGCGCCGCCGGCGCCTTCTTCTTCTTCTTCTTCTTCTTTCTTGTTCTTCTTCTTCTTCCGATGTTGACCCGTCGCTGTCTCTGCCCGGAATGGCAAAGCCGCGCTGCGCTGGGACTTATATAGGGACATGGGGACAGGGTCACATGCTCATGTCACATGGTGACCCCGTCCCCCTGTGATGTCACAGTCCCGGAGGATGCTGGGACTGTGACATCACAAGGGGGCGGGGTCACCATGTGACATGAGCATGTGACCCTGTCCCCATGTCCCTATATAAGTCCCAGCGCAGCGCGGCTTTGCCATTCCGGGCAGAGACAGCGACGGGTCAACATCGGAAGAAGAAGAAGAAGAACAAGAAGAAGAAGGCGCCGGCGGCGGAAGAAGACGACGAGCGCCGCAAGAACAGAAGAGACCCCCGGAAGACCCCCGAAGGCGGATCGAGACCCCCAGACGACGGCGGCGACGACGAAGAAGGTAGCCGGCCTCCTCCGCTCGTGAAAGAGCTAGGTAAAAGAGCAGAAGAGAGCGGAGGAGTCCGGCGAGAAGACCCCCAAGACGGAAGAAGACCCCCGGAGCAGTGCAATAAAATATTTTTTCAAAAGTGTGTGTGTTTTTTTTACTTTACATTTTACACCTTAGGTGAATGGGTAGGGGTACATCGTACCCCATACTCATTCACATAGGGTGGGGGGCCGGTATCTGGGGGGCCCCTTATTAAAGGGGGCTCCCAGATTCCGATAAGCCCCTGCCCGCAGACCCCGACAACCAACGGCCAGGGTTGTCGGGAAGAGGCCCTTGTCCTCATCAACATGGGGACAAGGTGCTTTGGGGTGGGGGGGCCGTACGGCCCCCCTTTCCCCAGGGCATCCCCCATGTTGAGGGCACGCGGCCTGGTACGGCTCAGGAGGGGGGGCGCTCGTTCGTCCCCACCCCTTTCCTGGCCTGCCAGGCTGCGTGCTCGGATAAGGGTCTGACATGGATTTGGGGGGAACCCCCCACGCCGTTTTTCGGCGTGGGGAGTCCCTTTAAATCCATGCCAGGTGACGGAGCTAGCGCGCCGGCATTTACTGCCTACGCTAGCTACGTACCTGAAGTTACGTTCGAAATGAACGGACTGCTCCGTGTGTGGGCAAGTCCGTTCATTTTCAAAAGTCCCGCGGACTTTTGGCCGGCGGATTATCCGCCGGAGAAGTCCGTGCGTGTGTGGGCAAGTCACACGCTCGGAAAGTCCGGCGAGGCCAGCTGGAAAGTCCAGCGGATTGTCCGCTGGACTTAGGTCCGCCGGCAAAAGTCTGCACGTGTGTACGCGGCATAACAATACCTGCGCTGATTCTCCTAATTTTCCCAGGATGATTGGATCTCCCTGCTACCTTTTAGCTGGGTTTGCCTACAATAACTCTTCTCACTCTGCCACAAGACAAACCCCATTCTTTGCCAATTACGGCTTTCACCGATCATTTCTGCCTAACTCCATTCCAGAATGTTCAGTACCAGCTGTTTCCGAGACAATTAGTTAGTTAGTAAGGTTGAATAAAGACATCAGTCCATTCAGTTCAACCTGAGTGAGTTTCTACAATTGTCCCTATCCCTGTACATTGCACACTCACATCAGTCCCTACCCTCAAGGAGCCCACAATCCAAGGTCCTCATTCATATACTAGGGCCAATTTTTTTGGACAGAAGCCAATTAAAGTAGTTGTAAAACCCTTACAAACCACTTTGGCCTACAGGTAAGCCTAGATTAAGGCTTACCTGTAGGTCCAATAAATATCTCCTAAACCTACATGGTTTAGGAGATATTTAGAAAAAAAGAGTCATCGCTGTCTACGGCGCATGCGCCGTAGACAGCGGCGCGCAGGCGCACTGCGCATGCCCAGATCACGACGATATGCCGCTTTCGTGCGCATGCGCAGGAGTGACGTCATCGCTGATCCAGCGAATGACAGCGCAGGAGCGGCGAGACCCGGAAGTCACTCCGGGCTTGATGGCGGCGGAGAAGGTCGTGGATGAGGGTCGCTTCGGGGGCTTCGTTCTCAGGTAAGTTATTCATAATGAGCTAGTATGCTATGCATACTAGCTCATTATGCCTTTGCCTTGCAGGTTCCGTTTTTTTTTTTTTGGAGGAGGCTTTACTTCCTCTTTAACCTACCTGCATGTCTTTGGATTGTGGAAGGAAACCAGAGTACTAGGAGGAAACCCACGCAGGCACAGAGAACATGCAAACTCGAACCAGCGACCCTTCTTACTGCTGGGTGAGAGTGCTAACCACTACACCACTGTGCCGCCACAATTAATTTCTTCTATACAAATGATAAACTATTGCAAGAAACAATGGCTAAGACACAGGAGCATAACAAAGAAATCTTTGACAAGAGACAGGAATAATTCATCCTGGAGCCTGGTAATCAGGTGTGGCTATCTACAGCAAATCTAAGGTTGGCATGCCCTTCAAAGAAGTTAGGTCCCAAGTTTGTAAGTCTCTATTCAGTGAAGGGGAATATCAATGAGGTAGCATATGAGCTGGAACTGACGGATTCATTCAGGATTCATCCTGTTTTACATGTGTCCCTGTTAAAACTCTCTGTTCCCAATTTCTTTACTGAATGGAATACTGGTCTACCAGAACCTATAACAATTGATGGGGAAAAAGAATTTGAGGTTGAAGCAATCTTGGATGGAGTGGAAGGGGTGTGGACCAAAAGAGAACTCGTGGGATTCTGAAAGCAATATCCACGCCAAAAGGCTGATCCAGTCATTCAAAAGGTCCCATCCTGAGAAGCTGGCCAGATTGAGCATCCAGAGGCTGCCCCTTGGAGGGGGGGCAATGTCAGGAAATCCATGCCAGAAGAGCTATGCAAGCTGGTACACGATTGCGGGTGCTAGTGGGCATGTGCGAGCGCATGATTCCCGGTGCCAGGTAAACTATTTAAACCCAGCTTGTACACAGGAACAATGCTGTCTGATCTACAGCGTTCCCTGTGATATCCATGTAACTCTGCATCCGTTCCTGTGTTGATCCAGCTTGCCTCGGACTACTCCTGCCTTCCGCCTGCATCTAACCCCAGCCTGTCTCCGACTTTGCTCCTGCCTGCTCCTCTGGTAAATCAGTTGCCCGCCTGTTACCGACCCGGCTTGTACTTTAACCCTGCTCCTGCCTCTGCATCTGTTCCAGCGTTACCTGTCTGTGTATGACCCGGCTTGCCTGTACTCTCCTGTGTTTCAGCCCTCTAGGAACATTCTCTCTGCCTGCTGTTATCTGCACTCCTGTGTGTGGTATCCGGATACTAGCCTGCTCCAGTCTTCAGTCAGTCTGCTGTTCCAAGCTCCTCATCTCACTGACAAGCCTCCACGGTATAATCTGGAAGTCCGGACCAGCTTCCCTGCTAGTGATCCTGCCAGGCACCCGTGCTACTTTACACTCCTGCGCCCCTGTCTGCTCTAAGGGGCCTCGAGTGAGAGACGTAAGGGAGGTCTTCCTCTGCATATCGGGCTCATCTACTAGGTACATGACATGCGCTACCAGGGACTGAAATGCTCCAAAACAGCTTTTTTTCATACTGAGCTAATCAAAATGACCACAACTGATCACAGATGAAAGTCAAATGGCTTTGTGTGCCATTGAGAAGGTGATTAGTTACACTTGATTGCATTTTTCCTCTCCAAATGAACACCCGATGCTGGCCTTTTTTCTCCCTCTGACCACCAATATTGAGCATTTTTTCTTTCCCCCTGGACATCAATGCTGGGGATTATTTTTCTCTCCATGTGACTGCTGATGCTAGCCATTTTTCCCCCCTTTTGACCACAGATGCCAATCATCTTTCCCTCCTGTTGACCAGCAATATAATGTACACTATGACACATACTGCCGACTGCTGCACTCTATACATTACGTTGTACAAAACAATGTGCTCACTGCTGTACAATATATTTTTCTGCCCAAACCATTTACTGTCTCAATAGTTGCTGGCTGCTAAGTAGTGTCTGACTATTTTAATTACATAGTTACATAGTTGGTAAGATTAAACAAAGACAATAGTCCATCCAGTTCAACCTGTAGGTGTACGTGTGTCAGTGTCTATAATTATTTCCCATATCCCTGTATGTTGTGTTCATTAAAATGCACATCCAAGAGTCTTTTGAAAATATCATTACTCCCTGCTGCCACCACCAAATGTGGAAGAGAGTTCCACAACCATATTGCCCTGACAGTGAAAAACCCTCTACGTGGTTTAAGGTTAAACCACTTCTCCTCCAATCTCATTGTGTGGCCCCGTGTCCTCAGGGCCGGCCCAACCATGGGTCCCGGGCGGCACTTTCAGAGGGGTGGCAATCCCCACCAGCCAGCCCGTTACGCCCACTCCGCTGCTTATTTTACAGGAACCGATCGGGCTAGTAGATGCAGAGCACCGGAGTGTACTTCCTGGTGACGGTAGAACGCACAATGGGGCAGACGTGATGTCATCAGCCGGAAATGATGGACGCGTCGCCTCCCATGTCTTGCATCATTTGATGATGACATCACATCTGCCCCATCGTACACACTGGTGCTCTGCATCTACTGCTCCGATCGGTCCCCGTGAAATAAGCAGTGGAGTGGGCGCTGTGTATCTCTCTCTCTCCTCCCCTGTCCACAGAGTCCCTTCTTGCTTCGGACATGACAGCCACTACAGTGGGCATCAGGGCTGCTGTTAGAAATCATGGGGCCCCGTACAGCCTACCTGACGGGGCCCCCTTCGACCCAGTCGCAGGCGACATAGCAAGTGACAAGCTGCATCTGCTGACAAGTGATGTGGCAAGTGACATACTGCATCTGCTGACAAGTGACATGCATCTGATGACAAGTGACGTGGCAAGTGACAAGCTGCATCTGCTTACAAGTGACATACTGCATCTGCTGACAAGGGACGTGGCAAGTGACAAACTGCATCTTTTGCAAGTGACGTGGCAAGTGACACACTGCATCTGCTGACACGTGACGTGGCAAGTGACACACTGCATCTGCTGACACGTGACGTGGCAAGTGACACACTGCATCTGCTGACAAGTGATGTGGCAAGTAACATGCATCTGCTGACATGTGACGTGGCAATTGACACACTGCATTTGCTTACAAGTGACATACTGCATCTGCTGACATGTGACATGGCAAGTGACACACTGCATCTGCTTACAAGTGACATACTGCATCTGCTGACAAGGGACGTGGCAAGTGACACACTGCATCTGCTGACACGTGACGTGGCAAGTGACACACTGAATCTGCTGACAAGTGATGTGGCAAGTGACACGCATCTGCTGACAAGTGACATGGCAAGTGACACACTGCATCTGCTGACAAGTGACGTGGCAAGTGACAAGCTGCATCTGCTGACAAGTGACATGGCAAGTGACATGCTGCATCTGCTGACAAGTGACGTGGCAAGTGACAAGCTGCAGCTGCCGACAAGTGACATAGCAAGTGACATGCATCTGCTGACAAGTGACGCGGCACATGACAATCTGCATCCGCTGACAAGTGACCTGGCAAGTGACAAGCTGCATCTGGTGGCAGGAGACAGTAGCAAGTGACACACTCAGGGCTCCCACTGGTTCTGCATCATGGTGAGTTGAACAATTTTATTTAATATTACAATGTAATAATAGAAATAATGCGTTTCACTCATCCTGACACCATAACAACCATGGTGCCGGGATGATTGAAGCGCCAACACCAGGTGTTTGGAGTAAAGTGGGCCGGTCTGGATGAAGTCCAAGGCCAAATTTTTGTCCCAGTCCAGCCCTGGGCAGAGCACATGCTGCCATACTCACACAGCGGACTGCCCACCCATCCTCTCCGCTGCTCCCCCCCCCATTGCTGCAGACAAATGCCATATCGGGACAAGAGGCAGAAACTGCAGGAGAAAGTCAGTTGACCAGCTGACGGCCAACAGCGTGAAGGGGGGGAGCTTTTTGCTGTGAGCAGAGAGCCTATGTTGGGAAAGGCATCGCTGGAGGCACGACTGACACTGTAAGCAAGTAAGTGCCAGTGCCATTGATCCTCCCATCCTCCCCACCACCACATCTGCCTCTGTCTGAACCCCCCTCCCCATCACCACTGCCTCTGTCTGAACCCCCCCACCACCTCTACCTCTGTCTGAACCCCCACCACCTCTGCCTCTGACTCAACCCCCCCTCCCCACCACCACATCTGCCTCTGGATGAACCCTCCCTCCTCCCCACCACCACTGCCTCTGACTCAACCCACCACCGCTGCCTCTGTCTGAACCCCCACCACCGCTGCCTCTGTCTGAACTCCCACCGCTGTCTCTGACTGAACCCCCCCACTACCACTGCTGCCTCTGACTGAACCCCCCCTCCCCATCAGTGCTGCCTCTGACTACACCGCCCCACCACCATCACATCTCCCTTTGACTGAACTCCCTCCTCCCCATCACCACTGCCTCTGTCTGAACCCCCATCACCGCTGCCTCCGTCTGAACGACCATCATCGATGCCTCTGACTCAACCCCCCTCCCCATCACCACATCTGCCTCTGACTGAATCCCCCCCTCCCTACCACCACTGCCTCTGACTCAACCCACCAATGTTGCCTCTGTCTGAACCCCCTCCCCCACCGCTGCCTCTGTCTGAACCCCCCCACCACCACTGCTGCCTCTGAATGAACCCCCCACCACCGCTGCCTCTGACTGAACCCCCTCCACCACATCTGCCTCTGACTGAACCCACCACCGCTGCCTCTGTCTGAACCCCCACCACAGCTGCCTCTGTCTGAACCCCCCCACCACCACCACTACCTCTGTCTGAACCCCCACCACCGCTGCCTCTGACTAAACCCCCCACCACCACCACATCTCCCTTTTACTGAACTCCACCTTCCCATGACCACTTCCTCTGACTGAACCCCCCCACCACCACCGCTGCCTCTGACTGAACACCCCCACTACCACCGCTGCCTCTGACTGAACCCCCCATCACTGCTGGCTCTGACTGAACCCCCCCACCACCACCACCACATCTCCCTTTGACTGAACTCCCCCCCATCACCACTGCCTCTGACTGAACCACCACCACCATCACTGCTGCCTCTGTCTGAACCCCCCCACCACCATCACTGCTGCCTCTGACTGAACCCCCCCACCACTGCTACCACTGACTGAACCCCCCCCCCCCCACCACCACCGATTTGGGCGGGGCCGCATTTCATGCTTGGACCCAGGCATCTCAATGTCTTGGGCCAGACCTGCGTGTCCTCTTACACTCCCTGAGACTGAATAGTGAATGTTCCTTAACCACTTGACCTTCTGAAGATTTACCCTCCTTCATGACCCAGACATTTTTTGCTATTCAGCACTGTGTTATTTTAACGGACAATCGCACGGTCATGCAACGCTATACCCAAATAAAATGTATGTAATTTTTTTCCCACAAATAGAGCTTTCTTTTGATGGTATTTGATCGCCACTGTGTTTTATATTGTTTGTGCTATAAACAAAAAAAAATGAACATTTTGAAAAAAAATAAAAATTATTTTTTAATTTGTGCTATAAACAATATCCAATAAAAGAAATTAAAAAAAAATAGAATTCCTTCATAAATTTAGGCCAATATGTATTCTGCTACATTGGTAAAAAAAATCCCAATAAGCATATATATTGATTGGTTTTCGCAAAAGCTAATGGTGTATACAAACTATGGTATATATACTGGAATTTTTTTTTTTATGCTAGTAATGGCAGTTATCAGCGACTTATAGCAGGACTGTGATATTGCAGTGGACAATCGGACACTAACCCTTTTGACGCTTTGTGGGAACCAATGACACTAATACAGTAATCAGTGCTAAAAATATGCACTGTCATAGTACTAATGACACAGGCTTGGAAGGGGTTAAACATCTAGGGCGGTCAAAGGGTTAATTGTGTGCCTAGCCAGTGTTTTTGTGTACTGTATGTGCTGTTTTTACTAAGGGAAGTGATGGATTTTTTTCCCCTGCTTTGCAGGGACACAAAATCCATGGCTTTCCCCATGCCAGAACGGAGCTCTGCCTTGTTTACATAGGCAGAGCTCCTTCCTGTGTCTCTGCCTGACGATCGGCGGGTGCTGATGGAAAACCAATACTCATCACCTACAGATTGGCTTCTGTTGTGAGTAATCACAGCAGAAGCGGCGTTCCCACTAAGTTCAGAATCACGTATATACAGTATACTGTACATGATTCTGCACAGGAGGCCTGTCCTGTAGCAGTATATCTGCTATGGGGCGGTCCGGAAGTGGTTAGGCCATGACTATTTTTAAGCCCAATTTGGCCACAACTACAGTGCGTTTCACCACTATGCACAGTGCTTGCTGAATGTTTTCTCTTTTCAAGTTTCTGCTTTTTTCTCAGCTTCTGATTTTGCTAGTTAAGACATAACCTTAGTGATAAATTATGAGCTGAATTGGTGTTTATTGAGAAGACTCTAGACCAGCTGTTCCCAAATAGTGTTTCTCCAGAGGTTTCTAGGGGTTTCTTGGGCTATTCCCGACTGACCTTCCATTTGGATAATCGATATGTAAGGCCTTAAAGCTGCCACATCCCAATTATAAAGTATCCAGAAAAACTACTTTGGGTCTAGCCCTCATCTATGGTGGAATTTTAAAGGCAGTACTACAGTTATAATTAAAAAATAATTTCTATTACAAAATTACATTCATTAAAAGACAAACATCTTTAAAACAATACATCAACCATATGTTGACCTTTCCCCAAATATCTGGGTGCGGTATTTAAGAGAGATCGTGCACAATTCTGTTCATTGTTGAATTTAGCAATACATCCACTAGATAGCTCCTCCACACACTCAACGCGTTTTCTTAAATAAAATCCACTTCATCAGTAGCTCATTGGTGGAGTATTCATATATTAACTAGGTGTAAAAAGAACATATATAAATATAAAGCCTTGCATTGTCACCATCAAAGAAGAAAAAAATATCATCTTGTCACTAAACATCCAAGCTATGCAAAGGATCAAACAGAATTACCTGAGCACGTGAACACAGAGAGGGAGAATGAAAACAACCACCCTTATGGGCCCTGAAGAGAGGCAGGGTGCCAGGGAAAACCGCAGATCCCACTCTGAACATTCCTTACAACATATCTATGGAGAAAAGAAGAGGGAGATGGGGCATTATATCACAATTTAACTGGAACAATTTAATATATATTAAGCGGGCAAGACTTATTTGATATTTACTTTACCTATCAAGTTGATGCCATAGAATGTGTTTATGTAGATCTAATCTGACCTTCAGAGGTTAAAGATCTACAGAAAGAAGGAGAATTGTCCTAATAGCTTTAGGTACTGGTTAGCACAATATTTGCAGCTGGGGGCTGCGCAAGTGTCATAAATTGTAATGCACAGCCCAATTTATTTCCAAGATAATACAATCCAGGAGAAATCAAAAATAAAAACAAAGCTATATATATAAAGTGAATATCAATCTGCGCAATCTCGTGAAATAAAGTAATGTAAAAAAAAATTATAATTAATAATAGCTGCTATCACTAACAAGTGTTCTTACTTCACTTAAAGGGTGCAAACAATCAAACAGTGCTGCACTATAAATCAAAAACAACTAATAATGGTACAATTGTAACTAAAAAATGGTAATCAATAAACATATATTGCTGAAAGTTCATATGTAAAGTTCATATATTAAATCTGTGACTGATGGTGAAAAAATCCAAAGTTCTTGTGCTCTCCTCACATCTGAGTCAAATCAGTGGTGTTTCTCTCTGAGGATAGTAGAGAAGGCTGGCGTGGTGCTGGTAATGACTTTCCTCCTCCAAATCGCCTATTCCCATGGGATAAAAACCCTAAACGTCTCACCAAATAAGATGGATATGCAAAAGAAGGAAGGCAGAATTTAGTGCGCTCCGTTTAAAATGTTTAATTATATATAAAAAGGGTAAGGTATACAACTCACAAAGATGGCCCTGTAAGCGGTGCAAACTAAAAACACATTTCAGACACAATAGGTCTCAAGATGGCCGCAATGTAACGTTAATACGCAGGCTTCATCCCCCACTAACTTTGCACATCTAGACTTTGCAATATTTGCAGAACCGCTCAAGTTCAGTTAAATTTGATGGTGACCGTCTTCAAGTGACTCCACAGATTTTCAATGGGGTTTAAGTCTGGGCTCTGACTAAGCCATGCAAGGACATTCACCGTTTTTGTGTGGTCATTTTTGTTGTGTGCTTTGGGTCATTGTCATGTTGGAAGGTAAACCCAATGACAACTTTCTGCCAGAGGGTGTCAGAAACCATGAAATCAGACCGAGACAGAAGTACAGTTAAATCACACTTGTTTAATAATAAAGGTAAAAAGAACAAACGTAGTCAAAACATAGCCAGAGTTCAGTAACCGGAACAGATGGTCAGCCAAGCCAGAAGTCAGGCATCAAAGTAGTGGAACAGCAAGCAGGATCTGGAGCCAGAAGGGATGTCAGCAAAGCCAGTCTTTAAACAGGAACGCAGGAGGTGTTTCTTGTGATGTTGACCAAGGCGAAGGCAGAGACCCTCTGGACTGGACAGCTTAAGTAGGCAGGACTGACGAGCAGGATATGAACAACAGCTGAGTAACTGTGGAGAGAGATGGGAGCTGGCAATTAGCCGACAACTGAGCGGCCAGCTCTGAGAAGGAAGAGCTGAGCCCAGTCCTGACAGAGGGCAACGGGTTTTCCTCAAAAATTTGATGGTATTTTGCCCCATACATTTTTCTTATGTCCTGACAAGTGCTCCAGTCCCTGCTGCAGAGAAACACCCCCATAACAGGATATTACCATCTCCATGCTTTACTGTTGAATTGCGTTATTTGGATGGTGAGCTATGTTGGAGTTCCACCAGACATATCGTTTGTTGTTGAGGCCAAATAATAAAAATTTTGTCTCATCTGACTATAACACCTTTTTCCATGTGGCCTCTGAAGCTTCAAGGTGCATTTAAGTTGGTCAGATGAGACTAAAATGTAATTATTTGGCCTCAACACCAAATGATAAGTCTGGCGGAAATCCAATACAGCTCACAATCTAAATGAGGGAGGGCAACTGTGAGACTTAAGCTGGCTACACATTTTACACATTTATTTTTTTCAATTTCCTATAGATTTACCTGCAACTATGTAGTGCAAGGCCTGCCCGATTGCATACAATTTGAAAGTGTTTAGGTTTGACCTCATATTATATGGTTTTGGTAAATCTAAATGAAAAGTGTAGGAGAAAATTGTATAATGTGTTGTTCAGTCGTTTAGTCGTGTCCAATTCTTTATGACCTCATTGACCAAAATGCGCCAGGCTTTTCTGTCCCCCACTGCCTCCTGCAGCTTACTTAACCTCATGTTCATTGTTTCGATGATGCTATCTATCCATCTCATTTTCTGTCGTTCGTTTCTCCTTTTTCCTTCAATGATTCCCAACATCAGGGTCTTTTCAAATGAGTCCTCTCTTTGCATTAGGTGGCCAAAGTATTTGAGTTTCAGCTTCAGGATCTGTCCTTCCAGTGAATATTTAGGGTTGATTTGATTTCCTTCAAGATTGACTGGTTTGATCTTCTTGCCATCCAAGAGATTTTCAAGAGTCTTCTCCAACACCATGGTTCAAATGCAACAATTATTCGGCGTTCAGCCTTCCTTATGGTCCAATTTTCACAGCCATAGGTTACTACTGAGAATACCATAGCTTTGACTATATGGCACTTTGTCGTTAGGGTGTGTTGGTAGGCAACATGGTTTAATACCATATTACTGGTATTTTATTCCCTGGTTGATACAGGCAGATGGCCCACAGTCGGAATGTAACCAGTTACACACCAAAGCTTAGTAGCATATCAGAATCTGCATCTGAAAGCTAACAAGGCTGTAACAATAGCTTGGCTCAGGGCCAACTGGTGTGAAGATACACTGCAAGCATTCTTCAAAGAGAGAAATGGCTACCAGGGCCAGATTAAGAACATCATGCCACCTATCAGTGCCCATCCATGCTCATCCGTGCCGCCTATCCATGCCCATCTGTGCTGCCTATCCATGCCCATCCATGCCGCCTATCCATGCCAATCCGTTCTAGCTATCAGTGCCAATTTGTGCCACCCATCAGTGCCCATCCGTGTCGCCTATCAGTGCCACATATCAGTGCCCATCAATGCCACCTCATCAGTGCCACTTCATGGGTGCCCATCAGTGCCGCCTTAGTGCCTGTCAGTGCAGCCCCATTAGTGCCCATCAGTGAAGGAGAAAACTTACTTATTTACAAAGTTTTAAAACTGAAACAAAAAAAAACATATTTTGTTTTCCAAATTTTTGGTCTTTTTTTACTTGTTTAGCTCTATTTGTGGGAATAAAAATTATAAAAATTTCATTTGGGTACAGTGTAGCATGACCGCGCAATTGTCATTCAAAATGCGACAGCACTGAAAGCTTAAAATTGGTCTGGGCAGGAAGGTGTTTAAGTGCCCTGTATTGAAGTGGTTAAAAGGCCATGGTGAAAAAAAAATAAAAAACTGAAAGAAACGGGGCCTTGCAAACTTGCCATAGGTTTGTTAGAGGTTTGTACCAGACAATCTTGGGAACAACAGTGGAAGCGCAATCCAGTGTCTTATAACTTCTCAACAGTGAGAACGAAAGCCATAGTTATAGACAGAACTTTGGAAAACAGACAGTTATCTCCGCCTTGACATGATGTCAGTGAAAAAAAAGAGATTTCTGTATTCAGCGCTGGAACAACATTTTTCATGATAGGGCAGGGCACTTGTTACGAGCTTCACGGATTGTTTGCTCTTCTCAGTCCAGCCACTGTGCAGCCGCAGACGGTGTGTCAAAGAATTGTACTGAGCCTAGCACCTCGACTCGCCGGCGGGCTGGGTACAACATATCATATTTAAGGTCAAGATCTCTGAGGCGACGTTTGACGCCTTGAATTTAGCCTGCTGTTTCTGCAGATCAGCAGAGAAATCTGGAAAGAGGGATATTTTAGTGTTATCAATCTTCAGGGCAGCCAGTTTTATCCTGGCATTGTGCAGGATTGCATCTCTTTCCTCTAATTGAGGAGCTTGAACAGGAAGGCCTAGCCGGGACCCTGTGCGCCCGCTTTACAGAAAACATTGGGGAGAACACCTCCCTGCCGAAGGCAGTAATAAACCACTTTTCAATGAACTCCACAGGGTTCTTCCCTTCCATTCTTTCAGGCATTCCTATAGCTCTCACGTTATTTCTCCTCATTAGAGTTGAACGGACACCTGAATGTTCGCGTTCGACGGGTTCGGCCGAACTTCGGAAAAAAGTTCGAATTCGGGACCGAACTTGACCCCGATTGAAGTCAATGGGGACCCGAACTTTTGAGGACTAAAATGGCTCTAAAAAAGTAATGGAAAGGGCTAGAGGGCTGCAAATGGCAACACAATGTTGTTAAGAGCATGGCAAGTGCTCTGCAAACAAATGTGGATAGGGAAATAACTTAAAATAACATAAAAAAATTAAAATAAAAAAATAATATGCTGGAGGCCCCCTTCTCAGAAGAAGAGGTACAGGAAGTCATTAAGAACCTCAGAAACTCAATGGCACAATGCCACACATATGGTGAGAATGCCCCAGAATACGCCCTTTCTGGAAAAAAATTATTCAATTTAATCGATAAGCTTGTGGGAAAATAAAATACCATGAAATTAAAAAAATTATAATCTTGACCTAGAAGGACGAGGAGGACGAGGTCCATGTGGATTAGGAGGTTGAGGTGGCGGTGGATGTGGCGGTGTAGGTGGAATCGACGGTGGAGGACAAGGAGGTAGCCAACACTGGTTCAAAATTACAACAATGGCTAGGTAAGGCCGGTGATGTTTTGAATTCTGTCCCCCGTCGGATAGTGTCTGCCCTGTACTGCGCTTTCTCAGTAGGTATGACAAGGGGATTCCAGGTTCAAGCCAAGTGAAGCGAGGCCATGCCAGAAGTGTGTCGAGTGAAGCGAGGCCGTGAGGGGCCCTGTTACTATGTGCTACCGTATGTCCACTTGGATGGTGGGGCTTGAACCTGCACTCACTGCGCAGGCGCCGTTCATCTTCGGAGATTTTCAGAATCTCCTTGTCCTCCATACTGCGCAGTACGTGCCGGACACTATCCGATGGCCGGACAGTTTTTGTCAGAACACCGATATACATGTCTATTCTGCACAAGGTACGGACAATACACATTCAGATAATACACTGGCTGCAGGGCAGGCCAGGACCTCCAAGGCGTAGAAGGCAAGACCCCTGCCTACAGATATGCAGAAAACACTGCAAAATCTTTTATTTTTGCCCTAAATGGGTGTTTTTGGAATAGCAGAATACACCCACAGTATGTACAGGGTGTATCTCACAGTAACATATGCAGTGCTGGTGCACTGAGCTTGCAGATAAAAGTTATATTTTCTCTGGCACTGGGCTCATGGCAGTGTAAAAAGACTGTGCACTGCAACCCAACCAGGTAAATCAATGTAGATCGCTGAGTTATTAGAAAAGATTTCTAAATCAGGACTCCTAGATAATTCTCTCTCCCTCAAAGCAGCAGCAGGAACCTTTCCCTACACTGTCTATCTTTTCTCTCAGTGCAGTGTAAAAAGCTTGTGCACTGCACCCACACAACTAAATCAATGTAGATCGCTGAGTAAATATGAATACGTTTCTGAATCTGGACTGCTATGTAATTCTCTCCCTCAAAACAGCAGCAGCCAGGAACCTTTCCCTACACTGTCTAAAGCAGAGTCACGTGCTGTGCTGTGTGCCTCTAGCTTATATAGAAGCTGGGTCACATGCTGCACTGGCCAATCACAGCCATGCCATTAGTAGGCATGGCTGTGATGGCTTCTAAGGGCACACCAGTTAAACAAATGTTGATTGGCTGCCCTGCAGCTTTTTAAAATGCGCCATTACATTGCCAAACACCGGACCCGAACCCGAACATACAGTCAATTGTTCGGGTTCGGGTCCGGGACCCAAAAACCCAAAAGTCCGGTACGAACCTAAACTTTACAGTTCGGGTTCGCTTAACCCTACTCCTCATCCTATTCTCTAAATCTTCTAAACAAGAAGTGTGTTGTGACAGCAGGTGATTATTGTATGTGAGGTCCCTCTGCATGGGCGCCATGTCGTCTTCTATGGAGCTCACTCTGCCCTCTAGTGCGGATGTTCTCTCCCTAATCTTTTGGGTGTCATGGCGCAGGAAAGTAATTTCCATTTTTACCCCTTTAATTTCAGTGGTGAGGGCTGCTATAGAAATGTTGCAGGTATTCACTGCCATGAAAATATCCCGCATCGTGGGGACATGGGGCCTAGTAGGGACATCCCCTGGAGTACTCACTGCGTCCCATGAGAATCCGGCACCGTTGGTGTCTTCCAGCGGTACTGCATCATCAGCCTCTTAAACACCCCCGGATGAGTCCTCCGAATTACTGGAAGAGGCTGCTGGGTCCGTGGAGAGCAGCATGGCCAACAGCTAGGTGTTATACCGGGTTGTTCTTATAGCTTTGTTTGCCAGTGTCCAATCTACTGAAGGCAGCAGCAAAAAACAATGTACTGAATTACTTCATAATGTGTCTCTGGTTGTAACCCTCAGATATGACAAGTTTTCCTGACACCAAGAGATATATGGTGATGGGGAGGGGTCTCCAGCTGATTGACAGCCTCAGCTGTGTTCCTGTGTGGAGGGGGGGGGTGTCCCTTATAATAAGGTGCCCAGATTTTTAAAATGAAATCCGGGGACATATTTTTTTTTTTACTAGTAATGGCAGCAATCAGCGACTCATAGCGGGACTGCGATATTGCGGTGGACAAATCGGACACTAACGGTGTGTACACACGACCGGTTTTCCCATCTCTTAAGGTTTTTCCGACGGAGTTCCGCTGAAACTGTCTTGCCTACACACGATCACACCAAAGTCCGACGGTCTAGAACGCGGTGACGTACAACACCTACGACAGGACTAGAAAAAGGAAGTTCAATAGCCAGTAGCCAATAGCTGCCGTCTCGTACTTGCTTCAGAGCATGCGTAGTTTTTGGTCCATCGGAACAGCATACAGACAAGCGGTTTTCCTGATAGGAATTGGTTCCGTCGGAAATATTTAAAACATGTTCTATTTCTAGGTCCGTCAGAATTTTCGAGAAAAAAAGTCAGATGAGGCCCACACACAATCGGAATATTCAATGAAAATACTTTTTCTGTCAGACATTCTGCTCGTGTGTGCGCGGCATTAGTGACACTTTTGACACTTTGTGGGAACCAGTGACACTAATACTGAGATCAGTGCTAAAAATATGTACTGTCACTGTACTAATGACACTGTCTGGGAAGGGGATAACATCTAGGGCAATCTAGGGTTAAATGTGTGCCTAACAAGTGTTTTCTCACTGTGGGGGATGTGATCCCTGTACCTGCTTTGCAGGAACACAGGATCGATGTCTTCCACACTGACAGGTGAACTGCCTTGTTTACCACTAGGGGAGTCCGCCGGATCCGCTAATTGGCTCTTGTGACAGACCTAGCCGGGACACAGGCTTTTTGAGAGGACTAAATGCGAGCCTCCTGCCAACCGATTATAGTCCCTGGATTTTAAGGGGCACAGGGTGAAGGAGAACCCCAACCCCAGTCAGATTCAATGCTGTATATATAATGTGTGTTGTCTCATGCTGTTGAGACACACACTGTCAGATGCTAGGGTCATGAACTCAAGATGTTAATTGAGAGGGCTGATCACACTGTCCTCTGTACAATGTAGTAGACGGTCCGTCTGTTACTGGTGGTCTCCTGCTATTGTGATAAAATGTCGTGTGGTTATAATTATGATAATTTATAATTTATAATCAACTGTGTTTAGCTCGGTGACAACAAGTCTGGCCTGTAGTGAAATCCTGAGTCACATCGGCTGCTTAAAGGGATTAGTTAATTAGTTTATGTTAAGTTGTTACAGGTGTATTGTTAGAGTAATATGAGCAGGAGGGGGGATCTCCTCTTCTACTGTATATAAATGTCAGTTTGGTTTTGTAATAAAACAGTCCATGTTGGCACTAAGCAAGTGTCGTCTTGTTTGGTGCTTGGGAGCGGTTGGAATATCTGATATCTATATCCAGACTGGGAGGAAGTGATATATGACGAACACACTCAAGAGGAGTGTAGGGACGTTCCGTCACAGCTCTGATACCCAGAAATGCAGGATCACGTATATATAAGTGATCCTGTGCAGCGCAACCAACCTTTAGCAGTAAATCTGCTATCAAGCGATCAGCAACTGGTTAATATCATCAGCATTATGATAACTCACAGGCAGCAGGCACTCTATCATGGCTCTGGCTGGCTCTGTCACAGTGTGTCACATAACATGGCTGCTGGGTGCCGATTTTGTTAACTTCTGACCAATAAGTGCCTGCTGCCTGTCCTGATACCATCCATTATGCCAGAGAGACAGACACAGTGCAATGTAGTCTATTCACAGACACCCCCAATGTCGCTGCAACCTGCCTCACAGCCTCTCAGGTCTCACTCTCCGGGCCCCAGCTACTACTGGGTGGGGAATGGAGAAAAATGACTCTGCCGGGGAAGGCAAGGAGATAAGCATGCAGGCGGCTGGCCGGGATTCGAGCCAAGCCCGAAGAACATGTGAGCGGAGCTGAATGGACATGTGCCGGAAACTGAAGAAATAGTCTATCCGCTCACCAGCACATCACCATCTGAAAGGGACACAGATAATGGAAAAAATACACCCCCTAAGCTAGTAGGAGCGAGGGGGGGGGGGGTGTAATTCAGAATATTTTTTTTAAATTCTGCAATGATTGTCTTCGAAAATTGCTCCAGCTCCTGTTGAAGTCAAATTTGGGGACAGAACCGGGGACAGACTTGGTCCGGGGACAGTGTCCTCAATCCGGGGACTGTCCCCTGAAACCGGGGACATCTGGTCACCTTACCTTATAATTTGCCAAGAACGCATATACACACACATTTTAATTGCAGGAATCACTGTGCAAATTGGTTATAAATAGACCCCTTAGTGTTCTGCCTGTTTTCAGAGCTTTATTGAACCCCCCAGTCCATTTAAAGACTAATATTTGTCAGCAACAATTCATTGCTAGAGCCTTTACCTCTTTATCTTTTTTTTCTTTTGGGCCTTTGGCCTTTCTTTAACCACTTGCTTACCGGGCACTTAAACCCCCCTCCCATCCAGACCAATTTTCAGCTTTCGGTGCTCTCACGCTTTGACTGACAATTACTCAGTCATGCAACACTGTACCCAAATTAATTTTTTGTCCTTTTTTTCCCACAAATAGAGCTTTCTTTTGGTGGTATTTGATCACCTCTGGGTTTTTTATTTTTTGCGCTATAATTGAAAAAAGACCGAAGATTTTGAAAAAAAAACGCATTTTTCTTTGTTTCTGTGATACAATTTAGGAAATTATTAATTTTTCTTCATAAATTTTGGCCACAATTTATACTGCCACATATCTTTGGTAAAAATAACCCAAATTAGTGGAAATGATTTGGTCTTTGTGAAAGTTAGAGACTCTACAATCTGTGGTGCGAATTATACAAAATTGATCACATCTGATGCACTGGTGGCCAATCTCATTTCTTGCGACCCGAACAAGCCAGGAAAGTGCAAATACCCCCCAAATGACCCCTTTTTTGAAAGTAGACATTCCAAGGTATTTAGTAAGAGGCATGGTGAGCTTTTTGATGTTGTCATTTTTTCCCACAATTCTTTGCAAAATGAATTATTTTTTTATTTTTTATTTTTTTTCTACAAAATTGTCATTGTAATAGGTTATTTCTCTCACATGGCATGTGTATACCACAAATGACACCCCAAAATAAATTCTGCTACTCCTCCTGATTATTACGATACCACATATGTGGGACTTTTACACAGCCTGGCCACATAGAGAGGCCCAAAATGCAGGGAGCGCCATCACGTGTTCTGGGAGCATAAATTACACATCTAAATTGTTGACTACCTATTACACTTTTGAAGGCCCTGGAGCAACAGGACAATGACACGTGACACTGACGTGGCACTGATGACACGTGACACTGACGTGGCACTGATGACACGTGACACTGACGTGGCACTGATGACAGATGGTACTAATACGGGCACTGATGACACGTGACACTGATGACAGATGGCACTAATATGTGGCACTGATGAGAGATGGCACTCATACATGGCACTGATATCACGTGGCACTAATATGTGGCACTGAGAGATGGCACTAATACGTGGCACTGATGACAGACGGCACTAATACGTGGCACTGATGACACATGACACTGATGACACTGATGACAGATGGCACTGATACGTGGCATTGATGACAGGTGACACTGATAACAACAGATGGCACGTGACACTGACAGGTGGCACTGATGACAGATGGCACTAATACGTGACACTGATGACAGATGGCACTAATATGTGGCACTGATGACAGATGGCACTAATATGTGGCACTGATGACAGATGGCACTATGTGGCACTGATGACAGATGGCACTAATGACAGGTGGCACTGATGACAGGTGGCACTGACTACAGATGGCACTGACTACAGATGGCGCTGGCAGATGGCACTGGCAGATGGCACTGACTACAGATGGCACTGGCAGATGGCACTGACTACAGATGGCACTGGCAGATGGCACTGGGGATGGCACTGGGGATGGCACTGGCAGATGGCACTGGGGATGGCACTGGCAGATGGCACTGGGGATGGCACTGGCAGATGGCACTGGGGATGGCACTGGCAGATGGCAATGGCGATGTCACTGGGCACAGATGGCATTGGGGACAGATTGCAGTGGTGGCAGTGGGCACAGATGGCATTATATTTTTATTTTTATTTTTTTTAAAACTTACGGCGCTGCAGCCGTTCATCTCCCCCTCCTCACACGCTGTCTCTGTGTGAGGAGGGGGAGCGGCGCTGACAGATGATCTCATATGTTTACATATGAGATCATCTCTCATTGGCCAGGGCGATCGCGCTGTAAACGGCCGCTGTGATTGGCCGTTTACAGCGATCTGTGATTGGCCGTGTCCGAGGGACACGGCCAACACAGAATTTCCCTGCTGCGCGCTCGTGAGCGCGCACAGGGAACGAGGAAAGGGGAGGCCGTCATATGACGGCCTCCCGGGATTTCACATCCGCGCTGTGGCCGTCATTCGGCTACGGCCGGATGTGAAGTGGTTAAAGCAGACCTTGCATCTCAGTGACTATGGCTTTGTACACACGGTTTGATGGTTGGACGACTGAGGTCTGATTTTTGTCAAAAGCACGTGTGCAGGATTTTGTCTAGCATACTAACTATCCGCAAATTGACGTTTGACAAACACGAACGTAGTGACGTACTATGAGAGTATAAAGAGGAAGTTCATTTCTCAAGCGCCACTCTTTGGGCCCCTCTTATGCTAATTTCATGTTAGTAGAAGTTAGTCGAATTTTGGTGAGCGCTGATTCGCGATTTTCAGATCGTACAAAACAAATGCCTTTTAACCGCTTCCCTAATGCCTCACGCAGATATACTGCAGCAGAAGGGCACGTTAGGCAGATTAACGTACCTGTACGTTGTCCTTTAAAAGGTGGCTTGCGAGCGGGATCGCGGGTCCCGCGGACTCGATGTCCACAGGGATACCCACGATCGTCTCACGGTGAGGAAGAACGGGGAGATGCTAATGTACACAAGCATCTCCCCTTTCTGTCTAATGACACACTCACTGATCACAGCTCCCTGTAATCGGGAGCAGTGATCAGTGATGTGTCACACACAGCCCCTCCCCCCACAGTTAGAATCACTCCCTAGGAAACACTTAACCCCTACAGCGCCACCTAGTGGTTAACCCCTTCACTGTCAGTGACATTTTTACAGTAATCAATGCAATTTTTTACCATTGATCGCTGTATTAATGCCAATGGTCCCAAAAATTGTCAAAATTGTCTGATACGGCCGCCATAATGTCGCAATCACGATAAAAATCGCTGATCGACTCCATTACTAGTATTAAAAAAAAGATAATAAAAATGCCATAAAACTATCCCCTATTTTGTAGACGCTATAACTTTTGCGCAAACCAATCAATAAACGCTTATTGCGATTTTTTTACCAAAAATATGTAGAAGAATACGTATCGGCCTAAACTGAGGGAAAAAAAAATGTTAATATATTTTTGGGGGATATTTATTATAGCAAAAAGTCAAAAATAATGTGTTTTTTTCAAAATTTATGCTATTTTTTTGTTTATAGCGCAAAAAATAAAAACCGCAGAGGTGATCAAATACCACCAAAAGAAATCTCTATCTGTTGGAAAAAAAGTTAATTTTGTTTGGGAGCCACGTCACACAACGCAATTGTCTGTTAAAGCGACGCAGTGCCAAATTGCAAAAAGTGCTCAGCAAAATGGTCCGGGGTTTAAGTGGTTAAAATACGTTTGGCATAACTACATCAGTATCACCAGCGAAACAGCTTCATTATTATCCCATTAGAGAAGATGAGAATGTGCGCTGCATTTCGACATTTCATAAATTGCTGCATCAGGAATGTTAATTCTAGATTACGAGCGGTAGTTTACAAGACTGAACTCTTCCGGCTCATTCCTTGATTCCGAGCATGCGTGTTTGTACTTTCGACTATTGTGTGGCGATTTCTGTACTGGCCATCCGAAAATCAGATGTTGAGTTCACATCCAACAAAAATTTTATAGCCTGCACATCCAGCTTTTGTCTTATGTAAAAGTCAAATCGTCTGTCGAATGCACCATACTAAAAATCCGAAAGTCCGCAGACAACTCGTCTTATGAATTTTCCCTTCTGATTTTCGTACCGTGTGTACGAGGCCTTAGTCTGCTTATTCAAGGCACCCCCTTCCCAAAACGCTGGATGAAAGTGCAGAAAACAAACCTGTGGAGGAAAGTTAGATATACCGTATATACTCGAGTATAAGCCGAGTTTTTCAGCACATTTTTTGTGTGCTGAAAGTGCCCCCCTCGGTTTATACTCGAGTCAATCACTTTTCTGCAGCAAAAAATGACATTTTCTGACCCGACTTTGCGGCCCCGTATCTCAGGGCCACTTGGTGCTAGGAACCCCAAATTTGGTGTGCCCAGTGGAACCAACACTACAACATATCCAAATTTGCGGTTCCTAGCACCAAGTGGCCCCAAGATACAGGGCCCCAAATTTAGTTCGGAAAATGTCATTCTCTGCTGCAGAAAAGTGCTTGACATTTTCTGACCTGAATTTGGGGCCTCATATCTCAGGGCCACTTGGAGCCAGGAACCCCAAATATGGGAACCAACACTACAACATATCCAAATTTGGGGTTCCTAGCACCAAGTGGCCCCGAGATACAGGGCCCCAAATTCGGTCAACTGTGTCCATCTGCAACAATGTCATTTTGGGACCCTTTGGCTGCAGCTAGGGGGCATCTAGGAACCCTTAACTACCAAGTTTGAAGTTCAGGGGACCTATGGCTGCAAATGGGCACAGTGAGGGTGCAAATGGGCATTGTTGACCCTCTTTTCCACTTACAGTAGCTGCACATTTCTCACCCTAGGCTTATGCTCGAGTCAATAAGTTCTCCCAGTTTTTTGTGGTAAAATTAGGTGCCTTGGCTTATATTCGGGTCGGCTTATACTCAAGTATATACGGTACTTCTCTTTCTCTGGTTACCTCCCACAGTTCCTAAGCAAGGGTCTTTCCCTTGCTTCCTTTTTCCAGGTACATCTCAGAGAATGTTGAGTATCCCAAAATCTCATGAGAAGGGGATACTGTCTTCTTGCAAGATTTGGTCTACTAGGCATTCCCAAAGATCTTGTTGGCAGGTGGATGACATCACCCCCTTAACTACAAAAGTTGGGAAAAGGTGAGTATACTATCTAGTTTCCCCTCCACGGGTTCTCTTTTTGCACTTTTTGGCAACTAGGCAACTAGCACAGGTACGAATGACAGTGGCAGGAATCTGCGGATTCCTGCAGCGGTTTCAGCCACCTGTGATCAGGTGGCTGCTAGCTATCCAGGGCTGTCTGCCAGCCAGTGATCACCTGCAGTGATCCCTGCTGAAAGTACATGTAGTAGTCACACTTTCACAAGTGTGCGCTATGTATGGAAATTTAGTTTTTTCCCTCAGAACAGTAATGGGGTTCTGAGGGTTATCTGTGCAGGTTAACTTTGGCATCAGTTTGGCTGGTCTGTACTAGGGTTCTGTCTGGTCATGGGTACAGTGAGGTACACATGACAGGCCCAGAACCAGGCCTGGTTGGACGTCTTAGGTATCAGTCTTCCCCGGAGCCAATCAGTGGGTGCGCCGGGCCCTGCTGGGTAGTCTGGGGAAGGGTACTTAAGGTGCTGAAGTCACGTGTTCGGGGTTCAGCCGAAGTCCTGTTTCCTGGTTCTGGACTGGGGTAGCCCCGCAAGGGTTGCATGGACACTAAAGAATCCACACTTCTGCAGTACTACTAAAGAGGCAGAGAAAGTTCCAGGTACTATGGGAAAGGTTCCTATTCACCTTCGGTTGCAAGTTCATTCTGTGTCAGAGACTTTTAACAAGTTTCCGGATCACATTGTCAGCTGCTATACCTCTGGCTAGAGGCATTTCTGACTTAGAAGTACCCAGCTGCGAGTGGCTACTCTCTGGGTTTGATTTGTGACATTTGCGGATGTCAGCAGTTCAAGGTGCCTGAGTTTCTTCACCCTTGCCCTCTATTCCTATCTGTGTTTTGTTGGATGTTACCACTGCAAGAATAAAAACCTTCAAAAGGACTTTTATTGTGTGAGCATCCAAAGTGTTTGGGTATTAACCCTGGGAACCCCTCGACATTCATCGACAAGCCAAGCGGAGGTAACCGGTAAGCCCAAAAGTCAAGGCTGCCCCTCTGAGGGTTATGGCCGCTACATACAAAAAGTGCATCCAGCAGAGATCACCGTAGGCAATCGCTGCCTAGGCGAACAGACATGCTGCGCCCGATGCCAACCTGTCAATGAAGTGTACAAAGCTTGTCAGCTGCAGCTAGCCGCTCACAGGTGGCAGAAACAGCTGCAGGAATCTGCAAATTCCTGCCCCTGTCATTCACACTCGTGCCCCTGTCATTCACACTCGTGCCCCTGTCATTCACACTGGTGCTAGTTGCCCGTGAAAATATAGCTTAATGCAGCACTTCAGCAAGGGAGCCCACACTGACTATGCAGACTTTTCCTGAACTGCAAAATCTGCTTTAAGATCAGGCTAGATTTCTGGGCAGCAGTCACTAGTAGGCTTTTCTTTTGGGTGGTGGTAGTAGTTTATGGATTGTGTACTTTTTGGAGTGTATTTGGTCAGAGGGTGGTTTCTCTTAGTATAGGGAGATTAGAGCAAAACAGTCACTGGCTGTTGACAGTCTGCGAGCTACACCCTACTGCACCATTTACAAAGGTAATAGAAAAAAATGCACCAAAAAAAGCTCATCAACTTAGCATACCTACAGGTATGAAATTATCGGAGGACTGTGGATCTAATATATATATATATATATATATATATATATATATATATATATATATATATTTTAAAGACACCTCCCTGCGGCTTCTGTCTCTAAATTTAAGCTAGTTGGCATTGCTATTAAAATAGCTGATAGTTGTAGCTCTAATTGTTTGGGACAACACCAGCCTGTTTGTAACCCCTTTGAGACTTGTTGGTGCCGACCAGTGGCGGCTGGTCCATGCCGTGTTAAGGGAGGGTTCGGGGGCAAGCGGTGCGCCCGCAAACACTCCCACTCCTCACTGATTCGTACGTGGCCTCCTTTCCGATTTTTAATTGGCGGGGGCGGAGGAAGACTGGGCAGTGCTTTTTGCGGCCACTGCCTCGGCACTTCCGGTTTCCCGGCTCACTGCTGTGTGGAGAGCAGTGGCGTCATTCGCTATGGTGGTACCGAGCAGCTCTTCCTCCTCCTAGCCTACCTCCTCCCTGTCCTCAAGCTCCTACACATAGGCATGCTCCAGGTGGACGTCTCTGGTGCTGTGACTGCCCCCAGGTAAGGATCAAGTGCAAGGAGGCAATGTGTAGGGGGATCGGGCCAATGTGTATATGGAGGATACAATGCATGGGGGGGGGGGCGTGTAAAAGGAAGGGGGGGTAAATGTGGGCAAGAGGGGGTATTGTGTACAGGGAGTGTGTAAAAAAATGTACAGGAGGGGGTTATATGTACAGGGGGTAGTATGTACAGGAGGGGGTAGCATGTACAGGGGGATAAAATGTACGGGGGCAATATGTACAGGAGGGGGTGGTAATATGTACAGGAGGGGGTAATATGTACAGGAGGGGTAATATGTACAGGAGGGGGTAATATGTACAGGGGGGGTAATATGTACAGGGGGTAATATGTATGCTAGGTGATATGTATAGGAGGGGGTAATATGTACAGGGAGGGTTAATATGTACAGGGAGGGTTCATATGTACAGGAGGGGGTAATATGTACAGGGGGTAATATGTACAGGGGGGGTAATATGTACAGGGGGTACTATGTACAGGAGGGGGCAATATGTACAGGAGGGGGTAATATGTATGGTAGGTGATATGTATAGGAGGGGCTAATATGTACAGGGAGGGTTAATATGTACAGGGAGGGTTCATATGTACAGGAGGGGGTAATATGTACAGGGGGTGATATGTACAGGGAGGGGGTGTAATATGTACAGGGGGGTACTATGTACAGGAGGGGGCAATATGTACAGAAGGGGGTAATATGTAAGGTGGGTGATATGTATAGGAGGGGGTAATATGTACAGGGAGGGTTAATATGTACAGGGGGGTGATATGTACAGGGAGGTACTATGTACAGGAGGGGTCAATATGTACAGGAGGGGGCAATATGTAAGGTGGGCGATATGTATAGGAGGGGGTAATATGTACAGGAGGGGGTAATATGTACAGGGAGGGGTGTAATATGTACAGGGAGGGGTGTAATATGTACAGGGGGTGATATGTACAGGAGAGGTAATATGTACAGGAGGGGGTAATATGTACAGGGAGGGGGGTGATATGTACAGGAGGGCTAATATGTACAGAAAGGGGTAAAATATACAGGGGGTGATATGTACAGGAGGGGTAATATGTTTCCGGGGGGGGGTAATATGTACAGGAGGAGGTAATATGTACAGGGGGGTATTATGTATGGGAGGGGGTAATATGTACACAGGGGGGGTAATATGTACAGGGAGGGGGTAATATGTACAGGACAAAGCGCTGGAGAGTACTGAACTGGCCAGATCTAAATCTCATATAGTACCTGTGGAGATATCTCAAAATATGACTATTGTATAACAGAGGTGTCATGTTAACCCCTATTACCATCACCCACACTTACAACTGCTACGTACCCCAACCCCTCAAAACCCCCCAGAAATTGAGACCACACCAATCTGGAGAAAAACTTGGCTGTAGCAGCCAAATATCTTTATTATTAAATATTCAAATAAACATTAACATAAATTAGCATAACCGTGTAAACCTGTATAAAACCACCTCCTCCATTAACTTCCACCCGTTGGTCTTTGCAGGAACCCCCACCAATCTTAACACCATATCCACTCCGGCACTGCAGTACTTTAAAACTAAAATAGGCCTCAAGCTGACACTCTAGCTCAGAGACAACAAATACTGCCCACAGTGCACCCGATCACCAACTTCCAGCTAAACCCCTCTAGCTGGCATACCACCCTTCGGTACCATATCACCGATGAGTCCTGAACTCTTCCAAGCCTGGGGATAATCCTTCACCAGCAAAGACCAACATCATGCCGCTGCCACGACATTGACTGTTCTGTAACAGAAATCACATGAGATTAATACACAAAAAACCCCCCTAGATTAAGGGAAGGAGGGTGGGAAGCTTTCTTCCTCCACGCTGACTGAGCTAGGGAGGAACCACTCCCCCTGCTCAGTAAACTCTACTCCGCCCTTCCTGCTCCTCCCCACCAATCACCACTATCCTCTTACCTTTCTTTCCCACTATACACCACCCTGTTAACCCCGTCACGCCGCCCTACGCTGATTGCATTGTATTTCTTTGCTCCGGGCTTTCTTGACTATTGTATAACAGAGGTGTCATGTTAACCCCTATTACCATCACCCACACTTACAACTGCTACGTACCCCAACCCCTCAAAACCCCCCAGAAATTGAGACCACACCAATCTGGAGAAAAACTTGGCCGTAGCAGCCAATTATTTTTATTATTAAATATTCAAATAAACATTAACATAAATTAGCATAACCGTGTAAACCTGTATAAAACCACCTCCTCCATTAACTTCCACCCGTTGGTCTTTGCAGAAACCCCCACCAATCTTAACACCATATCCACTCCGGCACTGCGGTACTTAAAACTAAAATAGGCCCCAAGCTGACACTCTAGCTCAGAGACAACAAATACTGCCCGCAGTGCACCCGATCACCAACTTCCAGCTAAACCCCTTTAGCTGGCATACCACCCTTGGGTACCATATCACAGATGGGTCCCGAACTCTTCCAAACCTGGGGTTAACCCTTCAGCAGCAAAGACCAACATCATGCCACAGCACACCAGGGGTAAACCTTACACTTGTGTGCCCTGCCAAACCCTCAACGCTCGCTGAATCCTGTCCTGTAAACCCAGGGCCCACAAGTCCATCCCCACATCATTCAGGTGAACTCCATCCCTCTTCAAATACCGCCAAGTCTCCACCTCCAATTCCAGGTGCCGGATAGCCAACCCACCGTTCCTGACAACAAAGCCACTAATCTCCTTGTTAACCTTCCTCCTGGCCCAATTTATTTTTTCCACGGTCCGTGCAAAACACCAATTGGTACGTGCCAACATGTCAGACCACGCGATGATCATGTGTGGAAAGGCAAGGCGGAACTGCCAAAAATCAAACTTGATGTCTTTTACCAAGTCCAACATGGTCCTACTGCCCAAATCGTGGCCTCCCACATGTAGAACTAACACGTCAGGAGGCCTTGCAACCGTGCAAACCTATGCATCTGCGAGGCCGTCCTGTCCCAGAGCATGCCCGGCGACCCAAACCACTTTATATATGCATCCTGCCGTAAAAAAAACCCAACTGTCTACCTTCTGGACGAGCATCACCCCTCCTAGCCCCCCAACACACATAGGAGTGGTCCAAAATCCAGACCAATCCACATGTTCTTCCTGAAAGAAAAGAAGAGAAGACAACCCCTAACAAAATTAATATCAACTGTAAACCATACACAGCAGAAAACACTTAACCTTTAACCGTTTACCTTACCCCGTCAGCAGATGGGGGAGAACATATGATTTAAACTTCCTAGACTCCCATCTCCCAATCCTCTTTACCGCCACCTCATCAGTTCCCTATCTGACCGCCTCTGTAGCCGCCCCTATGCGGAATGAATGGGACGAAAACTTCTGATCCCCCAAACCCAAAGCCTCCAAACATTTTCTAAAAACTGCGATGAATTGATATCTGAATAAGGACCGCCCATCCCGATGCACTAAGGAGGACCCTCCTACCTCTGGGTGCAGAGTCAGGAAACCCTTCACCAAAGCTATTGGGCACAAGAGGGAACCAGGCAGTGCATAAACTTGCACCTTCTGACCCTTGCCCCGCTGATCCGTTTTTGACCTGCGCACCAGTACAGACAGCCTATCCCCTTCACACGCTACCTCCGAAACCCCTAACCCCCCTTGGACCTTTGTAGAGGAACTCACCAGTTCACTGAACCAAAAGGCCCCAAAGAATGCCAGCGCGAACGCCGCTCTGAATAGCTTTACCTCGTACTCCGATGAGCATGTAGCCTCTAATTTTACCAATAACCTGCCCAATAAATCAAATGAGACCAGGCGCCGTGTATCCCGGCCCGGCTTGGACTGCCTATAACCCTTCACCGCCTGCCTCACCCAAATATCCTTGGTCAGGTCCTGAAAAACATTCAACTTAAACCAGAACGCTAACCCCGCCAATTTTTTGTCCAGACCTGACACAGATACCCCTGCCTCCAAATTCCTAGAAAAGAAATACAAAACTAACAAACGGAGCTCCTGTTGCTCACGCCCCCTCTACCTGCTGTACCAATGCCATCCATTCCCCCCAAACCCTGCTGTATGCTGACCACGTAGAATCGCTCACCGACCATCTGATCCAGCCGGCCACTCTTCCAAGGCTATCTTCCATAGCCACTCGGGACAAGGGACCCCGCATTGTTCAGCCCCCGGGGCCAATTCCCGGAATTTGTCCCACTGAAAGCGAGACAACGCATCAGCGATGACATTCTCTACCCCTGGTAGGTGAACAGCATAGATAAACACTTTCAACTGTAAACAGCGTAAAACCAAGTGTCCAAGCAACCTGATTACCGGCGGGGATGCTGCCGATACCTTGTTGATCACCTGCACCACACCCAAGTTGTCCCCATGGAACCGCACCTTCAGATTCCGAAAGGATTCCCCCCACAATTCTACGGCTAACACGACGGGAAATAATTCCAACAGCAACATGTTCTTCAAGAGCCCTGCTGCCTTCCATGACTCTGGCCAAGGCCCTGCACTCCACTTACCCTGAAAAAAAGCCCCAAAGCCAGCTGCTCCTGCCGCATCCGTGTACAGCTCCAGGTCGAAGTTGCTAACAGGCCCCGACATCCACAATGCCCTGCCGTTAAACTGAGCCAGGAACGTGTGCCATGTCGCCAGGTCATCCCTATGTGCCCTTACCAAGCGCACATAGTGCTTGGGGGATGTAATCCCCGCAGTACTTGCCGACAACCGCCGGAAAAATACCCTTCCCATCGGCAAGATGCGACATGCAAAGTTCAACTTACCCAACAATGATTGTAGTGGCCTGAGTTGCATCTTACGCAGTCCCATGATCCCCCGAATTTCCTCTTTTAACGCCGCTAATTTGTCCTCCAGCGACCTACATTCCATTTTTTCCGAGTCCAACACGATGCCCAGGAAACTCAGCACTGTCATCGGGCCCTCCGTCTTCTCCAGGGCCAACGGAACCCCAAACTTCTCAGCGACGTGCTCCACCATAGCCAATAAGACCGCGCACACTCCCGAAGACGGCGGGCCCACGCAGATGAAGTCGTCCGGGTAGTGAATGACCGAGTTCAATCCCGTGATGTCCCGTACCACCCACTCAATGAATGAACTGAACTTCTCAAACAATGCACAGGAGATCGAACACCCCATGGGCAAACACGATCCACATAGAACTCCTCCCGCCAGTGACAGCCCAATAACCTAAAGCTATCCGGATGAACCGGGAGCAAACGAAAAGCTGATTCAATATCAGTTTTTGCCATCAACGCCCCCTTGCCATACTTCCTTACCCAAAATACCGCGGCATTGAACGATGTATACGATACCGCGCATATCTCTGGGTCAATGGCATCATTTACAGGCCCCACTTTTGGATACGACAGGTGATGTATGAGCTTAAATTTATTAGGCTGCTTTTTGGGCACTACCCCCAATGGTGAAACCACCAAGTCTGGTATGGGCATAGCCAAAAAGGGGCCTCCCATGCAGCCCAACGCCACCTCCTTTCGCAACTTCTCCGACACCACCCCGGCGTGTTGTAAAGCAGACCTTAAATTGCGTGTCAACGGTGGAGTGTTGACCAACCGCAACGGAATCCGAAACCCCTCAGAAAACCCCAGAGCCAGCAATTGCACTGTTTCCCTATCCGGGTACCTATATAGAAAAGGCTGCATCTTTTCCACCCTCACCGGTGTTGTCCCCTTTTCCTGCAGCGTCTCATGCCAAACCTTTTCCCTGCTTAAAACAATGGGACATGGGGTGACCACCTCTGCATCCCGAGCATTCGTGCTTGTACTTGCACGTCCCCCCAAACTTGCAGGACCCTTCATTGTATTGCCAGCACACCCCTTTCTTTCTTGAGGCTGATTGTCCGGGGGCCTAGTAGAAGTCATCAGGCGCATCCATAAGCTGATGTCCTTATGATCCCACCTCAATGACTGGTGAATCGCCCTCCGCTGCCTGAACCTCTCGTCGTAACGCAGCCAAGCTGTGCCCCCGTAGACTCTGTATGCTTCTCCCATGGCGTCTAAGTAGCAGAAAAGGGCCGAGCAGTGCTCAGGATTCTTTTCACATATCCCGCTTGCCATTATTGCAAACGCCTGTAGCCAATTTGGGAATGTCCTGGGAATGAGCCGGTATCTCCTCTTCTCCTCATGCTCCTTCTTGTGATCCTCCGGCCTGACCATGTGCAGGTTAAACTTTTCTAGAGGTAATAACGCAAAAAATTCAACGTATTCCCCCTTCCATATTTTCTCTCTCACCTCCGGTTTTAAATGCCCCCCGAGGGGTCCCTCGAAACACACATAAACCTTGCACTTGGCCGCGTCCGCCAACCTCACCAGATCTTGTTTTTTAGTCATGTCAGTAACTGACTCCACCGTAGTCTTGGGCACCGCCTCCTTGTCTGCCACCCCACCCATGCTGCCACCGGTGCCTGCCCCCCCCTTTATGGACCAATTCCTTTAAGCTGGCTATGAACCCCTGGAAACCTGAATCCGCCATTGCGCTGGCCGAAGTTAACGTGACTGGAACAGGGGGCACGGTCGAGGCTGACCGCCCCGCTGGGGCCCGAACTACCCCTGTACCCACCCCCTCTTTTCTCCCACCCCCCCAATACCCCAAACCCCGACATTGCAGCCTTACCGTGATGCCTGGAAGGGGTCCCTCCAGCCGACGGGCCACTCTCCACCGCCGCCTGACGTCCTTGCTGCCCATCGTCGTCCGAACGTCCTCCATCTCCTCCTCACTGGCCGATGGCCCTCCAGCTGATGCAGCACTGGATGCCGGGGATCCGCGGTTCTCCATCTCAATACTCCTTATGCCACATCCGCCCACAGACTTGCCCATCGCCTTCCCGGGTCCCGCTCGGCCCCAGGCCACTGCCGTCAGCCTCCTTTCTCCCATCTCACTCTGTAGTGCCTCCTGCCGATCGCATGTGGTGCCCGGCGGCCATCTTTCTGGTCCTCTCCCACCAGAAGCCTGGTCCTCTGCTGCTTGTCTGGCCTTCCTGCTGGGCCCCGCATCCGCCCTGGAGCTGCTGGCGCTGTCCCCCACCGATCGACGTGATAGCTGCCATTTGCTGACCGCCACCCCCCGCGGGAACCGCCGTGCGCTTCGCGGGGGGCTCAGAACCTGCTCTGTCAGCCCTGGTCTGTCCTGTCTGTTTTCCGGGAAGGAGGGGGAGAGGGGGTAAGGGAGAAACAAGCCGGCGGCCTTGTGCGCTGAGCCCGAGCCCCATCCCGGCCCGCTTGCCGTGCCACTGTACCTGGATCGCCCAGCGCTGCTGCCAGCCTGGTCTCCAGCCATTCCGGAACCTGTGAAGCCGCCTGGGCCTTCAAATGAGCGAACAGACTGCTGACATGCTTCAAGCTTTCTTCCTCCACGCTGACTGAGCTAGGGAGGAACCACTCCCCCTGCTCAGTAGACTCTGCTCCGCCCTTCCTGCTCCTCCCCACCAATCACCACTATCCTCTTACCTTTCTTTCCCACTATACACCACCCTGTTAACCCTGCCATGCCCGCCCTACGCTGATTGCATTGTATTTCTTTGCTCCGGGCTTTCTGCATTTGGGAAAAGGAACCCTTCCAATCCGAGAGACCTGGAGCAGTTGGCGAAAGAAGAGTGGTCCAAAATTACAGTAGAGATGTGTAAGAAACTCATTGATGGTTACAGGAATCAGTTGATTTCAGTTATTTTTTCCAAGGGGGGAGCTACCAAATATTAAATTGAAGGTGCCAATAATTGCAGTCCATTTTTGGAGTTTTGCATGGAATGTGTCAGATTTGGCTTTCCTAATGGCTCCATGTCAGCACAGCTGGGTATAGGCTCCACCCCCCATGGCTCCAGGACTTAACTCATATAAATTTGAGCCCGCCTACAGCCTCTGCGTTCTTCTTTTTTACTCCTATGCGCAGGACCTAGGTGTGCTTCTCTACCTGGCTGGTCGTCCATCAATGTGTGGATTAGACTGGACCCAGTCCCTGGTGTCTCAGCTAAATGACCCATAATCTTCAGGGCGGCTTTTATCTGGGCTAATGTAACAAGTGGTGCTGAACCAAACTACAGGGGCATTTAAGCCTCTGAAGATAAATTGTTTGCCAACATCCCTGAGTAAATATTTGGAAAATGGAGCCTCTACTAATAGAGGACCATTAGTACCCTCCGGTACAATTGGGACTTTTCAGGCGAAACACAACAAAATTGTTGAAAAAGAACAAAAAAATATGTTTTGAATTATTTATTAATAGAAAAATAGGTATATCAATGAATAAATATCAAAGAAAACAGAATAAACAAAAAAGAGGGGGGGGGGGTTTAAATGTGTACATACACAAATTGTTAAAAACAATTGTAATACAACCTTTTAGTTTACAGATATTTGCATGTAGATATGACATATACAAATGAAAAAAGAAAAAAAGGAAAAAGAAACACATCCCTCAGTTGCCTAACATGTTTCGGGAAACTCAAACGATCCCTTCTTCAGAGGCATTTAGGTAGAGATTGAATGTGGAGCAGGAGGTCTGGGAAAAAAACAAACGACAAAAGCAGACAAAAATGAGCATTTCAGGGGAACCTGGGGGGAAGGGAGAAAAGGCCATTGCATAGAATACCTGGACACCAGTGTTTATACATACCAATATCCATGAGGATAAAAGGTTTATTGCACCGAAAGTCCGGGTGAATTTCTTCATGTGATGAAAAGTAACAAAAGGCCAGGAGTTGTTGCAGGAGGCTCTGAGACCATAATATAGCAGATTCTTGGCCTCTCAACACAAGGGAGGGGGGGGGGGGAAGGGGGGGGGAAGAGAATTAACTATTGAGGGTTTTTGTAGAAAAAAGGGGGGGTTGGTGGCCCTCCAAGTGGTGATCTCCAAGGGTGAGGCCCGCACAAGGATCAACCTAATGACCCGTCTCGGCGTGGTGAAGCACAATGAAAAACCGGGTAATCAAGATGTCTAAAAGTATAAAGAAAACGAAATATATATATCAAAAATTGGTAAACATAAAATGTACGTGTGTTCAAGCTAATATTGAAACAGCCAAGAAACTGTTTATTGCCAAATAGCGAAGACACTATTTTAGAACTCCTAATGAGCAGAAAAAAGCTGTTTGTTATATTTTCATGGATTCACATTAATGAATCACATGCTATATTTTAATGAACCATCATAGATCAAAAATATGTATCAAAAGGATCTTTTTAACGACAAGGAATTGTGATAATTAAGGCAGTAAGGATTATACATAAGCCATAAACCAACTGAACTTACACAGTTGATGCACACCCCGAGAGTACTGCAAATGGAAAAAACGCCTGGTTTCATCACAGCAGGAGCAATCGCTGCTGACCTGCTGTGTGGACGGTTATTTATGAGGCAGAACGGATGCACTGCGCATGAGCATGTGAATTGGATGACAATACAGAAAAGCTGCGGTGGAGGCGTCGCCTCTGGGACTCAGTAACGGCCTTAAAATGTCAAAGGGCGAATCTGTAGCCAATGGGCGAACAGAGGCAGGGCTGTTGGGGAAGAGCCTTTCTTATCCGTCCAATTACATGAGTCTCCTAAGACTCGATGAGAAAGAGAAAGGCCGGCGTCCAGCTGGACAGGAACGCAACGTATTGCGTTGCGATCCAAGAGAAGTGAGAGGCGGCGCGTACGTCAGAGATATGCGTATGGCGCATGCGCGATATGCAAAACATGGCGCATGCGCAAAGCGGGAAAGCCGTCGTTTGAAATACACTGCGCAGAGAAGGCGACCAAGAGTGGGTGGGATTGGAATTGGCTTGTTGTTAAAGAAGTCCCGGGAGGCTTCCAAGGAGACAGGGCAAAAGGCAATGATCCCCAGAGCTGTAACCGCACGGCACCCCGTCAGGGAGAAAAGTTTCAAGCTGGTGGGGCGTCATGCGGTGAGAACTCACTGGCGCGGGAGGGCATTAGAACCAGAGCGGGCAACTCCTGCGAGGGAAAGCCGCCAGCGATAGGTCCACAGCCGAAAAAATAGAGGGGGCATCTCCCACTCCCATGGGGGATAAGAGGTGGTACCCCTCTTACCCGCGCCAGGCGGGGCCGGAACCCAAGAGACCACAAGAACCAACAAGTATGGGAACAAGTTGGGATTAATTTGCAAATATAGCAAAGTGTGAATTGAAATAAAAATAGAAATAAAATTAAAAATTAAAAATATTAATGCAACAATATATGGCAATGGAATGTTAGTATGTGAACCAGGATCAACGCAATGGCAAGTTCTCTCCATATCAAGGCTCCTTATATGTTCTCATAGGAATGTTTTAAACTTGGAAAAACTACATCTGAAATATTTAATTTATCTGAAATGCAGAAAACAGTAAAACATAATAATAATCACTGAAAACAGACCAGGAACTTATAATGATGTGATGCTGAAATACCAATTTTGAACAACAGTGAACATAAAAACATTGAATAACAGTTGACATAAAAAACGAACAAAACTAAATAATTGCAAAAATAAGATACAAAATGGTAATGAAAAAAAAAAAAAAAAAAAGGGGAAAAATGGTCTATTCTTTTTCACAGCCACCTGACACAAAACCCTCAAGAAAGGGGCGAAAGGAAAGTTGGGTGTTAAGGCCCGGAAAGGAAGTTGCATTGAGGTCTGCAATCCATCTGACCTCTCTCTGGAGTAGAGTCTTATTCCAGTCACCACCCCTGCTGTCGGGGTGGATTCTGTCAAGGATGGTAAAGAGTACACGCGGAAAGATACCAGCATGTTGGTCTCTAACATGTCGTCCCAGAGGGAGGTCAGGGTTAGCAACCTTCATGCTAGAGATGTGGCGTGCAGCTCGCTTATTAAATTCATTTTTGGTTTTGCCAATGTAAAAACATTCGCAATGACAGGTAAGTAAGTAAATGACCCCAATTGTTTTACAATTAAAAAAATGTTTTGGACTGTATTTTTTGCCATTCGGAAGTGTAAAATTGGACTTTGTGTTCATATATCTGCATATGGAACAGCCTCCACAAGTGAAGGTGCCAAAGCGTTTACATACATCAGTTCTAAAGGGGCCACTATACTCACTTTTGACCAAGTAATCTCTCAGAGAACGCGTGCGTCTGAAAGTAATGGATGGTTTAGGGGGAATATGTTTACTGAGATTGGAATCTACATGCAGGAGATGCCAGTGTTTCTGTAAGATTTGTTTAATTTTTTTATGCTGTTTATTATAGGTAGTTATAAAGCGAGTGGTATTGGGAGATCTATTCAGGGACCTGTCTGGAAAGAGAACCTCATGTCTGGCCGAGTCACGTGCCCGCCTGAATGCTCTTTTCAGACAGGTGCCTGAGTATCCCCGTTGTAAAAGGCGCTGTCTCAGAAGGTCTGCCTCATCTTTGAAGGCTGCTTCCGTGGAGCAATTTCGTCTGAGTCTCAGGTATTGTCCATATGGTATGGATCGTACCAAAGGCTCAGGGTGAAAACTGGATGCGTGTAGAATAGTATTTCCAGCAGTCTCTTTGCGATAGAGACTGCTGGAAAGAAAGCCCTCTGGAGATTTCATAATCTTTAAATCCAAAAACATGACTGAAAGGGGGTCGCAAGTCATAGTGAAAAACAAATTAAAGGTATTTGTGTTCAGAATGTTGATAAAGGCCTGCAAATCCTCTATTGAGCCATTCCATATCATTAAGATGTCATCTATGTACCTATACCAGGCTGCCACGTGCCTGGTATAGGTAGAGATGGTTTCGTCCGATAATATGGATTGTTCCCACTCCCCCAGATACAGGTTGGCGTACGATGGGGCACAGCATGTCCCCATCGCCACCCCCTGCATCTGGAGGTAGTGGGATCCATCGAACGAAAAAACATTATTTGACAAAATAAATTCCAAAGCATCCAACAAAAACCTGTTTAGTTTTTTATCATCCCGATGGGATTGAGAAATAAAGTGTTTAATTACTGGAAGTCCAAGATTGTGAGGGATAGAACTGTATAGAGCTTCCACATCTATAGTTACTAAGATTGAATTCGGCAAGGTATGTAGTTCATCCAAGTTTTGTAAAAGATGAATTGTATCCTTGGTATAGGAGAAGAGGCCTGCAACATAAGGTCTTAAGTGATTATCCACAAATTTGCTCAGGTTCTCAGTAATTGAACCATTGCCTGATACGATTGGGCGTCCTGGGGGATTTAATTGATTTTTATGTATTTTGGGTAAGCAATAAAAAGTCGGGATACGTGGATAAGGTGTCCTAATATATTCCCATTCATTTTTGGTGATTGCACCATTACAGAATGCTTCATCAACCATAGTGTAGAAGGAAAGATTACTTTTCTCAATGATGCTTTTAGAGATTTTTTTATACCAAAGATTATTCGACAGGACTTTCTGGCACATACCTGCATATTGATCATTAGACATAATTACTATGTTCCCCCCCTTATCGGAGGGCTTGATAGTAAGGGAATTTTCCTTCTTCAATGATTCTAAAGCTCTTAATTAATTTTTTGTGAGATTGCTACAAGAATTAGATGTCTTCATCTTTTTGATTTCTGCTATGGTTTGTGCCAAAAAGGCCACTAAATTAGGACTGTTTGTGAATTGCGGAAATTTGTCAGACTTCTTTTTAAATTGTTTTTTTATAGTGTCTTTATGATCCATTGGTTCCTCAGAGACATGGGTGTCCAATAACAATTGGATGTCTACCATGTCAATGAGGTCACTAGGATCCTGTTCTTCCAGTAAAGTTAGAAGATCATCAAGAGCTTCTTCGGATTTTTTGATGTTAGCCTCTGAAACTGATTTTTCTTTTTCTTTTGAAAAAATGCTTTTGTAATAGACCTTACGTGCAAACAGATGCAGATCCTTTATTAATACAAAAGTATCTGCATTGTTATCCGGGCAAAAACTTAGACCCTTCTGTAGAAGACTTATTTCTGATTGAGTAAGTATGTGGTTAGAAAGATTGATAATATTTAATTTTGCATCCGTCGAAAAATCCGGGGGTACATTTACGTATTCTGGAGGCTCTCCTCCATACGATGTACTAAAAAATCTTTGTCAGTTAAAGATAGGTTAGAGAGTAGTGTAGCATCACCTGAAAGAGAATTTATAGTAGAACCTGCACCAGAAGATCCTGTGAGGGACACAGTTTGAATAACACCACGTGCATTACCTTTACCCGGGGGTTGTGAGCCAGATGCTGTTTCTGAAGGTTCAGTGATTCTTTTTTTATTTAAATACGGTTCATCACCAGATGACATTCTTTTGTTTTTTTGTGATTTACGGTTCCTGTGTCTATTTTGGGGAAAAGAAGAGACAGATGAGTTGAGGGATGAGTTCGAGCCCGATTCTCTGGTATTTTTGGCATAATTGCTTTTATATGCTCGTTGTATCATATTATTTTGGTTCCACTTGTAGGCTTTGCCTTCTTGGAAGGCTCTTTTATCACGCCAAAACTTTTTATCCTTCATGGCTAGTTTCTCCTGAGACTTTTGATTTAACTGTAATTTTATTTTTTCCTCATTTTCTTTATAAATGGGTAAGTCTTTAAATGGCAATAATTTGGCATAAATACTTTCAATTTCCTGATCAAACGAGGAAATACGTTTCTTGTATTCCTCACTCAACAGAGTCATCATCGTTTTTGTGCATAATTGTAGATTATTTTCCCATTTGATTTTAAATGAGGCATCTACGTCCTCAAGGATTGGAAAAATTTGGATCCTTAGACCCATAGCATTTATATCTTCTTGGATGTATCTATCAAAACTATCCGCATGCCAAAAACATGCCACTTTTTTGTCAACGACTTTGCCAAGTTGAAAAAACAGGGAAGATACTTCCGAGTATGATGAGGACTTTTTACCATAGTCTCTGGAGAAACCGGCCATGAGGGTGTCCCATTCCTTCCCCTGAAACATTATACCAAGGCTCACAGTTTATGTACTATGAAAAAAAAAAAAAAAAAAAAAAACAGAAATTCCCAGACTTATTTACCACATATACAAAATAGAAAAGAAACAAAAGTATAAACACATATACTGAATGTGTACATATGTCATATGATAGAAAATATACTATGCAGCGAAAGAGGAGAAAGACTACTCTGTAGCTGCACAAGAGACGAAAGAAAAGAGAAGAAAACCCCAAAAAAGCAAAAAAACCCTAAGAGGAGAAAAACACAATCTATTTCATAAAAAATGTATCTCCAAGGTAGATTTTACAAAAATTATATATAAAAAAAGAGAAAATATCATAATAATTTGATTTGGTTCAAGCGAGGGGAGGGGGTGGGTATTTACTACCCGGTTCGTTAAATGTAACAAGTGGTGCTGAACCAAACTACAGGGGCATTTAAGCCTCTGAAGATAAATTGTTTGCCAACATCCCTGAGTAAATATTTGGAAAATGGAGCCTCTACTAATAGAGGACCATTAGTACCCTCCGGTACAATTGGGACTTTTCAGGCGAAACACAACAAAATTGTTGAAAAAGAACAAAAAAATATGTTTTGAATTATTTATTAATAGAAAAATAGGTATATCCATGAATAAATATCAAAGAAAACAGAATAAACAAAAAAGAGGGGGGGGGGGGGTTAAATGTGTACATACACAAATTGTTAAAAACAATTGTAATACAACCTTTTAGTTTACAGATATTTGCATGTAGATATGACATATACAAATGAAAAAAGAAAAAAAGGAAAAAGAAACACATCCCTCAGTTGCCTAACATGTTTCGGGAAACTCAAACGATCCCTTCTTCAGAGGCATTTAGGTAGAGATTGAATGTGGAGCAGGAGGTCTGGGAAAAAAACAAACGACAAAAGCAGACAAAAATGAGCATTTCAGGGGAACCTGGGGGGAAGGGAGAAAAGGCCATTGCATAGAATACCTGGACACCAGTGTTTATACATACCAATATCCATGAGGATAAAAGGTTAATTGCACCGAAAGTCCGGGTGAATTTCTTCATGTGATGAAAAGTAACAAAAGGCCAGGAGTTGTTGCAGGAGGCTCTGAGACCATAATATAGCAGATTCTTGGCCTCTCAACACAAGGGGGGGGGGGGAAAGGGGGGGGAGAGAATTAACTATTGAGGGTTTTTGTAGAAAAAAGGGGGGGTTGGTGGCCCTCCAAGTGGTGATCTCCAAGGGTGAGGCCCGCACAAGGATCAACCTAATGACCCGTCTCGGCGTGGTGAAGCACAATGAAAAACCGGGTAATCAAGATGTCTAAAAGTATAAAGAAAACGAAATATATATATCAAAAATTGGTAAACATAAAATGTACGTGTGTTCAAGCTAATATTGAAACAGCCAAGAAACTGTTTATTGCCAAATAGCGAAGACACTATGGTGTCTTCGCTATTTGGCAATAAACAGTTTCTTGGCTGTTTCAATATTAGCTTGAACACACGTACATTTTATGTTTACCAATTTTTGATATATATATTTCGTTTTCTTTATACTTTTAGACATCTTGATTACCCGGTTTTTCATTGTGCTTCACCACGCCGAGACGGGTCATTAGGTTGATCCTTGTGCGGGCCTCACCCTTGGAGATCACCACTTGGAGGGCCACCAACCCCCCCTTTTTTCTACAAAAACCCTCAATAGTTAATTCTCTTCCCCCCCCCCCTTCCCTTCCCCCCCCCCCCCCCCCCCCCTTGTGTTGAGAGGCCAAGAATCTGCTATATTATGGTCTCAGAGCCTCCTGCAACAACTCCTGGCCTTTTGTTACTTTTCATCACATGAAGAAATTCACCCGGACTTTCGGTGCAATTAACCTTTTATCCTCATGGATATTGGTATGTATAAACACTGGTGTCCAGGTATTCTATGCAATGGCCTTTTCTCCCTTCCCCCCAGGTTCCCCTGAAATGCTCATTTTTGTCTGCTTTTGTCGTTTGTTTTTTTCCCAGACCTCCTGCTCCACATTCAATCTCTACCTAAATGCCTCTGAAGAAGGGATCGTTTGAGTTTCCCGAAACATGTTAGGCAACTGAGGGATGTGTTTCTTTTTCCTTTTTTTCTTTTTTCATTTGTATATGTCATATCTACATGCAAATATCTGTAAACTAAAAGGTTGTATTACAATTGTTTTTAACAATTTGTGTATGTACACATTTAAACCCCCCCCCTCTTTTTTGTTTATTCTGTTTTCTTTGATATTTATTCATTGATATACCTATTTTTCTATTAATAAATAATTCAAAACATATTTTTTTGTTCTTTTTCAACAATTTTGTTGTGTTTCGCCTGAAAAGTCCCAATTGTACCGGAGGGTACTAATGGTCCTCTATTAGTAGAGGCTCCATTTTCCAAATATTTATCTGGGCTAACAGCCTTGTCTGGGGTCCGCTGGGTCCATGTAAAGTGGGCAGCGGTGCTGGCAGAGTCTCCCCTATGCACGCGCACCCGCGCTGTGCCGGTGTTTACGGTCGGATGAAGGAGGTTGGGTGAGCTAAATTTGAAAAATGCTTTGCAGAGGCGGCTCTAGGCTTTGTGAGGCCTTAGGCAAATCTGAGACATGAGGCCCCATTCACATCCATAATGGGAAAAATAATTAAAGCGATTATTAAGAGTTTTAAATTCTATGAACTATGAATTCACCGTTTATAGAATTTTCTCTAACCAATTCTTCTTTAATCAAATATATATATTATGCGCATATTTCACCATTTACATGAAGGTCAGGCTAATATAACCCAGCCAGCACAGAGTTCCCCCATATATCAGAGTCTGCAGAATTCCCACTTACAGTGCATGGGAACACTGATATAAAGGGGAATGCTGCGGATCATGATCTAAGGGGGAACCTGCAGACTTTGGTGTAAAGGGGAACTCTAATGTAAGGGAGGAGGGGATACAAGAGATGGTCAGAAACTGTACTGACATACTACAGGAGATGATCAGAGACTGCAGATGTGATACTGGAGATGGTCAGAGACTGCAGAGATGATACAAGAGATGGTCAGAGGCTGCAGACATGATACAATAGATCAGTGGCGGCTGATGCGCACAATTCTTGGGGGGGGGGGTGCAAACAAACTGAAAAATTATATAAAAAAAAAAGAAAGCCATCAATTGCAGCCACTCTGACCATCAAATACAGCCACTGCGCCCATCAAATGCAGCCACTGTGCCCATCAAATGGATGCCACCCCCTTTGTGGCAGACAGCATCTGTTTGATTGGGGGGAGGATATGTGCTAGGGGGGCTTTGGGAGGGCAGAAGATATGTGCTGGGGGGGTGGATTTCATATCCAAGCCCCCTTGTAGCACAAATCCCTAAAGTCCCCCCTAGCACATAGTGGCGCCACTAGGGTTGGTGTCACCTGGTGCGGTAGAACATGGTGTCACCCCCCTGCACTTAGCAGGCTAGTGTGTTGGTGTGGCTCCCCCTCTTAACCTGTCACAATGGATGGAGCAGGGATGGGATTGAGGGGGGGGGGGGGGATAGAGCTGGAATGGGATTGGGGTAGGAGATAATCAGAGACTACAGACATGGTACAAGAGATGATCAGAGACTGCAGACATGGTACAAAAGATGGTCAGATACTGCAGACATGATACAAGAGATGGTCAGAGACTGCAGACATGATACAAGAGATGGTCAGAAACTGTGCTGACATACTACAGGAGATGATCAGAGACTGCAGACGTGTTACTGGAGACGGCCAGAGACTGCATAGGTGATACAAGAGATGGTCAGAGGCTGCAGACATGATACAAGAGATCAGTGGCGGCTGGTGCGCACAATTCTTGGGGGGGGGGGGGGGTGTGCAAACAAACTGAAAAATTATAAAAAAAGAAAACCATCAATTGCAGCCACTGTGCCCATCAAGTGCAGCCACTGTGCCCATCAAGTGCAGCCACTGTGCCCATCAAATGCAGCCACTGTGCCCATCAAATGCAGCCACTGTCCCCATCAAATGGATGCCACCCCTTTGTGGCAGACAGCATCTGTTTGATTGGGGGAGGATATGTGCTAGGGGGCTTTGGGAGGGGAGAAGATATGTGCTGGGGGGGTGGATTTCATATTCAAGCCCCCTTGTAGCACAAGTCCTAAAGTCCCCCCTAGCACACAGTGGCGCCACTAGGGTTGGTGTCACCTGGTGCTGTAGAACATGGTGTCACCCCCCTGCACTTAGCAGGCTAGTGTGTTGGTGTGGCTCTCCCACCTTAACCTGTCACAATGGATGGCGCAGGGATGGGATTGAGGGGGGGAATAGAGCTGGAATGGGAATCGGGATAATGGATGGAGCCAGAATGGGATAGGGGGACGGATAGAGCTAGGATGGGATAGGGGTGGTAGATGGAGCCGGGATGGGATCGGGGGGATGGAGGGAGCCGGGATGGGTTCGGGGGATGAAGGGAACCAGGATGGGATCGAGGGGATGGAGGGAGCCGGGATGGGATCGGGGATGGAGGGAGCCGGGATGGGATCAGGGGAATTGATGGAGCCGTGATGAGATCGGGGGGAATGGATGGAGCTGGGATGGAATGGGGGGTGGTTGGAGCCGGGATGGGATCAGGGGAATGGATGGAACCGGGATGGGATCGGGGGAATGGATGGAGCCGGGATTGGATTGGGGTGGGGTGGATGAGCCGGGATGGGATGGGGGTAGGGTGGATGGAGCTGGGATTGTATGGGGGGATGGGATGGGAATTCGGATTGGATCGGGGGGGATGGATGGAGCCGGGATGGGATTGGGGAGGGGTGGATGGAGCTGGGATAGTATGGGGGATGGATGGAGCTTGAATTGGATCGGGGGGATGAATGGAGCTGGGATTGGATCGGGGGGTGGAGGGAACCGGGATGGGATTGGGGTGGATGGACCCGGGATGGTATGGGGGATGGATGGAGCTGGTATGGGATCGGGGATGGATGGAGCTGGGATGGGATTGGGGTGGGGTGGATGGAGCCAGGATGGTATGGGGGGATGGTTGGAGCTGGGATTGGATCGGGGGGATGGATGGAGCCGGGATGGTATTGGAGGGATGGATGGAGCTGAGATTTGGATTGGGGGGATGGATGGAGCTGGGTGGGATTGGGGTGGGGTCGATAGAGCCAGGATGGTATGGGGGGATGGATGGAGCTGGGATTGGATCGGGGGAATGGATGGAGCCGTGATGGAATTGGGGTGGGATGGATGGAGCCGGGATGGGATTGGAGTGGGGTGGATGGAGCCGGGATGGGATTGGAGTGGGGTGGATGGAGCTGGGATTGGATCAAGGGGGTGGATGGAGCCGGGATTGGAGTGGGGTGGATGGAGCTGGGATATCCTCTCCCCCAAATCTCTCCAAGTTAACTCTTTGCTTGTCCCCCCTCCATCGCCCTCTTTTTCATGCCCCCCTCCCCTCCAAGACTTTTAGATTACACTGACCTCAGACCAGCGCAGCTCTTGGTGAGTGGTGTGACTTGTTCCCTCCTCCTCCTCTGTGCACAGGAAAACATCACAGCACAGGAAGAGGAGGAGGGGCAGGTTCAGTTCGCTCCGCTACACTCTGCAGTGCACTGTGTGTGTTGGGCAGCTGGGGAGAGATCCCAGCTGCAATGAACAGCGGAGTGGAGTGTAGCTCGTGGCGTGCGGGAACGGAGACACCCCGCACAAGCCGTGGCCGGGCATTGCAGGAATCTGATTCGCCGGGACCACCCTGAATTCTCGACCGGAAGTCCCGGCGAATCAGATTCCTGCAATGCCCACGGCTTGTGCGGGGTGTCTCCGTTCCCGCACGCCGCAAGCTACACTCCACTCCACTGTGCATTGCAGCTGGGATCTCTCCATCATCGAGGTTGCGGTATGGGCAAATTAGGCGGTCACGAGGCCCCTGTGGGGGGCGAGGCCTAATGCGACCGTCTAATTTGCCTAATATGATGCTTTGTATCATAATGAATGCTGCATTGCTGGGTATTGTGGTGCCTTGCTCCCTGCAGCCTCTATGCATAGCCTGAGCTCCTCCACGGGGAGTACTCTGCATAACAGGTACACAAAGTAATACTTTGTTCATGACTATTGTATAACAGAGGTGTCCTGTTAACCCCCTATAACCATACTAAATCTTACCACTGCTACGTACCCCAACCGGATCCCCAGAAATTGAGACCACACCAATCTGGAGAAAAAACTTGGCCGTAGTAGCCAATTAACTTTATTTATTTATAAAATATTCAAAAATAAACATTGTGACAGACCTAGCCGGGACACAGGCTGTTGGAGGGGACTGAAGGCGAGCCTATTGCCTTGCGATTATGGGCCCTGGCATTTGGGGGAACAGTGCTCTTTGAGCTGCAAGCCTGGGACCCCTGAGCTGGTGATACTTGGATTCAGGTCCATGCTGGCTCCCCAATACACATAGAATCTGTACGTGTATTTGGCATATTAGCAAGAGACGCTAATGTCATGACTCATGAACTCCAGCCACCTGTCTGTTATGTAATTGAGTATAGTCTGGCTTGTAGAAGTGTTTCACCTATTGTTGTGTGTGCTAATTAACCCTGCAATTGAATGAAGGAGCCGAGTGTTGATTAAGATAATTAGCTCATGCTAATTAGGTTAAGCTTTAGTCATCTAGCTGTATATAAGTGTGACATGTCAAATAAAGATTGATTCCTGATGTACCCTACACTGGTGTTGTCTGGTGACTGGGTGAGCTAAGGGGTCTTGGATTGTGTGGTACCGGACAGAGGAAGCATTTACGGCGGACATATTGAGTACGGGTCCGTCACAAACATAAATAACCATAAACATAAATTAGCATAAACCGTATGCACCTGACTTAAACCACCTCCTCCATTAACTTCCACCCGTTGGTCTTTGCAGGAAAACCCCATCCATATTAAAACCATATCAAATCTGGCACTGCGGTACTTTAACTAAATTGGGCCTCAAGCTGACACACTAGCTCAGAGACAACAAGAATACTGCCCGCAGTGCACCCCATCACCAACTTCTAGCTAAACCCCTTTAGCTGGCATACGACCCTCGGGTTCCATATCAGCAATGGGTCCCGAACTTATTCCAAACCTGGGGTTAATCCTTGATCAACAAAGACCAACATCATGCCACCAGCACACAAGGGCAACACCTTACCCTTGTGCGCCCTGCCACACCCGCAATGCTCGTTGGATCCCGTCTTGCAATCACAGAGCCCACAAGTCTGTACCCACTTCATTCAGGTGCACCCCATCCCTTTTCAGGTACCGCCATGTCTCCACTTCCAGCTCCCTGTGACAAATGGCCAACCCCCCATCCGCACCACAAAGTCACTGATCTCCTTATTAACCTTCCTCCTCGCCCGGTTAATTTTCTCCACAGAACGCGCCCCACGCCAACTAGTGCGCGCCACCATATCCGACCACACAATGATCATGCGTGGGAAGGTACAGCGGAGCTGCCAAAAATCGAATTTGATATCTTTGATCAAATCCAACATGGTCCTAGTGCCTAAATCATTTCCCCCCACATGCAACACTAACACGTCTGGGGGGCAGTGCAGGCGTGCAAATCTGTGCACTTGTGACACCGTCCTGCTCCACAGAATGCCTAGTGACCCCAACCATTTCAATTCAGCTTCCCGCCGGGGAAAGCCTAACTGTCTGCCATCAGGACGGGCATCACCCCTCCTGGCCCCCCAACACACGTACGAGTGGCCCAGAATCCAGACCATCCCGCATGTTCTTCCTAAAAGAAAAGAAAAGAAAAGAAACCCCAGAACACGTAAGTAACAACTGCAACATATTACATCAGAATCCATAACCTCTACCTTATGTACTTATCATATAAGCAGATGAGGGCGAACATAAGACCTAAACCTTTGCGACTTCCATCTCCAGATCCTTTTAACTGCCGCCTCATTCAGACCCCATCTGACGGCCTCAGTAGCCGCCCCTATGCGGAATGAATGGGACGAAAAAACGCTCCTTCCCCAAACCCAGCGCCCCTAGGCACTTCCTAAATACCGCAATAAACTGATATCGTGATAACGACCGTCCATCTTGGTGCACTAAAAGAGGCCCCCCCCCCTTCTGGACGCAGCATCAGGAAACCCTTCACCAGATTTATAGGGCACAAGGGAGAACCGGGCAGTAAATACACCTGTACCACCCGGCCCTTGCCCCGCTGATCAGTCTTTGACCTGCGCACCAGCATGGACAACCTGTGCGCATCGCACGTCACATCCGCTACCCCCAGTCCCCCATCTACCTTTGTGGAAGAACTGACCAACTCACAAATCCGGAACGCCCCAAAGAAGGCCAGTGCCAAGGCCGCTCTGAATAGCGATGTTTCGTAGTCTGACGAGCAGGTCACCCCTAATTGGGCCAATAACCTGCCCAACAATGCAAATGAAACCGGACGCCGAGTATCCCGGCCCGGCTTAGAACGCCTGTAACCCTTCATAGCCTGCCTGACCCAAAAATCTTTAGTCAGATCCTGAAAACCATGCAACTTAAACCAAAAAGCTAACCCGGCTAATTTTCTATCTAACCCGGACACTGACACCCCTTCTTCCAAATTCCTGGCAACAAAATATAAAACTAACAAACAAAACTCCTGTTCTTCCTGTCCCCCGTTCACCTGTCTTACCAATGTCAGCCATTCCTCCCAGACCCTGCTGTAAGCTGACCATGTAGACTCACTCACCGACCGTCTGATCCAGCCAGCTACTCTTCCAATGCTATCGTCCACAGCCACTCGTGACAGGACACCCGAATTGTTCCGCTCCTGGAGCCAACTCCCGGAACTTGTCCCTCTGAAAGCGAGACAACGCATCAGCAATGACATTCTCTACCCCCGGTAGGTGGACAGCATATATGAAAATGTTCAACTGTAAGCAGCGTAAAACTAGGTGTCTGAGCATCCGAACCACCGGAGGTGATGAAGCAGATACCCTGTTGATCACCTGCACTACACCCAGATTGTCTCCATGAAACCTTACTTTTAGATTCCAAAAGGAATCCCCCCAAAGTTCCACCGCTAAAACTACCGGGAACAATTCCAACAGCGCCAGGTTCTTCAAGAACCCTGCTGCCTTCCATGACTCTGGCCAAGGTCCCGCACACCACTTACCTCGGAAAAACGCCCCAAAGCCTGCTGCTTCAGCTGCATCAGTGTACAGTTCCATGTCGAAATTGCTAACTGGCCCTGACATCCACAACGCCCTGCCGTTAAACTGGGCCAGGAACGTGTGCCACATCGCTAAGTCATCCCTATGCGCCTTCACCAGGCGCACATAGTGCTTAGGAGAAGAAATCCCCGCTGTGCTTGCCGACAGCCGTCGACAAAACACCCTTCCCATAGGCAATATGCGACATGCAAAGTTCAACTTACCCAATAACGATTGTAACAGTCTAAGTTGAACTTTACGCAGCCCCATGATCCCACGAATCTCCTCCTGTAAGGCCGCCAACTTGTCCGCCGGTAAACGGCATTCCATCCTCTCTGAATCCAGTACAATGCCCAAGAAACTTAACACTGTCGTCGGGCCCTCCGTCTTTTCTGGGGCCAGTGGAACTCCAAACTTGTCGGCAACGTGTTCCACTGTAGCCAACAGTACTGCGCAAACTTCCGAAGACGGCGGGCCCACGCAGAGAAAGTCATCCAAGTAGTAAATGACAGAATTCACTCCCGCGACGTCTCGAACAACCCATTCCAGGAATGAACTAAATTTCTCAAACAGTGCGCATGAGAGCGAACACCCCATGGGCAAACACTCTAAAACTTTCTGGATGGACCGGTAGCAAACGAAAAGCTGATTCAATATCAGTTTTCGCCATCAACGCCCCTTTCCCATATTTGTGTACCCAAAATGCCGCAGCATCGAATGAGGTATACGACACTGCACACATCCCGGGGTCTATGGCATCGTTTACCGCCCCCCCCTTTTGGATATGATAGGTGATGTATGAGTCTAAATTTGTTGTGCTCCTTCTTGGCCACTACCCCCAACGGGGAAACCACCAAATCTGGTATAGGCATTTTACCAAATGGACCCCCCATGCGTCCCAATGCCACTTCCTTTTTTAATTTCTCATCCACCACCCCTGCATGTTGTAATGCAGACCGCAAATTCCGTGTCAACAGCGGAATGTCGACCAAACGCGAAGGGATACGAAAACCCTCTGAGAACCCCAGGGCCAGCAATTGCACTGCCTCCCTATCCGGATACCTATCTAGGAAAGGCTGCATCCTTTCCACTTTCACCGGTGTTCTCCCCTTTTCCTACAGCGTCCCCTGTCCGACCTTTTCCCTGTTTGAAACAACGGGACAGGGGGTGACCACCCCCGCACCCCGAGCATTCGTGCTTGTACTTGCACGTTCCCCCAAACTTGCATGATCCCTCATTGTACTGCCAGCACACCCCTTTCTTCCTTGTGGCCGATTGCCCTGGGTTGCTAGCGCCACCGCCCCCCCTGGAAAAAACAGCACGATGACCTCGACGACGTCATCAGCCTCATCCAAAGGCTGATGTCCTTGTGGTCCCACCGTAATGATGGGCGAATAGCCCTCCTCTGTCGGAACTGTTCGTCATATCTCAGCCAGGCCCACGGCATCTAAATAGCAGAAAAGAGCCGAGCAATGCTCTGGATTATTTTCGCCTATTACGCTTGCCATTATCGCAAACGCCTGCAACCAGTTTGTGAATGTCCGAGGAATGAGCCTGTACTGTATCTCCTCTTCTCCTCGTCCTCCTTCTTGTGATCCTGGCTTGACCCTATCCAAATTAAACTTCTCAAGGAGCAATAACGCGAAAATTTCCACGTATTCCCCCTTCCAAATTTTTTCCCTCACCTCTGGCTTCAAATGTGCCCCGAGGGGTCCCTCAAAACACACATATACTTCGCACTTGGCCGCATCCGCCAACCGCACGAGATCTTGTTTTTTAGTTGCATCTGTACCTGACTCCACCGTAGTCTTAGGCTCCCGCCTCCTTGCCCCACTTGGACTCGCCCCCACCCCAGGTGGCACCCACGCTGCCACCGGGGCCTGCCCACCCCCTTTACCCGGCTGAAACCTCTGTACCAGTTCCTTCAAACTAGAAAAAAAAAACGCAAAACCTGAATCCGCCATAGCGTTGTCAGCTTCCAACGTGGCCGAAACAGAGGGCACGGTCGACCCCGACCGCCCCGCAATCTCCCTGTCCACCCCACATTTGGTACCCCACCCCCTCCCCCCCAAATACCCCAACACCAGAAATGACAGTCTTACCGTGCTGCCTGGAAGGGGCGCCTCCAGCCGACGGACCACTCTCCTCTGGATCCTGACGACCTTGCTCCCCAACGTCGTCCGATTGCGACAGCTCTCCTTCCGATCGGCCACCGTCCATCTCCTCCTCACTGGTCACAGGCCCCCCAGCCGATGCAGCGCTGGGTGCCGTTAGGCTGTGGTGCTCACCCACCATTCTCCGACCGCCTGATCTGCCCACCGACTTCCCTTGCGCCTTCCCTTGCGCCTTCCCGGGGCCTGCACAGGTCACCCCACAGTGTCGCCCCAGACCACTGCCGCCAGCTTCCTCCTTCCTCTCTTTCTGTGCCTCATAGCCTCCTGCCGAAAGCATGTGGTGCCTGACGGCCATCTTCCTGGACTTCACTCTGCTAGGTCCCGCCCCCGCCGACTGTAGGCCAGAAGCCTGGGTCACACTGGTCTGTCTTGTCCTCATCGAGCGTCCCGCACCCGCACTGGGGCTGCCGGCGCTGTCTCCCCTGGGCCGATGAGCTGGCTGCCGCTTCCTGCCTGACGCCGCCGCGTGTTTCACGGGGGGTCCCAATCCTGCACTCCCCATCTGTCCCCATCCGTCCGGCCTGAGTCCCATGATGGAGAGGGAGAGGGGGATCTGCCTGAAAGCAAGCCGCAGCCTGATGTGCCGCGCTCGCGCTCCCTCCTGCCCAGCTGACCTGGCCGCTATACCTGAGTCCCCCAGCGCCGCTGCCAGCCTTCTCTCTAGCCATCCAGGCCCTTGTGAAGCCGCCTGGGCCTTCAAACGGGCGAACAGCTCTTCCACAGCAGCCATCAAGCTTGTCTCCTCCACGCTGACTGAGCTGCTGGAAAACCCCTCCTCTCTGCTAGTTTCCTAAGTTTCACACCACCTGATCCTCTCAACCAATCACTGCTCTGCTCTGCTACCATTCCCTGATATAGTACCTCCCTGTTAACACTGTCATGCCCGCCTTCTGCCTATTCCATTGCATTCCATTGCTCCAGGCTTACTTACATGGTAATAACCTGCTGGTGACTTCTCATGTTTGCTTTACTATTGTGCCATTGTGCCAACCCCCTCAAAAGACCAGCCTTTCCAGAGAAGGTAGAGGAGTCACCTGTGGATGATTACTGGAGCCAGCTATGGCCTGTTGAGATATGGGATATCCTTTTATATTTCTATATGCTCTCCAGTTTTTCACCAAAAAAAAAAAAGGGGAGAAGCAGGTTTATGATGTCTACAATTCCCTTGGTTTGTGTACATTGCAGAATATTATTGTAATTCTGTTGAAAATTCCTACCTTTTTGTTACTGTTCGGAACAAACTTTTTCATTATGTCCTGATTCCTGGCAGGGCAAGGTTTAGCTCATTAACGCTTTAGGGTTTTTTACTAAGCAAACTTTTACTGCATTTAATTATTTTTATGGGCTGGTTTGTTAAATGGCACGCAAAACTCTGTGGAAAGGTTATCTATTGGTAATTACCAGTCTCAGATAAAAACAGCCCTCTTCAGGCTCTTCAGTAAAGATGTGAATGAACATGGCTGTATGAGTCTTGCTTTTATATGGTTATATGTTCTAGCAATGACCAGTCTAATAGCCTTCCCAGGCAAATCAGCCTCTTCAGACTCTACAAAGGGAAAGATGTGGAGGAACATGGCTGTGTATCTTGCTTTGATTAAGCAGCCAGAGATGAGAATGATTATACCTAACAGGTTGTCTTATTTATTAAACTAGTTGCCAATACACTCAAAGGAGTTATTCCCATATACCCTGTGAAGGGGTTGAATTCTCTGGCAAGGAGCAGTCTCACAGCTTTCCCAAGCAAAACATCCCTATTCAGACTCTATAAGAGGAATACACGGGTGGGCATGACAGTATGTATCCCACTGGCTCAAGCAGCCAGGGATAAGGATGACACCTAATAGGATGCCACATTCAATAAACACATTGTCATTAAAATCTCTAAAGGAGTGTTTTCTGCTCACCCTTCGCAAGGGTCATCTGCTCTGGCAATGAGAAGCTGCCTAGCCATACCAGGTGAAACAGACCATTTCCCAAATTTCCGGATGGACATGACCAGTGTAGCCTAGATAATACCCCCAGGCTGATACAACCATATACTCCCCCTTACTTAACCCCTTAAATAAGAGACCACACCATCTTGTGGAGTAAATGGCCACAACATCCTTTTATTAAACATAAACTCCAATTAACTAAGATGTAAATAGCAATAACTATAAAACACATATAAACACATAAACAATTAGTTACTCCCTGTTTGTTGGTCAGTGACGGAGCTAAGTACTATAAACGTATATATATAATTCTCGGTGTATATATATATATATATATATATATATATATATATATATATATACATATATAACCACCAGGGGGCACTGCGGGATTTTACCATAACCAACTGGCCTCCACCTGTACCGCCCGGAGACAAACACCTTTCCCGCAGTGCAACAACGAGTAATTATCAAATTAATTTGATGTACTACACCGGAGGGGCCATCTAATGATGAGCCCCCCACACACCAGAGGGGCCATCTAATGATGAGCCCCCCACACACTTACCACCTCCATAACTGCTACCGTCACTGACCAAACAAACAAACACCGCCATAGCCAGAAAGGTTGACACCTCATCCTTGAAGGCACCTCCACACCCGCAGGGCCGACTGAATACCCTCCTGCAAACCCAAAGACCAAAGGACAATGCCCACGTCTGTTAAGTGGACCCCATCCTTTCTCCAATACAAGGCCCACGTTTGTCTCCAGTTCCCTGTGACGAAACACAACCCCCTTGCCAAGTCTGACCATACTAGCAACGTGTCAGGGAATGTCACCCGCAGGTCGATCAGATCAGCTTATATGTCCGCAATCAGGTCCCTGACTGTCCGAACCCCCAGGTCGCTACCACCACCTTAGATGACCAGTACCTCAAGTGGCCTATCCATCCTGCAAATCGCTCAACTTCTGGGACCACCCTGCCCCACATCATTCCTGGTCTACCCAAACACTGTATGGTCACCTCCCTACCAGAAATACCCAACTGCCTCCCACCTGGTCCCGCGTCCCCCCTCCGTGCATCCCAACACACATATGAGTGTCAGAAATTCCAGACGAGGCGTGGGAGCCCTCCTTCTGAAATGACAAACATAGTGTAATTGACATGCACCATCTCTAACTCCCCTTCACAGGTTCCAGGTACTAAAACAGGCAGATATCCGTAACAACAAATGCACTCCTCCTACATATATACATATATATATATCTATATATATTATTATTTTTTTTTTTTTATAGACCAACTGAAGCCAACTATAGGCTCGGAATCGCTTAGATTCCCCTCTCCCCGTCGCACATCCACCTCATCCAGCCCGAACCTGGCGACCTCCGTAGCCGCCCCAATCCGGAAGGAGTGTGAGGCGTAGGCGAAACTATCCACCCCCAACTTCCCCAAACATTTCCGAGAACCGAGTCCCTTTTCGCCTTCATCAAAAACACCAACACCCTGCCTTCATATACGACAACCTCTTCTAACAATAATGACGAGTATAGGCGCATATGTTAAAATAGCTCGATAAGTTCTTCCAATTGAATTGAGTATTTGGTATATACAATATATACATAGGTTTCAAGTCCATAGATTGAAAAGCTCAGTCCATGTGGGAGGCAAAATCTATGAATGGATCCTGGGGTAAGCATACAGGGCAGCCTTTAAGGTAAAACTGAAACCGTGTTTAGGAACTGTGAAAAGAAACAAATGGAGAGGCGCCTCTGGGTGCAATCGTTTTTGGGGGATGGATAACAATTTATTAATAGCTCAATAGTAAAACTCAAATTTTTGTGATAAAATCAGGCATGGTTTGCAAGTAAGGAAGTGGTATCTCCTGGTGCTGTGCTGTGTCATTCTGTGCTCTGGTTAACTTACATATAGATGCTAATGCCGGCTCAGGAAGGCAGCCTCAGAACGAGGCTTGAGAAGCAGAAGACAGCTGGCTCAGGGGGATACCGTCATTGGTGTAGGACGCGTTTCTCGAGCATGCGCACTGCTCGAGAAACGCATCCTACACCAATGACGGTATCCTCCTGAGCCAGCTGTCTTCTGCTTCTCAAGCCTTGTTCTAAGGCTGCCTTCCTGAGCCGGCATTATCATCTATACGGAAGTTATCCGTAAGTTAACCAGAGCACAGAATGACACAGCACAGCACCAGGAGATACCACTTCCTTACTTGCATACCATGCCTGATTTTATCACAAAAATTTGAGTTTTACTATTGAGCTATTAATAAATTGTTATCCCTGTTAAAAAAACTATTGCACCCAGAGGCGCCTCTCCATTTGTTTCTTCTAATGCCCCGTACACACGGTCGGATTTTCCGACGGAAAATGTCCTATCGGACAATGTTGTCTTAAATTCCGACCGTGTGTAGGCTCCATCGGACTTTTTCCGTCGGATTTTCCGACGGACAAAGTTTTATCTCCTGCTCTCAAATTTTCCGACAACAAAGTCCTATCGGACTTTTTCCGATCGTGTGTAGCGAATTCCGACGGACAAAGTGCCACGCATGCTCAGATCACATTACAAGACCAAAGCTATTGGCTACTAGCCTCTACGTAGTCCCGTCGCAGGCAACAAACGTCACCACGTTCAGAATGATCGGATTTTCCGACAACTTTGTCTGACCGTGTGTACGCAACACCAGTCTCGGAACAAAATCCGTCGGAAAAAATCAGATGGATTTTGTGGTCGGATTTTCCGACCGTGTGTACGTGGCATAACAATAAGCCACCTGCCCTCGCTTTCGACGGGCTAACCAACTCACCAAAACGAAGTGCCCCAAACTGCCAGTGAAAAAGCCGCTGACAACCGAACCCAACTGTTCCACTAAAGCTACTAAATTCGCAAACGTAATTGTCCGCCTCATGTCCCACGTCCTGTGTTCCTTACGGTATCGCTTAATGGCCTGTTTTACCCAAAAACTCCTTCGTCCAATCCCCCTGTTTTTTTTACAATTAAAACAAAAAAGGCCACCCCCGCCAACTTCTTTGTTATGGACGATGCCGACTGCCTGCCTTCCATGTTCCTGAATACAAAATACAACCAGGAGCCGCACTGACGACTCGTCCCTACCAACCTCCGCCTCTCTCAGCAATGCACCCCACTCACTCCAAACCTTTTGAAACGCTGTACACGTGGACGTACTTACCGACTGCTGTAGCCCTCTCGCGGCGACCCTAGTATCAAATCCCGTTTCCCGCCCGGGCAAGGAACACCCTCCTTCTGTGCCTCCGGTGCCAGAGCCCTGAACTTGTCCCACTGGAAGCGAGACCCAGAGTCAGCCATTGTAATCTCTACCCCCGGAATCTGCACCACATAGAGAAACACGTTCAATTACAAGCAGCGCAACCCCAACTGTCGTATCAGCCGAATGACAGGTTGTGAAGATGCCGACATGCTATTGCTGACCTGCACCACCCCCATGTTGTCACAGTTCAATCTTAATTTGAAATTGCGGCAGGGCTACCCACAATTACCACGCAAGTACCACTGGAAAAAGTTCCAGGAGCACCAAATTCCGAAGAAAGACCTGCGCAACCCACGGCTGTGGCCACGGCTCCGCACTCCCTCGTCCTTGGAAGTACGCCCCGTATCCAGTAGATCCTGCGGCGTCTGTAACCAACTCCACATCGAATTTGCTCACCGGGCCCGACATCCAAACCAACCTCCCGTTAAACTCAGCCAGAAATTGATACCATACCTGAGGATCATCCCTGTGTTCCCTTTCCAACCGGATGAAATGCGTGGGAGCCTTCACCCCTGCCGTGGCAGACGACATCCGACGACAAAAATTCTCCCCCATAGGAATGATCCTGCCCGCAAAGTTCAATTTTCCTAACAGTGATTGTAACGGCTGCAACGTGGACCACAGTATCGCACACACCTTGGAAGAAGGATGGCCCACGCAGAGAAAATCATACGACGAATGGATGACGGATTCAATGCCTGTCATATCTCTAACCACCCATTCTAAAATTAACTTACTGCTTTGAACATGGCAACAGAGATAGAACAGCCCATGGGCCAGCACCGATCAACCTAAAATTGCTCTTGCCACCAACACGCCCACCCTAAAACCGTCCGGATGAACAGGCAGTAGTCTAAAATAGGCTCCACATCTGATTTAGCCATCAGTGCCCCTCGACCGTATCACTGCACCTACCTGACCGTGGCTTCAAAGGACGTGTAAGATACCGTCCCAGCCTCAGGATCAATGAAAACGTTTACCTAACCCCCTTTGGGGAAAGATAAATGGTGTAGAAACCGAACTTATTTGATTAATTTTGTGAACCCACCCCTAACGGGGACATCACTAAAACAGCCAATGGTATGACCTTACATGGCCCTGCCATGCGACCCAGCTCCACCTCAATGGCCAATTTTCCAGACTCCACCTCCGGGTGCTGTAACACCGATCTCAAGTTGTTGGCCAAAGGGGGAACAACTGTCAGCGCGCAAGGAATTCTAAAAACATATTTGAAGCCCGCACTAAACAGTACCGCTGCAGCCCTGTCCGGGTACCCATTCAGTACAGGCTGCATACTTTCCCACGGCCCCTGAGTCGTTCCTCTGGTTACCAGGCTCCTCCGTACGCTTGCCTTTTATGAAGCACCTAGCGATTGTATGCGTTCCTCCACACCTTGAGCATTCATGTTTAAACTTACCGGTACCTCCAAACTTGTAGGATCCCTCGTTGAAGTGCCGGCACACTCCCCATTTCCTGCCGGCCGGTGATCCAGAGGAGTGACTACCTCCGACCCCCCTCAAAATGGCTGCGCTGGTGTCTTTGCAGACACCATCAGCCTACACCAAAGACTAATGTCCTTGTGCTCCCGCCGCAGAGCGGGACGAACTGCCCTGCGTCAGCCCCCGTAAACCCTATAATTTTCCCCAACGGCATCCATGTTACAAAACCATACCGAACATTGCTCGGGGTTCTTTTCTCCAATTACACCTGCTAAAATGGCGAACACTTGCAACCAATTCACAAAAGTCCTAGGAATCTAACGGAACCTCCTCTTCTCCTCGTCGTCTTTATTAGTATCATCTGGCTTCACCCTGTCCAGATTAAACTTCTCTAAGGGGCCATAAGGAGAAAATCTCCACACATTCCCCTTTCCACTTTTTTCCTTCCCTACCGTTTCAGGTGAGCGCCTCGTGGTCCCCCGAAGCAGACATACCTCACCTTCCGCTGCACCCGCCAACCGCCCGACAACAGCTCTAACGGTCGGCTCCGCAGACCCCTTTTCCCATGGTACTCACCTTCTCCCCCACTTCTTCCTTGAGGACGATTGAGCATGCTCGAAATGGCCCACTAATGCCCGCAGGCCCTCTAACAACTCCTGTATTTGACCCCCCGACCCACCTGTGTTCCCGCTCCTTGCCTAAAATATTCTTATACAATGAATTGAACTGTTAATGTCATGGTTGGGTTTTGAACCAGTGACCCTCATCATTTCTAGACCAGAGTGCTAACCCCTTCACCCCTATGACTACACACGCGGTTGGTCAGTAGCCGCCATCGGCGGCGCTGGAGGCGGAGCCCTGCCCTCCCCACCAGATACAACACCCAATAAGCTTCGTAAGGCAACAGTAAAAGCATTATTATGACTGGACTTACCAGCCTGTCTGGGTGTCCCCCCACAGCCGTTGTACCGATCTCCACTGATGCGAGCGGGCGACTGGGCTCCTCCTTTTCCTCCGACAGTTCACCTTCTGACCTGCTCACTTCCTCCTGCTGAGACAACAACGGCAGCCCCCCCAGGGGAGGGACTCCTGGACGTCGTGGGCCTGCGTCCGCCCGCAGCACTGGCCGCTGGTCTCCTGCCCTCTCGCTGCCCCCCCTGTCCCCCCAAGTCCCCCACAGCTGGGCCGGTCCCGGCACCACCACTGCCCCATGACCCCTGTCCTTTGGCGCCTGGTGGCGTCCGGCCACCCGCCGTGCTGCTTGCCAAGCTGCCAGATGGTCCCGCTGCAGCCGTCAACCTGCTCCCCCTTTCTGTCCTCCCCCTTGGCTCGTGCAGAGCTGCTGGGGGAACAGATGCAGAAGCCCTCCTGGGTGTAGAAAAAACCCCCCACTCCTGGCTGTCCCTCTTCTGACCAGTTTCCTCCCCTCAGCTCGTGCAGAGCCACTGGGGGCGATACTCCCACGAAAAGGCCTGCTGATCCCCTTGCTCCCGACCCTCCTCCTTGCAGTTAGCTGTGCTGGTCTGTCCTGTATTCCCCTCTGCTCGTATAGAGCTGCAGGGGATGCCGAATCCTGTGACTCTCTCCTCACTCAGACTGGGGACCCCCCCCCTCGGGCTTCTGGTGACCCTTGAAGGCCCCCGCGACCGCCCCCGGCTAGTACCTGTCTGGCGGCCCAGTGATCCTGCCGCGTGTCAGCGTCCCGCTGTCCACCGATCGTCCTCCGGTCGCCTTCCTCCTGGCGTCCGTCCGGTCTTGGTCCGGTAGCTACACGGATCCCCTGGTGGCCGCCGCCGTTCTAAACCTCGCCACGAGGTCCCGGATGTCCGCCATTTTGTGATAAACGAGAAGCAGTGTATAAAACTGCCTCCTCGTGTGCTGCCACCTTCCCGACTGAGGCCTTTAGTCCCGCCCCCTCTTTATAAAAGGCCGCTCCCCCCGCTGCTTACAGGGCCAGCCCTGCCTGGCCACACCCCTTTTCATCCTCCCTGTGTGTCACTAGACACACTGTCATGTCCGGCCCTCCCCTACCATTACCCTGCGGTCCATTTTCATTCCGGCCCTCTCTTGACTGCATAATTCTGCTTTGTTCAAGCAACCAATAATAAGGATGACGACACCTAACAGGTTGTCAAATTTATTAAGCCTGTGGTCAATATACTCTAAAGGAGTGTTTCCACTCACCCTGTGAAAGGATTACCGAGCAGTCTCAAGCCTTCCCAGGCAAGCATTCTGCTTCAGATTCTTTTAAAGAGAAGACAGATGAGCATGACTGCAAGAATGTTGCCTTGTTCAAGCGACCAAGGATAAAGATAACGACGACACCTAACCGGTTGTCACATTCATTAAGCATGTGGTCAATACACTCTAAAGGAGTCGTTTCCACTCACTCTGTGACAGGGTCATATATGGTGCCAATGAGTAGTCTCAGAACCTCCTCAGACAAATTAACCCTTGTCAGCTTCTTCCCAAGTGGAGATGAATGAACATGTGATTCCTACTTTGTTCAGGCAGGCTGTGATTAAGATAATGGTGACCAAGTTGTCACAATTAAGCATATGGTCAAGACACGCTAAAGGAATTGCTGAATTCATCTTCTGCAAGGGACATCTATTCTGGCAATGTCCAGTCTTCAATTCTCTAGCCAATCAATCCTCTTCAGTCTCTTCTGAACAGGAAGATGAGGACGACCTTTGTCCAGATTGGTAAGGTTGGTGAAATGCCTTTAAATAGTAGTGAAGCTTTGGAAATATTTGAAGTACCTCCAGAGGACAGCTTGACAATTTCCTTATGTTGGATGGATCAAGTGCTCATTCTACAAGATTGGGGTATGTTGTCACAGCAGGATGTGAAAGTTATGCCCTTTTGAACTGAAAGATGTCCAGGGGTTGGGATCACCCCTCTGGTCAGTGTGTGTCCCTTGTAGGATTGGCCATATACATGTCCTTACATCAGAAAGTGTTGTGACCTTCAAGGACAAACGCTATCACTGTATTTTTCTTGATCGTAGAAGGTCAAGCCTAAATTTAATAGTGGTCAGTTTGGCTTCCTGCCTCAAGATGAGTTTTTCGGTCTCCTTTATCTCAGCAGACATTCAAGAGTAAGTTTCCACGCTCACTCTCACTCCAGAGAGGTTAGCTTCTGCATTTCTGTCTGGGAGTCCAGAAAAAACTGGGAAGCCAACGCATAAACCAAGAAGTCAGTAAAGAGTTCCATGTCAGGATGCTTTCTGTTATTTTGGGATTGTGCCCCCCAAATACATGCCTTACGGGCACTATGTGGCTCCTCTGTGGACATAGGTACGGCTTTGGTGATTGACACGTGGTCCATTAAGGCAAGCATTTTAGGCCATATTTGGAGATCTTTCATCCTTCACGTCTCAGATTGAGCCATAGAAATCGCCTCACTCCAGCAGCTCAGGTAGGCTCAGTTTAACTCTCGCTCCCATTCAAGTCGAGTTTCTGGACCAGTGGCCTAAACTTGTGGTTGAAGAAACTAAATTGTCTGCAATGTTCTCAGGTAAATTTGTCCTGGTAAAGTTGGACAGCGCAACAACTGTGGCCTACATCTGGAACCAAGGCTCAGTCTCTCCCTTCTGAAGGAGGTTTCTCTAAGTCTAAAATCTGCCCAAGTCAATCTTCTGCAGCTCTCTGCGGCCTATGTGCCTGGTCAGAAGAATCTTCAGGCAAACTATTTGTGCAGGACAATCTGGACGACAATGAATGGTCCAGACTACCATGAGTCTTTCGAGAATTAACAGAGCTTGGCATTTTTCTTCCAGAGGTAGAACACTCATATGCCCAGTCAACACCAAGTTTCTGAAGTTCCATTCCAGGGCCCAGAATCTGTAAGCAATTGGGGTGGAGGTGCTGACTGCAGAGTGGATCTCCAAGACAGCTTATGCCTTTCTTCTGCTCCCTCTGATTCTCAGCTTCCAGCTGAGGCTGTGGTGGGGGGAGGTGATAGTTCTGGTGATGATCCCAGATTGGCCGAAGGGGCCTCGGTACCCTTTGCTCATGCTTATAAGTGTCAAGAATTGACTCCCTCTGTATGTAAGATCAAATCTTCTCCAAAGTCCCATTTATCCAGCATCCGACAGGCTAAGGCTGATGGCCTGGGTCTAGAGAGGTAGAGGCTAATGGATTTTGAATGCTCTGTGAAGATTGTAAATACTCTTATGAAAACAAGAAAGGACAGCGCTAACCGTGCCTATAGTAGAATGTGCCATGAATTCCCAGTATTATTGCTGATCAAGATTTTACGCTGGACTCTTCAGAAGTCTGTTCTAAAATATCTGCAGGCATGGCTTGATTTAGGTCTATGCGTAAGTATGCTATAGGCACACATTTCAGCTATCTCTGCCTTCACTGGAATACAGTGGGCATCCAACACCTAATAATACTGTTTTTCAAGATGCAATTTGGTTAAAACCTTGAATTGTTGTTTCCGAAATGGGATCTCCCATTGCTGTTGGACGTTGTTGCATCAGATGCCTTCAATCACCCTGTGGTACCTCACTGAAAACTGCTGTACTGGTCGCAATAACATCAGCCAGAAGAGTCAGCATTGGTGGCCTTGGGGTTTAAAGAACCCATACTCGCGTACTTCCCAGACAGGGTGGTACTCATGCCAATGCTCACATTTTGTGCCTGAACTGACCTTCAGAGTCCATATCACACAAGAGATTGTCCTCCTATGTTCCTTTTGGGGAGTACTCAAGAAATTATCCCATTGGATGTGGGCCAAGCTTTAAAATGTTTAATCAAGTTGACTTCTGCCATCAGGAAGTCGGAGCATCTGTTTGTCATTCCAGGTAGAACACATAATGATTTTACGGCTTCCAGCAAAGATTATTGCATCTTGGTTGGTAAAGCTCATCTCCTTGGCCTACAAGTTGAAAGGGTTGGCCGTGCCAGGAGAATCACGGCACCCTTCACTAGAAGGGTCTCGACCTTGAGAGTGGCAGCAGGCCGAATGCCTGAAACTATCTGCAAGGCAGCTATATGGGCACCAAAATATTCATATTCATGGCTTAAAGAGAAAGTAAACCCGGGAGCCGCCACTAACGGCACGATCGCCGTTAAAAACGTCACGCTCAGTGCGCCATAGACATCGGTGCCTTTTGCAAATATCTCCTAAACCTACACGGTTTAGGAGATATTTCTTGCACCTACAGGTAAGCCTAGATTAAGGCGTGGTCTGGAAGGGTTTACAACCACTTTAATGACAGTTAAGTTTGGCAGAGGCATCCTGGCTTCTGTTTTTTTTGTCAGAATTGAGGAGTGTGTAGCATTATCCCTCCCCTGTTTTGGCTAGTTAATTCCCAGCTGTGCTGACATGGAGCCGTCAGGAAAACGGAAAATTTTACTTACCGTAATTTTCCTTTCCTGACAAGCTCCATGGCAGCACAGATCCTGAAGTCTATTTTTAACCCCACACATAACAAAGGCCCCTACATAGAATCATTTTATCAGGTGGTATATTCAGAACTTCTGGATATATGTAAAAAATCCAAATCCATACATAATAAAGGCAATCTTACCCCTCAAGAACGTCTAGCTATAAACAATTTAAGTAAGAAGGAACAAATAATTATCAAAATGGCAGACAAAGGCGGTGGTATAGTCATTCAAGACCGAGCCACCTATCTTGATGAATCACACCGCCTACTCTCCGATCGTAGGACATATACTAAACTAAAAACAGATCCTTTACCAGATTTCATCAAGGAATCCAAGAGTTTGATTACCATGGCTTCATCTGAGGGAGTCCTTTCTAAAGCTGAAGCCTCTTTCTTCCATAGAGAATATTATAATGTACCGTACTTCTACCACCTTCCAAAGGTACACAAGAACCTTGAGAATCCCCCTGGACGTCCCATTGTGGCGTCCATGGAGAGTATCACCACCAGCTATTCTCTCTACATTGATCAATTCCTCCAACCTCTGGCCCAGGTCCTCCCCTCGTATATCCGGGATGGTACCCATCTCCTAGAGTTATTACAACCATATACTTGGGAACCAACATATCTGTGGGTATCGTTGGATGTGTGTTCATTGTACACCTCGATTCCGCATGAGGTTGGACTACAGGCGCGTTTGCATTTTTTATCTGAGGACAGTGACATCAATTCCAAACAGTCAGTTTATTCTGAAAGCGACCAGATTCTGCTTGGAACATAATTACTTAAATTTTGAGGATGATTATTACCTTCAGAATACTAGGACTGCTATGGGGGCAAATTTTGCCCCCAGCTATGCAAATCTCACAATGGGCCTATGGGAGACCAGGTGCATATGGGAACATAACCCATTCGCAGCACACCTGGTCTTCTATGGGTGCTACATCGATGACATTATTATCATCTGGGATAGTCCTCTTCATACTGTACAGAAATTGTTATCACACTGCAACTCCAACACCTTTGGTCTTTCTTTTACCTCGGAAATAAATACCACCTCTCTTTGTTTTTTGGACTTGGAACTCAGTCACCAAGAGTCCACAATTATAGCTAAAAGTTACACCAAGCCCACATCAGGGAACTCTTTTTTACATTTTAACAGCTGTCACCATCCGAGATGGGTTAAAAATGTCCCCAAAAGTCAATTTTGCCGGTTACGGCACAATTGTACTAGGTTGGAGGATTATAATGCACAAAGTGTTCATCTCAAACAGAAATTTATAGAGAAAGGCTACCCCCCAGACCTCATAGATCAGGCTCAAATGGTTTACAATACCAATGACATTCCAAAATCAAAACAGCGATCACAAGATAATGTAGGAACAAGATTCATAACTCAATATCACAACAAACACTGGAAAATGGAGAGCGTTTTAAAAAAAACACTGGTCTATGCTACAGCAAGACCCACATTTAAAAAACACTATTCCTAGAGTGCCACAATTTGCCTATAGGAAGGCTCCGAATATAAAAGGGAAAGTCGCTCCTAGCAAAATTAAATCTGCCCAATCTACATCCAATAACATTCAACTAACACTCATTCCTCTGGTGGGCATGTTTCAGTGTAAGAAATCCCTGTGCCTGACTTGTGCTCATATTCAACATGGTCAAAAATCCTTTGCTCATAAGGGTAAGACATACACATTCAACACCTTCCATAACTGTTCTTCCATGTTTGTGGTTTACTGTCTAGCTTGTCCTTGTGGCATGCTATATGTGGGCCATACAATCAGGGCCCTTAGAGCCAGATTTGGGGAACATCGCAGATTTGTCGATGCTGGTCTCCCTAAACATAGTGTCCCCCGCCACTTTCTGGTAAATCATAAGCAATCATCCAAAGATCTAAAAGTTTGGGTCCTTGAATCAATTCCAGATAAATTTCCCCCAGCAGAACGTTTCAAAAGGCTGTGTCGTCAAGAAAACGTATTGGATTTTCACTTTGGATACCATGTCGCCTAGAGGAAAGAACGAGGAGATCGAAATCAGCACTGCTATTTAACAGGTGCTGGTGTGATTTTTTTCCCCCTGGTCATGCCTCAGTGGGTCGCTCGGTCACTGGTTGGTGGAGGAAACTGGGTATCCACTCAACAGCTCATATTGGGCAACAAACACAAATTTGCCACCGCCCCACTTTTCTTATTTTTATTTATTTATTTATTTTACCACCCCCTTTTTGTTTTTGTTTTTACCCCCCTTATTAAATTATATAATTTTTTTTTTTTTGTGTATATGTATGATCATATGTGTGCACACATATGTACCCAGTAGGTATTACCATAATTACCCATTAACCATTTATTATCTGAAGATTTAATTTATCCCTTTTGAGAAGTATTTTTGGTCATGATATAACTTAGAACCTTAATATTATATCTAGCATAGTGTCCTTTCCTTTCTCCATTTTCACCATTTAATTAACTCATTATAATTTATAATAATCGATTGATTACCAATTGCTAATAATTTAATAATAATTTTCTTAATTCATTTTTCAGTTAATTTATTCATAAAATGTATTCATTTTAAATCTGTGGTATATTTATACATTTATATTTATGTATTTAATCAATTAATTATTTTATCGATTTCTTCAAACGTCATACAATTATCATCAACTATTAATCAGCAAGCTTTTTACTCATATTTAAATTCACTTCGGTCACCAACCATCTATCTCTTTAAATCTGTCCATTGATTGATGGGCTGGTCAGCCCATCAGATCTCTCTGTTTCTATTTCCTCTGTATTTAAGACTGCCAGGTTTGTCCAGCCAATCATGGTCTGATGAAGAAGCTGTAGCTTCGAAATGCATTACCAAGCCTTGCCACTGTGAATAATCACATTTCCTGCTCCTGTGAAGTCACGACCAGCTGCTTCTTGTTTCCTGCCTTCTGGTTCCCAGCATTCTCTGGATCTCTGTAAGATCACACCAGTGCCCCAGGCTGCAAAGGGAAGACATCTATGAGACTCCAGGACTGGCGATTTTCACCACATACTGAACTCATCTAATTTAACCTGTGAGTTACTACTTGCTTTTATTAAATATATGATTTATACTGCACTAAGTCTGGCGCCCCTCTGTTCCCATTTCTACACAGAGCTCATCGCTTCACTGTAAGGGAGCTGCCTCCAGGTGCTAATAATACAAGATCTCGGATCATTTATGGACATTATATTTTAAACAAATGTTTTAATATTATGTGTGCTTATTCATACACACACACATTTTATGTATACTAGGGTTGAGCGAACCCGAACTGTAAAGTTGGGGTCCGTACCGGACTTTTGGGTGTTCGGGCCCCGAACCCGAACCCGAAGTATTGGCTGTAAGTTCGGGTTCGGGTCCGGTGTTCGGCGCTGTATTGGCGCCTTTTTAACAGCTGCAGGGCAGCCAATCAACGCTAGTTTAACTAGTGTGCCCTAATGGCATGGCTGTGATTGGCCAGTGCAGCATGTGACCCAGCCTCTATATATAGTACACACACACAGCACACAGCGTCATTCTGCTTTAGACAGGTTCCTGTGCTGCTGAGAGAGAGGATTTTTAGGAGTTAGTGTGATAAAGTCAGTCCACATTCCTTGAATTTTCTTCTAATTAGTTAGATCAGTGAGCGATCTAGATAGCTAGAGTAGGGAGTTTCTTTATTAAGCAAAAGAAAGAGGCAGAGATAATTATTGAAGAGATTCCTAAATCAATTGTACCCTGGCTGGGGTGCAGTGCACAGTCTTTTAACAGTGCCATGAGGCCAGTGCCAGACAAAATATAAAAGTTTTACCTGCAAGCTCAGTGCACCATTAGGACCAACACTGCATATAGTAAGAGATACACCATAGTCTGTGTGTATTCTGCTATTGGAAAAACATTGCATAAAAATGTAATTTTGCTTTTTTTTTTTCCCAATAGCATTTTCTGCATGTTCATACATACACGCTGTAGACACTAACCGTGTATTCTGATATTGCAAAAAAATTTAATTTTGCTGTGTTTTTTTCTTCCCAATAGCATTTTCTGCGTTTTCATAAACGCTTTAGACACTGTCCGTGTATTCTGATATTGGAAAAACATTGCAAAAAAATTTAATTTTGCAGTGTTTTTTTTTTCTTCCCAATAGCATTTTCTGCGTTTTCATAAACGCTTTAGACACTGTACGTGTATTCTGCTATATACAAAAACACCCATTTAGGGCGAGATCATAAATTTTGAAAATATGAGGAGATCATCAAAAAGGGGACGTGGCCCGGGTCGTGGTGCTGCTGGTGGCGCTCCTGTTGCAGGGAGAGGACGTGGTCGATCTGTGCCAGCTACACGCACTAGTGAAACACCTTCCTCAGGTGCGAGTAGGCGACAGAGCCTGCAGCAGTATTTTGGCGCGCCTAATGAGGCTGTACAAATGTTGAGGCCAGGACAAGTACAGGCGATAGTAGATTGGGTTGCTGCTGACAGTGCCTCCGGTTCCTTTACATTGTCTCCCACCCAGTCTCCTGATGAAAGTTCAGAGTTGGCACCTGCAGCCGATGTCCATCAGTCTTTCACCTCACCCCCTTGCAAATCAGCCAATCAGTCTGAGCCCCAAATCATGCAGCAGTCTCTTCTGCTTTTTGATGACTCTGTTAGCAGGGTTTGCCAGGGCCATCCACCTAGCCCTGCCCCAGAAGTGGAAGAGATTGTGTGTGTGCACCGATGCCCAACCACTTATGTTTCATGATGAGTACATGGGAGGACCATCGCAGCACGTCTCGGATGATGACTAAACACAGGTGCCAACTGCTGCTGCTTTTGCCATTGTGCAGACCGACAAGGAGGGCAGGGGTGAATTTTGGGTGGAAGATGATGTGGAGGACGATGAGGTCCTTGACCCCACATGGAATCAACGTCATGCAGGTGACCAGTGTAGTTCGGAGGAAGAGGCGGTGGTCGCACAGAGCCACCAGCACAGCAGAAGAGGGAGCAGGGTGCAAAAGCGGAGCGTCCGTCCTCTAGACAGTACGTCTGCTACTGCCCAACGCAACAAGGGACCGAGCACACTAAAGCCAGGTCCAAGGAGTTCCCTAGCGTGGCAGTTCTTCAGACAATGTGCTGATGACAAGACACAAGTGTTTTGCACGCTGTGCAATCAGAGCTTGAAGCGAGGCATAAACGTTCTCAACCTGAGCACAACCTGCATGACCAGGCATCTAAGTGCAAAGCACGAGATGCAGTGGAGTAGACACCTCAAAAACCAAGAAAGGTCTCTGGCTCCTCCTGCTTCCTCTTCTGCTGCAGTCTCGGCCTCTTCATCCACCTCTGTAGTGACAGTGACACCTGCCAACCTGCAAACAGAGGATCTGCCAGCAACACTACCACCTGGGTCACCAACCATCTCCACAATGTCCCATGGAAGCGTTCAGCTCTCTATCTCCCAAACACTCGAGCGGAAGAGGAAGTACCCCCCTACCCACCCACGATCCCCGGCCCTGAATGCCAGCATTTCAAAATTCCTCGCCTTTGAAATGCTGTCATTCCGTCTGGTGGAGACGCAGAGTTTTAAAACACTGATGTCATTGGCTGTCCCACAGTACGTCGTGCCCAGCCGCCACTACTTTTCCAGACGAGCTATCCCTTCCCTGCACAACCAAGTGGGGGACAAAATCAGGTGTGCACTGCGCAACACCATCTGTGGCAAGGTCCACCTAACTACGGATGCGTGGACCAGTAAGCACGGTCAGGGACGTTATATCTCCCTAACAGCACACTGGGTAAATGTAGTGGCGGCTGGGCCTGAGGCGGATAGCAGTTTGGCGCATGTCCTTCCACCACCGAGGATTGCAGGGCACTTCAGTTTGCCTCCTGTTGCTAACTCCTCCTACTCCGCCTCCTCATCCTCTACCGCCTCCTCATCCGGTCAGCGTAACACCTTCAGCACAGCCAGGGCTAAACGACAGCAGGCAGTTTTAAAACTTTCCAGTTTGGGGGGAAAAACCCCACACCGCGCAGGAGTTGTGGAGGGACATGGAACAACAGACCGATGAGTGGTTGGTGGCAGTGAGCCTCAAGCCCGGCCTGGTGGTGTGTGATAATGGGCGAAATCTCGTAGCAGCTCTGGGCCTTGCCGGATTGATGCACATCCCTTGCCTGGCACATGTGCTAAACTTGGTGGTCCAGAGGTTCCTTAAGAATTACCCCGATATGCCAGAGCTGCTGCAGAAAGTGCGGGCCGTCTGTGCGCACTTTCGGTGTTCTCACCCTGCTGCTGCTCGCCTGTCAGCGCTGCAGCGTAACTTCAGCCTTCCCGCTCACCGTCTCATATGTGACGTGCCCACAAGGTGGAACTCCACCTTGCACATGCTTGCCGGACTGTGCGAGCAGCAGCAGGCGATAGTGGAGTTTCAGCTTCAGCACGCACGCGTGAGTCGCTCTGCGGAACAGCACCACTTCACCGCCAATAACTGGGCCTCCATGCGAGACCTGTGTGCCTTGTTGCGCTGTTTCGAGTACTCCACCAACATGGCCAGTGCCGATGACGCCGTTCTCAGCGTTACTATCCCAGTTCTATGCCTCCTTGAAAAAACTCTTCAGGCGATGATAGAAGAGGATGTGGCACAGGATGAGGAGGAGGAGGAGGAGGAGGAGGAGGAGGAAGAGGGTTCATTTCCAAGGCTTTCAGGGCAGTCATTTACAAGTGGCTACGAGGGTGGGTTCCTGCACCAACAAGCGCCAGGTACACAATTGTCTGGCAGCAAGGGCACAGTTGTGGAGGATGAGGAGGAGATGGAGGAGGAGGAACCATGTTCACAGCAGGGTGGCACCCAGACCAGCTCATGTCCATCACTGGTGCGTGGCTGGGGGGATACAGAGGACACAGACGATACACCTCCCACAGAGGACAGCTTTTCCTTGCCTCTGGGCAGCCTGGCACACATGAGCGATTACATGCTGCAGTGTCTCCGCAACGACCGCCGAGTTGCCCACATTTTAACTGGTGCTGATTATTGGGTTTTCGGCGATCGCGTTTTCGGCGATCTGAATACTTTGAAGTGCAAAGGAGGGATCGGGGTCTAAAAGACTAATGGAGGGGGGGTCTGTACTGGGGAGTCTGTATTAATGGAGGGGGTCTGTCCTGGGGGAGGGTCTGTATAATGTAGGTGGGGCTGTACTGGGGAGTCTGTACTAATGGGTTCCTGGAAAGGAAGCCTCTTCTAAAGATGATGCACAAGAAAACCCACACAAACATCTTGCTGAAGACAAGCAGACTAAGGACATGGATTACTGGAACCTGTGGTCTGATGAGACCAAGATAAACGTATTTGGTTCAGATGGTGTCAAGCGTGTGTCGCGGCAACCAGGTGGTGAGTACAGGGTGATTGCCTGCAGTCAAGCACGGTGGTGGGATTGTCATGGTCTGGGGCTGCATGGGTGCTGCCGGCACTGGGGAGCTACAGTTCATTGAGGGAACTATGAATGCCAACATGTACTGTGATATACTGAAGCAGATCCCCTCCCTTCGGAGACTGGATAATGACCTCAAACACACCTCCAAGACGACCACTGCCTTGCTAAAGAAGCTGAGGGTAAAGGTGATGGACTGGCTAAGCATGTCTCCAGACCTAAACCCTATTGAATATCTGTGGGGCATCCTCAAAAGGAAGGTGGAGGAGCGCAAGGTCTCTAAGATCCACCAGCTCCATGATGTTGTCATGTAGGAGTGGAAGAGGACTCCAGTGGCAACCTGTGAAGCTCTGGTGAACTCTATGCCAAAAAGGGTAAAGGCAGTGCTGGAAAATGATGGTGCCCACACAAAATATTGACACTTTGGGCCCACTTTGGACATTTTCACTTAGGGGTGTACTAACTTTTGTTGCTAGCGGTTTAGACATTAATGGCTGTGTAATTAGTGCTACTGTATAATAAAAAAAAAAAAAAACTTTGCAGTACTGTTGTCCTATAAATTTAAGAAATTGAATGGCAGATAGTCTAAGGCAACTGTGGACTTTCATGGTACGGTAAGGACTTACATGGAGTCTCATAAAAAATTGTATAAATTTATTACAAAATACAAAACACAAGAGTTAATAACAAATCCTCCGAATGAAATATAGACAGTACTTATCAATAAATCTCTATAATAGAACTGACAGTGAAATGTATATTCATTTATCCACAATGGGGGAAAAAAATGAAACGACGATCAAATTGGTTCGGACTCAACATGTTTCGCGAGATGACTGCTTCTTCAGGAGTATATTTCATAAGAGATTTATATGGAGTTGTCTCTATAAAAGATATTAGGATAGTTAATACACAAAAACGTATAATTAGTATACAGGTATGCATAAAACCCAGATATATATTACAGGCGCCTCATTAATCTGCCACAGAGGGGGTCATAAACAAAGAATCCAGGTGATGCGTATAGAATTGGATTATATTGCCACTCACATACATAAATCACTGGCAAGTGATGCTTACCATCAACGGATCGAGTTCTTCAAACGGGGTCTAGCAGCCCCACTGGGTGCAAATTCCTGGGCAAGTATGGGAGCAAGAGCAAAGTACAACAAAAGAGAGAATGATATAGACTCTGTCAAAGAAAAAATGAAATATATCATTTAATAGGGATATTATTGGAAAAGGAAATACCACCAGCACAAATAGGCTGAGTTTTGAGTATACACATAGAAAAATATGTATGTGTGTATATATAACAATAGTTAATCCGTAATACACGCCTACAATATTTAAATAAAGAATTCACATGTAAGGTGGCGTAGTAAGGGAAGCGTGTCTCCAAAATACACATGATTTCCTGTTGCCAAACCCAGCTTGAACTCTGACCATTCTTTGCCTGCTGTTTATGATAGACTGATCCTCCGTGTATGACCTGGCTTGTCTGACTCTGCTCCAGTCTTTCTGCTTCCAGCCTGTGTAGCTCCAGTACTGCTGTCCTGGATCTACAGCTTGCCTGCATCCGCTGTTCCTGCTACCTTCTGCTGCTCAGCAATCCAGTCTGATCCTGCTACTCAGCTGCCAATACCGCTACCAACAGAGGACTTTGCAGGCACTCTTACCTCACCGTGCTCTCGCAGCCACTGTTGCAGTTGCTCCAGTGGTCTTTGAGCCAGGGCTGTACAAGAGGTCTCCCTCTACTAGTCAGGCTCTCCCAGTCGGTACGTAACAGTATCAGACAGCCATGTCTGAGCCTGCAAGAGGGGCCTCTCCCATGGACGAGATTTGCCAGCATTTCGCAGCTCTTACACAGGCCGTGAAGACCCTGCAAGAAGGCTACGTCCGGCTGGAGGAATGGGTACAGTCCCTATCTGTCCCTGCAAGTTCGCCTGCAGATTCTTAACCTGCTATAACACCATCACAGCCTGCGGCGGCATCCACTGTGGTAATGCTGCCACCTGAACCCTGAGTGCCTAACCCTGAAAAATTTTCAGGGGTTTGAAGCAAGTTCAGGGCATTCCGCAATGCATGCCAACTATACTTCGCCCTGCAACCACAGACTTTCTCTTTGGAAGCCACCAAGGTGGGCTTCATCATCCGGCGCTGACACCTCCTCCTGAGGAGCTGCGGGCAGTTTTTAGGCGAGGCCGCGGCTTCGACCTAGTCCGCGAGGCCGGACGCCACGGACTTGGCCGAAGCCGCGGCCTTGCCTAAAAACTCCTGCCTGCAGCTCCTTAGGATCGGTGTGGTGTCTAAAAAAAAAAAAAAAAAAAAAACTTGATTCGAGGTGTGTGTGTTTTTTTTTTTTTTTTTTTTTTTTTTTTTTTTTTTAAATCGCAGATAATTTTTTTGGAGAAAATCGCCCGGCTCTACCTCCTAATAACCCGGCCACACTATTATGTATGGACTCTGATTAAGAAACAAGTCAGTTCCAGAGGTTTATGAGGAGTACCGGGATGTCTTCAGTAAACTGGGGGGCTGATACCCTTCCCCCTTCATCGGCCATATGACTGTTCAATTGAGCTGCTTCCTGGGGCTGATATTCCCTTTGGGCGCATATTCTAGAAAAGCCCCGGCCACCTTCCAACATTTCATCAATGATGTTTTCAGAGACTTCCTGGACATTTTTGTAATAGTTTATCTGGATGACATCCTCATTTTTTTTTCTGTGTCCCTTAAACTGCATTGAGAACATGTAAAGAGTGTTCTTTCCCGACTCCACCAACATGGACTTTATGCTAAACTGGAGAAGTGTGAGTTTGAATGTCAGAGTATTACATTTTTGGGACTGGTGATCTCTCCGGCAGGGGTCACCTACAGACAAAAAAGGGGTGCAGCGTTTTGTAGGGTTTGCCAACTTCTACCGCAGATTTATGAATGTTTTTTCTGCAATCATCGCACCCATCACTCTGACCAAACAGAACTTGCATTTCTGCTGGAGCCCCGAAGCCCAGGACGATTTCAACACTTTAAAGAAACGTTTTTAGCTCAGCTCCTATTCTCAGCCATCCTGACTTGGCATTGTCCTATAGCCTTGAAGTAGATGCCTCAGAAATTGCAGTTGGAGCAGTTGTTTTACAACGCCAGGGACTGAAGGACTTGATGCATCCTGTGCCTTTCTTCTCCCGCAAGCTCTCCCCAGCGGAGAGGAACTATGATTTAGATCACTGAGAATTGCTCGCCATCAAGGTAGCGCTAGAGGAGTGGAGATACTTATTAGAAGGTGCGGCCCACCTCATCCTATTATATACAGATCATAAAAATCTGGAGTATCTACGGTCCGCCAAACGCTTAAAACCACGTCAAGCCCATTGGGCACTGTTTTTTTCAAGATTTTCATTTCACATTACTTACAGGCCCGGATCCAAAGCCAGATGCGTTATCATGTATGTATGATGATCTAAAGGAACCCTCAGCTCCGGATACAATCCTGCCTGCAGGTAACTTTTTGTTATTGCAATCTGATCTGCTTTCACAAATTAAGCAACAAGCTTCCACGGGTGATACTAGCCCCTCAGGAATCATTCTGGAATATAAGGAGGGGTTGCTATGGCGGGGGAACCAAATCATTGTACCCGAAGGTGCACGGGTAAGGTACTGTGACGAAACGTCCCTACACTCCTCTTGAGTGCTTTCGACATATACCACTTCCTCCCAGTCTGAATATAGATCTGATATTCCAACCGCTCCCAAGCACCAAACGAGACGAGACTTGCTTAGTGCTAACATGGACTGTTTTATTAGAACCAAAATGACAAGTATTTATAATACAGTAGAAGAGGAGACCCCCCCCCCCCTGCTGCTCATATTACTCTAACAATACACCTGTAACAAATTACCATGAGCTAATTAACTAATCCCTTCAAGCAGCCGATATGACTCTGTGCCCATCAGGATTTCACTACAGGTCAGACGTCACCGAGCTTCATACATTAGATTATACATTATCATAAGTACAACCACAAGACATTTTATCACAATAGCAGGAGCTCCACTAGGAGTCAGCCCGTCTACTACATTGTACAGAGGACAATGTGATCATCTCTCTCAATTAACATCTTGAGTTCATGACACTAGCATCTGACAGTGTGTGTCCCAACAGCATAAGACAACACACATTATATATACATATAGACAGCATTGAATCTGACTAGCACAGATTATAGTGGGGTTCTCATTCACCCTGTGCCCCTTAAAATCCAGGACCTATAATCAGTCGGCAAGAGGCTTGCATTCAGTCCTCTCAAAAAGCCTGTGTCCCAGCTAGGTCTGTCACAGGTACTAAAGACTTTTCATGATCATCCACTGGCAGGCCACTTCGTTATCTCTAATGCCTTGTACACACGGTCGGACATTTTGACCACAAAATCCGTTGGATTTTTTCAGACGGATTTTAGCAGAAACTTGTCTTGCATACACACGGTCGCACAAAGTTGTCGGAAAATCTGATCGGTCAGAACGCAGTGACGTAAAACACATACGACGGGACTACGAAGAGGCCAGTAGCCAATAGCTTGTGTCCCCAAATTTATTCTGAGCATGCGTGTGCGTCGGAATTCTATACACACAATCGGAAAAAGTCAGATCGGATTTTGTTTTTGGAAAACTTTACGTCCTGCTCTCAAACGTTTTCCGTTGGAAAACGTTACGGGGCATTAGACTGTTGATCTGGTAGGACGTACCTTTTGGTGGCCCGATCTGGAAGGATTCTGTAAAAGTTATGTGAACTCTTGTCCTGTCTGTGACCGAAGTAAAACTGCAAGAAGCAGAGCACGGGGTCTACTCAAACCTCTACCTGTCCCTGACAGGCCATGGAAAAGGATCTCTATGGATTTTATTGTAGAACTCCCACCTTCTGAGGGATGTACAGCGTAGAGGCAGATCATTTTTCCAAGATGGCCCACTTCTTGCTTTTAAAAAAAACACACCGGGGGGCGTGGCCAGCCGGCAAGAGAGATGGACGCTTAGTGCTGAGCTCTGCTGTGAGGGAGACGAACCGGAACGATTAGGGACCGCTGGAGCCGGTATTTTTGTACAAAAACTTCCCCACATTAGTCCGGTAGTGACCCACAACAATGTCCCGTAAGAGAACTGGGGACCACAAGCCCCAAAAGCTCACCACACTCCTGTACCCTCCTGAAGCGCTGGTCAGTCAGAATCAAAATGGAGCTGAAGGCATAGCAGCGCCTCAGACTAAACATACAGAAATCCCTAATAACATTTCTGGTGACTCACCAAACAGGGAGATGTCTAGCTCCCATGACAATGACACAGAGGGGGATCCCTTAATGAACAGCCCAGCTAAGGCAAAAATGAGAATGGATGCTCTAGCACAGCGGCCACCTCACTCAGAAATTGAGCCCCAGGCTTTTATTCCACTACAATATAACCAGGCCTTACATTCCTCAATGGCATCCTTCCCAACCTGCGGTCAGCCTGTTATTGACACTACACTGAAAGAGATGTTAATATCACTGCATTCCTCTCTTGTGACTGATTTATCCACTCTATTTACTAAACTCACTACAGATGTCAGTCTAATAGATAACAGAGTATCCACTATTGAGAAAGGTATGATGGAATGCTCCTCCACAGTCAATGACATCATTGATTCTATTGATGAGGTAAAAGATGAACAAGAGTGGATAAGGGGCAAATTAGCAAATTTGGAAGACCGCTCTAGACGAAACAATGTCAAGTTAAGGGGGGTCCCCGAAAATATAACAACTCCAGAATTACCCAAATACGCCAAAGAACTTATACGCACTATTCTACCTGAAGTTACGCCACGTGACATTATAATTGACAGAATACACAGAATTGCAAAACCTTCACACCTGGCTGCATCAGTGCCTAGAGATATACTTATGAGGATCCATTTTTTCCATATTAAAGAAAAAATGATGTCAGAAGCCAGACTGAAAGGCCCTCTACCACGTCCGTTTGAGGGTGTTCAAATATTTCCTGATTTATCAAGATATACGCTTCAACTACGTAGAGATTTAAACCCCATAACTAAAGGAATGCAAAACCATAAGATTCTATACAAATGGCGCTACCCGGCCACACTAATTGTCTCCAAAAACGGATCCACTCATATAATAAATGACCTACACAAGGGTTTTAAACTTTTGAAAGAATGGGGAATAATCCCGGAATACCACAAAGATGAAACTTCGCTTCTTCCAAAACGTCCTTCAACATATCACTACAATCAAAGATCCCGGAATCATCAACCTATGGAAGTATCTGGCTCCTGAGCGGTCCGCTAACTACGTTTATAGCGTCCCCTCCAGGAATTTTGTTTGATCTCACTTGCCTTTGGTATTAACTGTTCCACACTGCAGCAGTAAAAGCTGACTCTTTGCTTTTTTTTTTGTGCTTGACACAAATCTGCCGCATCCTGTTTTCATATCTTTTGCTATATTTTTAAATAGCTGTTATATATAATTGTAATTTCATTCCAGGTTTTATAGAAATACATCTAGTTACGGAACCCAGGTATCCTGATAAGCCGAAAGGAACTGAATTTACTGTATACACCAAGAAATATCTGCAAACTGTAAGTGTTATAGTCTCCCACAATCCATCACTTAGCCACAACAGGAAATATGCCATTCACGATAGTATCCTTGAACGCCAAGGGTCTCAACCACCCAGCAAAGAGACAATCTTTGTGGCATACTGCTGAAAAGCTTGATAGTGATATCTTATGTGTCCAAGAGACACACTTGACCCCACTTTCAGCCACTTTATGTCGCAGTAACAAATTTCCCCATATTTTCTATTCTAATTTCTCTTCCAAGAAGAGAGGAGTGCTTGTAGCGATCAAGAAAGACACTGACTTCCACCTCATAAAAGAAATAGGTGACCCCAATGGTCGTTTTCTTATTTTAATCTGTATGATTAATGGAACTAAATATACCTTACTCAACTTGTATGCTCCCAATTCTAGACAGGCAAATTTTGTCAAAAAGACTTTGACCAAAATTAAAGAGTTACAACAAGGATATCTCCTTGTATGCGGAGACTTTAATATGGTTGCAGATATTTATATGGACACTACTTCAGCGGATAAGAGAAGACCCTCTCCCCTGGGGCAAATCCTGACATCGTCTGATCTTTACGATGTCTGGAGATGCCACCATGGATCAGAGAGGGATTATACTTATTTCTCCCCGCAACACAAGTCGTATTCCAGAATTGACATTTACAAAAGGTGACTACCTCTGTTATCCACACCATGACATGGTCAGACCACAACCCAATTTCGATAATTATTGATGATACGTCTCCTCAAAGGAACTCTTTTCTCTGGAGAGCCAATAATTTCATATTACAACATGCTACATACTCCAAAGAAATTGCTACTCATTTAAAAGAATATTTTGAATTAAACGCTGATTCAGTGGGGGATCCTGCCGTGGTGTGGAACGCGCATAAAGCGGTAATGAGAGGTGTTCTTATAAAACTGGGCTCCATTCACAAAAAAAAAAGAACACAACAAATAGACTCCCTTACTTCCCAAATTGCTCATTTGGAGGCAGACCATAAGTCATCTGCATGTCCCACTACACTAGCACAATTAATGTCGCTTAGACAGGAACTCAGGCTGCTTCTTCTCCATACATACGAACATATGCAACGCAAATTCAAAGCCATCTCTTATTCCACATCCAATAAGGCAGGAAAAAGATTAGCACAACGTATCAAAGGGGCTAGAGTTAAGTCTAAAATTCCCTTCTTATTCCACCCACACTCGAAAGTGAAGCTATCTAATCCACAAGACATTGCGAATGCTTTTAGCGATTACTATAGTGACCTATATAATCTCAAGAATGACCCTACAACCCACCAACCATCCCCAGAGGAAATTGATGACTTTCTCCATAAGATAAATTTACCGACTCTGACAGAAACACAATTGTCTTATTTAAATGCTCCTTTTTCAGCACCAGAACTTCTAGCTACCATCTCATCACTGCCTTGTAACAAAACACCAGGCCCGGATGGCCTTACAGGGGAATACTTCAAACAATTCTCTACCTATTTGATTCCACACTTGCTGAAATTTCTTAACCAAGCTGCATATTCTTCCAAATTCCCTGTAGAATCGCTAAACGCATTAATTATCACTCTCCCAAAACCTGAAAAAGATCCGACTGCCCCACAAAACTTCCGGCCAATCTCCTTACTTAACCTTGATTTAAAAATATACGCCAAAACTATTGCTAGACGCTTAATGAAGATTATGCCAGACCTGATTCACAATGACCAAACAGGATTTATTAAAGGGAGGCAAGCATCCGACGCGACGCGTCGCATGATTGACTTAATCCATTGCGTAAATTCCAGTGGAACACCTTCTCTGCTTCTTTCTTTAGATGCAGAGAAGGCATTTGATCGGGTGCACTGGACCTATCTACAGAAAGTTCTCATGAAATTTGGGTTTAAAGACAATATTTATAATGCTATCATGGCACTATACACTTGCCCAGCTGCTCAAGTTTTTTCGGCTAATATGATATCTCATCCATTCCAAATTTCGAACGGTACCCGTCAGGGTTGCCCATTGTCGCCCTTAATTTTTGATCTAACTATAGAACCTTTAGCTGAGCACATACGCACGAACTCGAACATCTCAGGCATAACTGTTGGCAACACTACTCATAAGATTAGTCTTTTTGCTGATGATGTGATTTTAATATTATCAAATCCTACCTCCTCCTTAGCAGCAGCCCGAGACGTTTTAGATTGGTTTGGACGAATATCATTTTACAAACTAAATGTCACCAAATCACAAATACTAGATCTCAAATTGAATTCCACCACTAAATTACTATTACAAGCCCAATACCCCTTCACATGGTCTGAACACAGCATTTCTTACCTAGGTATTCAACTCACTAGAACCACTAAACTCCTCTTTTCATCAAACTTCAAGCCTCTCTTAGATAAATTACGTACTGAATCTCAGAAATTAGCTAAAATGGAACTGTCATGGTCTGGCAGATTAGCGGCGTTCAAGATGATGCATTTACCTCAAATTTTATACCTGTTTAGGACCATTCCTATTCCTATTCCTAAATATTACTTTAAGTCACTTCAAACAATACTCAACCGATGTATTTGGCACGGTACAAAACCTAGATGCGCTCATTCTATACTTAGGATACACAAATTAGCGGGAGGATCAGGTTCAATAGATTTTACAGATTATCACACTGCAGCGATCATAGCTCAAGCAACTGATTGGTTTCAGCAAGATCCGAATAAAAACTGGTGCAATATAGAACTTTCCTTACTATTTCATCCTAGTTTAAAAAATTGGTTGTTGAGCACTCCATTAGACGCTAAAATACCAAAAGCGATTCCCCCTACCATGATAGCCACGGTCAGAGCATGGAAAATTCTAACCCAAACTATCCATCAAGAACCCACTACTACACAGATACCGATACCTATAGAAGTCTTAAACCACATCTCACCTGAATTATCTACATCCCATTGGTCTAACCGAAAAATCTCATTCATAAATCAACTATTTCATGACTCAAACCCAAAATCCTTTTCAACCCTCCAAAATGAATTTCACTTGCCTGAATCAGACTTTATTGCATATTCCAAACTTCTGAAATGCCTTAACAAAATCAAACCTCTCTTATATACAGTTTCTTCAGTAATATGGAAATACCTGCACTTTGAATTTCCTAAACAGAAGGGTATTTCACTTGTATACAACACCCTGAACCAAAAGCGTGTATTTACTAAATCCACACCACATACACACTGGGAAAATGATCTAGCAACGACTTATACAGAATCACAATGGGAACAAGCTTCACGAAGTGTATACAAATCCACGAAAAGCTCTGCGTTGTGGGAACTCACACAAAAATTGTCCCTTAGATGGTATTTGACGCCTTCTCGCTTGGCAACATTCTATCCCACATTATCTAATAAGTGCTGGAGATGTAATTCCAACATAGGAAGCATATTCCACATATTTTGGGAATGTACCCTCATACAGGAATACTGGAAAACCGTTTTTCTTCTCTTAAAAGATATATCCCAGATAGATATACCAATGTCTCCGGGTCTAGCTATCCTGAATTTATCCATTGAAGACATACCCTTTTCATTTCGTCATGTGACGACACATATCCTATTGGCAGCTAGGTTAACTATAACCAGATTATGGAAGTCAGATACAACTCCCTCTATCACTCACCTCTTAGATACCGTAAACCTACATTATAGTTATGAATTAATGATGGCATCCAGTGAGGGTAAATTACCCAAGGAAAAAACCAAGTGGGCATCATGGGAACAATGGTCGACTATTACTAACTTTTTGTAACACTCATATCTAACAGATTGATATACACTTTTGCCTCTGGGTTCTAGAGTATGGACACAGGTTCCTGGATAAGTGCTATTATTGTGGCAACGTTCTCCTCTTAGACACAGTGTAGTCCCCATGGGGGTGTCTAGAGGACATATACTTCTATTTGATCTTATGTTACTATATTGATCTTATATTTCTATATTGAATGTATTGCGTTTTGTAGCATTTTAATAACAGTAATTCTTGTTCTGTAACACTTCATTGATAATTGAGTTGACATTATTTAAGTGCTATTCTGAGTTAATTTATTTTAACGGCATACAATGTGTAATTTGCATCTTTACTGTATGTTATGAAATTCAATAAAAACTGATTGAAAAGTAAAAAAAACACACCATCTGCCATAGACTGCCAAGGTATTTATCAAGATTGGGAGGTTATATGGAATTCCTGCAAATATTGTATCTGACCGCGGTGTGCAGTTCACGTCCCGCTTCTGGAGGGCTTTATGTGAGGTTCTAAAGATTGAATTATCTCTGTCTTCAGCTTACCACCCTAAAACTAATGGGCAAACTGAAAGAACAAACCAGACACACGAACAGTACATGCAATGTTTCACATCTTTTGTTCAGGACAATTGGGTGTCTTTGTTACCATTAGCGGAATTTTGCTTATAACAATGCTAGCCATTCAGCCACAGGACAATCCCTGTTTTTTTGCTAATTACGGTTTCCATTTATCATTTCTGCCTGATCTTATTTCATATTCCCCAGTACCAGCTGTCCAGAGTACAGTGGATTTCCTGAACTGTAATAACAAGATACTACAGGAAACCGTAACAAAGGCACACGCAGACAGCAAACGAGTCTTCGACAAGAGGAGGAAAGGGGAGCTGAATCTCCATTTGGGGATCGAGTGTGGCTATCCACGGAAAACCTCAAGCTAGTATGCCCATCCAAGAAAATTGCACCCGGGTCCATTCCAGGTAAAAAGAAGACTGGATGAGGTATCGTATGAATTAGCCTTACCAGATTCATTCAAGATTCACCCTGTGTTTCATGTCCCACTGTTAAAGAGGAAGTAAAGCCTTCCCCCAAAAAAAAAAAAAAAAACAGAACCTGCAAGGCAAAGGCATAATGAGCTAGCATAGCATACTAGCTCATTATGAATAACTTACCTGAGAACGAAGCCCCCCAAGCGACTCTCATCCACGACCTTCTCCGGCGCCATCAAGCCCGGAGTGACTTCCGGGTCTCGCTGCTCCAGCGCTGTCATTCGCTGTATCGGCGATGACGTGGCGCATGCGCACGAAAGCGGCATATTGCCGTGATCTCGGCGTGCGCCTGATCACGGCCTACAGGTAAGCCTTAATCTAGGCTTACCTGTAGGCCAAAGTGGTTTGTAAGGGTTTACAACCACTTTAAAACCTGCAATACCAGACCCCATTCCTGACAGAGGGTCTGGCCAACCTGAACCAATTTTGATTAATGGTGACAAGGAATATGAAGTGGAGGCCATTCTAGACTGCAGAAAAAGGCAAAATCAGGTGCAATATTTAAATAAGTGGAAGGGTTACAGTCCAGAAGAAAATTCCTGGGAGCCCGAGTGTATTGTTCATGCAAGAGGGTTAATGCATGCTTTCTTCCATGCTCACCCTGAAAAAAAAGGCCAGTTAGGCATCCGGAGGCTGCCCCTTGGGAGGGGGCAATGTCAGGGACATGGCATGCGCAGGCGTGCTTTAGCAGGTGCCCGTCTTGCTGGGTATAGGCTAAAGCCTATGTGCAGGAACATTAGCGCTAACAGGCGAACGCACATTAGCATTAACAGGCAAACGCACATTGGCACTAACAGGTGCACGCATATGCGCACACGTTAGCCATTAATGCTGGAGCCAAATGGCCTATATAAAGACAGTAGCTGCACTAATATTTTTAATAAGGTTGATTAGAGCGCACTAATTATTTACTATACTGTGTATATTATTTCATTACTTGTCAAAGTGTGAGAGCACTTTTTATTGGTTGCAGCTTTATCATTTTGGTTATCTTTTTAATTATTTGTAGTTTGATATTATCAGCGCTTTAGTAACTCCACATTCACTAGTGCAGCTGCTATCTGATCTGCAGCTTTACCCTGTATTCTGATCCTGTATCTGATCCAGTATTTGACCTAGCTTTCTGACCACGCTGCTGTCTCCAGTCCTGACCTTTGCCTTGACCCTGTTTATTCCTGCCTGATTTCCTATTACCAAACCCAGCTTGAACTCTGACAATTCTTTGCCTGCTGTTTATGATAGACTGATCCTCCGTGTATGACCTGGCTTGTCTGACTCTGCTCAAGTCTAGTCTGCTTCCAGCCTGTGTAGCTCCAGTACTACCGTCCTGCATCTACAGCTTACCTGCATCCGTTGTCCTGCATCCTGTCAGAAACGTACTTACCGAGGCCGAGAGCGGTTCACCCTTGCAACCCAGCACAGTTTGCCCCCTGGAGGTGGTACAGAGAGCAAATGGCACCAGGAGGCACAGGTCACCCCTGTCAGGTGGGCGGAGCCTGCGTGGAGGTTCGGAGGAGGTGATGACTAGGCCCAGGCGGGCAGACGGGCAACAGGTAGAAAAGGCAGGAGCCCAAGAACCAGGCTGGGGGTCAAACACAGCGACTGGTAGTCCGTGCAGGCCTGAACAAGGGGGTGGTGAGAGCCACAAGCGGGACCTGGTTTCCAAGGTAAGGGAATTGGAGTAGCAGGCAGGTATTCAGGACCCGGCTGAGGGTCTAGCACAATAGTCACTGGGTGGCAAACACAGGCTGAGGGAAGGTGTCTGGGGAGACACAAGGCAAGTCCGGGTCACAGGCAGGAGGTCAGGCAAGGAGATAAGAGGCAGGTCCGGGTCACAAGCAGGGGGTCAAGCACAGGAGAAGAGTGAGTCCATTTAAACAAGCCAGGGGGTCAAGGTCCAGGAGAGAGGCAGCAGAGTCAAGGCAATCCGGGTCAAACACAGGCAAAAGGGTAGATACAGGTACTGAGGGTCACAGGAACACAGGCACTAAGCTGGAAAGACAGACCAGCAAAGTGCCTGTGCATCAGGCGGCTTTTAAAGGTGCCCAGGGGACGCTAACCGTGCGCCGTTGCGCACAGGCGAGCGCCGGACTTCTGACCCGCGAGTGCGCATGCGCCAGAGCGCCGAACCCCTGCGCACTGGAGCGCGGCCCGATCGTCCATCGCTATTTCCCTGACAGTGCCCCCCCCCCCGAGGGGTGGCCTCCGGACACCCAAACTGGACATTAGCTCTGGGTGAGCCTGGTGGAACGCCCGAATCAAGCGTGGAGCGTGTAGGTTTCTAGAGGGTTCCCAAGAATTATTCTCAGGGGGGGTAACCCTTCCACCTGATCAGGTACTGAAGTTGCCTGCCCCTTTTCCTATAGCTCAGGATTTCTTCCACCTCAAATTCATTCTCGCCTTCGATCAGAACAGGTGGAGGTGGTGGTCTTTCCCTGTCTGGAAAAGGGCTGGGCATGACGGGTTTCAGAAGGGAAGCATGAAAGACCGGATGGATTTTGTAAGTCTTGGGTAGGTCGAGTTCAAAGGCTACAGGGTTCACAACCCTCTTAACTCTAAACGGGCCGATGAACTTTGGCCCCAACTTTCGAGAGGGAACGGGCAATTTTAGGTTGGTGGAAGATAGCCAGACCTCTTCGTCGATCCTGAAGGCAGGATTTTCCTTCCTTCATTAAAGTACTTGCTGTACCCATCCTGGGCCTCTTGCATTGTCTTTTGTAATTTCTGAAAGTTGTTCTGTAAAGCTTCCATGCAGTCCTGAACTGCAGGGACAGAGGTTTCTGGGGAAGATCCAGGGAGAAACGAGGGTGAATACCAAAGTTAGCCCAGAAGGGTGTTTGCTTGGTGGCGGAGTGAACGGAATTGTTGTACGCAAATTCAGCGTATGGTAGGAGAGTGGACCAATAACCTTGGGAATCCGAACAGAAGCAACGGAGGTACTGCTCTAGGGTTTGGTTCTCCCCGTCTGACCATTGCTCTGGGGATGGTAGGCGGAGGAAAGGCAGATTTTTATTTCCAGGGATTTGCACAACTCCTTCCAGAACTTTGAAGTGAACTGGGTACCTCTGGTCGAGGTGATGCTCTTCGGTACCCCATAAAGCCTTACAATTTCCTTGAAGAATACGTCAGCAGTGGTTGAGGCAGATGGAGTCCCGACCAAAGGTATAAAATGTGCCATTTTGGAGAGTCGGTCAACAATGACAAGGATGGTGGTGAATTCCTTTGATGGGGGTAAATCCACAATGTAGTCCATAGAGACTTCTGCCCATGGGCATTCGGGAATAGGCAGGCGTTTCAGTAGACCCCAAGATTTGGCTTTTGGCCCCTTGCTGCGCTGACATGGGATGCAGGAGGAGACATAATCTTTACAGTCCTGCCCTTCAACCTGGCCACCAGAATGAGCGGGAGACGAGTTCTGTGGTTTTTAGGGACCAGAAGTGGCCTGCCAATTTGTGGTCATGGAAGGTCCTAAGTATGAGAGGCCTCACTCCTTGAGGGACAAAGATTTTTTTTCTCCGGCCCACAGCAAGTCATCACGTTCCTCCAAGGAGAGATTGGTAGGGACCGGGTTGTGCCTGGTAGCCGTTTTAATGGCAGTCATTAGATCAACCTGGGTGATCAAGCAGAAGTTCTGTGGGGACAGAATGGTACTGGGCTCAGCTTCTTGGGTAGTTTTGTGAAACATCCGGGAGAGGGCATCGGCTTTTCCATTTTTTGGAGCCAGGTCTGTAGGCGATAAGGAAGTTGAATCTAGAAAAGAAAAGGGCCCATCTGGCCTGCCTGGGTCTCAACCGTTTAGCTGTCCTGAGATATTCTAGATTTTTATGGTCGGTCCAGACCATGACAGGATGAGATGCCCCCTCCAGGAGATATCTCCACTCTTCGAGGGCAAATTTGATAGCTAGCAGTTCCCTGTCTCCCACATCGTAATTCCTCTCTGGAGGGCCCAGTTTCCGAGAGGCAAAGGCTACTGGGTGTAAGAGAGCTTTAGCGCCCTGACGTTGAGGGAGGATGGCCCCGAGTGCCGTTTCAGAGGCGTCCACTTCAAGCACAAACGGCAATGCGGGATCCGGGTGCCGTATCATTGGGGCAGAATAGAGATTTTAACTGGACGAAGGCTGCCTGGGCCTCTGGGGACCAGCAGAAATGACTGTGCTGACGGGTTAGCTGAGTGATTGGTGCCACAATGGAGGAAAAGCCAGCGATGAATGTTCGGTAGAAGTTCCCAAACCCGATTGAACCTTTGGACTCCTTTTTTGTCCATGGGAGCTGGCCAATCCTGGATGGCCTGGACTTTTTGAGGGTCCATTGCGACCCCATTGGTTGAGATAATGAATCCTAGAAACTGTACCGTAGATTTTTCGAATTCACATTTCTCTGCCTTGAGATAAAGTTTGTGTTGCCTGAGGATTGAGAGGACCAGTCTGACATGCATTTGGTGGAGTTCGGGGGTAGCAGAGAAGATGAGGATATCGTCTAGATAGACCACTAAGAAGTCATCTAGGTATCTTCGGAAAATGTCATTTACTAAATGTTGGAAAGTCGCCGGGGCATTACAGAGCCCGAATGGCATCACGAGGTACTCTTAGTGACCGAATCTAGATCTGAAAGCGGTCTTCCACTCGTCACCAGCCCTAATCCGTATGAGGTTATAGGCCCCACGAAGGTCAAGTTTAGAGAAGATCCGGGCAGACCGAAAGCGCTGAAACAACTCGGGAATAAGAGGAAGCGGGTACTTGTTTTTAATGGTAATTCTGTTAAGTTCTCTGTAGTCGATACAGGGTCTTAGCAAGCCATCCTTCTCGACGAAGAAGATACCAGCTCCGGACGGTGAAGAAGAGAGACGAATGGACCCCTTGTCTAGGTTCTCGTCAATGTATGCCTTGAGGGTCTTTAACTCAGTTTCAGATAATGAGAAGATATGGCCGAAGGGGACTGCATCACCAGGTAGGAGGTCTATAGGGCAGTCGTAGGACCAGTGAGGTGGTAGGCAGTCAGCCTGTTGCTTGTCAAAGACATCCTTGAACTCAAGGTAGATAGGTGGTACATGTTTTAGGCTATCGGGCACAGACACGAGGGCCGAGCAAGAAGCTGGGGCTGGTAGGGAACAGTTTTGGGAACAGTATTGGGAAACGAAAGAGACCTCCTTCGTTCGCCAATTAATTAGGGGTTCATGTGCTTGTAGCCAAGGGAGCCCCAAGATGATGGGGAACATGGGAGAAGGGATGATGTCCAGGCGGAGGAGCTCCTTATGGCCAGAATCGGAGGTGATGAGGATGGGACTGGTAAGTAATAAAGCCGGAACGAGGAAGGGACCCATCGGCTAGGTGAACCTGAAGACACTGCTTCTTGGGGACAAGAGGGAGCTGAAGCCTGGCAGCAAGTGAGGAATCCAAGAAGCAGCTGCAAGCTCCGGAATCAATTATGGCTGTGAGACGGACCTCCTTTCCTGTTAGCTGTAGAGAGACAAAGAGGGTAATATAAGTTTGAGAAAAAACAGACTTGGTAGTTTAAGTTAAACTTAGGGCAAGACTTACCAGGCCTTACGGGACAAGTGCGAAGGAAGTGCCCGGAGCCCCCGCAATAAAGGCACAAGTTGGCCTGTCGCCTACGTGAGCGCTCTTCTGGGGTCAAGGGAGCGCGGACCAGGTCTAGTTGCATGGGTTCGACTCCGGGAGCGGCAGCTGCTGGTGCAGGGAAGGAGGGCTGGATGGGACTTGGTTTGGGCAACATCCAATGGGGACGAGGCGTCAAGAAGCGCTCAGCGCGGCGTTCCCGCATGCGCCGGTCAATTTTGGTAACCGCTTGGATTAGGTCTTCCAGGGAGTCCGGGATGTCAATCCGGGCTAGTTCATCCTTGAGGGTGTCTGATAGTCCTTGGCAAAACTGATATTTAAGGGCCGGCTCGTTCCAGCCGGTGTCAGCTGACCATTTCCGAAATTCTGCAGTGTAGTCTTCAACAGGCCTCCGGCCTTGGGAGAGGTTGTGTAGGGTAGTCTCAGCCGTGGCCCATACTCTCAAAGAAAGTGTCCACAGAGTTCAGTACAGGGTTCCTTTGCTCCATCAGACTATGGGCCCAGGCCTGGGGTTCCTCGGCCAGAGGAGAAATGATGAAGCCCACTTTCTCCACCTCTGAGGAGAAGGTCCTAGGTTGGAGGGCCAGGTACAAGGAGCAGGCGTTCTTGAAAGCCCTGAATTTCTTGCGGTCGCCAGAGAACTGCTCAGGTATAGGAACCCTGGGTTCCGGAGAGGCCATGATAACCGTGGGACTTGTAGGCACGGCAGAAGAGGACGCCCCCACTGATGGGGGCAGGGTTGACATGGCCCGGTGAGTTGTTGGTGGCGGCTGTCAATCTGGGTATATCCCTCTTGTAATTTTTGAATGGCTTCGGTGAGTGCTGACACCTGCTGGCACAGGATCTCAAGGGGAGAACGCGCTCTGTCGCCCTCGGACATGGCTGGTCTGTACTGTCAGAAACGTACTTACCGATGCTGAGAGCGGTTCACCCTTGCGACCCAGCGCAGTTTGTGGAGGTCCGGAGGAGGTGATGACTAGGCCCGGGCGGGCAGACGGGCAACAGGTAGAAAAGGCAGGAGCTCAAGAACCAGGCTGGGGGTCAAACACAGGTAGTGTGAGAGGTGAGAGCCACAAGCGGGACCTGGTTTCCAAGGTAAGGGAACTGGAGCAGCAGGCAGGTATTCAGGACCCGGCTGAGGGTCTAGCACAATAGTCACTGGGTGGCAAACACAGGCTGAGGGAAGGTGTCTGGGAGACACAAGGCAAGTCCAGGTCACAGGCAGGAGGTCAGGCAAGGAGATAAGAGGCAGGTCTGGGTCACAAGCAGGGAGTCAAGCACAGGAGAAGAGCGGAGTCCGTTTAAACAAGCCAGGGGGTCAAGGTCCAGGAGGCACTAAGGAACACAGGCACTAAGCTGGAAAGACAGACCAGCAAAGTGCCTGTGCATCAGGCGGCTTTTAAAGGCGCCCAGGAGACGCTAACCGTGCGCCATTGCGCACAGGCTTGCGCCAGTGCCGAACCCCCGCGCATGCGCACTGGAGCGCGGCCCGATCGTCCGGGGCTATTTCCCTGACACATCCACTGCACACCTGCATTCCCTGTTCCTGCTACCTTCTGCTGCTCAGCAATCCAGTCTGATCCTGCTACTCATCAGCTGCCACTACCGCTACCAACGGAGGACTTTACAGGCGCTCTTACCTCACCGTTCTCTCGCGGCCACTGTTGCAACTCCAGTGGTCCTTGAGCTGGGGTACGAGAGGTCTCCCTCTACTCGTCAGGCTCTCCCAGACGGTACATAACACTAGGGTTCCCCCATAAAGGTTAAGCCGGTGACCATTGATTAGGATGCAAAAACCGCCGCCATGCAGTTGCCCACACTCTCCAGGTGGCACGCGTTGGACCAGAAACCTCAGCATACGCCTTTGATCCTCTATATGTGAAATTTCATAGATCCGCTAAAGAACCTAGACAAACTGCCTCTAAGCAAGTTGCCACATTAGATTTAGAACCCATGAACCACCACTGAACTGACACCAAAATTGCTGCCCAGTAATAAACTTGAAAGTTAGGGAGAGCTAATCCCCCCCCCCAAGATGGGCGGGAAGCCAAAGAGTGGATCTTGCTAGTCTAGGAACCGCACCATTCCAGATGAAAGAACCCACACATTTATCAATGTCTTTAAAAAAGGAAACCGTGACCCATATCTCACAATTTCTGAACATGTAGTTAAATTTGGGCAACATTATAATTTGAATGAGATTGATATATCCTAATAGATTCAGGGGGAGATTGACCCAAGAAGAACCTTGTGTCCTTAGGGTTGATAGCAAGGGGAGAAGGTTTTTTATCAAAGTAACTAGAAGCCTGTTTGGTTACCACAACCCCAAGGTAGCAAAACTCATCCACCCAACGTAAGGGAGAGTGTAAGGGAGAGGGTCCTAGCAGCATCACCATTAATGGGGAACAAAATTGATTTGGACCAATTTATTCTGATCCCTGAGAAGGCGCCAAAGGTGTCAAATATCTGCAGGGCGGCCAAAAGCGAGGGCCCAGCATCATTAAGGTACAGCAATGCGTCGTCCGCATAGCGGGACAGTTTTTCCTCCAGCTTCCCCACCCGCAGACCCAGAACATCTGGAGCATTCCTGATCAAGATAGCCAGGGGCTCCAGAGCCAGAGCAAACAGGCTAGGGGAGAGTGGACAACCCTAATGCATGCCTCGATAGAGGCAAAAAGAGTCAGGGAGCCAGTTATTAGTACGAACCCACGCCCTGGGAGCCCTGTAGAGCAACTGAAGCCCATGCAGAAATTTGGGACCGAACCCAAAACCGGGAAGCACCTCCCAGAGATGGGGCCACTCTACCAAATCAAACGCCTTTTCAGCATTGAGCGTGGCGATGACTCTGGAGCCAGAGTTATCGTGGCGGAAAGACAGGTTCAGATAAAGTCGCCTGATATTGATGTCAGTTTTCTTACCCGGCATAAAGCCAGTCTGGTCCACATCAACTAGGTCTCATATGGGAGAGACGACCGGCCAGAACCTTAGCAAAAATCTTTGCATCCACATTTAACAGAGATATTGGTCGATAAGATGCACAGCCCTGAGGATCCTTGCCCGGCCTGGGAACTAGCACAATAATTGCTTCATCCATAGAATCCGGTAACGACTCCAGGGATGCAAAATCGGAGAGAAGAGAGGTGGGTTTGGACACTAGCAATTCCATGAAGTTGGTATACAATTTAGACGGCAACCCATCTGCCCCTGGGGCCTTCCCACCCTGCAGCCTCCCCAAGGCCACCTGAACCTCCTCAAGAATGATATCCGCCTCCAGTCTCTCCCAGTTCGCTTCGGTCAAATGAGGGAAAGATATAGAATCAAGGAAGGTGGAGAGATCGGGCTGTGAAAAATCAACCCAGGATGAGTATATATCCTGGAAAATTCAAGGAAGCGAGCGTTAATGTGGTCAGGAGATGTAAGCATACGGCTGCCTTTATCTTTGATACAGCCAATAGGTGTAGAGGGAATGTGGCCATTGGCTAGCCAAACCAGCAATCTACCATTTTTGTCCCCGTATTCAAAGACTTTTTGGGCTGAGTATAGAGCTTTGTTAGTTTGGGCTACTCTAGAAGTAGAAAGTTCACGTAATGCCTGTTACCATGCCTGAAAATGTTTGTTTGTTTGCGGTCCAGGTTAGAAACAGGTTACTCAGAAAAATATATATAGAGAATTTCCCCATGGGGTTTTTAGGCAAGGATGAAGACCATTTCTGAAAACATTGGTAATTTATTTTTCTAGATCAAAAAAATGACAACTAGAATTACACGAGTGGGATGTGGATGGCAACCATAGACGTTAATTCTTTGTATACCATCATCCCCCATGATTTAGGTTTCGATGCTGTAAAGACTTATCTCGAAAGGGACTCAGGCCTTCCCCATAAGCAAGTGAAGTTCCTTATGTCTCTGTTGAAATTTGCGGCATCATCCAATTACTTTTGGTTTGATGGCAACTTCTACAGACAGGATACCGGAGTAGCTATGGGTGCAAAATATGCCCCCAGTTTGGCTAATTTATTTATGGCCAAATGGGAGGAGGATGTCATCTATTCCCGGGATATACCTCAAGTTGCCCTTTGGGCTAGGTATATAGATGACATCCTCCTCCTGTGGGATGGCCAATACGAAGATCTGGAAAAATTCATGAGTGACCTCAATGTCAACCAAAGAGGAATCATTCTTAAATTTGAAGCCAGCCAAGCTGATGTCCACTATCTCGATTTGAACATCAGTATTAGAGATAGGGTCTTTTCTACTTCAACCTTCTTTAAAGCCACCGATAGGAACTCCTACATTCCAATCGGGAGTTGCCATCATAACACTTGGCTAAAGGCCATTCCTAAGAGTCAATTTCTGAGACTCCGGAGAAATTGCTCTGAGGACCATCAGTTCCTCACTCAGGCTGAGGTTCTGGTCAGTCGGTTTATTGAGAAAGGCTACTCAGAGGGTGAACTCCGGGAAACACTCAAGAACGTAAGTGCTAAAAACAGAGGAGAACTGTTGATGGAGAAGGCCCCTGTGAACTCACCGGGGACAGCCCCGGCTGTACCATTCATTACGACCTACTCCATACAACATAATAATATAAAGCAATTAATCAAGAAACATTGGCACATTATCACCAATGATACCGTTCTTGGTAGTATTGTACCACCGCAACCAAGGGTCATTTTCAGGGGTGCACAGTCTCTGCAGGGCCAAGTGGCTCCAAACGTTCTCAATCCACCAGTGAGAAGCAAAGGGTTTTTTGATCATCTGAGTGGATTCTATCAATGTAAACGTTGTAGAGTCTGCCGGTTTAACTCTAATCCATCCAGAAGGATCACCTCTGTTTTATCTACAGCTACACAAAGGACATTCACGATTAAACCGTGTATTACGTGTGCTTCCACTGGAGTGGTTTATCTACTGCAATGCCCGTGTGGCTTGCAGTATGTGGGCCGGACTAAACGTCCATTGCAAGTACGCCTGAATGAACACATTACAAACATTATTTCAGGCTTCAAAAATCATTCTGTCTCAAACCATTACCGTCTAGTACATAACAGGGATCCTTCTAATACACTCTTCTTGGGCATTGATAAACATAAGCCCAATTGGAGAGGTGACCTTTTGGTCAGGGAAATCTCGAAAATGGAGATGGCCTGGATTCACCGACTAAAAACTTATGTCCCGTACGGAATGAACATTGAGACAGACGTGAATGCATTTATTAACAATGCTTAATCGATCTAGAAGATACCTGTATGTTTTCAAATAATGTAAACAATGTAAACACTGTTCAAAACCATTTTGTCTGGAACAGATGTAATTGGGTTTGTCATGGCCACCTTAGTTCGGGGATTAAGATCGTGCCCCATTTTTCTCCTCTAGAAACTGGTTTCTATAACTACAGCCTCCTGTGAGTAAGAACATTGTCTGTGTTCTAAACCACTCCTATTATTATTATTTCAGGAGCATATTTCTCACCCCAAACATAGAGACTTGGGTTTCCCCCCCTTTCCTCCCCCCTTTTGTTTCCCTTTTGCCCCTTTCCCTAACCTATACACTTTTGGTGGTGTTTAGGGATTGGTTGCAATTTAGTAGTCAATGATATTTATGTTATTGAATTTTGAGCCCCGAAATATGGTGCCATCAGACCTTATGCCTGTTAGGGTATGCTGGTAACGGACTCCTCCTCTTTCTGAGTCTGGGGAACCCCTGGTAGATTGAGATTGGTCCAATGTTATTATTTACATATTTCACGTTGTTTCACTTACACTGTTTTCCTTTCTAAAAGCTAGACATCATTATCTAACAAATTATTATGTCACTACACATTACTATGGTTTTAACCATGAGGATACCCATGCTCGTCGCATTCAAGTGATAGTTGACAGGGTATTTTCCTCATTATTTAGTGTGGCTTTCTTTTCACGAGTTTTGTAGATTTGAGAGGAATATATATATTTCCCCTTTTTTTCACGATTTTGGATTTATGAAATATTATATCTTAGTTTAATTTTTAAAAAAATGTAATTTGGAGACCAAGTCACCATATATTTTTCTTCCATTATTTGACCTAATGTAACTGTAATGGCCGCAAAGGTTCATTAATGGATATATATAAGAATTTTTTAGCTCACAATATATGCCCAAACACACACCGTCACGGGTTACATATATTTGCTATCATATATTTACACTTTATTATTTATGTCCATGTACTTTTGTTCCTCCTGGGTAGCAACTGATCTCTTTTTCTAGTTGTGACCAGGTTAAGCAATACACCGTTTTCTCTCATAAAGTTTGTCATCTAAGGGCAAATTTTCCCTGAGTTAAGATGGAGTTCTCTCTCCGTCCCCTCACCTCCCACAATGAGGCGTTTCCTATTTAATGACATGACCCACTGCACGGCCCTATCCCCATTGAGAATGTCTTGTAAGACGAAAAGCTTCTGGGAAGGCGTGCAGTGACGTCATCACGTTCAACGCTCCTGAAGGAGGAAGGGTCCGTTTCCACTACATGCCGGCCGGCGTTCTGTGTCACTCCATGTGGAGTTTTATGTGCTTCTTTTATCCTGTGCTTATGTGAGTACATTTTACGAATAAATTACTCATTATCGTTTTTAAAAACGTATTATGCTATGGTCTGCCTTTTTTTGTTTTTCTTGATCATATTTGGATGCACCGCCGAGTGCTAGCCTGGATCTGATTATCCATTGGGTCTGGTCTGAGGTCCTGGTTCCGGTGTGATTGGCAGATGCTGGGATTTCTTTTCTGATTTGGAGTTCGATCGTTCCTTTTTGAAGTCAGGATCTGTCTATGGGCTCACTTTGAAAGGCTTTACCTTGCCTATCATCTGGTAAGGGTAATATATATTGGTGGTGGCACTCTCGTGTGGTGTGGAGCACAGCGGTGTGACAGGAGATTTAGTCTGATGTACCCAGCCTCAGAAATTCATCCTAGGACAATACTCACCCAATGAACTGTTCACACTTTCACACAGATCCATATGTATATGGTCCCCAGTTTGATTTATAATCCAGGACTTTTTTGGCTATATGTTGCTACTGCCAATCACCTTACCATCCACCACCATTACTTCAGAGTATTATTACTGTTGTGTCTTTTATGCACCAGTGATGTTCTAACAGCCCTTGATTGGACTGTTTCTATTAGGGTATAGACTTATTTACCTGGCGCAGTTTTTTTTCTTTTTCATATTGTATTGTGTTTATCCCACTATCCTGCAGCCAGGTTAGGTATTATTTATATTTAGTATTTATTATTTTCATTTGCTCCCTTTCCTTAAACCCTTTCCCCTTCCCCTCCCCCCCTAGCTCTATTTTGGTGAGCGCGGTTTTTTCTGTTAACCATTTGCTTCTGATATTATCACTGCTGCTTAAACCACATAGAGAAAACACCCCCCATTTTCAGAATGGACATCTTTGAATTTAGGGCCACTAAGGTCGTTAATATAGAGGGCGTCTTTGAGGCCTATAAAGATGATGAGGGTGACCTAACTGCCACCTTCACCCGTCTAAAAAATCTAATGATCTCAGAAAATCACACTAAGTGGGACATAGCCTACTTGGAGACCTATATACGAAACCTTATGGTACCCAGGAGCCTTCGATGGGATATAGCACCCCAGAAGGGAGACACGGACTTGGAAGAATGGTTCAAATATTTTAACCAGTCCGGTATCTCTTTTCTCCGCTTCCTAGTTGAGAGAAAGACTGCTAAACTATCAAAATTGGATGATGAAATCAAGCTTATCCAAACTAAATTAAATCCAGTCAAAGAGGGAGATGAATATAAGGAGAAATCAGGAAACCTTCTTAAAGTACTAGAGAAAGAAGATAGGGACCAGAGGTTGAAAAAGAAGAAAAAGTTTAATAGAGATCTTGCCGACTACCAAAATAATATTGTCTTTAATTGGCAAAAAAAGATTTTGGATGATCTGGCAAAGACAGCTTCTTCAGAAATGGATACCTCTGCACCCCCCTCCCAGTCATTAGGAGTGGGATCTCAATCTACACAATCCACCATTCCCAAACGGGTCCAGTCCAAAAATAAAACAGGAGGGAATTTGAGTTCGCAGTCTCCTAGGAATAATATCCCTCGAGGCAGTCTGCCTCATGCGAACCAAACATACCCCTATAAAGCCTCTAGGCCCACTTATGGTTCTGTGGATCCAAAGATATACCCTCCAGGTCCCCCCTTGAAACAGAGAGGTTTGACCCCCAGGGGTAGAGGTTGGAACGCAGGGAACACTAGGGGGAGGGGCCATGTATACGAACAGAGAGGTGGAGGGACCCATACCGACCGTATGGAGGGTTGGAAGCCTAGTGCCCATGATTACTGGGACTCACAACCACCCCCGTGGTACCATACAGAGTCAGGATGGGACCACCATATCCCTCTACAAAATTCCTTTTACCCCCTTGGAGAGCTGGATACTTCCAGTATGGACCCTTCTTTTGAGTATCCCTTTGAACAAAGGCCAATACCCACTTTTGGTCCCCCTAGTAGGATTCCAGGTAGACCAGTGGGCCCTCAGGCCCCTCAGACACCTGGCCTACGAGAGAGTTGGGGTTTTCACAAACCCACACAAGGACAAAAAAGAATGGGAGAAAGAGAAGAGGAACCAGAGGGGGGAGGCGGGTCAGATCAACTCAAAAGACCTCGGATGTAGCGGGACTAGGTATTTTCAATCTTAGTTCCAAAACCCTGTCACAACCAGAAAAATGTTTACTTGACAAAGGCCTCAAATTTGCCCCGCCCAGACGTCTGGACAAGTTCCAGACGTTCATGGACATACATATCTTTGTGAGGCAACTTAACATAAAAAGATATTTTTCCGGAATTCCCCAAAATAGTCAGGTCACAACCAGTGAGTTTACACACTCCGGTTTGAGGAATGCTTCCCTTTTCAACCCTCCAGGTGCGTTAGCACCACCCCTCCGTGTGTTTAGGGATGTGCTGCTTAGGGATTTAGATGCCCTGGAGGTTAAGAGAGCCAAGCTGAGTAAAACTTTAAAAGAAGGTTTGGAATCACTCTGCCAGAACAAGGATCTGGTGGTGAGACCAGCCGATAAGGGGGGTGCGATTGTAGTCCTGGACAAAACGGACTATTTGGCTGAAATGTCTAGAATTGTTGGTGATACTAACACCTACACCCCCTTAACTAGTGACCCCAAGTTGAAATATACTAGGGCACTCGAGGCTTTGGTAGCTGAGGGTTTCTATGAGGGGATACTCACTGCCAAAGAAAGGCTGTTTCTCATCCCGAAAGCCCCCCGAACACCGACTATCTACTACCTCCCTAAGTTGCATAAGGATCCTGTCTGCCCCCCGGGACGCCCCATCGTGAGTGGTATCGATTCCATCACGTCCCGGGTGGGCAGATATATAGACTTTTATTTACAGCCCCTGGTACGGTCCATGCCCTCCTACGTGAGAGACTCCAAACATATTATCAACCTTTTGTCGGGGAAGTCTCCCACGAGTGGGATGTGGATGGCAACCATAGACGTCAATTCTTTGTATACCATCATCCCCCATGATTTAGGTTTCGATGCTGTAAAGACTTATCTCGAAAGGGACTCAGGCCTTCCCCATAAGCAAGTGAAGTTCCTTATGTCTCTGTTGAAATTTGCGGCATCATCCAATTACTTTTGGTTTGATGGCAACTTCTACAGACAGGATACCGGAGTAGCTATGGGTGCAAAATATGCCCCCAGTTTGGCTAATTTATTTATGGCCAAATGGGAGGAGGATGTCATCTATTCCCGGGATATACCTCAAGTTGCCCTTTGGGCTAGGTATATAGATGACATCCTCCTCCTGTGGGATGGCCAATACGAAGATCTGGAAAAATTCATGAATGACCTCAATGTCAACCAAAGAGGAATCATTCTTAAGTTTGAAGCCAGCCAAGCTGATGTCCACTATCTCGATTTGAACATCAGTATTAGAGATAGGGTCTTTTCCACTTCAACCTTCTTTAAAGCCACCGATAGGAACTCCTACATTCCAATCGGGAGTTGCCATCATAACACTTGGCTAAAGGCCATTCCTAAGAGTCAATTTCTGAGACTCCGGAGAAATTGCTCTGAGGACCATCAGTTCCTCACTCAGGCTGAGGTTCTGGTCAGTCGGTTTATTGAGAAAGGCTACTCAGAGGGTGAACTCCGGGAAACACTCAAGAACGTAAGTGCTAAAAACAGAGGAGAACTGTTGATGGAGAAGGCCCCTGTGAACTCACCGGGGACAGCCCCGGCTGTACCATTCATTACGACCTACTCCATACAACATAATAATATAAAGCAATTAATCAAGAAACATTGGCACATTATCACCAATGATACCGTTCTTGGTAGTATTGTACCACCGCAACCAAGGGTCATTTTCAGGGGTGCACAGTCTCTGCAGGGCCAAGTGGCTCCAAACGTTCTCAATCCACCAGTGAGAAGCAAAGGGTTTTTTGATCATCTGAGTGGATTCTATCAATGTAAACGTTGTAGAGTCTGCCGGTTTAACTCTAATCCATCCAGAAGGATCACCTCTGTTTTATCTACAGCTACACAAAGGACATTCACGATTAAACCGTGTATTACGTGTGCTTCCACTGGAGTGGTTTATCTACTGCAATGCCCGTGTGGCTTGCAGTATGTGGGCCGGACTAAACGTCCATTGCAAGTACGCCTGAATGAACACATTACAAACATTATTTCAGGCTTCAAAAATCATTCTGTCTCAAACCATTACCGTCTAGTACATAACAGGGATCCTTCTAATACACTCTTCTTGGGCATTGATAAACATAAGCCCAATTGGAGAGGTGACCTTTTGGTCAGGGAAATCTCGAAAATGGAGATGGCCTGGATTCACCGACTAAAAACTTATGTCCCGTACGGAATGAACATTGAGACAGACGTGAATGCATTTATTAACAATGCTTAATCGATCTAGAAGATACCTGTATGTTTTCAAATAATGTAAACAATGTAAACACTGTTCAAAACCATTTTGTCTGAAACAGATGTAATTGGGTTTGTCATGGCCACCTTAGTTCGGGGATTAAGATCGTGCCCCATTTTTCTCCTCTAGAAACTGGTTTCTATAACTACAGCCTCCTGTGAGTAAGAACATTGTCTGTGTTCTAAACCACTCCTATTATTATTATTTCAGGAGCATATTTCTCACCCCAAACATAGAGACTTGGGTTTCCCCCCCTTTCCTCCCCCCTTTTGTTTCCCTTTTGCCCCTTTCCCTAACCTATACACTTTTGGTGGTGTTTAGGGATTGGTTGCAATTTAGTAGTCAATGATATTTATGTTATTGAATTTTGAGCCCCGAAATATGGTGCCATCAGACCTTATGCCTGTTAGGGTATGCTGGTAACGGACTCCTCCTCTTTCTGAGTCTGGGGAACCCCTGGTAGATTGAGATTGGTCCATTGTTATTATTTACATATTTCACGTTGTTTCACTTACACTGTTTTCCTTTTAAAAAAGTTAGATATTATTATCTAACAAATTATTATGTCACTACACATTACTATGGTTTTAACCATGAGGATACCCATGCTCGTCGCATTCAAGTGATAGTTGACAGGGTATTTTCCTCATTATTTAGTGTGGCTTTCTTTTCACGAGTTTTGTAGATTTGAGAGGAATATATATATTTCCCCTTTTTTTCACGATTTTGGATTTATGAAATATTATATCTTAGTTTAATTTTTAAAAAAATGTAATTTGGAGACCAAGTCACCATATATTTTTCTTCCATTATTTGACCTAATGTAACTGTAATGGCCGCAAAGGTTCATTAATGGATATATATAAGAATTTTTTAGCTCACAATATATGCCCAAACACACACCGTCACGGGTTACATATATTTGCTATCATATATTTACACTTTATTATTTATGTCCATGTACTTTTGTTCCTCCTGGGTAGCAACTGATCTCTTTTTCTAGTTGTGACCAGGTTAAGCAATACACCGTTTTCTCTCATAAAGTTTGTCATCTAAGGGCAAATTTTCCCTGAGTTAAGATGGAGTTCTCTCTCCGTCCCCTCACCTCCCACAATGAGGCGTTTCCTATTTAATGACATGACCCACTGCACGGCCCTATCCCCATTGAGAATGTCTTGTAAGACGAAAAGCTTCTGGGAAGGCGTGCAGTGACGTCATCACGTTCAACGCTCCTGAAGGAGGAAGGGTCCGTTTCCACTACATGCCGGCCGGCGTTCTGTGTCACTCCATGTGGAGTTTTATGTGCTTCTTTTATCCTGTGCTTATGTGAGTACATTTTACGAATAAATTACTCATTATCGTTTTTAAAAACGTATTATGCTATGGTCTGCCTTTTTTTGTTTTTCTTGATCATATTTGGATGCACCGCCGAGTGCTAGCCTGGATCTGATTATCCATTGGGTCTGGTCTGAGGTCCTGGTTCCGGTGTGATTGGCAGATGCTGGGATTTCTTTTCTGATTTGGAGTTCGATCGTTCCTTTTTGAAGTCAGGATCTGTCTATGGGCTCAATTTGAAAGGCTTTACCTTGCCTGTCATCTGGTAAGGGTAATATATATTGGTGGTGGCACTCTCGTGTGGTGTGGAGCACAGCGGTGTGACAGGAGATTTAGTCTGATGTACCCAGCCTCAGAAATTCATCCTAGGACAATACTCACCCCATGAACTGTTCACACTTTCACACAGATCCATATGTATATGGTCCCCAGTTTGATTTATAATCCAGGACTTTTTTGGCTATATGTTGCTACTGCCAATCACCTTACCATCCACCACCATTACTTCAGAGTATTATTACTGTTGTGTCTTTTATGCACCAGTGATGTTCTAACAGCCCTTGATTGGACTGTTTCTATTAGGGTATAGACTTATTTACCTGGCGCAGTTTTTTTCTTTTTCATATAAAAAATACGAACTCTGGTTTACAGAATAGCTATAGTTCCAAACAATACAGGCAAATGGTGGAAATGTAACAATGTGCTTAGGTTTACAAAAAGTCATAATCTGAAATACATATATCATGCATGATCCATGCATCAACAATACACCCTTCAGCCCTGATGCATTTCGACCGTATTCGATCTTCTTCAGGGGGAAACTACTTTACGTAAAACCTGGATGGGTGACTTTGTTAGGTCTCTGTGAAATATTAAGGAAAGCTTTACCAATTTTTAAGTACAGTAATTAAAAGTATATAATCCCTTTCCTAATTCTCAAATATGTCATTTCCTATATATCATATTTACCCTTTTGTGTTGGAGATCTGCAATTCAAACCAGAGATTTTTGAACTTTTTCTACTGTTTAAAAGCCAAATATGCATTCCTCTTGTTCTCCGGTGGCATCCATTATTCTCACCACCAAACATGCAATTCCCATCGTATCCACACTAATGTGGGCGAAATGGAAACCCCCCCTAAAAAGGGAGGTGGGGGGGGGGAGGGGAGAGAAAGGGAAACAAAGGTTTCTCGTCTGTGCAGATCAGGGCTTACGAGGAGCAGCACTTTGTATGGCACCTCGTGCTTAGAAAGGAGATAGTCCCGGCAATTGATTCGCACACCTAAAAGCAACAATTTTATCATCAGTATTAATGTACTTGATGTATCTATATGTAGAGTTCTAACATAAGTAATGGAATAGATTAACCTATAGTACCAACATTATGGCTGTTTATATTCAGCCATATGTCTATTAACATTAGGTTATTTGTTGAGTACTGATAATACAAAGTCATGCAGTAATAATGATATCATCAAATATTACAGTATGGTTGTGGAGGATAAAGGATGAACGTTTACGTTGGGGTTGTCTACAGTGGTGTGAAAAAGTGTTTGCCCCCTTCCTCATTTCCTGTTCCTTTGCATGTTTGTCACACTTAAGTGTTTCGGAACATCAAACCAATTTAAACAATAGTCAAGGACAACACAAGTAAACACAAAATGCAATTTGTAAATGAAGGTGTTTATTATTAAAGGTGAAAAAAAATCCAAACCATCATGGCCCTGTGTGAAAAAGTGATTCCCCCTCTTGTTAAAACATACTATAACTGTGGTTGTCCACACCTGAGTTCAATTTCTCTAGCCACACCCAGGCCTGATTATTGCCACACCTGTTCACAATCAAGGCATCACTTAAATAGGAGCTGCTTGACACAGTAAGGTCCACCAGAAGATCCTTAAAAGCTACACATCATGCCGAGACCCAAAGAAATTCAAGAACAATTGAGAAAGAAAGTAATTGAGATCTATCAGTCTGGAAAGGGTTATAAAGCCATTTCCAAAGCTTTGGGAATCCAGCGAACCACAGTGAGAGCCATTATCCACAAATGGCGAAGACATGGAACAGTGGTGAACCTTCCCAGGAGTGGCCGGCCGCCCAAAATTACCCCAAGAGCGCAGCGACGACTCATCCAAGAGGTCACAAAAGACCCCACAACAACGTCCAAGGAACTGCAGGCCTCACTTGCCTCAGTTAAGGTCAGCGTTCATCCCTCCACCATCAGGAAAAGACTGGGCAAAAATGGCCTGCATGGCAGAGTTCCAAGGAGAAAATCACTGCTGAGCAAAAAGAACATCAAAGCTCGTCTCAATTTCTCCACAACACATCTTGATGATCCCCAAGACTTTTGGGACAACATTCTGTGGACCGATGAGACAAAAGTGGAACTCTTTGGAAGGTGTGTGTCCAAGTATATCTGGCGTAGAAGGAACACTGCATTTCAGAAAAAGAACATTATACCAACAGTAAAATATGGTGGTGGTAGTGTGATGGTCTGGGGCTGTTTTGCTGCTTCAGGACCTGGAAGACTTGCCGTGATAAAAGGAACTATGAATTCTGCTGTCTACCAAGAGATCCTGAAGGAGAATGTCCGACCATCTGTTCGTGTACTCAAGCTGAAACGAACTTGGGTTCTGCAGCAGGACAATGATCCTAAACACACCAGCAAGTCCACCACCGAATGGCTGAAGAAAAACAAAATGAAGACTTTGGAGTGGCCTAGCCAAAGTCCTGACCTGAATCCTATTGAGATGTTGTGGTATGACCTTAAAAAGGCCGTTCATGCTCGAAAACCCTCTAATGTAACTGAATTAGGACAATTCTGCAAAGATGAGTGGGCCAAAATTCCTCCAGGACGCTGTAAAAGCCTCATTGCACGTTATCGCAAACGCTTGGTTGCAGTTGTTGCTGCTAAGGGTGGCCCAACCAGTTATTAGGTTTAGGGGGCAATCACTTTTTCACACAGGGCCATGATGGTTTGGATTTTTTTTCACCTTTAATAATAAACACCTTCATTTACAAATTGCATTTTGTGTTTACTTGTGTTGTCCTTGACTATTGTTTAAATTGGTTTGATGTTCCGAAACACTTAAGTGTGACAAACATGCAAAGGAACAGGAAATGAGGAAGGGGGCAAACACTTTTTCACACCACTGTAAGTACTATTAAGGGGTGACGTGGTATAGGGTAGTACAACATTATATATATATATATATATATATATATATATATATATATATATATATATATATATATATATATATATATATATATATATATATATATATATATATATAGTGATTAGGTGTAGTTGAAGAAAATGGTGATAGGAGTGTGTGGTGAAACCAAAAACATAAAAATGGAATTGTATTCCACAACTCCAGATGCGGTTATCATAGTGCAAAAAGAAACTATTATAAAAAAGAGACAACCAAAATGCAATGGTGATATGTGTGACATGATGTATGTTAAAAAATCCTAAGTGAGTTTGGGGATAGTAGAGTGTGTGGTGAGTGTGCAATAAAAAAATAATATAGTATTAGGTTTACCTGTGGTATACTTATGCTGACAAAGGGATGACCAGAATACACCAGGATAAGCTGAAATACTTGGCCGCCTAAGCCACGGCTGTGTAGCAGGAGTTGTAATATAATACAGCCAGCGAATATTCCTTAGTAAGCAGTATAAATGTGCCTTTAGTAAAGTTACAATTAGTTTACCCAAATAAGGTACATACCTATTGGAGTATCTCGCAGTGTGTGTGCTTCCCGGCGTTCGGAATGACAATTACTTACTGTGAGCTTAGTGGTATATGTAGGGAGTCTGTTCCAATTGGTTGAATGTGCCTCAGGTGTGCCCCTCAATTGCCAATGTTCGCCCCCATCATTTCTGCAGGTGCCTGACCGTAAAGTGCGGCCATTAGTGCTGCCCCCCCGGCGTTCCGGAGAGCACTACGTGCTCCGGATCTACCGCCGTATCCTAGGCAATGGCCCGGCATCGCGCGGTCACATGTGCGCGCGCCCGCGGCGCATCCCTGCAAGGTCGTTGGGTGCGCCGCACATGCGCACATTGTTACTGCATGGCCAGGATACGGACACGGGACGCCGCCGGCAGGTATAGCTGCACCACGTAGCAAAGCTAACGCGTGCGCATTAGGCCCAGGGTTTGATGACATCCCCCCGTCCGTCTTACCCTGATCACCACATATTCTTCCACTTGCATGTTGGTGGCAAAACAATCGGTGACCAAACGGAGTAATGTCTAAGTACAGATGGAAAAAACAATGTTAGACATGTTAGATTAGAGTTCATATGCAAATAATTGGGCATGGGCTAGCACAAAGGTATACCTCAATAAATGAAACAACACAAATTTAACAAGAAAATTAGTTTATTGGGTTTAAATATGGCCACGGTGTTATCCATGGGGGGCAACTCAAATTACAAATTTAATAAAATATAAATATAAATATAAAGCCATCTTGGCTAAAATGTATTTAAACAAAATTGAATTGATGCCCATCCAGTCAATGCTGGACGACTACTCCCCCTTTTGGACAACATCATGACTTTAAAATAGGGAGGGTGGGTGGGCGCTTCAGCTCTAGTCAGAGCGGTCTGTGAGGGAGCCGCTCCAGATCCTTATATAAACTCCTACAGCGCGGGCTAGCAACCGCCAATTCAGACCAATCAGCCCGCTTCTGCTGCACACCAATCCCCTGTTCCCCTGGTTGCCCAGGGATACCGTTCTAAAGCTGCACCTGCAAATGTAAAATTAGAGATGAGAGACAAACGGTCCCTTTGAGCTATCCCATGGTGGTCCAGCATATTGCAAGACCTTTCATGGGCTAGCACAAAGGTATACCTCAATAAATGAAACAACACAAAATTAACAAGAAAATTAGTTTATTGGGTTTAAATATGGCCACGGTGTTATCCATGGGGGGCAACTCAAATTACAAATTTAATAAAATATAAATATAAATATAAAGCCATCTTGGCTAAAATGTATTTAAACAAAATTGAATTGATGTCCATCCAGTCAATGCTGGACGACTACTCCCCTCCGGCTGAAGCCAATGGCGTAGCCTTTGGCTGAAGCCCCCCCACCACGTGGCTGATTCGATTAAACTTTGCAGACCCATGTTGAAAATATCTAAACCAATTTTGGATAAATGAACCATATCCTCGCGGAACAAGCCTGGAACGAAGCCTTCCAGCTCGAGATGTCTGATAGAAAAACCCCCACGTGAAATTAGAAAACTGTGGATTGTCCTATTTAGCCGCCTTCTAATTTTATCTAGATAAAACAGCTTGCCAAAGGGTGACCACAAAAGCCGCGGAATCATTTCAGAGAATGCTAGTAAAGTGGATGGAAACATGAGATTGATAGTCTGCAGGTCCTGCTTCATTTTGCATAACAAATCCCAAGTATCATTTGCTCCCGCATGTATAACTAAAACATTAGGGGACGGCCATATATCGGATAAATACTATAATTGAAACATAAGGTCCTTCCATCTCAGGCCCCTAACACCTGACCATAATACCAGAAAGTCCTTATTGACCAAACCCAAATTGGATGAGTAGATCCTAGTTCCGGCATGTTTGGCAGCCCAGAAAACGTAAGAGTGACCTACTATCCATACCACTGTCTGTAGGGGATCTGAAAAGAGAAAATTCACATAGTTAGCAACTCAGGGCGGACATATAACTTATATCTGTCGCTATTCCAACGACCAATCCTCATCAACCTATCTTCTGAAAAACGCAAAGCGTTGGCTGTCGTGGCCGCCCCAATTCTGAACGAATGGGAAGAAAAACAAAAACCAGACAGATTTCAACGTTTTAGGCATGAAGCCAAAACGGATGAAAATTGAAACCTGGTCAATGAGGATAAGTCATGGTGTATAAAGAACGAACCAACAGAATGAGGTCTGACCGATAGGTATCTAGAAACATGTAAAACTGGGCAGATAGCTGTGTTAGGAGAACTAGCTAAAGAAAACCACTGACCGTTCCCTAACGTTTTGGTTTTGGACCTACAAATGAAAAGTTGAACGGATCCTTGACCTAGCAGGACATGTGAAAAAAGCAAAAAGGATAGTGATCTCCTATTTATGGCAGTGAATTCACCTAACCTTAGAGCCCCAAAAAATGCAATAGCGAATGCTGCCCTAAAGAGAAGCGTTTCAAAGTCTGATGAGCACACTGTTTGCAGGATTTCAAGAAGGTCCAACAATAGAGTGACCGAGATGGGACGCCTACTGTCCCGTGACGGGTTGGATCGGCGAAAGCCTTTCAGCACTTGATTTACCTGGAAGAAAGAAGTCAAGGATGGTTGGTCGGCAAATTTTAGAAAAAATGATACGCCTGCTAAGATTTTGCTGACCGAGGAAGGACTAAGATTAGATTGCAAAAGTGACGATGTAAAAGACAAGGCAACATATGATGACACATTTAGCTCATCCAAACCTAACCCTTGGCAAAAAGAACACCATCTGGACCATGAAAGGTTGTAATCCGACCAAGTTTTCTGTGAAACCGACTCTCTCAGGTTGGCTGTTATCAGGTTCATATTAAGCCCCAGAGGAAATCTGGGCAAGGATAACCGAACGGTTCTCCCGAAACTTTGCAAACTGAACGAGACAAAGCATCGGCAATGTTATTACGTGCTCCTTCTATGTATTCTGCCTTCAACCAAATATTGAAAAGCATACAATGTAAAACAAGAAATCGTAGGAGTTTCAATACCGGTTCAGATTTAGAGGATAAAGTATTTATCGCAAATAAAACACCTTTATTGTCCGTGTGAACCAGAATCCTACGATTTTGACAACTATCCTGCCAAACCACCACAGAAGCTAATACTGGGAATAGTTCCAGAAGAACGATGTTCTGTAGACATTCTTTTGCAACCATTCCTTATTCCATTTACCCGAGAGCCACCGACCTTGCAAGAAAGCTCCAAAGCCCGACGAACCCGCCGCATCTGTAAAAAATTCCAGCTGGTTGTTAGATATAAACTCATACTGCCAAACCGTTGAACCGTTAAAATCGCACAAAAATTGGCCCCAGATCTTAAGGTCTTCCTTTATGTTTTTAGAGAGATGGATGTGCGAATTTTGGCTCTTGAAACCACTGATAGCCAGAGAAAATCTTCTAGAGAAAACCCTGGCCATAGGAATAATCCTGGCTGCAAACGCCAAAAGGCCTAGCAAGGACTGAGCTTCTTTTAAAAGAACCTTCTTTTTAAATAAAAAAGAAGAGATCAATTGTCTCATCTTGTTTATTTTAAGGGAAGGAAGCCTGAATTCCATAACGGATGAGTCTATTGTAATACCCAGGAACTCTATTGAAGTGGTTGGAAAGACCGTCTTCTCATGAGCCAATGGAATACCAAAATGCTCACAAATGTCAAAAAAGGTATTTAAAGATTCTACACAAATAGGGGAGACAGCAGGACCAACAAATAAAAAATCATCCAGGTAGTGTAAGAAACCCCCTTTGGGGAACTTCGACGACGACACCCAGTGTAAAAAAAGTGGAAAATGCTTAAAAATAGAAGCATGACAGTGTGAAGCCCATAGGCAAGCATCTCTCAAAATAAAACTGGCCTTGAAATTGAAAACCTAATGAGTTGAAACCTTGTGGGTGCACTGGCGAAAGGCGGATTTAATATCTGCCTTTGCTAATAGAGAGCCTTGACCAAAATGTCTCAACATTGATAAAGCTTCATCAAATGAAGAATAGCATACTGGTGCATATACTTCTGATACCTCACCATTTAATGATGCATCAGGAGGATAGGACAAGTGGTGAATCATACGATAGCTACCACTCTCTTTTTTAGGGACTATCCCCAGTGGTGAAAGACGAAAATTCTGGAAGGGAGGTTTAGAAAATGGGCCAGAAATTCTGCCTTCCCCTAACTCTTTGGATATTTTGTCCTGAACTACCGAAGCATAAGTGGTAGCAGATTTTAAGTTCCTGACAAGCTTACAACCTGAACCCATAAACGATGGCACCAAGAAGCCATCCCCAAAGCCTTTAATTAGCAGAGCTGCCATCCTGTGATCTGGGTAGCGTTCTAACCAAGGGAGCATTCTTGCTAGCATCACTGGTGTCGTTGCTTTTCCCATGAGTGTCTCTGGGAAGCGATTGAAAAGGGGAGGCAGCTGATCTCCGAAAACACCTGTTAGCCGAATGGCTCCCATTGCAGTGTGAGCACTCATGTCTGTACCGACAATTTGCTAAGAATTTGCATTGCCCTTCATTAAATGCAAAACATAGGCCTTTGCGAAACGTCGCCTGCGCATTAGGTGCCAATCTCTGACTAAACTGGGGTCTTGCTGGCAGCATAAGATTCAGCCATAAGCCAACGTCCTTTGACCCCCAGTGCAGCGATGGGTGCACTGCCAGCTTTTGGCGAAAGTTTTCATCGTATGTATACCATGCAGAGCCCCCAAAATGTCGAAAGGCCTCCGCAATGATATCCAAATGTTGAAATAAACCTGAACATTTATCTGGGAACCGCTCTCCCATAACTGCTGCATATATGCAGAAGGCCTGCAGCCAATTTTGAAAGGTTCTAGGGATAGCCCTCCTCCTATCCTCTTCAGACCTATCCCCATGCTGCTTCTCCAACTTAGCCAAAAATTCCTTTGAGGCCGGTAGTAATGACAAAATGTCAATGAATTCACCCCTCCAAATTCTTTCTTTAACTGTCTTATGCAGATGAAAGCCCAGTGGTGATAATGCACATGGCAGGGGCTCCCTGAAAGAGGACTCACCCACCGACATAGCTAATGAATTGAGAGGCAATTGAGGGTTAAACCGTGCTGGATTCAAAACCTTAAAACAAGAAAATTTTTCTTTATTCTCCTCCTGTGAGGCAGACTCACTCACATTCTGCCATACTGTACCAGCCTCATTCATATATTCCGAACAACTCACCTTATTGTCCATAGCACCATAGAAATGTGCCCCTGTTTGCGTATTGTCAGTATTATTGTAAACCAAATTATTTTTATTCTCATTAAGCGCACCAGATGCCTGTGCTCTCTGAAAATCCTGAGAAGCAGCAAGCAGCTGCATAGCCTGGTCAGCACCAACACCCTGTGCACTTGAAATTTCACCAATATTACCTCTTTTTGTTTTAAAAGCCTCTTTTGTAATAACCTTATCTGCACCAGATAACTGTGCCCTTTTGCAAACTCATATCATTAGTAATATCATCATAAACATCAGCACCATTAGCATGTGCCCCTTTAAATTGCTGTAACGCATTAGATAAAGATTCCACCAAACTTAAAATACCAACACTCTGAGGCATAAAACATTTCTCACCATCCTTGTATAATGACTGCTGCTCACTCTGCTCCACTGAAGAAGGCTGAGTAGCGCTGCTCTCCTTCACACAGGAAGCCCTCTTAGGTATTACACTGCCAGCCCTCTCCTTGCATGACACGCTGGGAGAAGCAGCTGTTCTCTGTCTTTTTTTCTTCCTGTCAGGTTGATGCCTTGTGCCGCCCCTGCCTGAGGCCGGCCTTTCTTCCGTCTCAGGAGGAGTGGAGGGAGGCGGAGGAGAGGTACTCTCCTCCTCCAGGCATTTCAATAGCCATTCCTCTCCGCCCTCCTTCTCAGCCCTCTCAAGGAGACGGCAAAGGAGGGACTCACGGCCACTAGGAGAACAGCGCTTCATGGTGCAGGACGTCCGCGCTTCAGCTCTAGTCAGAACGGTCTGTGAGGGAGCCGCTCCAGGTCCTTATATAAACTCCTACAGCGCGGGCTAGCAACCGCCAATTCAGACCAATCAGCCCGCTTCTGCTGCACACCAATCCCCTGTTCCCCTGGTTGCCCAGGGATACCGTTCTAAAGCTGCACCTGCAAATGTAAAATTAGAGATGAGAGACAAACGGTCCCTTTGAGCTATCCCATGGTGGTCCAGCATATTGCAAGACCTTTCATTATCACTAATAATGTCATATGGTCATATAAAGCAGTAATGGTAATAGCCAATAGAAACATGGCACATATGTACCTATTGTTGGTAATGGATGTCTTCATCTATAATACTAGATTAGTATTTTAAGAGTATGTTTAGTTATTTAAGTAGTAGCGAAACTAAAACTTGGCGTTTGAGAGGGGAATTGCTTTCAAGGCAAAAGATACATTTAGTTCTCATATATTAGGGTGTTTGCATGTCAAAGACAAAACATCAAATAATAGTAATGGTAACTTCGCTGTATGTCCTAACTTCGAGTTCCTCTTAAAGGTCCGGGTGATGACCAGGCAGTGCATAATGAGAGGGCAGCCTCCACTGTAGTCATAATAGAATTATATTCAAGTTTTGTTCAAAATAGTAAAAAATCTATATAGAGATTATAATACAAAATAAACTTTTTTTTCTTTTTTTCTACCCTTATGGATTACATTTGCGATATACATTATTTTTAATTGAGTAGATAAGTCAATCTTTAGTATTGAAAAGTATAGCTTGTCCCATGGGGGATATTTTATATCTCAACAGTGTCATCAATGTGCATTGGTGTTTAACTAGTTTTTCCCGATGTATATCCCTTCAGAAAGGGTACAAAGGACACTGCTTCATTAAGGCCCGGATATATATTGGCCTTTAAAGGTATATATCCATTTCTGTTCCATCTGGAGTAGTATTCTATTCCAGTCGCCACCCCGATCGGGGACGTGTACCCGGTCAAGGGCGGCAAATGAAATCTTAGGCATTTTGTAATTGTGATATATGGCTTTCCCTTTCTGAAGGGATATACATTGGGAAAAACTAGTTAAACACCAATGCACATTGATGACAGTCCCCACTGTTGAGATATAAAATATCCCCCATGGAACAAGCTATACTTTTCAATACTAAAGATTGACTTATCTACTCAATTAAAAATAATGTATATCTCATATATATATATATATATAATGTTGTACTACCCTATACCACGTCACCCCTTAATAGTACTTAGACAACCCCAACGTAAACGTCCATCCTTTATCATCCACAACCATACTGTAATATTTGATGATATCATTATTACTGCATGACTTTGTATTATCAGTACTCAACAAATAACCTAATGTTAATAGACATATGGCTGAATATAAACAGCCATAATGTTGGTACTATAGGTTAATCTATTCCATTACTTATGTTATAACTCTACATATAGATACATCAAGTACATTAATACTGATGATAAAATTGTTGCTTTTAGGTGTGCGCGTCAATTGCCGGGACTATCTCCTTTCTAAGCACGAGGTGCCATACAAAGTGCTGCTCCTCGTAAGCCCTGATCTGCACAGACGAGAAATCTTTGTTTCCCTTTCTCTCCCCTCCCCCCCACCTCCCTTTTTAGGGGGCGTTTCCATTTCGCCCACATTAGTGTGGATACAATGGGAATTGCATGTTTGGTGGTGAGAATAATGGATGCCACCGGAGAACAAGAGGAAGAACAAAAAAGGGTTTTCCCCTAGGTTGGTGGACTTTCAATGGGCACTACTGTACTTTCCCAAATAAATTTCAGTTGTGTATAATAACAAGATTTATTGAAAAAATTATTAATTATATAGAAAAGTAGTTTACATTAGATACAATTAAAAACAGCATCAAACATATATGTAATTTATTACATGACATCCGACCAGACGCGTTTCGGAGTGGGATGTCCTCCTTCTTCAGTGGTCGTGGTGTCGAATATAAAGTTTAATTATGAATGTTGAAGCATTGGTGGTATAAATGTTTCGCCGTATTTTAAAAACAAAAATAAAGTATCGCATAGGCACAGCACAGGATGTTTCGTTGGATACAGATCAACAATCTCTTCATATGGTCATCCAGTGGTTTTTCTTGGAAAGGATACAGAAAATCCAGACAAGATTTTTGTTGATAAAGACCCTAAAGTCGAAGTATAACATTAGATTCCTAAAAGAGACTAGGATTGCCGCAGGGAGACAGAATGCGTTTGAGAGGATATGGGACTGCTGAGGTCAACAAATGGTTCTCAAATCCTGTCTATGAAGTAAAATGTCCGTGTTATCTCTTGAGAGTGACCCCTACATGGGGCTAGCCTCGCAAGTATGTAGGTGTAATCTTGCAGATGGAAGAGAGACAAAAACGACCGCATCAATAGGTGCTGGTGCTATCCAAATAGTGATTGTTGCATCAATAGGTGCTGGTGCTATCCAAATAGTGATTGTCTGCAACAATCACTATTTGGATAGCACCAGCACCTATTGATGCGGTCGTTTTTGTCTCTCTTCCATCTGCAAGATTACACCTACATACTTGCGAGGCTAGCCCCATGTAGGGGTCACTCTCAAGAGATAACACGGACATTTTACTTCATAGACAGGATTTGAGAACCATTTGTTGACCTCAGCAGTCCCATATCCTCTCAAACGCATTCTGTCTCCCTGCGGCAATCCTAGTCTCTTTTAGGAATCTAATGTTATACTTCGACTTTAGGGTCTTTATCAACAAAAATCTTGTCTGGATTTTCTGTATCCTTTCCAAGAAAAACCACTGGATGACCATATGAAGAGATTGTTGATCTGTATCCAACGAAACATCCTGTGCTGTGCCTATGCGATACTTTATTTTTGTTTTTAAAATACGGCAAAACATTTATACCACCAATGCTTCAACATTCATAATTAAACTTTATATTCGACACCACGACCACTGAAGGAGGACATCCCACTCCGAAACGCGTCTGGTCGGATGTCATGTAATAAATTACATATATGTTTGATGCTGTTTTTAATTGTATCTAATGTAAACTACTTTTCTATATAATTAATAATTTTTTCAATAAATCTTGTTATTATACACAACTGAAATTTATTTGGGAAAGTACAGTAGTGCCCATTGAAAGTCCACCAACCTAGGGGAAAACCCTTTTTTGTTCTTCCATTTTTTACCGGATGTGGCACACACTTTCTAATTCTCCCAACTTTTTGATTAACAAGGTGACCAAACTCCATTTTTTCCGGAGAACAAGAGGAATGCATATTTGGCTTTTAAAAAGTAGAAAAAGTTCAAAAATCTCTGGTTTGAATTGCAGATCTCCAACACAAAAGGGTAAATATGATATATAGGAAATGACATATTTGAGAATTAGGGAAGAGATTATATACTTTTAATTACTGTACTTAAAAATTGGTAAAGCTTTCCTTAATATTTCACAGAGACGTAACAAAGTCACCCATCCAGGTTTTACGTAAAGTAGTTTCCCCCTAAAGAAGATCGAATACGGTCGAAATGCATCGGGGCTGAAGGGTGTATTGTTGATGCATGGATCATGCATGATATATGTATTTCAGATTATGACTTTTTATAAACCTAAACACATTGTTACATTTCCACTATTTGCCTGTATTGTTTGGAACTATAGCTATTCTGTAAACCAGAGTTCGTATTTTTTATATACTCTATGTAATTCTAGTTGTCATTTTTTTGATCTAGAAAAATAAATTACCAATGTTTTCAGAAATGGTCTTCATCCTTGCCTAAAAACCCCATGGGGAAATTCTCTATATATATTTTTCTGAAATCTATTGGCGGTGAGCACACTGGCTCAAAAACAAGTCATATACTCCCTACATTACACCATTTTTTCTATTTGAGAAACAGGTTACTCTGCCTCTAGCCTAGTTGCCTTTTCCTCCAGCTCATCCAGGAAGCGGGCTGCCCCTCTCTGGAGATGTGCAATACTGGAGATATATATTCCCCTCGGCCCTGTGGTATGGGACTTAAAGGAGTCCCATACCACAGGAGGGGAGGCTGAGTCCAGGTTAGCTACCCAGTAGTTACAAATGCATGCAGTTAACGGTTCCTACAATCGTTTATCCATTTCCCAAAATCTGGACAGGCACCACAACCGAGATTCGGGGGGGGGGGGGTGCACTGAGCAAGAGAAAGGCATAAGGGGGCATTTGTCGGACACTCCCCTGAGAAGCACAGAAACACTCTGAACGTAACACAATACAGGTGAAGAGGCAAAGATCAGGTCAATTCTGGACAAGGTCTTGTACGTGGTGGAAGGACAGGTGAACTCTCTTTGGGTTGGGGTGCATGTGTCTCCAAACATCAGTAAGGGCAAATGTATCAGCCCATTGCCAAAGACCAGGAGATGCACAAGCCGAGGCATGCAACCTGTCCAGAGTTGAACAAGGGACCATATTAAAGTCTCCCAGTAGAAGAACCACATCTGTGTCAAACTGTACCACAACCTTCATGATTGTAGAATTTAAGTGGAGGCCGGGGCGGAATGTACACCCCAACCAACACCACATTTTTATCACAGATATGGGCATGTAGGATTACATATCTACCTCATCCCCTCTTTTTTAAATAAAACAAGATTTTTATACAGTCTGCACTGAGATTGCATCCTTTATTTTTTCTTGGGCATTAAACCTGCATAATCATCTCATGGTGGATCATCTTGGTTGGAGCTGCATCCTCAAGATAGTTCTGGTGTCCTGGTCATCACACACCTTTGGATTTCCTCCTGGTTGGATCGTTATCGCACCATCATCCCACAAATGGGTCCATGCGTTTTTGATTATCACATTTGGTAAGAGTACCTTTTCCGTTTGGAGGATTGTCACTGTGAAACTTACTGAAAGTTTACAGTCACTGGGTGTTCTCATCCACATCACTCTACACATTGCTAATTGGATATGAACTTTTATATTCCATTTTTTTTATATGTTTTGCGCTGCACTTTCTTTTTTTACATATTATTCTTAAGGATTTGTGATTTACCTTTTTGTGTTCAGCTTGCAATTTTGTTTGTTTTTTGTTAATTTTGGTTTGCGCTGATTGCTTTATATACTACATGCCTTACTACACCCAGAAGCTGTCTGGAAATGATGACTCATCCCTGAATGCCTCACATCAACACACACACACTCCCCTGAGCCTGAAGATAGGGAGGAAGCATATCCTATGGCAGCACACTGCTCTACATTGTAACCTTTTCCCATCCCAGATGCTTTCTACATCAGAGACAAGAAGGCTAGGCAAGGCATTCCTATTAACAAACTCCATTATAAAGGGTGGTCAACGATCCAGAGCAGATCATCTCAGTTGGCGTCCTTCTATGCAGACCTTTATGTGGCGAGGGATGACTACTCAGATGCTGATCTGGAGAATTACCTATCTGGTACTGACTTACCCTGCCTTTCTGAGGGGGCCAAACAACTGTTGGAGGCACCACTGACTTTAGAGTAGCTACAGAAGGCAGCATGCTCCTTCCCCACATGCAAGGCCCCCGGGGAGGATGGTCTTCCCATGGAGGTCGTTACCCAATATGGGGAACAGGTACTGCCATGACTGCTGGAGGTGTTTAATGCCTCCATTGAGGAGGTGCGCCTCCCGCCCTCGATGGCCAGAGTGAATGTGATATTACTGCTTAAGCCTGGGAAGGACCCGGTTGACCGGGATTCCTATAGACCCATTTCCCTCCTCCAAAACGATGTTAAGATCCTGACTAAGGTCTTGGTAATTCGGGGTCAATGGCATCATAGCCTCTATCATACATCCTGACCAGGCAGGTTTTAGTACACAGCCACTAATCTCAGACGCCTTTTTATGAACAGGCAATTGTAGGCGGACAATGGGGGAAATGGGGCTCTACTGTCCCTGGACACCAACAAGGCATTTGCTAGTGTAGGCTGGCGATACGTGTGGGCGGTGCTATCCAAATTTGGATTCAGAGATTTATTCATAGCCTGGGTCAAACTGCTATATGCATCCCCACAGGTGACCATTAGGATGTTGGGCAGAATGTTGCATGCGTTTGCTCTGGGCAGGGGGACAAGGCAGGGATGCCTCCTGTCTCCCCTGCTCTTTGCTATCGCCATTGAACCACTGGCAGCACTGGTGAGGGCCAGCCCAGGGATTACAGGGTTGAGATATGGTGACCTCCATAAGAAGATCATGTTGTACGCCGACGACATAATGCTTTTCATGGGGGACACCACTGCCTCTTTAGCCAAAGTGACAGCCGTAATTTCCAGATTTGAGCATATCTCAGGTCTGACCATCAACTGGTCTAAATCGGCCCTGATGCTGCTAGACGGGGATCGGGCGGTGGATCTTACCCGATTCGTGTCCAATTCCAGTAGTGACCTCATTCAAATACCTAGCAATACAAATATCACCTAGACTTGTGGACTACTGCCAATTTAAATGTATACCCCCTACTGTCCAAATTTCGGGACAAAATTAACACTTGGAATAACCTTTAAACTATCACTGGCGGGCAGAGCCAACTTAATAAAAATTATATTGATGCCACAGTTACTATATCTTCTTCATAACTCCCCAGTTGTAATGCACTTGAAAATATTTAGGGTAGTTAACACCCTCTTTAGACGCATACTGTCCAGACATAGAGAGAGCCAGTGTGGAACGTATTTCAATGGGTCGTATTGGGGCATTAGTGGTAGGTTGACCCATGGTAAGTATAGCAACAAGTCCTATTTGCAACCTCCAAACACCCAATAAGGAGAAAGTATGCGTCTGGACAAAACTACAAGGCATGTTCGCTAATGCCAGGAGTCTGGCGGAAAAGATGGGAGAACTAGAGCTGCTACTGTATGAGGAGGAATTCGATTTTGTGGGAATTACAGAGACCTGGTTCAATAGCTCTCATGATTGTCTGGCAACCATTCAAGGGTATTCCCTATATCGCAGCGACAGGGAGGATAAAAAAGAGGGAGGGGTATGCCTGTATATCAAAAATAATATACAGGTGAATGTGAGGGATGACATCACTAATGGAGCAAGGGAAGAGGTAGAATCCTTATGGGTAGAGTTACAAAGGGAGGAAACTAGGGGTGCAACAGATCGTCACCAATCCATGATCCGAACTGGTCAACCTGTTCGGATCGGCACACCACGCGATCCGCGGAGCGCTCCGCTGCCTCGGCCATAGGAAAGGCCACGGCTTCGGCCTAGCTCCAGAGCGGCGGCCATCTTGGTACACCCGGCGGTGGCCGCTGTCTCGTCAGGAAGTGACGTTTCGTCACCAGCCATCTTGCTACACCCCACACTCCTGCACAGTAATGATAGAGTGAGAAGGGGCAAGCGGACATCTTGTTACACCCACCCGAGTTTTAGATTTCACAGTTATTTTCAACACAAAACAGAGCTTATATGCTTAAATACAGTATTTTGTAAATCCGACGGACTGTTTAGATGTTAAATTTTAAAAGCAGCAGCAAACCTGCTTACCTTACATGGCTAATGTGATTTTCACATTTTTTTTTTTGACAAAACGTGAACTTTATTTATATTAAGTACATACAGGTCAGTTTACAACACAAGATAAATAGTGCAAATGATCAACATACAGGTTTTCTAGATATCACAGTAACTCGCAATCTTCTAGTCAATAGGCACGTGAATAAACAGTCTACTCTGTCCCACAACATCAATCTAGAAGGAGGGGGAAATGGAAAGGACAGTACATCAGTCCAGGTGGCATGGGAGGGTCTATTTTAGGAGAGGGTGTTGTGGAGAGGCAATAGAATATAGAATGGGACGAGGGTATCCCAGAGGGGGGAGGGGGGGGAGGGTACACCACAAGGGAGGGGGAGAAGAGGAGGAGAGGAGAGAAGAAGGGGAAGGAGGGAGAGGGGGGGGGACAGAAACGGGGGGGGGGGACAGAGCAAAGTGCACATAACCTCATTTCAGCCATCCAGATCCCAGCCACCAGATCATAGGTCCTCCTCCGGTTCTGGAGGAGACAGATCCAGGGGCAGGGATCCTCAAGAGTCTATCCAGGATGACCAAATTTTATCGAATTTATGCAGACAGTTCCTATTGACATAAGTTATTTTGTACAGTGGTAATACCGTGTTCATGGTGTTTCTCCAAGTGGTGGTGGTGGGTGGGAGCTCGGCCCTCCATCGCAGCAGAATTTCCCTACGGGCATAATATGTGGCGAAGGAAATAAATAATTTCTTGTACTTCCCAACCGAGGGGTCGCCTAACACATTTAAAAGTAGAATCTCTGGCCTCAGGGGGAGTGAGAGTTCCGCTGCCTGGTTGATGTCAGCCAGGACTTGTTCCCAAAACTCTTGCAGTGCTGGGCAGGACCAGGTCATATGCAGGAAGGAGGCATCCTCCCCCCACATCTTGTGCAATTTGGGGACCTGTCTCTGTATATAGTCGCTAGTCTCTGGGGTGTATAATAGGCTCGGTGCAAGAACTTCAACTGAACAAACCGGTCCCTAGCTGAGATGAAGGTGGAGACATACTCCGAGACACAAGATTCCCAGTCGTCTTCCTCTAGGGAAGGTATGTCCACCTTCCATTTGCTATATACCCCAGGTAGTGGGGCAGACCGGGATGCCGTCATGTGAAAATAGATGGTAGACAAGGGGGCCGCTATGGCCTTAGAGATAAGCAGCCTCTCAACTGGATCTGACTCAAGGATGGCACCCCCGGGAAACTGGTACTGAAAGGCATGTCTCACTTGGAAGAACCGGAAGAGCATCGAGTTGGGTAATTGATATTTGGCCTTCAATTCTGGGAATGTACATAGCCTGCCCCTCACCATCAGATGTTGTAGTGTTGTGATTCCTCTGGTGGCCCAAATTTGCGGGTCTGGGATACTGCGAAAGTGCGCAAGATTGGGGTTACCCCAAAGTGGCATATGGGGTGAGGTCGTGCCCGAGGTCCTATACACCCCCCTGGCTCTATTCCAGACCATAATGGTCGTGCGCATTGGGGTAGTTAAATTGGGATATGCCCTGACCCCCCTGAATACCAGGTTCCCAAGAGCCGCGACCCCAGGATCGCAGCCTCCAAAGTCACTGCTAGATTGTTTTTGGGCTGCGAGAACCACCATCTGGCGGTCACCAATATGGCCGCCCAATAATAGTATTGGAAATTGGGGAGAGCTAGCCCGCCCTGGCCCACTGAGAGCTGCAGGGTAGACAGTGCCAGCCTGGGTACCTTGCCCAGCCATACAAAGGAGGAGATAATAGATTTTATTCTGGCAAAATAGGTCATTGGGATCACTATGGGGCTGTTCCTAAAAAGATAGAGAAACCTTGGCAGAAACACCATCTTAATGAGGTTGACCCTACCTACCGGGGTCAAGGGTAATGTTTTCCAATCAGCGCACTTCTTTGAGAAGTTAGTAAGCAGGGGGTTCAAGTTGAGTTCCATATACTTGCCTACCGGTCCGCCCATCTGTATCCCAAGGTACTTGAATTTGTCCACCCAAACTAGTGGGCATTGTAAGGGGGGTCTAGGTCTGTTGGGACTGATTGGATAGATCAGGGACTTGTCCCAGTTAACCCTGACGCCGGAAAATTTCCCAAACTCGTCGACTAGCTGCAGGGCTGCTGGGAGTGAGGAGGAGACATCACTCAAATACAGGATGGTGTCATCTGCATATAAGGATATCTTCTCCTCCAACACTCCCACCTGTATGCCCTTCACCGTGCGTGCAGCACGTATTTTAGAAGCCAGGGGCTCCACAGCCAGCGCAAAAAGCCCCGGCGAGAGCGGACACCCCTGACGAGTGCCTCTTGCCAGGGGGAAGGCCTGCGAGAGGGAGTTGTTGGTCCTAATACGGGCGCTAGGGGAGGCATACATCATGCGCAGCCATTCAATGAATACCGGCCCAAAACCGAGTTTCCGGAGGACAGCCCAGAGGTATCCCCATTCAACCGAGTCAAATGCTTTCTCGGCGTCCAGGGACACCACCACCCCCAGGCTATCCCCCGGGGCCCCATCCATGTGTGTCAGCAACCTGCGGATATTGATGTCAGTCCCCCTGCCCGGCATGAACCCAGACTGATCCGGGTGTACAAGGGCCGTGATCACTGTGTTCAACCGACCCGCTAGTACCTTAGCTAGTACCTTTTAAGTCCACATTCAGGAGTGATATGGGTCTGTACGATGAACACAGGTCAGGGTTCTTGCCAGGCTTGGGGAGTACCACAACAACCGCCTCAGACATCGAGGTGGGCAATCTTCCTTGCTCTAGAGCCTTAACCAATACCTCCCTAAATATGGGAAGGGAATCTCCCGCATATTGCTTAAAGAATTCCGCCGGGAACCCATCGGGGCCCGGCGTCTTCCCATTTTGCAAGGACTTGACCGCTGCCTGGATTTCTGCTAGTGACAGGGGTCTATCTAGTTTATCCCTAACCGTGTCTGTAAGACACGGCAGATCAACCTGGTCTAGGTATGCCTGTAATTCTTGATCAGTATATTGGGCCTTGGAGCTATATAGGTCTTGGTAGTAGGAGGCAAATCGGGCGTTAATTTGGGAGGGGTCTGTCAAAATCTCTCCATCCAGGGATAGTATCCTTGCTATGGAGGCCGGGGAGGAATGCTCCCGAGACAGCCATGCAAGTAGTCTGCCACCTCGTTCGCCCTGCTCAAAGATCCGCTGGCTCTGATGGAGCAGGCGTACCTTAGTCGCAGAGGCCCGAAGAAGGTTAACATCTCTCAGGGCTTCACTGTATTGTTGGTATACCTGGGGTGAGCGGGCTCTGACATAGTCTGATTCCAAGCGTTGTACCTTGGACTCAGCTCTGTGTAATTCCTTGCTTGTTTCCTTGCGGATCTGTCCTATACAGGTTTGAAAGTGGCCTCGCATGCATACTTTAAAGGCGTCCCAGGAGTCCGGGAGAGAAACACTCCCATCTCTCGTATTCCAGAATTCACCTATTTTAGCTTTTCCCGGGAGATCAATCCTCGAGTCAGAGAGCCAGAATCTAGAGAGGCGCCACAGACCCTCTGAGGGGGCACAGGATAGTTCAATCGTTAGTGACACCGGGGCATGGTCTGAGACACCCCTGGGCAGGATAGTCACATCCCTCACTCTCGAGAGGACAGGCCCCCCAGAGTAGACCAGGTCAATTCTAGAAAAGGTTTTGTACTACGCCGAATGGCACGTGTAGGCCCGCAACGTCGGGTGTCTCCACCTCCAGATATCAGTAAAGTCAAATGTCTCAGACCATGCCCTCACCTCCGAAGATGTGGTCAGCGTCTGGGTCAATCTGTCCAATTGGGGGTCCGGCACCATATTAAAGTCGCCCATCAGGAGAACATTATCCGTGGCATACTGCGCTATTTTTGTCACTATATTGTACAATAGGGATGTCGAGGCCGGCGGGGGAACATATAGCCCCACCAGTACTATTGTCAAAGTCAGGATACTAGCATGAATGATAATATATCGCCCCCCTGCATCCACCTCAAGTGCCAGCAATTTAAAGGGCAGTGATTTGCGCACTAGGACACTAACACCCCACGCCAGGTTGGAGTAGGTAGAGTGGTAAGCATAACCCACCCAGGGCCTGCGCAGGCTCATGGTTCTACCCCCAATCAGATGTGTCTCCTGAAGGATACAAATATGAGGAGAGTGCTTTTGCAGGAACTGGAACACGCTTAATCTTAGAGTTCAAACCCCTGGTGTTCCAGGAAACTATTTTACAATTGGACATTGAGTACTTTCATACCACTCCGCAGGGTTGGGGACCTTCGCCAGAGATTCAGGAGCTCCCACCACACCACCATCCGTTACCACCTGTACTGCATTTCCTGTATGAGATATCAAATAGTTAAGGCATTCGGTAAACTGACTCATATAAATCATAAGTGATGAAAACATAACACAAATTCCCTCCCCCCCCCCTCCCCCCACCCCGCCACCCCCGCCCAATCCAGAGGGGGCCTCTCTCCCAAAACCTTAAGGGGCAACAGGCCCCTGTGGGGGTACAATGTGCAAGAGGGCACCAGAGCCCGGTCCTCTGGAGTACAGTACATGGACCAGGTGTTGGAGTCCGGCACTAATGGCATCTTAGCGTTCACCCGGCGTAAGCCGGGGGTAATAAACTTGGTTGCAAACAAACTGTGTGGTCCGAAGACAACTTGCCATCAAAAGGATCGTCATGAGTTGGGCCTCCGTCGCTCTGGGTTAACAGATCTAGAGAGGCGAGCCAGTTCTGTATAGAAGACACAGACCCTCCAGCCAGCAGCATGAGCCAGGACCCGGGTGGGGGGGAGGGAGGTGGGGGGTGGGCAGGACGGAGAGGGCAGGGGGGACGCATGGGGCAGTCAACATAGACATCTTCACAGTGGTAAGGGTTGGGGTCTCCTCCTTACAGTGTCTATCAGCGTGTCCCCCATCCCTTAATTAAGCTACAGGGGAACAGTCCCACCACCTACCCACACTAGAACACCAGTGGCAAAGGGGATTGGAGCCTCCCAGCCCGGGCCCAGCTCGTCGCTTGTAAACAAGGGGGGTAAACAGTCTTCCAGCACGTTCAAAGAAAAAGGGGGGGTACTGTTGGATCAAGGAGTGGGGGTGACCCCCCGCAGTGTTTCATCTCAGGCATCCAGTACATAGAGGCATGGCATCTCTTCCTTCTTGCAGGACAATATAGGCAGCGTAGATCTGGTCACTTCAGGGCATAATTAATTCCTGCGCAGTGTTTCAATCCAGGATGAGGCCTCCGCTGGTGATGTAAAAAATCTCACAGCCTCACCATCCTCCACCCGCAGCCTGGCTGGGAACAGCATGCTATATTTGAGACCTTTGGCCCTCAGCTTAGCCCGTACAGCATCGAATGATTTTCTCTGCCTCTGTGTCTCCATAGTATAGTCAGGGAAAATCATCAGCCTTGCGTTTTCAAATTTCAGCTCCTGGAGCGCTCTGGCCTCCCGCAGCACCAAGTCCCTGTCCCTGTCCCTGTAATGCAGGAGTTTGAATATGAAGGTGCGGGGGGGGAGCCCGGCGGGCCTCGTGTAGCTGGCATGCGGTGGGCCCTTTCTACAGTAAAGAAGGTGGAAAAGTGGGCCCTCTGGAATAGTTCCTTCAGGAGATTTTCAACAAAGGTTATAGGGTCTTTACCTTCTGAGCCCTCCGGGAGGCCTACGATTCTCAGGTTGTTACGGCGGTTCCTGTTTTCGGCGTCCTCGGCACGGCTCTCCAGGGCTTTGACTCTGGCCTGTAGGGTATGTAGGTCCCCTGTGTGCTCCCTTGTAATGTCCTCCACCGCGGCCATCCGTTGCTCCACCTCCGCCACCCGGCCCCTGAAGGAGTCGAGGTCCTTGCGGATGAATTCCACGTTGGTCTGGAGGTGGTCAATCTTATCCATCAGTGCTGTTTGGCCCGTAGCTATGGTTTGCATAGCCGTGGCCAGATCTGCCGCCGTCGCAGGAGGCGAGTCCGCGGCTTCCGTCTGGGACGCCATGTGGGCCGGAATGGCGGCCCGGCCTCGGCCTGGTTCTTCGCGGGGGTAGTAGAGACTGACCGTCGATATCTGCCCCCGGGCATGACCCGGTGTCCGTGCTGTGCTTGTGGCTCGTTGTATCCACTCAGGATAGTCCCGGTGTGCCGGATTGGAGAGGATTAAGTTGCCGGACTCCAGGAGCTCAGTTACTGAGCGTCCTCTCCCGTCGCCATCTTGGACACGCCCCCTGATTTTCACATTTACATTTTTTTTTTGCTGATCCGAAAAATTATCCGATCTGTGACTCCGATCTGAGGAAAGATCCAATCCGTGAGTTTTTTGATCCGTTGCACCCCTAGAGGAAACCAAGGAGAAAGTAATACAGGGAGTATGCTATGACTTGCAGGACAATTTCATGGGTCAGATGGTAAATGCACCAACAAGAAACAATGCATTACTAGAGCTACTGATTACTAACCATACAGACTTGATCGTGGAAATACAGGGCAACTTGGGAAACAGCGATCACAGGTCAATTAGCTTCAGCATAAATTACACAAATTGGAAGCATAAGGGGAATACAAAGACACTGAATTCCAAAAGAGCCAACTTCCAGAAACTACGCTCCTTGCTAGAATATACTAAATGAGATAAAATCAAAGAAAGGAACAAATAACACAGAGGAAAAATGGGTGTGTTTTAGGAGCATATTAAATAAGGGTATTAGACAGTGCATCCCAAAGGGTAATACATTTAAAAGAGCTAATAAAAGCCCTGGGTGGTTTAACGCCAATGTAAAAATTCATATAAAAGCAAAGAAGGCCTTTTAAAAAATACAAGGCTGAGGGGTCAACAACAGCATTCCAACTGTACAAAGAAGGCAATAAGAAATGTAAGGGTGTAATCAGGGCAGCTAAAATAAAACACAAAAGGCACATAGTGGAGGAGATGTGTACCCGCCGCATCACTGAAGAGCCGATGCGTGCTCCCAGCGGCTGCGATGTCCGCCGGACACACGCAATCTTTCCTGACAGAGCCAGAACGAGGAAGTGTGTGTGTAAAAACACAAATCCACGTTCTGGCAGGGGAGAGGAGACAGATTGTGTGTTCCTAGTATATAGGAACAACGATTGGTCTCCTCCCCCAGGCAGTCTCATCCACCCTACAGTTAGAACACACTGAGGGAACACATTTAATCCCTTGATCACCCCCTAGTGTTAACTTCTTCCCTGCCAGTGACATTTATACAGTAATCAGTGGCTATGTTTAGATCTGATCGCTGTATAAATGTTAATGGTCCCAAAAAAGTGTCAAAAGTGTCCGATCTGTCCGCCGCAATGTCGCAGTCTCAATAAAAATTGCAGAAAAAATAAAAATAAATAAATGCCATAAACCTATCCCCTATTTTGCAGACGCTATAAGTTTTGCGCAAACCAATCAACATAGTCTTATTGCGATTTTTTTTTTTTTTTTCTATTTTTTTTTTTTTAATTGTCTGTATTTTTTGGTTTATAGCGCAAAAAATTAAAACTGCAGCGGTGATCAAATACCACTAAAAGAAAGCTTTATTTGTGGGGAAACAAGGACGTCAATCTTGTTTGGGTACAGCGTTGCATGACTGCACAATTTTGTCAGTTAAAGCGACAAAGTGCCGTATCGCAAAAAATGGCCTGGTCTTCCACGGCGGAAGTGGTTAAGTACATAAATAGTAAAAGAGCGAGGGCAGATCATATTGGCCCCATAATGAATGATGAAGGGAATCCTAGTTACAAAGGATGATGAGATGGCAAAGGTTTTGAATGTATTCTTCCCCTCAGTCTTCACGAGGGAAACGGGGGGGCTTCAGTAACCAAAACTGCAAAGTTTATCCTCATGACACGACACAGGAAGCTCCCTCATGGTTAACAGAGGATAACATTTGATTATTATAAGATAATTATAAGATTTACAGCAGATGTACATTTTAATAATAAATATTTACAATAAGTCATACATTCCTGTTAGAGTGCCAAGAGTTTAATCATTTTAATCTCCCTTTTATACATTGTTATTATTTGGGAATCTACTGCAGGTGCCATCCTTCCTTTTCCTCTGAGGGTGTTAAAAAGCGTGGCTTCTTGCAAGCCCTTCAGGCTGAATTACTTTCTTGGATAAAAATCATGGAGCCTACTGGATCATTCAACTGATTTAAACATTTCTGGTTATGAGGTCTTTTATTCCATCTCTCAGTGGCAAATACAACATTATAGTGTCTATGGAGTCTAGTGCACAATGAATAATGTTTTGAAAATTGAGATGTTAAGTGTATCTTTTTTGAGCAAACCATCCCCCAGAAGAAGACTACGACTGAATAGGTCGAAACGCATCGGGTTTCATACAGTATATTATGTAATGTAATGTAATGCTGTATATTCACATTGTTGCATTGCTGTATCTTGGAATATGTACCGTGTCCCACAACCAGGGCTCATATTGTAATAGTAACATGCATTTGTAATTTTCATAATAAAGATTTTTTTTTTTTTTTAAATATATTCCCTTTTTGATTCTGATATTTTTCTGCATTAAAACCCCTTGGGGGAATCTTCCCACAGTATCCATTTTAGGGTGCCCAGCCTGAACATAACTCTCTTATACGGTGCCTTGTAAAAGTATTCACCCCCCTTGGCTTTTTACCTATTTTTTTACATTACAGCCTTTAGTTCAATGTTTTCTTAATCTGAATTATATGTGATAGATCAGAACACAATAGTCTAAGTTGGTGAAGTAAAATTTAGAAAAATATATACATAAAACTATTTTTCAGAAATAAAAAAATGATAATTGGCATGTGCGTATGTATTCACCCCCTTTGTTATGAAGCCAATAAAAAGCTCCGGTGCAACCAATTATCTTCAGAAGTCACATAATTAGTGAAATGATGTCCACCTGTGTGCAATCTAAGTGTCACATGATCTGTCATTACATATACACACCTTTTTGAAAGGCCCCAGAGGCTGCAACACCTAAGAGAGAGGCACCACTAAATAAACACTGCCATGAAGACCAAGGAACTCTCCAAACAAGTAAGGGACAATGTTGTTGAGAAATACAAGTCATGGTTAAGTTATAAAAAAAATATCCAAATCTTTGATGATCCCTAGGAGCACCATCAAATCTAGCATAACCAAATGGAAACAACATGGCACAACAGCAAACCTGTGATGGCCGCACACCAAAACTCACGGACCGGGCAAGGAGGGCATTAATCAGAGAGGCAGCACAGAGACCTAAGGTAACCCTGGAGGAGCTGCAGAGTTCCACAGCAGAGACTGGAGTATCTGTACATAGGACGACAATAAGCTGTGCGCTCCATAGAGTTGGGCTTTATGGCAGAGTGCCCAGAAGAAAGCCATTACCTTCAGCAAAAACAAAATGGCACATTTTGAGTTTGCAAAAAGGCAGGTGGGAGACTCCCAAAATGTATGGAGGAAGGTGCTCTGGTCTGATGAGACTAAAATTTTACTTTTTGGCCATCAAAGAAAATGCTATGTCTGGTGCAAACCCAACACATCACATCACCCAAAGAACACCATCCCCACAGTGAAACATGGTGGTGGCAGCATCATGCTGTGGGGATGTTTTTCAGCAGTCAGGACTGGGAAACTGGTCAGAGTTGAGGGAAAGATGGATGGTGCTAAATACAGGGATATTTTTGAGCAAAACCTGTACCACTCTGTGTGTGATTTGAGGCTAGGATGGAGGTTCACCTTCCAGCAGGACAATGACCCCAAACACACTGTTAAAGCAACACTTGAGTGATTTAAGGGGAAACATGTAAATGTGTTGGAATGGCCTAGTCAAAGCCCAGACCTCAATCCAATAGAAAATCTGTGGTCAGACTTAAAGATTGCTGTTCACAAGTGCAAACCATCCAACTTGAAGGAGCTGGAGCAGTTTTGCAAGGCGGAGTGGGCAAAAATCCCAGTGGTAAATTGTGGCAAGCTCATAGAGACTTATCCAAAGCGACTTGGAGCTGTGATAGCCGCAAAAGGTGGCTCTACAAAGTATTGACTTTAGGGGGGTGAATAGTTATGCACTTTTACTTTTTCTGTTATTTTGTCCTATTTGTTTGCTTCACAATAAAAAAAAAAAATCTTAAAAGTTGTAGGCATGTTCTGTAAATTAAATGATGCAAATCCTCAAAACAATCCATGTTAATTCCAGGTTGTGAGGCAACAAAACACAAAATAAATGCCAAGGGGGGTGAATACTTTTGCAAGGCACTGTATGTGTTTTCCCCATAATATTGTCAGACCGTTGTGCACGGAATCTAGTGCACAATGAAAAATTATGTTTTAGAAAATTGAGATGTTGCATGTATCTTTTTAGCGCAAACCATCCCCCCAAAAGAAGACCACAACTAAATATGTCGAAAGGCGTCAGGGTTTCATACAGTAAATTATGTAATGTAATGCTGTATATTCACATGGTTGCATTGCTGTATCTTGGAATATGTACTGTGCCCCACAACCAGAGCTCATATTTTAGCCACTTCCCGACCGGCTCGTGCCGATATACGTCGGCAAAGTGGCACGAGTGCGCAAAACAATGTACCCGTATGTCGCTGCGTCATCCGCGTTTAGCGGACTCGTGCATGCCACGGGTCCCGTGGCTCGATGTCCGCGATCGTGGCACGGAGAGGCAAAACGGGGGATGTAAACAAGCATTCCCTGTTCTGCCTAGCAACATGACAGGGATCTACTGCTCCCAGTGACTGGGAGCAGTGATCCCTGTCATGTTCTAATGAGCCCATCCCCCCATGAAAATGCTGTGGGAGCACAGTTAAACCCTTGATCGCCCCCTAGTGCTTAACCCCTTCCCTGCCAGTGACATTTACACAGTAATCAGTGCATTTTTATAGCACTGATCGCTGTATAAATGCCAATGGTCCCAAAATAGTGTCAAAAGTGGCGGATCTGTCCGCCGCAATGTTGCAGTCACGATAAAAATCGCAGATCACCGCCATTACTAATAAAAAAAATATTAATAAAAATGACATAAATCTATCCCCTATTTTGTAGACACGATAACTTTTGCGCAGACCAATCAATACATGCTTATTGGGATTTTTTTTTTTACCAAAAATATGTAGAAGAATACATATTGGCCTAAACTGTGGAAGAATTTTTTTTTTTTTTTATATATTTTATGGGGATATTTATTATAGCAAAAAGTAAAAAATATTGCTTTTTTTTCAAAATTGTCGCTCTTTTTGTTTAGAGCGCAAAAAATGAAAACCGCAGAGGTGATCAAATACCATCAACAGAAAGCTCTGTTTGTGGGAAAAAAAGGACGTCAATTTTGTTTGGGTACAACATTGCACGATCGCGCAATTGTCAGTTAAAGCAACACAGTGCTGTATCGCAAAAAAGGGCTTGGTCGGGAAGGAGGTAAATCCTTCCGGGGCTGAAGTGGTTAATAATTCATAATTTTTCAAGATTTTTTATATACTCCCTTTTTGATTCTGATATTTTGCTGCATTAAAACCCCTTGGGGGAATTTTCCCATAGTATCCATTTTGGGGTGTCCAGCCTGAACCTAACTCTCTTATATGTGTTTTCCCCATAATATTGCCAGACCGTTGTTCCTAATTTTTAAGAACAGTCTACTGACTGGTATGGTACCAGCTGATTGGAGAAAAGCCAATGTAGCACCAATCTTTAAAAAAGGACCAAGATATATCCCTGGGAACTACAGACAAGTTAGCCTAACATCAATAGTATGTAAGCTCTTGGAAGGGACGATAAGGCACTATATACAAGATTTTAGTAATGAAAACTGTATCATTAGCAGTAATCAGCATGGATTCATGAAAAATCGTTCTTGATCTATTAACCTTCTATGAGAAGGTGAGCTGCCATCTAGATGAAGGAAGGCCCGTAGACGTAGTGTATCTGGATTTTGCTAAGGCATTTGATGCAATTCCCCACAAATGTTTACTGTAAAACCTAAGGTCTGTCGGCATGGACCAAAGGGTGAGTACCTGGATTGAAAATTGGCTACAAGGGCGAGTTCAGAGGGTAGTGAAGAATGGTCCGATTTTTTTTTCAAATTCTTTATTTATATCATCCCATTATACATAGCATCAAGTTCATTTAATTCAATACATAGATTGGTCAGAGGCTCTTCATTACGTATCAATATGTCAATTTAACCATCAGAGTCATTAATATTTAGGGATCCATACTTAGTACTTTTAAATCTTATTCTATGCATTGAAATTTCTACGTTCTAAATTTGATTTGTTCAGTTCGGTATGTTTGAGTCATGTAGTAAGTATAGTGCTGGGTCCTCAGGTAGAGTGTAATCTGTAAACTTTTGAGATATACGCTGTATTTCCCTCCAGAAATGGACTAACTTTGGGCAAGACCAAAAAATATGGAGTAGCGTCCCTCTCTCTTCTAGGCATCTCCAGCATTTGTCTGAGATCGAGGGGTAATATTTATGAAGTACTGAGGGTGTGCGATACCATCTCATTAGAAGTTTAAAGTTTGTTTCCTGGGCCCTAGTGCAAATTGATGATTTCAAGGCCATTCGTATAATTGTCTCTGTTGTGTTGGTTGCAAAGTCCTATCTAATTCTCCCTCCCATTTCCGTATGAACTGCGGGATATACCTTTCAGGTGGTTCAATCAATAATGCGTACATTTGTGAGAGTACATGAGGCTAAGGGCCATTGTCCTCACATATTTGCTCTAGTGGAGTCAGTGGTCTTTGAAACCTTTCCGGGGTGGTAGTGTATTAAGGAAGTGTTTTAAGTTGTGCCCCGCTCCAAAAATCGAGGTCATACCGGTCCCTTGATGATGTCAACTCCGGGACTGATGGCCATGTTCTAGATCGTGCAAAGTGTGATGCCTGATAGCACTGTGATTCTGATAGTTTTCTAAATGGGCCATCTTGTAGTCCTGGGGGGAAACAGGGGTTCCCTATAATAGGGTAAAGGGGGGAGTGGGGGGGTAGCAGTGGGGTGCTCAGGCGCAATCGGGAGCATATTCGTAGTGTAGGTCCTATGGTCGGGTGTTTTTTAAGGGTAGAGGTAAGATCTGTGTAACACCAGATCGCTCGCCTTAGTGGTATCATACTTTGTGATTGCTCAATCCTTGGCCACAGCTTAAGGTCTGTGTGTCTGCACCAATTTATTAGTCTCCCCATGTGTGTTTAGGCAAATTCATAAGTCGGCGTTGTATTCTAGGTCTTTTATAGGCCCAGATAAAGTTGTTTAATAACACGTTTATCTGTTTAAAGAATTCAGGGGGTATGTGAATTGGTAAGGTTTGGAAGAGGTATAAAAATTTAGGTAAGATTGTCATCTTGACTATATTACATCTACCAAACCAAGAAAAACAGCCCTGATGCAATTTGGTAAGCAATACCCGTATTCTGTTAAGTAAGGGAGGGAAGTTCAGTTCATAAGTTTGCTTTAGTTTAGGTGGTATAAACGTCCCCAGATATTTAAGGGCCGTTCCCGTCCATCTAAAGTTGAAATTGTCTTTTAAGGTTTTAATCTGGGATGGCGTCATTGAGACTCCCATTGCTTCAGATTTGGACATATTTATTTTAAAATTTGACAGTGAACCATATTCATCCAATTCTCTTAGAAGATTCGGTAGCGATATACCTGGTTTAGTGAGTGAGAATATAAGATCATCTGCATAAGCTGATACTTTATAATGTGATTTCCCTTTTTGTATCCCTGAGATGTCAGGGTTTTGCCTTATCTTACAGAGGAATGGTTCCAATGAAAGAGAGAAAAGGAGGGGAGACAACGGACACCCTTGGCGGGTTCCATTTGAGATAGGGAAGGGTTCTGATAGACAACCATTGGCTTTAATTTGTGCTTTGGGCTTCGAGTATACACTCGAAATCCATCCAACCATCTTCTCTCCCATTCCCACATACCTTAAAACCAAGAACATAAACGTCCAATTAACCCGATCGAACGCCTTTTCGGCATCCGTGCTCAGGAACACTGAAGGGGTATTAGAGGTATCTGCTAGGTGGATGAGATTTAAAACTTTAATAGTATTATCTCTCGCCTCTCGATTTGGTATAAAACCCACCTGGTCTAGATGGACCAGGTCGGTTAAATGTAGTTGAATACGTGTGGCGAGGATTTTTGTGAATAATTTAACATCCACATTCAATAAGGAGATGGGGCGGTAGCTACCAAATGCTAAAGGATCTTTATCTTCTTTAGGTATCACCGTAATGTGTGCTTTCAAAGTATCTGGTGGTAGTGCCGTCTCATATCCCAAAGTATTGAATGTTCGTATCATCTGCCTTCCTAATTGAGGTAGAAATAACTGGTAGTATTTTAAGGAAAACCCGTCTGGGCCCGGGGATTTCCCTGGTTTAGTAGATTTTATGGCTTCTTGCAGTTCCTCTATTCTGATAGGCGCTCCTAGTTCCTCTCGGACTTGTTCTGATAACTGGGGGGTACCTGATGAGGATATATATTCTTCGATCTTATGTTGCTCCGGTCTCTCTCTAGGTAAGTTGTATAGTAATTTATAGAATTCCTGAAATGTTGACGCAATCTCATTAGGTTTATAAACCTTCCTTCCTTCTCTATCTACCAAATATGGTATATAGGATTTTACACGTTGTTCTTGTAGAGCTCTAGCTAGTGAGCGTCCACATTTGTCTCCTGTTTCATAATAGTATTTCCGACTTAACTGCATTGCTGCCTTAGCCCTGTAATGAAGCAGGGCAGTTACTTGTCTCCGTAGGTTGAGAAGCTCAGTCTCCACCTTTATTGTCTGTCTCTGTTTGTGTTGTATTTCTAGGTCCTGTATATTACCCATTAGTTTAGTTAATTCTGCTTCCCTGGCCTTTTTAATTCTGGAACCATGTTTTATGAGAATCCCCCTTATTACTGTTTTGTGTGCTGCCCATATTATCCTTTCCTCGACTTCTGGTGTGGTGTTATAATGGAAGTAGTACTGTAGTTCTTTAGTCACCTCGTCCATTACTAGCTTATCCTCTAATAAGCTCTCGTTAAGTCGCCACTGTCTATTTTTGGGGGAGGGGTATTTAGTCATAGTCCATATCAGTGTGACCGGAGCGTGATCAGTCCATGTAATGTTCCCTATATCTACTTTTTTAATCTCCGGTAACATTTGATGTGGGATGATAAACAGATCAATACGCGAGTACACCTTATATGGGTTGGAATAAAAGGTATAGTCCTTCTCGTCTGGATGAAACAGTCTCCATACATCTGTGAGTTGATGTTTATGAAGTGTTTGTGAGACCCTTTTACGTCTACCCTTTGTAATCGATGTTTTACCTTCCGATGTATCTAGTTTAGGGTCTAATGAGAGATTGAAGTCTCCCCCCAAGAGAAGTCTGCCTTCAGCAAATTCCATTAGTTTATTAATAGTAGAACATATAAATTGGTCTTGATTATAGTTCGGAACATATATCGTAGCCATAGTTACTTTAACCACTTGCCGACCAAGGACGTCATATGACGTCCTTGACTTTGAGTGGTGATATCTGAATGATGCGTGCAGCTATTGGCATCATTCAGATATCATTTTTACCGGCCGGCGATTCTGTGCACCATAAGAACGATCATGGCGGCAGTTCCGCCGCCTGATCGTTCTTATAGGCAGCGGGAGGGGACGTCCCCCCCCTCCCGCCGCCATCCGGTGCTTCTCCGGGCTCTCCCGTGCCATCGGGGGCCCGGAGAAAGAATCGCTCGCCGCCGGATGACGAGCATAGAGATTTCCGGTGACTAGATGGTCACCAGTCATCTCTATGACCGTCGGAGGCCCGGGCGTGACGTTATGAAGTCACGCCCGGTACCCGGAAGTAAACAAAGCCGCGATCGCGGCTGTCAGCATGAGATCGGTAAAAAAAATTTTTACCGATCTCATGCTTTCCAGCCTGGAGGAGAGATGTGGGGTCTTATTGACCCCACATCTCTCCATAAAGAGGACCTGTCACATACATTCCTATTACAAGGGATGTTTACATTCCTTGTAATAGGAATAAAAGTGATCCAAAAATTTTTTTTTTTTTTAAAAGTGTAAAAATAAAAAAAATGAAGTAAAATAAAAAAAAAAAATAAAACGCCCCTGTCCCCTGTAGCTCGCGATCAGAAGCTAACGCACACGCAAGTCTCGCCCGCATATGTAAACGCCGCTCAAACCACACATGTGAGGTATCGCCGCGTGCGTTAGAGCGCGTACAACAATTCTATCACTAGACCTCCTCCGTAACTCTAAACTGGTAACCAGTAAAAAATATTAAAGCGTCGCCTATGGAGATTATTAAGTACCGAAGTTTGGCGCCATTCCACGGTTGTGCGCAATTTTAAAGTGTGACATGTTTGGTATCTATTTACTCGGCTTAACATCATCTTTCATATTATATAAAAAAAAATTGGGCTAACTTTACTGTTTTCTTATTTTTTAATTCATGAAACCGTTTTTTTTCCCAAAAAAAGGCGTTTGAAAAATTATTGCGCAAATACCGTGTGAGATAAAAAGTTGCAATGACCGCCATTTTATTCCCTAGGGTGTCTGCTAAAAAAAACGTACTCAATGTTTGGGGGTTCTGAGTAATTTTCTAGCAAAAAAATGATGATGTTTACATGAAGGAAAATAGGCCAAAATAGGCCCGGTAAGCAAGTGGTTAATACTGCCGATCATGCCTTTAAGAAACAAGAATCTACCCTCTCTATCCGATCTTATATCATTTAATTTCCATGGAACTTTCCTAGATATGGGAATTGATACCCCCTTAGTTTTAGATATTTTAATGTATGCATGATATACTTAGAAGAAAAGATTGTTTTTCATGGGTGGTATCTTTCCTTCTTTAAAATGGGTTTCCTGGATATATGCCACATCGGAATGTGATCGTTTCAAGCCTTGGAGGAGCATCCTCCGTTTCTCAGGGGTGTTAAGCCCTTTAGGATTTATAGATATGATCTTCAGCTCCTCCATCTCCCCTTCTGTCGTAATTAAAAGAGAGAGAAAAAAAAAAAAAAAAAAAACCCCACCTACCAGAGCTCTATTAGAAAATTACCACTTAAGTGAGTGCAATCCTGGGGGGGGGGGGGGGGGGGGGGGGGGGGGGGGGGGGGGGGGGGGGGGGGGGGGGGGGATGGTCCAAAAAATAGGCGGGGGAGCACTACACTCCTCCCTCCAGTGTTCCCAGATTCTTATTGGTCCCAACTTCGTATTATACATTACAGCCTATACTTTATTATATACATTTTAAGTCCTAAACTCTATGTAGCACATAATTAACGTCACCTACAAACAAAAAAAAAAGGGGGGGGGGGGGTTGGATGGGGAGGAGGAAACCCGAGATGATCCAGGAGCGCTATATATAATCACACCAAGAAAAACTAAGAAAAATAAAAATGATGCCCCCTCTCATTCGTTTACCCCTTCTCCTCCCCCCCCCCCCCCTTCGGGAGAAAAAAGGATTTATCTTTCCCTCTCTTCTTCCTCCATATCCGGTCCCTCATATCTCTCTTAATCTCTATAAATCTATAGCTATCTGGGTATTCAGGGAACCAGTGACAGGCCCTCTGCAATCGGGAGGTCCTAGTGCAGGGCATTTGGTGGTATAGGTATAAAAAGTGCGACCGAGAAGAAAAAATAAATAAATAAAATAAAAAAGACAAACACCTCTATTCTATACTTCACTTCAATTCCACAAAAAGAAACAGAGACAAAAGTTAAGGGAGAATCTCTCCTTTTAGTGTGTCTACTTACCATACTACTAGTGTCTGTGTTATGTAATTCAGTGCATTCTATATATGCATTATATATCAAAATATACGTTTATAAACGCATACCTTAACATATCTAGTGAGCCTACTTTTTTTTTTTTAATTTATTATATATTATAGTGATATGAGCCTTAGACTAGGCCTATTGTGCTTCAAACAAAAAATATAAAAAAAAAAAAAAAAAAAAATATGTATGTTACCGGGTATGTTACCGGGCCTTTCTCCCATGCTTTCCTGCTGATCAGCTCTCTATGGGAATACCTGTGCAGGCGACCAATTACATCCCTGGGCCTAGTCAGATCTATCGATCTGGGTCCCGGGGCTCTGTGCAATCTGTCGAAATCGATCTCTCTAAGGGCGGTGCTTACGCCTATTTCCTGACAGATCTTAACCACGGTCTGATATAATTGCTCTTCGCCGATGTTCTCAGGAATACCTCGGAATCTCAAATTATTCCTCCTACTTCGGTCCTCGACCTCTTCCATTTTTATTTGAATATTGGAATCTTGGGCTGACTGTTCCTTTTCTAATTTTAATACTCGTGCCTCCAATCTTCCTATAGCTGACCCTTCCTCATTTACTCTGTTTGTTAAAGTCTGAACCTCTGTACGGACGGACTGCATTTCCCTTTTATGACCTTCTTCAAGACGGGACACCAATGCTTCCATTAGTTTCCAATGTGCTTCCATCTCCTGCCTGGTGGGGAGGGCTTGTAAGATAGTCCCCAGATCCCCTGGTATGTCAGTTACTTGCTCCCCCCTATTCCCATCTCCTCTCTCATTAACCTGCACCATCGCTGGCTCAAGGGGGAGGCTCATCCGGGGTGCTGCCATTGGTATCTCGGTACCTGTGATCTCCCTAGTCTCCAATGTAGATGCCCGCACTGCTGCCCGAGTGCGCGGGAAGTAACCTTTAATCTCCTGCTGCTGGGGGTCTCTGTGGAAAGGTTTCTCTTCCCTTTTCTTTCTCGTACTGTGCATCCCCCTAGGGGGTCAGGTCTCCCACAGAGTCACCCCGCTCCACAGTGTGCAGGCTTCTGCTTAATGATTACTTCCCTCTGACAGCCCCACAGTCTGTTTTCAGAGGGTGCTTTGCTGTTTATTATTGCGGGTAGTATACGCGTCCACAGTATATGCAAGCTGCAGATCCGTGGGGGGGGGGGGGAGTTATAGGGTGCCGTACACTTACTTTCACAGATCGTTACCAGTCTCTACAGTCCCAGCGGTCACCACACAGCTGTGCAAATCTGCTCCGTTATGCACCCCCCCCTCCTTCAGGCTCACCTCGCTTGCTGGAGACGAGATGCTTCGTCCCAGGTCCACAGCGCAGGATTTGTTCCTCTCCGCTCCGTTCTACTTCCTGCTTCTCCCCTTCACACTCCGCTCGGCACTCAGTGCTTCTCAGTGAGAGTCAGGTGAGGGAAACCCGATGATCCGTATCCAGCCGCAAGTTTAGCAACACACACCAGCCTTTGCAATCTGTGTGGTCTGAGCTTCAGCTGTCTGCTTAGTGTGAGCATCCGTGCTTGGCTCAGCCCGGTAGTCAGAGCGGGCCGTCAGTCTGCCATGTCAGAGCGGGTCATCAGTCTGCCGTGTTACCGCTTCATTAAGATCTATTTAGATCTGTTTGCTGGCATGCTGTTTCGTAGGGGTTTCAAGAAAGTTTAGCAGCGTGACTGGGATGCTGGAGGGTGAGGTCCGTGCTCAGCCAGCGTGTTTCTCTACTCCGCCATTATCTGGCCACTCCCCCCAGCCAGTTCCCCACAAACTCCACTTTAGATCAGATCTGAACACATTAATGGGGTGGGCCACTACATGGCAAATGAGGTTTAATGTAGAACAATTTAAAATAATGCATTTAGGTGGCAAAAACATGAATGCAATATATTTACTAGGGGGAAAGCATCTGGGGGAATCTAGGATGGAAAAGGAACTCGGGGTCCTAGTAGATGACAGGCTCAGCAATGGCATGCAATACCAAGCTCCTGCAAGCAAAGCCAATAGAATATTGTTTTCCTTTAAAAAGGGAATTAACTCCAGAGATAAAATAATAATTATCCCACTCTACAAGACTCTGGTTCAGCCGCACTTGGAGTAATGCCGTCCAGTTTTGGGCTCCAGTCCTCAGGAAAGATGTGCTGGAAATGGAGAGAGTACAGAGAAGGGCAACAAAGCTAATAAAGGGACTGGAGGATCTTAGTTATGAGGAAAGATTACAAGCACTGAACTTATTCTCTCTTGAGAAGAGATGCTTGAGAGGGGATATGATTTCAATGTACAAATACCGTACTGGTGAACCCACAATAGGGATAAAACTTTTCCGCGAAAGGGCATTTAAAAAGACTCGCGGCCATTCACTAAAATTAGAAGAAAATCGATTTATCTGGAAAATGCATAGAGGGTTCTTTGCGGTAAGAACGGTAAGCATGTGGAATTCTCTTCCACAACCAGTGGTTTCAGCAGGGAGCATAGATAATTTCAAAAAACTATTAGATAGGCACCTAAACGACTTAACATAAAGGGATATACAATGTAATATTGACATAAAAGCGCACACACAGGTTGGACTTGATGGACTTACCTGTCCACTAAGGGTAATCTCAGTCTTAGAAATGAGAATCAGACTGGCCTTTAAAAAAATTTATGGAACTTTTAATTTGTCTTAATAGAGTTAATATGAGCTAAATAAAGGCAATATGATGGCTGCCTTCTTTCCATATGTATCTGGTACAGTAGTGTTGTCATGACCTTGCAGTAATACTTTCATGACCTGTCTGTCTCTTACCTGGTCTGTGTATCAGCCTTGAGGCTTGTACTCTCACACCTGCATGCTTAAGTAATCTTCCCTCAGTGTGGCTCCACCCTAGCCTAAACAGGAACCACTATTTAACACTATTCTCCAAGCCTGCCTTGCAATATTGTGTGTTTGGCTTCCTGTGTCCTGCTTGCCGTGTGCTCTACGTTTGTCTCTGTTACTGATATTGGTGCGTTCCCAACTATCCCTGTCTGCTTGTGACCCTGACCTTTGGCGTGTTCTCGACTATCCCTGTTTGCCTGTGACCCTGACCTTTGGCGTGTTCTATGTTATCCTTGTCTGCTAGTTGCCCCGACATTTAGCTACCTCCTAACTATCCCTTGCTGTCCTGGGCTGCTGTTTCCTCACCATCCTCCTGTAGCCTACCATGAGCGTGAGCTGGGAGACCCTGGGGGCCGTGACCTGGAGCCAGTTGCAGTATGCTCTAGCTCCCTGTGGGATCCGTGTTGGTGCTCCAGGGGACCTGCCTTCCTGAACCACCCTGTCAGAGGTACTCACCCGGGCCGAAATGCTGAAAGCTGCTCCCCTTGCGACTAGGTGCACGATGCCTCTGGAGTGGATACAGAGGTCACCGGGCACAAAGATGCACGGGTTGCCAGCAGGTGTGTTGCAGGTGGTGTGCAGTAGCGACGTTGACCAGGAGAGGCTGATGCTGCACTGGAAGTAGACACCTGGCAGGACCGTGATGAGGCAGAGGTTATGTAGGTACCAGAACGTGTACTGGAGGAGGACCCTTAGGTGCATGTGAGAACTGGACGTCCAGAACACCGAGCAGGGGGTCAAACACAGGTAACTTCAGAGAATGTCCAGTAGGCAAGCCGAAGGTCAAGCACAGGTAATCAGGCAGAAGAGGTATCCAGTAGCAGGCCAGGGGTCAAACACAGATAAGTAACTCAGAGAATGTCCAGTAAGCAGGCCGAGGGTCAAGCACAGGTAATCAGGCAGCAGAGGTATCCAGGAAGCAGGCCAGGGTCAAACACAGGTAAGTAACTCAGAGAATGTCCAGTAAGCAGACCGAGGGTCAAGCACAGGTAATCAGGCAGCAGAGGTATCCAGGAAGCAGGCCAGGGGTCAAACACAAGTAAGTAACTCAGAGAATGTCCAGTAAGCAGACCGAGGGTCAAGCACAGGTAATCAGGCAGCAGAGGTATCCAGGAAGCAGGCCAGGGGTCAAACACAGGTAAGTAACTCAGAGAATGTCCAGTAAGCAGACCGAGGGTCAAGCACAGGTAATCAGGCAGAGAGGTATCCAGGAAGCAGGCCAGGGGTCAAACACAGGTAAGTAACTCAGAGAATGTCCAGTAAGCAGGCCGAGGTCAAGCACAGGTAATCAGGCAGCAGAGGTATCCAGGAAGCAGGCCAGGGGTCAAACACAGGTAACAGCAGCGGTGGTCAAGCGGGTTCCGGGTCAGGCACAGGTAATCAAGCAGGTACAGGATAGCAGGTACTGGATACAAGGTACTGGATACAGGATACTGGATACAAGGACTGGAGCCAAGACTCAGGAAGAGACAACAAACCAGCGATTTGTGAAGAGACAGAGGAAGCCTTTTATAGGCCAGGTAAGTGGTCAGGTGGGATACCCGGACGAGTGCGCATGCGCACTCGTCCTCTGTCAGTGCCGCGCACAGCGGTGAGCCGCACTGGCTGAGCTGCATCAGATACCCGAGTGCCATGGACCCGCGCATGCGCACCCGCTACCCGGCATACCTGTACTGTTCGCTGAGCCGCTCTACCGCGCGTGCGCATACCCGGAACCCGGCGACGAAGTACGGTATTTCCCTGACAGTGCCCCCCCCCAAGGGCAGCCTCCGGATGCCCAATTCAGGGTGTCTTCGGTGGTATTCTCGTATTAATCGGGGGGCATGGATATTTTCAGCTGGTTCCCAGGAGCAGTCTTCAGGGGGATAACCCTTCCATTTAACTAGGTACTGAACCTGCCCTCTTCTTTTACGGGAATCCAGGATCTTCTCGACTTCGAATTCCTCCTCTCCTTGAATGGTGATGGGTGGAGGAAGTGGCATCTGCCTGTCAGGGAAGGAATTGGCAATTACAGGTTTAAGTAACGAGGCATGGAATACTGGATGGATCTTATAGGAACTGGGTAAGTCTAGTTCAAATGCGACTGGGTTGATCACCCTCTTGACCTCAAAAGGACCGATGAACCTGGGACCGAGTTTCCGGGGATGGACAGGGGAGTTTCAAATTAGCAGTTGATAACCAAACTTTCTCACCAACCTTGAACGGTGGACATTCCTTCCTGCCCCGGTTGTACTGTACCTCGTACCCCTTTTGCGCTTTCTTCATGGCCTGCTGGATTTGGAGGAAGTTGTCCTGGATATGTTTGACCAGTTCCTGTGCTGCTGGAGTCGAGACGTCTGGAATGGAATCTGGAAGAAAAGAGGGGTGATATCCGTAGTTTGCCCAAAAGGGCGTTTGGTTAATGGCAGAATGTAGGGAGTTATTGTAAGCAAACTCTGCGTAAGGTAACAGGCCTGACCAGTCGTCTTGCGAGTAGGAACAGAAACATCTCAGATATTGCTCAAGGGTCTGATTGGTCCGCTCGGTCTGGCCATTGGTTTGTGGATGGTATGCTGAGGACATGGAAGATTTGATTTCTAGGGATTTGCAGAGGTCTCTCCAAAACTTCGAGGTGAACTGTACCCCCCGGTCTGAAGTGATATTGGCTGGTACCCCATGTAGCCTTACAATTTCCCTTATGAAAATGTCCGTGGTGGAGGCAGCCGAAGGGGTACCCTATATGGGCAAAAAGTGGGCCATCTTTGAGAGGCGATCTATCACAACCAAAATCGTGGTGAAGGAATCTGAGGGAGGCAAGTCTACAATAAAGTCCATGGAAATCTCCTTCCATGGACGTTCAGGAACGAGTAGAGGTCTCAGCAGACCCCAGGACTTGATGTTGGACCCCTTGTTTCTCTGGCAGGTGTTACAGGAAAGTACATAGTTTTGACAGTCCTTTCTCCAGCCTGGCCACCAGTAGGACCGACTTACCAAGTCGGCCGTTTTTTGCATTCCAAAATGGCCAGACATCTTGTGGTCATGGAGGGCCTGCAGAACTTGGAGCCTGACTGGAGGAGGAACAAATATTCGGCCATGGGCCCAAAGTAAGTCCTGTTTCTTTTCAAGAAAAGGTAATGAGGGAACAGAAAATTGATTGGAGGCTTGTTTTAGGGCTACGGTTAGGTCAGGTTGAATGGCATGGAGGAAGTTATGTGCAGACAGAATGGTGGCAGGTTCTTTAGAAGACTCTGTGTTCAGAAACATGCGGGATAAGGCGTCAGCCTTGCCATTCTTGGAGCCGGGACGATAAGTGATGTGAAAGTTAAATCGGGAAAAGAACAAGGCCCAGCGGGCCTGTCTGGGTCTTAGGAGTTTAGCTGCCCTAAGGTACTCTAAATTGCGGTGATCTGTGAAGATGAGAATGGGTTGGGAGGCTCCTTCCAGCAGATATCTCCATTCTTCTAGGGTGAACTTAATCGCAAGTAATTCCCGGTCGCCTACATCATAATTCTTTTCTGGGGGGACTTAATTTTCGGGTGGCGAAGGCGACCGGGTGGAGCAAGGCCTTTGGGCCGCTTCTCTGTGACAGGATTGCTCCTGTAGCAGAGTCGGAAGCATCTACTTCTAGCACATAAGGGAGTTCTGGGTCAGGGTGCTTCAGGATGGGTGCAGACGAAAAAAGCTCCTTGAATTTTTCAAATGCGCTTTGCGCCTGGGGAGTCCATTGGAATTTGGTATGCTGGCGGGTAAGATCGGGGACACAATGGCAGAAAACCCCTGAATAAACCGTCTATAGAAGTTTGCAAACCCAATAAAGTGTTGAACTGACCTCTTGTCCGTGGGGGCAGGCCATTCCTGGATTGCCTTCACCTTTTGTGGGTCCATCAGAACTCCTCCGGTGGTGATGATGAAGCCCAGGAACTGGATGGTATCTGTCTCAAGCTCGCATTTCTCCCCTTTGATATAGAGTCCATGCTTACGTAAGATGAGAAGGACCTTCCGGACATGTTGACGGTGGATTTCTAGTGAGTCGGAGAAAATCAGAATATCGTCAAGGTAAACAATGAGGAAGTTATCCAGATACTCACGGAAGATGTCGTTGACAAGATGCTGGAAGGTGGCTGGGGCGTTGCAGAGCCCGAAGGGCATGACCAGGTACTCAAAGTGACCGAATCTTGATCTGAAGGCCGTTTTCCACTCATCCCCAGAACGTATTCTTACCAAGTTGTAGGCCCCACGTAGATCGAGCTTGGTGAAGATTTTGTCAGTCCTGAGCCGCTGAAAAAGTTCGGGGATGAGTGGGAGTGGGTACCTGTTCTTGATGGTGATTTTGTTGAGTTCCCTGTAGTCCACACAGGGTCTGAGAGAACCGTCCTTTTTTTCCACAAAGAAGATCCCAGCCCCTGCTGGAGAAGAGGATGGTTGAATGAACCCTTTAGCGAGGTTTTCATCGATATACACCTGCAGGGCTTCTAGTTCGGTCTCTGATAAGGGGAAGATTCTTCCGAAGGGGATCTCAGCCCCTGGCAGGAGATCAATTGGACAGTCATATGAACGGTGAGGGGGAAGAACTTCAGCCTTTTTCTCGTTGAAGATGTCCATAAAATCCCGATAGGGTGCTGGAACATTTTGCAGGTCCTTGGGACTGGGTTGCATGGCAAGACAGGTGGGAGGTTTTGCGGTGACGTCCGGGAAGCAGTGCTGCAGGCAGTAGGGGGAAGAAAACACTACTTCTCTGCTGTTCCAGTCGATCCAAGGGTTGTGGGCCTGTAACCAAGGATACCCCAGGATGATGGGAAACATTGGAGAGTGAATTATATCGAAGCGTAAGAGTTCATGGTGCCCCGAATTGGTGTAGGTCAGGATGGGATCGGTCTCCTGGGTCACAGGTCCTGAGCAGGGTGGAGAGCCATCAGCCAACTGAACTTTTAGAGGTTGCTTCTTGGTTTTCAAAGGAAGGTTCAGGTGCCGTGCCAGGGTCAAGTCCATGAAGCAACTGCATGCCCCTGAATCAAGGATGGCTCCCAGCTGGAAGGCCTCTCCCGCCACCTGTAGGGAGAGTGGAACAGTCAAATGAGAATGAGGAACTCCAGTAGTGTGTGAGCTCAAGAGGGACCGAGAAGGGCACTTACTGGGTCTCACTGGGCATTTCTGTAGATAATGACCGGTGCCTCCGCAGTAGAGACAGAGGTTAGCTTGTCGACGACGAAGTCTTTCTTCAGCAGACAGGGGGGACCGTGCCAGGCCCAACTGCATGGGTTCCCCATGGGGGGACGAGCGGGAGTTCCAAGAAGGAGCAGGTGCCAAGGGAACTCGGGGCATCATCCAGGTGGGCCGGGGACTTTGGAGCTTCTCTGCCCGTCGTTCCCGCAACCGACGATCAAGTTTAGTGACAAGTTGGCAGAGGTCTGACAGCGTGGTTGGGACTTCACCCCGGGCCAGTTCATCTTTTAATACTTCGGAGAGTCCCAAACAGAATTGGTACTTCAGAGCGGACTCATTCCACTCTGTATCTGCGGCCCATTTGCGAAAATCTACTATATAGTCCTCCACGGGCCTTCTACCCTGGGATAGGGTGTGCAGAGTGGATTCCGCCGTACCTGTGCGTTGGGAGTCCTCATAGAGTGCTGCCATGGCGGAGAAGAAAGTCTCTACAGAATCCAGCTGTGAGCTCTTTTGTTCCATCAAGTGGTGTGCCCAGGATTGAGGTTCATCGGAGAGCAGAGAGATAATGAAACCCACCTTGGTGGATTCCAACTGAAAAGTCCTGGGTTGCAGGGCCTTGTGTAGTAAACAGGCGTTCTTAAAAGAGCGAAACTTCTTTCGATCCCCGGAAAAACGTTCTGGTATGGGGACCCTGGGATCAGGGTTAGACATGACGTAAGCAGGGAGAGCACCTCCAGGTGCTTGAGAGAGAGTGGAGGTGCTGACTGCAGGAGGTGACTGGTCCGCTTGATTAGGAGAGAAAGTCAAGTGCTGGAGATGTCCCTCAATCTGGAAGTATCCATCCTGGAGGCGTTGTACAGCCTGAGTAAGGGCTGTCACCTGCTGGCCTAAGGCCTCAAGGGGTGAACCAGCTCTGTCGGCCTCGGACATTGGCTGGTTTGTACTGTCAGAGGTACTCACCCGGGCCGAAATGCTGAGAGCTGCTCCCCTTGCGACTAGGTGCACGATGCCTCTGGAGTGGATACAGAGGTCACCGGGCACAAAGATGCACGGGTTGCCAGCAGGTGTGTTGCAGGTGGTGTGCAGTAGCGACATTGACCAGGAGAGGCTGATGCTGCACTGGAAGTAGACACCTGGCAGGACCGTGATGAGGCAGAGGTTATGTAGGTACCAGAACGTGTACTGGAGGAGGACCCTTAGGTGCATGTGAGAACTGGACGTCCAGAACACCGAGCAGGGGGTCAAACACAGGTAACTTCAGAGAATGTCCAGTAGGCAAGCCGAAGGTCAAGCACAGGTAATCAGGCAGAAGAGGTATCCAGTAGCAGGCCAGGGGTCAAACACAGGTAAGTAACTCATAAGCCCCATACACACGCGCGGATTATCCGAGGACCAGGTCCGTCAGACCATGTCCGTCATACTTTGTCTGATGTTGGTTTTGCGTACGCACGGTCGGACAAAGTTGTCGGAAAATCCGATCATTCTGAACGTGGTGACGTTTGTTGCCTACGACGGGACTACGTAGAGGCTAGTAGCCAATAGCTTTGGTCTTGTAATGTGATCTGAGCATGCGTAGCACTTTGTCCGTCGGACAACGGTACACACGATCGGATTTGGTGTGATCGGACCGTGTTGTCGGAAAATCTATCCAGCTGGAGATAGGACTTTGTCCGTCGGACAATACGACGTACACTGTCCGATGGTGCATACACACGGTCTGATTTTTCAACAACATTGTCCGATCGGACAGAATCCATGCGAAAATCCGACCGTGTGTATGGGGCTTTAGAATGTCCAGTAAGCAGGCCGAGGGTCAAGCACAGGTAATCAGGCAGCAGAGGTATCCAGGAAGCAGGCCAGGGGTCAAACACAGGTAAGTAACTCAGAGAATGTCCAGTAAGCAGGCCGAGGGTCAAGCACAGGTAATCAGGCAGCAGAGGTATCCAGGAAGCAGGCCAGGGGTCAAACACAGGTAAGTAACTCAGAGAATGTCCAGTAAGCAGGCCGAGGGTCAAGCACAGGTAATCAGGCAGCAGAGGTATCCAGGAAGCAGGCCAGGGGTCAAACACAGGTAAGTAACTCAGAGAATGTCCAGTAAGCAGGCCGAGGGTCAAGCACAGGTAATCAGGCAGCAGAGGTATCCAGGAAGCAGGCCAGGGTCAAACACAGGTAACAGCAGCGGTGGTCAAGTGGGTTCCGGGTCAGGCACAGGTAATCAAGCAGGTACAGGATAGCAGGTACTGGATACAAGGTACTGGATACAGGATACTGGATACAAGGACTGGAGCCAAGACTCAGGAAGAGACAACAAACCAGCGATTTGTGAAGAGACAGAGGAAGCCTTTTATAGGCCAGGTAAGTGGTCAGGTGGGATACCCGGAAGAGTGCGCATGCGCACTCGTCCTCTGTCAGTGCCGCGCACAGCGGTGAGCCGCACTGGCTGAGCTGCATCAGATACCCGAGCGCAATGGACCCGCGCATGCGCACCCGCTACCCGGCGTACCTGTACTGTTCGCTGAGCCGCTCTACCGCGCGTGCGCATACCCGGAACCCGGCGACGAAGTACGGTATTTCCCTGACACACCCCGAGTTCCATCCGCAGCAGTCAGCCTTAGGGTCCACTACCTTAGCGGTACACTCCTGACCCCGACGGGGTGCATCTGTCACCTGGTCTCAGGTGACCTGACAGTTTGCACGGCCATGGACCCGGCTGATGTGCTGCTACCTGCCGATGATCAGCTGCAGGGCATAGTCCACAGACTCGAGACCCAGGAATCTAATCAGACCCAGGTGATGTGATTCCTTCAGGATTTGGCTTCAAGAACAACTTCAAGCCTCCTTAGGATCCCCGGTTCCACAACCGCAATCGGCTGCCGTATCAACTCCGCTTACAGTCGCAGCCGCTAACCCTTTGCACTTAGCAGCTCCGTCACGTTACTTTAGGGATTCCAAGGCCTGCAGAGGGTTCCTTAGCCAGTGTACCATTAATTTCGAACTCCAGCCCCAAAACTTCCAGTCTGATCGGGCAAAGGTGGCCTATATTATTTCTCTCCTGTCCGGCAAGGCTTTAGCTTGGGCTGCCCCTCTGTGGGAGAGGAATGACCCAGTGGTTTCCAGCCTCTCTAATTTTTTGAAACTCTTCCGGAATATCTTCGAGGAACAAGGTCGTGTCTCTTTAGCGGCCAGCGCCCTTTTACATCTCTGCCAAGAGTCTGCTTCTGTGGGACAGTATTCTCTTTGTTTCTGCATACTGACGGCTGAGCTGAGCTGGAACAATGAGGCCTTAGTCGCAACCTTTCTGCATGGCCTTTCTGATAGTGAAGGACGAATTAGCAGGAAGATCTGGACGAAGTTATCTCCTTGTGTAAACAAATTGATATTCATTTTCAGGAAAGCACCCTAGAAAAGCAACACCAGCACTCCTTGGTCCTTAGTCAGCACGAGCTCCCCTCTCTTCGTCCTGTGGAGTATCTCCTGCCGGCTGAGGAACCCATGCAGCTGGGCCAGACCAGGCTATCCCCCGAAGAATGTGCTAGGCACAGAACTCTGGGCCTGTGTCTCTGCTGTAGGGGCAAAGGTCATTTTCATGACACTTGCTCATTTCGTCCTGGAAACGCTCGGGTAATACATCTGGAAGGTGGAGTATTGGACCCAGAAAAGTCATCTTCTCGTCTCCTTCTTTTGGTGTTTCTTCATGTTGGCGTTTCCTCCCACTCGGCTTTGGCTTATCTGGATTCGGGAGCCGCTGGCAACTTTATGGACTGGAGACAACAAAGCCTGGGGAATGCCCAGGAAAAAAACCCAAGCCTACTTACCACCAGCTCGCAGACAACCCGAATGAACCTGTCTAACAGTGCGTTAAAAACAGGGGTTTAGTCTGCACGCATTTGCAAACGCATGCGTAAGCCACAGAGCCTTGTCACGGCACCCTGATATCTGTGGAGGCATGTGTGGATATCTGTGGATATCTGTGGAGGCATGTGCCTCCACATCAGTGGAGGCACATGCATTCTGATGGATAAATGAGGGCAGGTGGACTGAAGGGGAGCCCACCCCTTCTTAAAGGTACAGGAGCACACCAAGCACTCAGCAAGTAGCACAATGGCGGCAAAAGTGTTGGTGCGCTGCTGGACCAATACAAACACCAACGTGATAACAAAAAACTTGCCACCGCCCTCATCCATAGCTGGCTATCGCAGTAAGCAGCATTGGTAGGCTGAAACAGGTAACAACAAAGCCTGGGTAATGCCCAGGAAAAAAAACAAGCCTACTTACCACCAGCTCGCAGACAACCGAATGAACCTGTCTAAGGCTGGATTCACACCTATGCAGTTTTAGTGCTTTTTGCATTTTGCAGATTTGCACTACAGTCCATTTAACATGGTTTCCTATGGAACCCGTTCTGTAGAGAAAATCTGCAAAATGCAAAAAGCACAAAAAATGCATGTGTGAATCAGGCCTTAGGCTGGATTCACACCTATGCATTTTTAGTGCTTTTTGCATTATGCATATTTGCACTACAGTCCATTTACCATGGTGTCCTATGGAACACGTTCTGTAGTGCAAATCTGCAAAATGCAAAAAGCATTAAAAATGCATAGGTGTGAATCAGGCCTAACAGTGCGTTTTAAAAACAGGGGTTTAGTCCGCACGCATTTGCAAACGCATGTGTAAGCCACAAAGTATTGTCACATCACCCTGATATCTGTGGTCCTAACACTAAAATATGAGTGTCTCCACAGTGGAGGCACATGCATTCTGATGGATAAATGAGCTCACCCCTTCTTAAAGGTACTGCATCTTCCATGAACCTTACCCTTTTACCCCTCACCACTCCATTGGTGGTCTCAGCGAATGATGGCACTGTTTTTCTAGGGGGCTCTATCCGCTTCCAGACCCCTCCTGTTAAGATGTCGGTAGGGATACTCCACCGGGAGTGGATATCCTTTCTTATCCTTCCTAAGGTCTCAACCCCTATTGTATTGGGGCATCCTTGGTTGCAGCTCCACTCTCCACACATTGACTGGACTTCTGGGCAGATCCTGGCTTGGGGTCCCTCCTGTTTCTCTTCCTGCCTACTCAAGGTTGCCCCTAAGGGGAGACTTCCTATGGCTACCACCTCAGTATCCTCTGCCCTTCCCGCTGCATATAGCAATTTCCGTGATGTGTTCTGTAAAATGTCAGCTGAGGTGCTTCCTCCTCTCAGGTCCTTTGACTGTGCAATTGACCTTGTTCCCGGAGCAACTCCACCCAGGGGTTGTACCTACCCTCTGTCCATCCCAGAGACCCAGGCCATGTCGGAGTATGTTGCGGAAAATCTAGAAAAAGGATTAATCCGGAAATCCTCATTGCCTGCAGGAGCAGGGTTCTTTTTTGTTGCCAAAAAGGATGGTACCCTAAGACCCTGCATTGACTACCGAGGCCTACATGCAGTAACGATCAAAAATCGATACCCCATACCTTTTGATATCGGAACTATTCGACAGGTTGAAAGGTGCCTCCATTTTTACCAAGTTGGATCTCAGGGGTGCATACAATTTGATCCGAATACGGGAAGGGGATGAATGGAAAACTGCGTTTAACACTAGAGATGGGCATTACGAGTACTTGGTTATGCCCTTTTGGTTTGTTAACGAAATCTTCAGGGTTCTGCTTTACCAATTTGTTGTCATCTACCTGGATGACATTCTCATCTTTTCATATAGTCTGTCGGTTCACAGAGACCAGTACTTCAGCGTCTTCGAGAAAATAATCTGTACGCCAAGCTGGAGAAATGTTCTTTTGAATGTTCTGAAGTCCTGTTTCTGGGATGCTTCGTCTCTAACTTCGGTCTTCGCATGGATCCTGGGAAGGTCTCGGCCATTACCAACTGGCCTCTTCCTGCCGGCATCAAGGCCATGCAGCGCTTTCTTGGGTTCACTAATTATTACAGGCAGTTCATTAGGAATTACTCCTCTATGGCTGCGCCAATTATCGCCTTGACCAAGAAGGGTGCTAATGCCAAGGAGTGGTCCCCCGAAGCTGTCTCTGCCTTTCATGATTTGAAACAGGCCTTCATTTCTGGACCTTTGTTGAGGCGACCTGACCTGGGGGATCCATTTTTTATTGAAGTGGATGCTTCCTCAACTGTGGTGGGAGCTGTGCTCCTTCAAACCTTTGGGAAAAAACGTCTACCATGTGCGTTTTTCTCCAGAAAATATTCTCAGATGGAGAAGAATTACGCTATTGGTGATCGGGAACGTCTTGCGATTAAATTGAAGTTGGAGGAGTGGCATCATCTCCTTGGAGGGTTCCCCACATTCCATAACAATTTTCACTGACCATAAAAACCTGCAAAATGCAAATGCAAAACTTACAAAATGCCAAACGATTGAATCTCAAACAAGCCAGGTGGAGTCTCTTCTTTTCCCGTTTTAACTTCACCATTACGTTCAAACCTGGTTCCTGCAACAGTCGGGCTGATGCACTCTAGGTCTTTTGACATTCAGTATGAGGAGCCTACCATTTGAACCTGAGCCGATTATCCCTACTTCGTGCATCCTTGCCTATTCTACCACTCTGAAGTCAAAAATTCCTCCTGGCAAGACCTTCGTCCCCACTGAGCTAAGAGCTAATATACTTTGTTGGGGACTTGACTCCAAGGTGGCAGGTCATGCTGGGTTTCTTTGATTCTTCCTCCTCATCAGTCGCCACTACTGGTGGCCTACTCTCCGTTCGGATGTCAAAGACTATGTTAAGGCTTGTCATGTCTGTGCCCAGTCTAAGTCCTCCACGCAGGCTCCTGCTTGTCTTATCATGCCCCTGCCCATTCCCAAGGAGCCCTGGTCTCACATAGCCATTAACTTCATCACCGATCTTCCTCCTTTTGAGAAGAATACGGTCATTTTGGTGGTAATTGATCGATTCTCCAAGATTAGGGATGAGCCGAACACCCCCCGGTTCAGTTCGCAGCAGAACATGCGAACAGGCAATAAATTAGTTCGAACACCCGAACACCGTTAGTCTTTGGGACACAAACATGAATAATCAAAATTTTTCAAAGGCTTATATGCAAGTTATTGTCATAAAAAGTGTTTGGGGACCTGGGTCCTGCCCCAGGGGACATGTATCAATGCAAAAAAATGGAAAATGGTATCATACTTACCGTAAATTTCCTATCCTGGTGCCTATCCATGGCAGCATACCTGTGATAAGCTCCGCCCCGGACTCCTCCCCTCAGGATAGTTAATACATTATAAAAATGACAACCATACCCCCCAATAGCATTCTCCTATTATATCGAATACCATGGGAGGGCATGTATGCTGCCATGGATAGGCACCAGGAAAGGAAAATTACGGTAAGTATGATACAATTTTCTGTTTTCCTGGTGCCTCCATGGCAGCATACCTATGATAAAATAAATAGCTAACAGGGTGGGTAATGCTCATAAAGAAAATTTTATTACGGAAACGTGAGAGCTGACTCAATCGCCCTTCTTCCAAACTCCACTGAAAGGAGTGCCCCTGGATCAATCCTGTAATGACGCATGAACGTGTTTGGGGTTGACCAAGTGGCCGCTTTGCAAATGGTTTCTAGAGAGACATTAGCCCTTGCCGCCCACGATGAAGAGACTGCCCTCATTGAGTGGGCTTTCACAGCCGGAGGATCCATACCTCTGGCCCTATACACTTTTTGGATCAGCTTGCAAATCCAGGAAGAGATAGTTCTTGATGCGGCTTCCTTCCCTCTATTGCTGCCCCAAGGAAGTATGAACAATTTGTTTGATGCTCTAAAGGTGCTTGTGGCTTGCAGGTAGCATCTTAGCACCTTGGAAATGTCCAATTCTTGTAGTGACCCTGAGAGTGGACCCGTAAAGCTAGGAAGTGCCCAGGCTTCTGAGAGAGTGGACCGACAAGAGACTTTTGGGACAAAACCCTGTACTGTCCGCAGTTCCACCCTATCCGGAAAGAAAGAAATGTGCTCATCTTCTGCCCCCAAAGCTTGCAATTCCAAGGCCCTTTTCCCTGAAGTCACTGCAATTAGACTGTTTTGAGGGTCAGGTTCCATAGGGAAGCGGATTCTATTGGGACAAAAGGCTGAGACATCAGACAGTCCAGGACAAAGGGCAGATCCCAAGCAGGAAAAGAACGTTTTACTAGAGGTCGGATTTTTTTTGACTGCCCTGAAGAATTAAATAATGAGCGAGTTTTCTGCCCATCTTTTCTGGGTAGCTGCCGAAATAGCTGCCACCTGAACCTTAAGTGAACTGAGACTGAGACCAAGGTCCAGGACAGCTTGTAGAAAATCCAAGAGGAGTGCAGTGGACGGCATTGTGGGATCTGAACACTTGTCTGCCACAAACAATTTGAACTTATTCCAGATTTTTGAATATGAATGAAGGGTGATTCTTGCGCTTACCCAAAAAATTTATGAATAATGGTAAGCAGCTACACAAAAATGTGACAAATATTCGAAGGGTAATGGAAGTGAGTGTATAGCGCTAAAATTAGTGAATTATGTGAAAAAATTCCTAAGTACCCCTTTAAAGAAAAAAGAAACAATGACAATGAATCGTGCTAAAAGTCTTCAAGGCTAAAACCATCAGGAGAGCAGTGGAGGGCACCTTCCAGTTTCTAGGATTTTGGCGATACCCTGGTCTACCTGCTAATTGGAATTATCCAAGCTTGTATTATCTGTTATCGCTGACAGTCGGGTCCACCATCTCTGGTAAGCGTGTATAAGTTATTTCTACTGTCTGAAGGAAATTTCCATGTCATGGTTTACACAGCTTCCGGACATCGTTATCGGGATTTCTCTTAATTTTTATGATGGACATTTCCATATTGTGTGTTTTATTTGGGGACTTTTAGCACGATTCATTGTCATTGTTTCTTTTTGAGTCCCCCTTTTTTTCTTTAAAGGGGAACTTAGGTATTTTTTTTACATAATTCACTCATTTTAGCGCTACACACTAACTTCCATTACCCTTTGAAGATTTTTGAATAAACATAATTTGTGGAGGGTTTTCTGGCCTTCAAAAGAGTCGAGATCACATTTGCAGAGCAACCTAAGGACTGGAATTTCTCCCTTTCAACATCCAAACATGCAGATTCAGCTTGTGAGGAGCTGGATGCACAAATCTCCCATGAGAGAGAAGTTGAGGAAGCACTGGAATCTTGAGGGGGCGACACGTACTGAGACACATTGCCCAGGGAAACCACAGCCTCTTCGGACACTAAGGTAAACCACCACTCTGACTGGTTCCTTCATCAACCTGAGCAGAAACTCAGAGATTAAGGGCTTGGGAGGAAAAGGATAAAAAAAAAAAAATCCTCAGATGCCATTGAGCCCAGGGTAGCATCGGGATACAGGGTGACATGGTTCCGATTAGACTTGGAGAATTTGACGCTGACAGGTGAGAAAGTGATCTTACATGACACATTTTTTGGACAATAGCCGCCACTTTCTGGGAGGGGAGACACACTGTTCCGGCTGAGGTGTTGAAAAGAGCGCCGAGGTAGATCATTAACTGGGTTGGGGTCAGGAGACTCTTTTCTGCATTCACCAACCACCCAAACTCCTTCAGGGTGGACAGGAGAACCTCTCTGTGCACCAGAAGCTGCGTTGGACTGGGGCTAGCAGTAGGATGTCGTCCAAAGAGTGAAATCCCTGAGGGGTGCCAGGACTGCGATTAACACCTTTGAGAATATCCTTGGGGATGTGCACAGACCGAAAGGAAGGAACTGGAGATGCGTGAGACCCACTGCCACCCTTAGAAATTTCTGAAAGGCAGGGAGAATGGGAACATAAAAATAGGCGTCTTGCAAGTCTGCCAAGATCATTCAGTCTCCCGGTTGGACCATCTGGATAATAGTTTGTAAGCATTCTATTTTGAAAGAGTCTAAATGAATGAAACTATTTAATCTCTTCAAATCCACTACTGGTCTCCATTCTCCACTCTTTTTGGGGATAAGAAAGAGAGGAAAATAGAATCCTGTGAATCTCTCGGAAGAAGAGACAGGGATTACCAGTAGGTGAAGATATTTCTGCAGAACCTTCTTTTGAGGAGAACATGGTCGTTTTGTTAGAATGAATGAGTCTTGTGGGGGATGTCCAAAAATGACCAAAACAGACGGTAGATACCACCCAGGGATTTTTGCACCGGCTGGACCAGACTTCGGCAAACCTCTTCAACCTGGCCCCAACTGGAGGAAGTTTTTGTCCCCTCCTGGGGGTTGGAGAGACTCCTCTGTTTGACTTCAGAAAAGAGTACTTCTCCAATTCTTTTTGGGATCCCTACTTTGACAGAACTAAGAGAAGTTCCTGTTCCTGGAGGACTGAAATTTAGAAGAAACAACTCGAACGCCTAACCCTCCTGTCCTGGGGAAGTAATCTCGATTTTCCCCCAGTCACTCGAAAGATTGCCTTCTCCAGCCTATCCCCAAACAGAGCTTTCCCGTCAAAGGGGATTTTGCACCAAGTTTGCTTCGATGCTGTGTCGGCTGCCCAAGGTTTCAGCCACAGAGCTTGTTTGGCCATAATCGTGTGCAACATCGCTCTAGCTGAATACCTCACCAAATCAATTGCTGCTTCCCCTACGAAGTCTGCAGATAATTTGAGCTCCTCCAGTGCTTTTATGATGTCATCTTTAGGTACATCTTGACGAATGGCTACCTCAATGTTCTCGGTCCAGACCCTGATGGCATTAGAGACTGAAGATAATGCTACAGCTGGCCTGCAGGCTCCTCCTGCCAATTGGTAGGCTTTCCTTAGGTCGATGCTCCTATCCAAAGGATCCTTAAAGGAGGCTGAGTCCTCTATTGGCAGGGTGATGTTTTTAGCTAGGCGCACCACTGCAGCATCGGCCACCGGAGGAGTGTCCAAGAGAACAGAGTCAGACTCCGCTAAAGGGTTTAACTTTTGAAGTCGGTTTAAGGAGAAGCATTTGTCCGTCTTCTTCCATTCCCCTTCTATAAGATCCTTTAACTCTTCCATAAAGGGAAAAAAGGCAAGTCTTTCTTTAAAAATGGGAAAAAGGACTTAGCTTTCTTAGGCGGTTCCTCCGCCTCCTCCCAGCCGATGGCCTGCTTGACTGCAGAAACAAATGGCTGCACTAAAGAGAAGTTGAAGCCTGAGGGTTCCGATACAGCCATAGAATCATCTGATTCATCTTTGTCTCCTGTGGTCGGGAGAAGTGGCCACTGCAGGACCCACGGTTGATGGGCCTGGAAGGGTTGAATCCAAAGGCTGAACCTGCCCACTAGCTATGAACTGTTGCGAGGGAAATAAGTGCATTAGCTCGGCTAAAGAGGCCTTGACCACTTTTTTTATTAAATCCGTCACCTGCTGAACTTCAGCTTTTTCTTGTTCAGCATAACCCCGAAAACAGTCTTTGCAGATCAGCTTATTTGCCATAGGGGCTGCTCCACATGCCCAGCATTTTTTGGCACTTTACCGCCTGGGAGGGCTGGATGACGATGTCTTTTAGAAGCTGACCTCCTGTCAGAGAGGTTACCTGACTGGTTGTGGTGCTGGCCGTGCTGGTGTGCGCCGGTGCGCGCTGGCGTGCGCGCTCCTGTTGGCGCTAATGTGCGCGCTCCTGCTGGCGCTGGTGCGCGCCGGTGCACGCTAATGTGTACGCTAATGTTTGTGCTCCGGGTGGCACTGGGGCACGTGCAGACACGCGTGGGTGCACACGGGCGTATGTGGGTTCGTACGCGCGCGCTAATGTGCGGACCGTTGCGCGCTAGTGCGCACACGTGTGCGGCATTTGGCGCCAATCTGCCTATTTAGGTCTGCTGCCTACTCTGCTCCTTGCTGCCTGATCATCAGCTCCCCCATGCCCTTGTTCCTGTAACCTGCGTTCCTGTATACCTGATCTCCTGACGACCCGGCTTGCCTATTGGATACCCCTGACTTCTGCCTGCACCTGACCTCAGCCTGTTTGACCTCGCTCCTGCCTGCTCCTGCTGTACCGTTGTTGCCTGCCTGTTGCCGAACCCTGCCTGTACTTTGACCTGCCTGCTCAGCTCCTGCTCCGCACCTGACTGCCTGTGTTCCAGCCTACTCACCTGCTGCTTGAGGATCATCCTGCTTCCAGCTCCTGGATCATCCACACCAGGCTCTCGTACCACTCCGCACTCCCGTGCCTCCTGTCTATTCTATCAGGGGCCGCGAGTCGGACCATAAGGGAGACCACCCTCTGCCCAAGCGGACTCGCCGGTCTGGTAAGTGGAAGCCTGACACCTCCCATCGCAATGGTGTCAAGAACTAGTCGACCGACTGTGATCAGAACTTGGCCGGGAGTGTCCACTGTGATGGCCAGAAGTCTTATTAGACATGTCTTGGCGTATAGGGCTGAAACAAGAGTAACAGCGTAAAGGCACTCTTTTGTTCAAAAAAAAAAAATTCCCTTTTATTTATTATATTAGGTGCGTGTCCTTACCTAAGAAAACGAGGGTCTTGGTCTGACGGCGGCTAAATCATAACTGTGGGGGTAGGCAGAGGGCGAAAAGCAGCAAAGAAGAATACTAGAGCAAAGAAAAGGGAAAGCCCTACAATAAAAAGGGGGGAAGAATTTACAGCCTTTCCCCCTGACACTAATGCCGCGTACACACGAAGGGACTATCCCTCGGGATTATCCGCTGGACCGAAGTCCAGCGGATAATCCCCTCGTGTGTGGGCGCCGGCGGACTTTTTTTGGCCAAAGTACGGCGGACTAAAGTTTCAAGTTTTGTTTTCAAATTATCCGCTGGACTTGGCAGTCCAGCGGATAATCCGGACGTGTGTAGTATGGTCCGGCGTACCAAAAAGGACGCATGCTCAGTAGCTAGTATGTCACGGACTCGCTCGGTCTGGTAAAACTAGCCTTCGTTTTGAAGGTCGCACAATCGTCACGCTGCTGATTTTTTTTTTTTTTTTTTTCTTCTGACAGCGGGATTTGTATGTTATCGTACTTGAAGAATGATTTTGCCTTGCTGCTTGTATATTCACGCCGAGTACTCCCGAACGTTTTTTCTTCAGCATTCTTTAGTGAAGTTATATATTTGTATATATATATATATATATATATATATATATATATATATATATATATATATATATATATATATTTATCTTTATCTCTCTCTCTCTCTATATATATATATATATATATATATATATATATATATATATATATATATATATATATATATATATATATATATATATATATATATATATATATATATATATATATATAGAGATAGATATAGAGATAGATATAGATATATATATATCCAAATCACCAAATGAAAACTATATCGATATTTCTCAATAAACCCAAAAAAAAGATATATCTATATATACATATATATATATATATATTTATATATATAGATATATAGATATATACGTGTACGTGTATATATATATATATATATATATATATATATATATATATATATATATATAGATATATATATCTCTATTTATATATATATATATATATATATATATATATATATATATATATATATATATATATATATATATATATATATATATATATATATATATATATGTACATATATCTCTATTTAGATATATTTTATTATTTGTTAGTTATCAAAAGGATTTGTTATTACACATGATACAATTGTGGAGTCAGCAGAGCTTGCCCTTAATTCAGATCTTAACCCTCACCTTTCCAGCGACTGCACTTGCAGTTCCATTGAAGTTGCACTTTACACTTGTATTGTCAAATGAATGTTTAGACATGTACCTGCCTACTCCTAAAGAAACTATGTTTTTGAATAACAAGCACGTATATCATTATTTTCAGAAAATAAAAATACCATTTATTCTGGTTTAAACAAACAAGGCAAAACAAAATAGGAAGGCAACACTGGAGCCACTTTGCGATTTTGAGAAGACTTTTTGCCCCAACGGCAGACATCAAGTTTGTGAAGCCAAAAATTAAGCTTGGGCACATTTCATACAATATAGGGAGCACAAGAAGATTGACCAGGAATCAGACAGACCAGGAACAGCAGCAGATGACATCTATGTCCCCAAGCTGTGGCACTACAACAGCCTGTGTCTTCTGTGAGACCAGACTGAAGCCAGGCAATCACTTCCGACTCTTCCCACCACGCTGCCCTGCACTCTTCCCTGCAGTCTTCCCTGCACGCTTCCTTGGAGGCTGACTTGTGGTAGGAGGAGGAGGAGGAGGAGGAGGAGGAGAAGAAGGAAGACGAGGAGGAGGAGGAGGAGGAGGAGGAGAAGTTGGTGTCGGGCCTTCATGGGTCAGGCGGGTTGATTCTCGTAATTGACCCCTCAAACCCCCCTTAATAGCCTCAAATATGAGGCCCTCACACAGGTGCCGTTGGCCCTTCTCCATTTCCAGCAACCTGCTGGCCAAGTAGGTGGCATAGGCCTCTTCTGGAATGGGGGGTTTGTCGAGAATCGCACTCGCCTTCCTAATAAGTTGGAGTGATTCCTCCTCAACAATGGTCATCCTCCTGGGCCTTCTTGGGGGTAAGGGCAGGGGTGGAGGTACACTTCTTAAGACAGTCTGGCTGTCACTCTGGCTCGTGCTGGGCCCAGCCACCTCCTGGCTCTCGCTGGTCATGTCCTCCTCCTCCTCCATACCACTTGTCCCGGCATCATCCTGGGTCAGCTCATCCTGTGTGCAAATAAAAACAAAAATCAAACACCTGGTTTTTGGTTTATGGCCTCCTCAATCATCCAATTGTAAACTTATGAAGGAGCAGATAATTGTTAAAAAAGATCCAAAAGGCTATCATTTGGACCCCTGCATTTTCCAAGCAGATCACCAATGTTGTATAAGGCATTTTTTGCCACTACTGGATGTATGTATACACTATATATGTATCGATATGTTGCACCCACACTTTTTCGAAGTTTGCGCAATTTTTGTCAGCTTTTTTCACAATTCAGAGTTCAGGGTGTTAATTGTTTCACATTTTAACGTTTACACCATTAATATTCACACAATCACAATTTGGGATACTAAATATATACCTGGCTCCAGCTGGGCGCATCAGCCTGCTCCAAGGTGGAGGGGTCTTCTCCTTCCGTGGAAGCCTCAGCTGGGGTGGAGGGAAGAGTGGAGGGAAGAGTGGAGGGAAGGGTGGAGGGAAGAGTGGACAGTGATTGCCTGGGTTCCATCTGGTCACCTATAAAAGCCAGTTGGTTGTAGTACCACAGCTTGGGTACATAAACATTCTCTGCTGCTGCTCCTGATCTGACTGATTCCTCAATCTTCTTGCGCTCCCGCTTGTACATGTGCCTTAAACTTGAAATTCTGGCTTCAACAAACTTGGTGTCTGCGTTGGGGACTTGAGTCTTCACAAAATCCACAAGTGGCCCCAGTGTTGCCTTCCGGACATCCCTATTGCCATATAAAGGATTCTTGAGCTGCCACAGGTTGGTATTTTTTCTGTAGAGCGCAATGAATTCGGACATGAACTGCTGGTCCTTGAATGGATTATACTGGGCTGCTGACATGTTTGTTTCTGTTTTGTTAGTAATGGCAATACAAAAGACCAAAAACACAAATGTTACTAAAAACGCACATCCAGTTTTTCTAACCAAACATTACACAACACACCCACACACAGGCAGCAACACACCCACACAGGCAGCAACCCCTACACACAGGCAGCAACACATCCACACAGGCAGCAACCCCTACACACAGGCAGCAACCCCTACACACAGGCAGCAACCCCTACACACAGGCAGCAACCCCTACACACAGGCAGCAACACATCCACACAGGCAGCAACCCCTACACACAGGCAGCAACCCCTACACACAGGCAGCAACCCCTACACACAGGCAGCAACCCCTACACACAGGCAGCAACACATCCACACAGGCAGCAACCCCTACACACAGGCAGCAACACACACATATCCTTAAAAAATGCAGGCCCAAAACCCAATAAACCACAGTAATGCATCCTAGAAAACACTTACCTTCGTACAGAGCGCTCGCTACTTCCGTTCGGGAACACGTGGGGCCCTCAAACAGCCTTATATACACTGCGCACGCGTGGAAGTCCGCCTGCGTCCTCCGCGTCGCCCGCCCATGACGTTCCTCCTGACGAGTATTCCCCGCCCCGCTTCCCCTCGTTGCATTGTGGGTGAATAAATTAATGAAGATGGCGGACACATTCTCAGCCAGTAGCGCGGAGGAAAGCCAAGAAGCGAACACATCTGCATCCAGCAGCAGATATAAGGCCACCAATATGACCTTTGAAGAGATGGTGGAGATGGTGGACATCCTACAAAGGGAAGATTACGACGGGGAAAATGGCCCCTACCCTCGACCCAATTTGCGCAAGGACAAGATTCTCACTACAATCGTCAGCACCCTGGAGCAGAAATTCGGCGTACGAAGGGGCAAGGATCAACTGCGCAAGCGATGGTCCGACATCAAATCCAGGGAGCACGATCAGTACAGGAGAATTCGAAAAGCCATCAAAAAAAGTAAGTCAAGCACGTGCGCTACTATGGTTATACTTGATATGTCTAATCTTGCGCAGATGTTATTAGCACTCGTACGTGAAACTTGCGCAGATGTTATTAGCATTCGTACGTGAAACTTGCGCAGATGTTATTAGCACTCGTACGTGAAACTTGCGCAGATGTTATTAGCACTCGTACGTGAAACTTGCGCAGATGTTATTAGCATTCGTACGTGAAACTTGCGCAGATGTTATTAGCACTCGTACGTGAAACTTGCGCAGATGTTATTAGCATTCGTACGTGAAACTTGCGCAGATTTTATTTGCATTCGTACGTGAAACTTGCGCAGATGTTATTAGCATTCGTACGTGAAACTTGCGCAGATGTTATTAGCATTCGTACGTGAAACTTGCGCAGATGTTATTAGCACTCGTACGTGAAACTTGCGCAGATGTTATTAGCATTCGTACGTGAAACTTGCGCAGATTTTATTTGCATTCGTACGTGAAACTTGCGCAGATGTTATTAGCATTCGTACGTGAAACTTGCGCAGATGTTATTAGCACTCGTACGTGAAACTTGCGCAGATGTTATTAGCACTCGTACGTGAAACTTGCGCAGATGTTATTAGCACTCGTACGTGAAACTTGCGCAGATTTGATGAAAGTTCAGTTTGTCTTCATAACGTTTATTGAGTTTACCTGGCTTTGGGTTGTTGGAGTTGTAAGGTTGTTTATTATTGTCACTATCTATACAATTACTGCTGTAGTAAGGGTTTTAGGGGTAACTTACACAGGGACTCCAGAAGCTGTTTTGGGGGGTGGGGATAAATATGTTAAGCAGGGTGTCATGCTCACAATTCCCGAAAAATGCTCATCATCTACAAATACTGTAGGTGGTGACTTTTCAAAGAAGTACACTCACCTGTCCCTTGGATGGTGCAGCTACAATCTCTGATCTTGCAATCATGAAATTAATGTTTGCGGCTTCACTTCCCGGGTCACTATTGGGCATGCGCCAGTTGCGCAATGCAATAGGACTGGTCCGCGCGAGCTCGGGGACCCCTGTGTGTCCCAGCAGACAGCACGGTGGGACGGGATGTGGCGTATACTTCTGTGGGAGTCTATGGCCGGATGTGTGTGCAAATACCTGCCTTACACAGGTATCTGCAACCCCTCACCCCTAAAAGGTTCCAAATAAGACACCACAGGGGTGCAGGGATCCAATGAGCGGAAGTTCAAATTTAGGGTTGAAGGGCGGTTTAAGTATTGGAGTTTCATTAGATAGACATTTCAATTCTGTCTTCAAGTAGGATCTTCTAACAAACTGCTAATAATTGGACAACACTTTTAAACAATGTTTAATAATCCTATTTTGGCACTCAAATATCAGTGTGATTAAAAGTGTACCTTTTTGTGTTCCATTACCATAGGGGGCAAAAGACTCAGACGTCAGTCCGAACCTACGAGGACCTCCCGGCCTCACCAGACTAATTGGGCAGTTAGCCCAAGCCCAAGCCCACGCGTGGATGTGGCGGAACAGGTGGTTGAAGTGGATCAAATCTGCACCCCACCAAGTGAGTGTCTCAGAACACAGATTGAGCTAAGAAATTAAGGTCTGCATGTTTTTGACAGTTTTTTTCTTGTGTTTTATCTACCCAACTTTTAGGTGATGCTGATCTGTTTGTGGAAGGACAAGCTGCGGAGCCATTTTCCACAGACAGTGCCCACAGGCTTATTGGCCAGATCATGGCCTGGAATCTGCAGCTGGAAAATATGCAGAAGGAGATGGCCACCATGCAGCAGGGAATGAAGGACATGATTGATGTTTTGGGGAGAATATAAAGACCCCTTTTCCATTTCTTAACATCAATCATGTCCTTCATTCCCCTTTTGATGCGCTGTTTAACAAATTTTAGAGGTGTGTCAACATGTGCTATGTGCCATCAGGGGATCTCAATGGACGCATTTTGTGTTTGCAACCCCTAATGCTAGTAGGTGAGAGGGAAGGGGTTTCACACACAAAACACGTCCATTGATTCCCCGTGATGGAACATAGCACATGTTGACATTACCCATTTTCCTGTTAAATTAGTGTGCATATTCTAAATTTGGCTTCTACTGTTCATGGGTTACCTGTTGAACTTTGTAAGTTCTGGGCTTTTACATTGTGTAAATATTTTCTAATGCTAAGCCTAAATTTTTTACCATTTTAAAACATGTTTTTATGTTTGTTTAAAAAAATCAATCACAAAAACAAAAAAAATATGTTGTGAGAAAAAGACCAAGAAAATGTAAAAAATATAACATAAAAAATAAAAAAAAAAATCTTGTTGAAAAAATAAAAAAAAAATAAAAAATCTTGTTGAAAAAATAAAAAAAAAAATAAAAATCTTGTTGAAAAAAGAAAAAAAAAAACAAATATCTTGTTGAAAAAAGAAAAAAAAAAAAAAAAATATAACATAAAAAAGGTTTGGATGTGCACTAGAATAAAAAATAATAATGTTTGCACAAATTAAACAATGTGTGGCTTCTTCTTTTTAAATACTACCAGTTTGACCAAAACATGTTGTGGTTCATTGACAAAGGGGCTTATTTACTAAACGCAAAACAAGTTTGCCACTATTAAAGATGTGCACTAGGACAACATATAAAACAGGCAAAATTAAAAGCAAAACCATACGAAAATACCAATATTTCAAACATCAATCACTGTATTTATTCTTTGTAAATCAAAAAGATGGTTTAAGGGTCTGCTGCCATTGCAATGGCCCCCCTACCATTAAAATAATGTAAATAACGGTCCCGCACTTGCTGGGCTGATTGTGGGGCGGAACCAAGACGGCGATTATCCAGCCCTGTCATGTTGCCTTCCACTCCGGCCTCAGGGCCGATTGGTAATGAGTATGTTCCCGAATGTTTGCGTAAATAATTGTGCATGACACAGCATGCAAGAATAATAGTATTCAGTTTGTACTCTGCCAGATGTAGGGATGTAAGGAGCAATCTGAAACGGTTGGCCATAATACCAAAGGCATTTTCCACAACCCGTCTTGCTCTGGCCAACCGATAATTAAAAATCCTCCTCTCAGGGGTGAGGGATCGTTGGGGAAATGGCCTCATCAGATGGTCACCCAGACCGAACGCCTCGTCGGCAATGAAAACGAAGGGGAGTCCCTCCACATTATCTTCATCTGGTGGCAGCTCCAGGCCACCAGTCTGGAGACGATGACCGAACTCCGTGTGGTTGAAGACTCCTCCGTCCGACATCCGGCCGTTTTTCCCCACATCCACATACAGAAAGTCATATTGTGCCGACACCACCGCCATCAACACGATACTATGGAACCCCTTATAATTCCAATAGTATGACCCCGAATGGGGTGGGGGCACAATTCGCACATGCTTCCCGTCAATCGCCCCTCCGCAGTTGGGAAAGTCCCAACGGGCAGCAAACTGGGAAGCCACAGTCTGCCATTCCTGTGGCGTGGAGGGACACTGTGAAGTCAAACACAAATATACAAATCGAATTAAAAACCAGGCAAAACACCTAACTAAATGCAACAAATTAACAAACAATTTGGAAGAACATATGTATTTATTTAGTAAGTCCTTGAAATAAAGCCAAAAGATTAAGGATAAGGGACAAATCTCTGATTGATGACCCCTCTGATGGCCCAGAGAAGATAATAATGGGGATGTGGGTGTGGAGTCATTAATTGTAAGGTCACACAATACACATGCAATTAATTAACGGGGTGTGTGGGGGGGGGGGGTTAATTACAAGCTAACCAAAACCACATGCTATTAATTATCAGGGGGTGTGGGGGGGGGGGGGGTTAATTACAAGCTAACCAAAACCACATGCTATTAATTATCAGGGGGTGTGGGGGGGGGTTAATTACAAGCTAACCAAAACCACATGCTATTAATTATCAGGGGGTGTGGGGGTGTGGGGGGGGGGGGGTTAATTACAAGCTAACCAAAACCACATGCTATTAATTATCAGGGGGTGTGGGGGGGGGGGTTAATTACAAGCTAACCAAAACCACATGCTATTAATTATCAGGGGGTGTGGGGGGGGGGGGTTAATTACAAGCTAACCAAAACCACATGCTATTAATTATCAGGGGGTGTGGGGGGGGGTTAATTACAAGCTAACCAAAACCACATGCTATTAATTATCAGGGGGTGTGGGGGGGGGGGTTAATTACAAGCTAACCAAAACCACATGCAATCAATTTAAAAATGAGGGTCAAGGGGGGTGAAAGGGGTGAAAGGGGGGGTGAGTAAAGCTGTACAATGGAGCTGGTAATATACATTTTTAACCAAAGAAAGTGACTAGGCTAGGGGTGTTTAGGGGGCCAAGCTTCCATGCTGGGGAGGTTGGTGCAAGCAAATATGCATGTGACCCACTAAATAATACATTCTTAAAGCTATTTCGATAAGTCAACCATAAAATACTAGACAAAAAACCAAAAAAAAAATAAAAAAGGAATAGGGGACATTCATAGAATAGTCCTATCATGGTAATTAGCTAATGATGACATTGATGCACTACATTAGCAAAAATACAAGACATAGGTAATTTTAAAAGAGAAGACTTACCTTAATGTATTCCTCCTGCAGGACGTGGATAATGGCAGAACAGGTCTCTGGAATAATGAGCCCCAGAGCCTGGGGGGAGATGCCTGTCGTGAACTTGAGGTCCTGCAAGCTTCTCCCCGTCGCCAAGTAACGCAACGTGGCGACTAGCCTCTGCTCCGCACTGATGGCTTGCCGCATGCAGGTATTCTGCCTGGTAATATAAGGGGACAGCGAAGCCAACAGACGGTGAAAAATGGGGTCCGTCATCCGGAGATAATTCCTGAAATCATCAGGATTATTCTCACGGATCTCACGGAGCAAAGGCATATGCGAGAATTGGTCACGCTGGCGCAACCAATTCTTGGTCCATGAACTCCTCCTCACCCTGTTCATGGACTGGGCTCGTGCCAAGGTGTTAACCGCAACACCGAGCCCCTGCACAGCACGAACTCGTTCCCGAGTACGTCCACACTCCATGGCTTCAAAACGGTCGGCTGATCAAACAAACAACTTAACAGAACGCACTGAAGAACAGCAAGGCCTATGAAGAACGACCTGAAAAACAGGAACGAGCGGACCAGAACGGCCTGAGAACAGGTAGGAACTGATCCACACGCACTGAAAGCCAGATACAAACCTCACAAGCACAAACTGAACGGCAGAAGCGAACGAATTAAGCAGAAGTCTGAGAAGCGCGAATCGTCTCTAACCAAACGTCAACTAACACGCGATACACACGAGATTAGCTGACGGGGCCCAAAGGGTGTCGTTTGGGATCTCGAGCTTCCTTTTTCTAGTCCCGTCGTACGTGCTGTACGTCATCGCGTGAACCGCCGGACTTTTTGCGTGATCGTGTGTGGTCAAGTCCGTTCGCTTTTTAGTCCAGCGTACCAAGCTGGAAAGTCCAGCGGATTGTCCGCTGGACTTAGGTCCGCCGGGAAAAGTCCCTTCGTGTGTACGCGGCATAAGTATAGCTACACTTAGTTTCATAATTAGTAAGGTTGAATAAAGACATCAGTCCATCCAGTTCAACCCGAGTGTCTACAATTGTCCCTATCCCTGTACATTGCACACTCATATTGGTCTCTACCCTCAAGGAGCCCACAATCCAAGGTCCCCATTCATATACTAGGGCCAATTTTTGGACAGAAGCCAATTAACCTACCTGCATGTCTTTGGATTGTTGGAGGAAACCAGAGTACCCGGAGGAAACCCACGCAGGCACAGGGAGAACATGCAAACTCCAGGCAGGTAGTGTCGTGGTTGGGATTTGAACCAGTGACCCTTCTTACTGCTAGGTGAGAGTGCTAACCACTACACCACTGTGCCGCCACTTAATTATATATATATTTTTTATTTTTTTACACATATGCCCAAAAGAAACATAGAGCCAAAGAAATATATACTATATATTTAAGTAAGGCCACTTTCTGTCTGTTATTATGAATATATATATTTTATAAAAAAATTACTCCCCTTTTAATACACCAGAAACTACTCACCATACACATCCGCTACTGAGGCTACAGGAGCATTCCAAGGGCAGGACCTGTTGGGAATCAGCCTTATGCCGCGTAAACACGATTGGAAATTCCACCAGCAAAAGTCCGATGCTCCATCGAACTTTTGAGAGCAGGTACTCAATTTTTCGGTCGAAAAAATTCCGATCGTCTGTACCAATTTCGACGTGCAAAATTCCTACGCATGCTCGGAAACAATTTGACACATGCTCGGATATATTGAACTTAATTTTCTCGGCTCGCCGTAAGTGTTGTAAGTCACTGCGTTCTTGACGGTCGAAAGTTCAGCAAACTTTTGTGCGACCGTGTGTATGCAAGCCAAGCTTGAGCGGAATTCCGTCGAAAAACATCCAAGATTTTCGTCGAAAAAAAATCCGCTCATGTGTACGCGGCATAAGGCTAACTAACGCTCTGAGCATCTAAATAGGGAAAGGGGAGGCGGACTCGCATGTCCCCCCTTCCCCGCTGCGCCCCCTGACGATTCCGTCCTAAGTGAGGGAAAGCCCACAGGGCTTTACCCACAAGAAAGATAGTGCCGCAAGCGTCAGCCACCTGCGCATGCGCTGAGCGGCCGGGAGCTCTACTCGGCCAATCGGGGGCTAACAGAGATCAGAATACCGCCCCTTCCACGGTGCTTTTGCACCCTGGCGCTCGCCGCACACGGGATGCCAGAGAAGACAGGAAAAACAGGACCAAGAGAAATATACAGGCACAGTATACAAAAAGGAAGCCCTTACTTGTCCCCAACATGGAAAGCCAGCTTAGCCCAATATGCAGGACTGCCGTGCTGCTGCTGCCCAAAAAGACCCTCAGAAGGGGCTCTTATAAGCACTGTTAGCAGCCCAAGATAGGGGACCGCATCTGGGAGAGGCTTGAACCCAGACAGAAGCTGCACATAGCAGAGGAAAAGACACGCACTTACACTATCCATCAGGTATGAGAAAAAAAAGGAGAATGCTATTGGGGGGTATGGTTGTCACTTTTATAATGTATTAACTATCCTGAGGGGAGGAGTCCAGGGCTGCATTTTTTTCGGGAGAAGTGATTTTAATAATTAAAACAATAAAAGTAAAATATTTATACCTTTACATTTTGTACCGGGGGGGGGGGGGGGGGGGGGGGGGGGGGGGGTGTCTATAGTATGCCTGTAAAGTAGTGCATGTTTCCCTTGTTTAGAACAGTCCCTAGACAAAATGACATTTCTTTTTTTTTTTTTTTTTTAATTCTTTATTTTTCCAAAATTTTTCATATACAATAAACAGTGAGTCAAAACTCCATATTACACATTTCATCACATCAGATTGCAAAGTTTTTTTTTTTTTTTTTTTTCCCTTCCCTCCCCCCCTCCCCGCCTTGCCTTGATGTACGTCGAGGTTTAACATTTTTATCCCTTTAATAAATGTGGGCCTCCTTCTACAATGTGTGAGGTACTTTTATCTCGTCAGTTCCAGGAAATACCTCCAAGAGCCCTTAAAGTTATTCCATTCTGTCCACTTATTTTCTATCTCGTGTTGTCCCTCTCCCTCCCCCTCGGGTGGCCCTGCGCCTTCAACTCTCTGCAATGCGTTGACTCCCATGATCCAATCCCGCAGGGACGGTCCCTCTGCTTCTCTCCATCTCTTTGGTATTAAGTCTTTGGCTACATTGAGAAAGACCGGGGTCAGCGACGCCCTATATTGTCTTAAAGGGGTCGTGGTGGCGTGAAACAGACACGTCCAGGGGTCATCTTGGACTACTACCCCAGTTATGATAAAGACTAAACCTATAACCCCTTCCCAGAACTGTTTGATGACTGGGCAGTCCCACCAGATGTGGGACATCGTGCCCCTGGTCTTACATCCCCTCCAGCACTCAGGAGACACTTCCGCCTGGAACCTACTGAGTCTGTCCGGGGTTAAATAATACCCGGAGAGACATTTATAATTTGTTTCCACTGTTTTTATTGAAAAAGAAGAGCTGTGTATTATCCGTAACATTTTTTCCACCCTCGTCATGCAGCAGGGTACTCCTGTTTCCTCTTCCCATTTTTTGACATATGGCGGTACGTCCGTGTCCTCTTTTATTAAAATTTTATATATTCTAGATATATTATTTTTTGTACTATCACGGAGGCTAAGCTTCTCGAGCGGGGTATAGTCATTCCCCTGGCGTATCGGGCGGGGAAGGCTCTCTAAAAAATGTTTCAATTGGGCATATTTCCAAATATCAATCACCATTAAATTTGTGTTAGTGGACAACTCGTGATATGAACATATCTTACCATTTTTGATTATATCTTTCACCTGTGCCCTTTTATCTTTAATCCAGTTCCCACCTACCTCGTATCTACCTGGTTCAAAAAGTGAATTATCTTTCAAATATATTAAAGAGGAATTAAATTTCCACTTCTTACTCTTATATAATTTATCCCATATATCTAAAGTAACCCGTGTTATCTTGTGTGCGCTGTTTCCTAGAAGTCTAAATTTAGGTGGATTCCATATATCGTGTCCTAAGTTCCTATTACTAATTATATTTTCTATACTTACCCACCTCTTGTCATTACCTTCCTTCACCCACTCCATTACCCGTGACAGTGATATTGCCTTGAAATATTTTTCGAAATCTGGGGAGGCTAACCCCCCCTGCTGCTTTCCCCTAGTCAGTATCCCGGCTGCAAGACGAGGTTTTTTATTTGACCAAATTAATTTGGAGATAATCTGTTTTAATTTTTTAAAGAACTCTTTGGGGATCTCTATTGGGAGCATCTGGAATTTATAGTTGATCCTAGGGGCCAAAATCATCTTTACTGCATTTACCCGACCGATCCAAGAAAGAGGTCGAAGGGACATTAGACCACATTCTTTTCTAATCTCATCAAGCAATGGGAGATAATTTATCAAAAAGATTTTTTTTAAGGAGTCTGCCAGCCTAATCCCCAGGTATCTGATGTCCTCTCTCCAGGGAAAATTAAATTCATCCTTAAGTAGCATGGCCTCATCCTTTTTTATATTAATATTCAGGATTTCTGACTTATTTACGTTAATTTTCAAATTTGAGACTATTCCATAGATTTTCAAGGTAGAAAGCAAAATTGGAAGGGTAATCCGCGGATTAGAGATGTAAAAGAGCACATCGTCAGCAAAGGCGGCTAACTTGTGCTCCTCCCCGCCTACTCTAATCCCGGTTATATCGGTGTTATTACGTATCAGAGACAGAAGGGGCTCCAGGGATAATACAAACAATAAAGGTGACAAAGGGCACCCCTGACGCGTACCGTTTCTCATCCTGAAGACATCCGAGGGAAGTCCATTAACTTTTACCGAGGCTTGAGGCCAGTTGTATAACATTTTAATCCACTTGAGCATCCTTGGGCCTACCCCCATGGACTCCAATGTTGCCATCATGAATCCCCAGTCTACCCTGTCAAACGCCTTCTCGGCGTCAATTGACAGGAGCAGACTGGGGATCCCCGACTGTTTGGCCGCATGGATCAGCAGCACCGACCGTACCCCGTTGTCCCGTCCTTCCCTCCCCGAGATGAACCCGACCTGGTCCGGGTGGACCAGCTCGGCCATTCTTTCTCTGAGTCTGTTAGCTAAGACTTTTGCAAAAAGCTTTGTGTCTGTGTTTAATAGGGCAATTGGGCGATAACTTGAGCACAGTGTTCTATCTTTGTCCTCCTTCAGTATCAGAGTAATTGAGGCCCGAAGGGACTCATCACCCAGTATACAGTCTACACCCAGCTGATTCCAGAGATGACACAGTTTAGGAACCAGAATCTCTTTATATTTCTTGTAATAGGTTATCGTGTAGCCATCGGGGCCCGGGCTTTTACCCGCCGGGGTGTCCTGTATAGCAACGAGGATTTCGGACTCAGTGATTGGTTTGTCCATAATATCTCTGTCGATCTCTGAAATGAGCGGTAATGAGCTGTTTTTCAAAAATTCTTTTCCATCCTCTCCTATACCCAATGTATACTGGCCCTTCTGTCTCACATCGTACAGCCCTTCATAGTATGCTCTAAATACTTCCCCTATTTCCTTAGAGGAGTTTACCATCTTGCCCTGTTTATTTTGGATTTTTTCAATATAGTTTATTTCTCTCTTTTTTTTGAGCATGTTTGATAAATACTTTCCAGATCTATTGCTTCCCAAATGCTTCTCTCTGTTAATTTTGTGGAACCCCACCCTGGCCTCCAGTTCTAGTACCGCCTTTAATTCTTCTCTTTTGTTGATCAACCTATGGAATATCTCTTGCTTTAGGTTTCCTTCCCCTTTATGTACTCTTTCAAGCTCCTGTATCTCCTCCGTCCTCCGTGTTTTTCTTTTTTTTTTTTTTTTTTCCCGTTCCTATTGCGATGAGGATCCCTCTTATATAGACCTTATGGGCCTCCCAGAGTGTCACTGGTGATATTTCTCCTGTGTCATTTTCTGTAAAAAAAAAACTCTATTTCATTTTTTATTATCTCTGATGTCTCTGCGTCAAAGACCAGAGACTCATTTAGGCGCCAAGAGAACGGGAGTCTAGAGAATTCAGGGATCCTCAGCATCATAGAAACCGGGGCATGATCCGACAGTGTTGTAATTTCAATCTGTGATGTAAGTACGTTCTCTAGCAGCTTATGGTCTATAAGGAAATAATCCAGGCGGGAGTGAGTCCCGTGGACGGGGGAAAAGAAAGTGAAATCCCTTTCTTTTGGGTGCAGCACCCTCCAAATATCAACCAACTGGTTTTGAAATATTTTTTGTTCAAGTTTTTTTAATTGAGCGCCATTTAGTCCCGTGCCCTAGATGTGGTGTCATAGGAAGGGTCCAAGCCCAAGTTGAGGTCCCCACCCAGAATCACCGCCCCCTTCTTGAACCTTGACAAAGGGCCAAGAACTCTAATCAGGAATTTGGCTGTATTGGTATTGGGGCAATATACATTAGCAAAAGTGAAAAATCTTTCCCCCAACCTGCCCTTCAAAAAAAGAAACCTGCCTTCCGGGTCTTCCAACCTTTCTGTTGCTATAAATTTCATAGTTTTTGCAAAGCCTATTGCCACACCCTTTGAGCCCCTCAAAGGGGAGTCTCCATAGTACCATGTCGGAAAGGTCTGCGAGTAGATTTTAGTGTTGCCTCCGCGGCAAAGGTGTGTTTCTTGCAGAAACACAATTCCCGCTTGAGATCTCTGGAGCTCTTTTAATATCTTAAATCTCTTTGTAGGGGAGATTATCCCTCTCACATTGTAGCTAAGGAGTTTTAATTCGGCATTTTGTATTTTCCCCGTACGGGTTGACCCATACTCTGAATTGTATCACCTCTTTTCTTTATTTTTCTGTATGCAAGGCCCCTCCCTCCCCTTCCCCTCTCCAACCCTCCTCCCTCCTTCCAACCCCCCCCCCCCTCCTCCCTCCCCCCCCCCCTCCCGGTCGTTTCCCGACCCTATGCGATCCACGGGGCATTCTATCAAGGAACCCCCTGACCGCCTTACTTGCCGGGGTGTAACTCCGTCACCACGGGACTGATCGGGTCCCCCCCCCTGGTAAAGAGGGGAGGGGGACCCAACCCGCAAGCCCGGGAACCCCCTCCCATGCCGAGCAAGCTCACCAACCCTCCCACCGCCCTCCCCCTCGCCCCCCCCACCAGGCCCCCATCTCCCGACCACAACACAAACAGATCCTCTGTGAAACACACTTTCCTTTCCTTCCCTTTTCTCCTCTCTCTCTCTCCCCCCTTTTCTCTTTCCTCCCTTTTTCCCTTTCCCTTCCTTCCCCCTTTTTTTTTCTTTTTTTTTTAATTTTTTATTTTTATTTAAATCAGGTCCTGCGTTCCCATTTCCCTTTAAAGACCTTTAGGGGACAATAATAGGGGCCACCACCCCCAGGGCCTGACAAAATGGCTGCAGATCGTCCAAAAATTTCATCCGAACAGTCCTCCCGGCTCTGGTTACAATCAATGATGTTGGAAACCCCCAGCTGTATTTGATATTTGCTGCTCTTAAAACTTCAAGTAGAGGTCTCAGCTGTCGCCTACGTGCTAGAGTTTTTGCCGAGAGATCCGGAAAAATCTGTAGATCTACCGATTCATATTTTAAGGGGGGACTCCCTCTTAATTTTGTCCAGATTTTATGTTTGTCTTCAAATGAGTGGAATTTAATAATAATATCTCTTGGGGTCTCTTCGCTCAGGCCTGTAGGTTTACGGATACGGTGTACTCTGTCGATTTTAAGGATCTCTCTTTCAGGTCTCCCCAAAAGGGGGTTAAAGAGTTGCTGCATTTTTAACATTAAATCTTCTCCTTGATGTTCCGGTAGGGATCTGATCCTGAGGTTCTGCCTCCTGCTCTGATTTTCTTGGTTTTCAATTTGATATTCTAGATCCCTGTGTTTGATCTCTATTCGGTTCACTTGAGTTTTGAGTTCTAAGATTTCTTGTGCTTGTATGACCGCCAGGTCCTCTATTTTCTCCACTCTATTTAGCAGTTGGCCCAAGTCAGCTCTTACATTTGTAATTTCATTTTTGATTACGCTCTCTAAATTAGAGAACATTTCTACTATCTCCGTCCTTGTGGGGATGAGGGCCAAACTCCCCCGCTCCGACAGTATACTGACCTCGTTGGCTCCCGCCGGGTCTCCATAAGCCCCTGAAAGATCGGACTGATCTGCTCTCTGTCGTTCAGGGTCTCGTTTTTTTTCCTTTGGGGCTTGCTGTTTTTTATCCATTTTTGGACTTTTTACACTAGTGTCCTTAAGATATTTTTGTATTGAGCTAGTGTTTAAGCTTTCTTTGGGTGTTTTAGCCTCCGCTCCCCTAAGGGATCTTCCTTTCATCTTTTTTTTTTCGATCTTTCCGATGGGCTCTGAGTAAGGCCTAGACCTTCGCCAGACCTACGCAACCTCCACGCTCACCCCACTTTCCACTCCTCTAAAATGTCTCTCAAGCATTCACCCCTTTTCCTGAATTCAATTGTCCCCGGGCCCCGTTCTTCGGTTTATTTCCAGTAACGAAGGTGGAGGAGTTACAAGGCCTTACGTTTCAGTCTAAAACCTGGAAATTACTCCATTTGGATCCGTCCCAGGGGGAACCCTAAGACTGAAGATTGTAGTCTAGACGGATGGGGCCCAGGAAGTAGGATTCAAACAACAATTTTTTCAGATACTCAGTTTAGCTTAACTGCTGATGTTTAAAACATATTTAGAAGGTAGTAAGAGGTAGGGAGGCGTCTAAGTTGAAAAGAAGAGAGAGCACCCTTCACTGGCTAGAGCGGGGTTGTGTATATCGACAGAGTATAGCTTTGTTCTGTAGGTTTGTTCATCTATAATATCTGCACATTTGTCGCCTCCTTATAGCTATTGTCCCTTATGTTGTCCAACTTCATGGCAGGAATGAAAGGCAATTTATACAGTTCTCATGCTTAATTGTTGGATTTATTCATTGTCTCTGTACAACAGTAGTTATCTTTCTGACACTTCCTCAATGAAAAACACAAATCTCGAGAAGAAAAAAAAGCATCCGTACCTGAGGAGGGGTCTGCCACCTCCCTCCCAGCCAGGGGCTGCTGGTTCTTCCCTTCTTTCCGGAGTAGGAGAGGAGATTGTGCTGTGGGGATGCCAGTAGTAGGAATGAGGAGTAGACACGTCTAAGGAGTGGTGGTGTGGAGAGGGAGGCCGTTTGCCGGGTCGTCAGGCCAATAGCTGGAAGATGGAAGATGGGCCCCGTTCCGTGGCGTGCTCCCGCCACCCGGGCCGTCGCTGCGGGACCGGGATCGTGAAGCCTGCTGCACCGCGGGACTCGATGGAAAACAGTCGGGATGAAATATCTACCAGCAGGTGGCAGGGTAGGGACGGTGGAGCCTCCTCTATCAAGGTGGCGTGGGCTCTCACTACCACGCCGTCTCCGCTCTCAAGCTCCAGCCGTCACAACAGGTAGCAGGGTATGGGCGGTGGAACCTCCTCTATCGAGGCGGCGTGGGCTCTCACTACCACGCCGTCTCCGCTCTCATGCTCCGGCCTTCCCGAGCCTCCGTCATGCCGCGATAGCGGGCCCCTCCCCCGGTGCTGACGTCTCACGTCTCACGTCAGCATCCCTCGACAAAATGACATTTCTAATGTCAAGTCTGGTGTGGATTTTAAGGGGAACCCCGCGCAAATTTTTTTTTTAAAAATGGCGTGGGTCCCCCCAAAAATCCATACCAGACCCTTATTCGAGCACGCAACCTGGCAGGCCACAGGAAAAGAGGGGAGGATGAGAGAGCACCCCCTCCCTCCTGAACCATGTTGTGGAAAATTTTATGAAGATGTATTTTTGTCATAAGAGTCCCCCAGTTTTCGTTCTATCCCAGCCTGCTCTAAAGAGCTGACTGGGACAGACTAACGCTGGTTGAGACCTGTTAAGTAGTGGATAACTTCCTGGGATTGGAAAGAGGTGTTTGCAGAGTGGGTGTATGTCTGCCGGCAGGGGAGGGCTGGAAGCCTTAGGCCTGGGGGGCAAGTCCAGTCAAGTGGCCCATAGAACCGGTGGTGGCAAAGTGATGGATCAGGAAAACAGTCTAAGGTTTTCCATGATCACAAAGGTGGGGGGAGGGGCAGGGAGGACAATGTGGCCCTCCAGGACCCGTGGAGGACCTGTACCACCATGGCCTCCAGGAACTAAAGTGCAAACAAGTCCCTGTATGAATCCCTCAGAGCTGAGGGCCTGACCCCCCCCAACTAGTGAGGGACTACAAGTCCAAGCATTACCGCCTGAGATTTAACTACCTTAGACCCGCGCTATAGCCAAATGACGGCTTCAGCGCGGGTCTATTGTGCCGGGACTACGTCTATTGACGTCGTCCCGGACACAAGCTGCCTGCGCGCCCCCTGAAGGGCGCGCGCGGCGCGCTCTGTGATCAGCGAGTGTGTGAGACTCGCTGGATCACAGATCCGAGTAAGGGGTCGATCCCGACCCCTTACCACGTGATCAGCTGCCAGCCAATGACAGCTGATCATGTAATCGTAACAGAGACGGTAATCGGCTTTTTTTCCTCCTGGGCAAAACGAAAAAGCTGATCACCGGCGGCAGTGAGAGGGACATCAGTCCCTCTCACTGCAATGTGCCAATCCATTGTGCCCACCAGGAGAAAAAAACGAAAAAGCTGATCACCGGCGGCAGTGAGAGGGACATCAGTCCCTCTCACTACAATGTGCCAATCCATTGTGCCCACCTTTGCCCCATTAAAGTGCCACCTACCAGTGCCCACAGTGCCATCTCTCAGTGCCCACAGTGCCACCTCTCAGTGCCCACAGTGCCATTTCTCAGTGCCCACAGTGCCAGTGCTGCACATCAGTGTCACCTGCCAGTGCTCATCTGTGTCACCTACCAGTGCTCATCTGTGTCACCTACCAGTGCCCATCAGTGCCACCTATCAGTGCCCATCAGTGTCATCCATCAGTGCCCATCAGTGTCATCCATCAGTGCCCATCCGTGCCACCCATCCGTGCCACCCATCCGTGCCCATCAGTGCCATATTTGCTGTCCCCATCAGTACCGACTTATCTGTCCCCACCAGTGCAGCCTATCAGTGCCCACCAGTGCAGCCTATCAGTGCCCACCAGTGCAGCCTATCAGCGCATATCAATGAAGCAGAAAAATGACCTGTTTGCAAAATTTTATAACAAACTATTAAACATGATTTTTTTATTTTATTTTTTATTTTCCATTTTTTTTTGTTTGTTTAGCAAAAAATAAAAACCCCAGCAGTGATTAAATACCACCAAAAGAAAGCTCTATTTGTGGGAAAAAAATGATAAAAATTTCATTTGGGTACAGTGTTGTATGACCGCGCAATTGTCATTCAAAGTGCGACAGCGCCGAAAGCTGAAAATTGGTCTGGTCACGAGGGGGGTTTAAGTGCAAAGTAATCAGGTGGTTAAGGATTTGACCCCCCCCCAACTAGTAAAGGACTACAAGTCCCAGCATGAACCCTGGCTGAGATTTAAGGATGTGATCTCCTCCTCTGCTGCCAGCTCACTCTCCCATGACACACATGCTCCACATTACACATATGTTCTAATTCATTCACTGCTCCCGACCTCACCTCAGGCAGTTTGACTCTGTAGAGGTGCTTCTGGCACAGTCAGTCAGTGACAGTTCCCTTCCCTCAGGCAGGCTCCAAGGTGCATGCTGCCGCACAGGAGAAGATGGAGGGAGGAGGTGGGTGGATAAAACACTAATAGGCGTGGAGGAGGCAGAAGATCCTCCTCCACTCTGAATGCTGGGGCCTCAGCCTCACTTTCCTCCTGGGGACTGTGACATCAATGGTTGCTAGAAGCCAGGCAATCCTAGCAACCACTGCAGACGATAGAGGCAAGCAGTGGAACAAACACATCTTGGCCGGCCGGGTCACTCTGTGAGTAAAGCTATGCTACACAGAGACACCGCTCCACATTTTCCTGCACAGCGAGAGAGAGAGACCCCGCTCATTTCCCTATATGCTAAAGGAATATATTCATGCACAACATGAATCTATCCCTGGCCGCCGCGACCACCCCCTATTTAGCCATCCGGCCCTTTTAAGACGCCGGATGCCTGGATTACAGTGGCGTAATAGGCTTCAAAATAGGGTGGACTCAGAGCGCAGAGCATTGCACTTGAAGCCCACCCAGGTGTATTAGAAAGGCAAATGAATATTTGCTTTTTTAACACTGAACCGGCTCTCCGCCAACCAGGATAGCGCAGGTCTAATACCCATCACCTGATTGGATGGAAGGTCTGGTGCTCCTATTGGGCATCTAGCAGGAGGAAAAGCATGGAGGACACGGGAGCCGCTGCCTGACCCGCTGCCCGTCCCACAGCTCACCGCCACCAAGATGCGGTCAGTGCCAGTCAGACAGCGAGCAGGCAGGTTAAATGCTGCTGGGGGTCACTATGGCTTCATTTTATGGGCACGGTGTGGCTGCATTTGATGGGCACGGTGAAGCTGTATTTGATGGGCACAGTGTGACTGCATTTGATGGGCACAGTGTGGCTGCATTTGATGGGCAGAGTGTGGCTGCATTTGGGCACAGTGTGGCTGCGTTTGATGGGCACAGTGTGGCTGAATTTGATGGGCACAGTGTGGCTGCATTTGATGGGCACAGTGTGGCTGCATTTGATGGGCACAGTGTGGCTGCATTTGATGAGCAGTGTGGCTGCATTTGATGGGCACAGTGTGGCTGCATTTGATGGGCACAGTGTGGCTGCATTTGATGGGCACAGTGTGGCTGCATTTGATGGGCACATTGTGGCTGCATTTGGGCGCAGTGAGGTTGCATTTGGTGGGCACAGTGTGGCTGCATTTGGGCACAGTAAGGTTGAATTTGATGGGCACAGTGTGGCTGCATTTGGGCGCAGTGAGGTTGCATTTGGTGGGCACAGTAAGGTTGCATTTGGGCACAGTAAGGTTGAATTTGATGGGCACAGTGTGGCTGCATTTGGGCACAGCGAGGTTGAATTTGATGGGCACAGTGAGGTTGAATTTGATGGGCACAGTGAGGTTGCATTTGGGCACAGTGAGGTTGAATTTGATGGGCACAGTGAGGTTGAATTTGATGGGCACAGTGAGGTTGCATTTGGGCACAGTGAGGTTGCATTTGGGCACAGTGAGGTTGAATTTGATGGGCACAGTGAGCTTGAATTTGATGGGCACAGTGAGGTTGCATTTGGGCACAGTGAGGTTGCATTTGGGCGCAGTGAGGTTGCATTTGGGCACAGTGAGGTTGCATTTGGGCACAGTGAGGTTGCATTTGATGGGCACAGTGAGGTTGCATTTGGTGGGCACAGTGTGGCTGCATTTGGTGGGCACAGTGTGACTGCATTTGGTGGGCACAGTGTGGCTGCATTTGATGGGCACAGTGTGGCTGCATTTGGGCACAATGTGGCTGCATTTGGGCACAGTGAGGTTGAATTTGATGTGCACAGTGAGGTTGCATTTGGTGGGCACAGTGTGGCTGCATTTGGGCACAGTGAGATTAAATTTGATGGGCACAGTGTGGCTACATATGGTGGGCACAGTGTGGCGGCATTTGGTGGGTACAGTGTGGCTGCATTTGGGAACAGTGAGGTTTAATTTGTTGGGCACAGTGTGGCTGCATTTGACTGGGGGGACATGCAGGAAGACAGTGAGATCACCAACACTGCAGCAGACCAGTGTGAGGTGTACACATCATAGTACATAGGACCAGGTACTGCACATGCTGCTGAAAGAAACCTCCTTATCTGCAGAGAGAGAGGGGGGGGAGAGGAATTTGGGAGGGAGGGGGGAGAGGCTGATCACAGCTCACTTACTTGGAAGGAAGGACCCAGCACGAGGCTCATTTATGATCATCACAGCGTCCCATACAAAACACTGTCTGCTCTGTTTAAATGTTCCCGCCCACACCTCCTATTCAGACACAGCACACGGGCTGGTCAGAGTGTGGGCGGGCACAGTGAGAGAGGGGGCTGGAGGAGGCAGAGCAGATCCACCCTCTTCCATTGGGCTGTGCTCACAATGGACACAGACTGTCAGCTCAGAAGCTGGGGAAGCACTGTGACAGGAGGACAGATGTCCGCTCACAGCTCAAACATTCCCACACGCTTCTGGGCTGTTATCCAGCCCTGTCAGCCTCTCTCCTAAGTCAACCGAGCAGTAACACTCAGCCAACTGCGGAACTGCACAGTTCCCAGCTGACAGCACATCAGCCTTTTTACAGGGAATCAGAGCGGCCCAGGGGGCAATTGCATCCCTGCCCCCCGGCCCAGCCCGCCCCTGTCTGCCGGCGAAGGGGCCCCTGTGCATTGCACAGACGTTCGTCCGGGGGGCATATGTTTGCTCTGCAAAGGTCTGTTGTGGGCAGATTGTCTCTGCTGTGTCCGATCAGCACATGCTGAGATTGGTAGCGTACATCTGCAGATAACCTTCCATCCACGGGGAAGGTTGCATAATCCAGGTATACATTGTTCTTTGGAACAATGTATAGTAAGGATTTCTAGCAACAGAATTGTAGTCATTGGTGATTGAATCATTTAGTCAGTTGGTGCATGTCGGTTTGCTAAGTCTATTTGAATGTATACATGTCTGTGATTGGTTCTTTTGAAGGAAAACGAGTGTCTGATTGTCTGTGTCTGTCCATTGTATTGTATTGCATTGTATTATATTGTTTCAAATCCTTATATGGTCATTCAATTTCCTGTGAGGTCAAAATCCTTTGTAAATCCTTTTGTTGTCTGTGAATAAAAAGAAGGAAGCTGGCACAGAGAAGGGGGCCGATGCTGAGATGATGACGTGAGACTGGTAATGTCTGTTACTGGGGAATGGGGAACCAAGGGAGACATACGATCGACACATTATATCTTTAGATTGAAGGGCGCTTATTAGCGCAAGAGTGTGGTGGAATATCCACAACAACCATACCAGGCCACATGCCCTCAACATGGGGAGGGTGCTTTGGGGTAGCCCCCAAAGCACCTTGTCCCCGTGTTGATGGGGACAAGGGCCTCATCCCCACAACCCTTGCCCGGTGGTTGTGGGGGTCTGCGGGTGGGGGGCTTATCGGAATCTGGAAGCCCGCTATAACAAGGGGACCCCCAGATCCCGGCCTCCCCCCTGTGTGAATGGGGGGAAAAAATGTACCCCTACCATTTCACAAAAGAAGTGTCAAAATGGTAAAAATTACAAGACACGGCTTGGGACAAGTCCTTTATTAAAAAATAAAAAAATAAAGCACCCTCCCCATGTTGAGGGCATGTGGCTGTGGTACGGTTCAGGAGGCGCTCTCTCGTCCCCCCTCTTTTCTTGCGGCCTGCCAAGTTGCGTGCTCGGATAAGGGTCTGGTATGGATTTTTGGGGGGACCCCCACGCCATTTTTTTTTTATTTTGGCGTGGGATTCCCATTAAAACCCATACCAGACCGGAAAGGGATGTTTTTTTCAATGACTTCTTTTATCTGTATTGCCGGGACCGACAATTCATTATAGCCATGAGTAGTTTTAAATTACTTTTTTTCCTTTAGAAATGTAATTTTGTGCAGGGACTGTTCTAAACACGGGAAACATGCGCCACTTTACAGGCATACTATAGACACCCCCAGGCATGAAATTTAAAGCAATATTTCACTTTTATTGTTTCACTGCTCCCGAAAAAACATCCGTTTTTAAAAGTTTTTTTGCACTGATACATGTCCCCTGGGGCAGGACCCAGGTCCCCAAACACTTTTTATGACAATACCATGCATATAAGCCTTTAAAATTAGCACTTTTGATTTCTCCCATAGACTTTTAAAGGGTGTTCCGAGGCTTTCGAATTTTCCGCGAACACCCTAATTCATCGCTATTCGGCGAACACCCGATGTTTGAGTCGAACTTACGTTCTCGACTCGAACATCGGCTCATCCCTATCCAAGACGGCCCATTTTGTTCCTCTTCCTGGTCTCCCTTCTGCCTTGGTTCCCATTTTTGTACGAGAGATTTTCTGTCTTCATGGTGTCCCTTCCCAGGCTTTTTTCGGACAGGGGTTTTCATTTTACTTCTTCCTTTTGGAGAGCCTTTTGCAAATCCCTCAACATTACCTTGGATTTTACCTCTTCTTACCATCCCCAATCCAATGGCCAGACTGAGAGGGTTAATCAGTAGTTGGAGGTCTTTCTTCGTACCTTGGTCTCGGCTCATTGCGATGATTGGGCATCGACTACTCCCGTGGGCACCCGAGTTCTCCCACAACAATCATGTCAACGTCAGTTCTCAGAAGACACCCTTTGTCACTGTTTATGGAAGACATCATCAGCTCCCTCTTCCTATGACCTGTTCTTCCGACATCCCAGCTTTGGCTACCGTTCAGGAATTATTCAATTTTATGTGGGTTGACGTTCCCCCAGAAAGCTGGCAACAAGTTTATGAGTTTTGCTGACCGTCGCAGGCATAAGCCGCCTTCTCTACAGCCAGGAGACAAAGTCTGGCTTTCTACCAGGAACATCAGACTCTGGGTTCCTTCTCTCAAGTTTTTCCCAAGATTCATTGGTCCTTACAATAAAAAATTCTAAGCTGAATCCTGTTTGTTTTAAACTCCAGATCCCTAAAAGCCTCAGGATCTGAAACTCCTTTCATGTATGCCTTCTGAAACCTTTAGTTTTCAATAAGTTCTCTCGTCCTCTCCCTACCTTGGCCCCAGTCTTTGAAGATGATCAGGAGTACGAGGTTAGTCAAATTTTGGATTCTCGCTGTCGATTCTCGTTTTTTTTCTCGATTCTCGATTCTCGTGTCTTTCAATATCTCGTGGATTGGAAAGGTTTCGGTCCTGAAGAGAGATCTTGGATTTCTGCGTCTTAAATCTTCACACCTCGTCTTCTGAGGAAGTTCCATTAAAAGTTCCCCTCCAAGCCTGGTCCCAAGTGGGGGAGAAGGAGGCCTCGTAAGAGAGGGAGGGGTACTGTCATGACCTTGCAGTAATACTTTCATGATCTGTCTGTCTCTTACCTGGTCTGTGTATCAGCCTTGAGGCTTGTACTCTCACACCTGAATGCTTAAGTAATCTTCCCTCCACCCTAGCCTCAACAGGAACCACTATTAAACACTGTATTCTCCAAGCCTGCCTTGCAATATTGTGTGTTTGGCTTCCTGTTTCCTGCTTGCCATGTGCTCTACGTTTGTCTCTGTTACCGATCTTGGCATGTTCCCAACTATTCCTGTCTGCTTGTGACCCTGACCTTTGGTGTGTTCTCGACTATCCCTGTTTGCCTGTGACCCTGACCTTTGGCGTGTTCTCTGTTATCCTTGTCTGCTAGTCGCCCCGAAATTTGGCTACCTCTTTACTATCCCTTGCTGTCCTGGGCTGCTGTTTCCTCTCCATCCTCCTGTAGCCTACCGTGAACGTGAGCTGGGAGACCCTGGGGGACTTGACCTGGAGCCAGTTGCAGCCCAGTCCATCCTCACCACTTGAGGCTCTGGTGAACACCTGCTGACTCTTAGACTCTGCGCCCTGTGGAATCTATGCTCTAGCTCCCTGTGGGATCCGTGTTGGTGATCTAGGGGACCTGCCTTCCTTAACCACCCCGAGTTCCATCCGCAGCAGTCAGCTTTAGGGTCCACTACCTTAGCGGGGCCCTCCTGACCCCAATGGGGTGCATCTGTCACCTGGTCTCAGGTGACCTGGCAAGTGTTATTCCCGGGCAATATGCTGGTGTAGTGGGCACACTTTAACAAGTGTGCTCTATATGTGGAAATTTATTTTTTTTCTCTCAGAACAGTAATGGGGTTCTGAGGGTTAATTGTACAGGTTAACTTTGGCATCAGTTTGGCTGGGCTGTACTAGGGTTCTGCCTGGTCATGGGTGCAGTGAGGTGCCCATGACAGGCTTAGAACCAGGCCTAGGAGGACGTCTTAATTATCAGTCTTCCCCGGAGCCAATCAGTGGGTGCGTCTGGCCCTGCTGTGTAGTCTGGGTAAGGGTACTTAAGGTGCTGAAGTCACGTGTTCAGGGTTCGGCCGCAGTCCTGCTTCTGGACTGGAGTAGCCCCGCGAGGGGTCCCGGGCCTAGGAGCGTTTGCCATCCCACAAGCATGGTCAGTTTGACTAGCCCCATAGACCCACATGGTCTGGGGCAGGTATCCATCTGTTCCCGAGTCTCGGAGCCGGTTAGCCCGAGGCCCAGTAACTGAAGGAGGATTCAAGGCGTCCTGGTGTGCTCTCAGTATTGGAGGGGCACCACAGCTCATCCAAGCGAGCGGGGGAGGACTCTTCGGAGGAGGGCCAACAAGCTGGCATCTCAGTAAGAGCCTGGAAGCTGAGTTGCATGGACACTACAGAATCCACATTTTCCCAGTACTGCCAAGGAGACAGATAAAGTTCCAGGTACTGTGTGAAAGGTTCTTTTTCACCTTCAGTTGCAAGTTCAATTTGTGTCAGAGACTTTTGCAAGTTTCCAGATCACATTGTCAGTTGCTATACCTCTGGCTAGAGGTCTTTCTGACTTTGAAGTACCCTGCTGCGAGTGGCTACTCTCTGGGTTGATTAGAGACATTCTGTGTGATGTCAGCAGTTCAAGGTGCCTGAGTTTCTTCACCCTTGCCCTCTATTCCTATTTGAGACTGTGTTATGTTGGATGTTACCACTGCAGAATAAAAACCTTCAAAAGGACTTTTTATGTGTCAGCATCCAAAGTTGTTGGGTACTAACCCTGGGAACCCCTGAACATTCATCGACAAGCCACGAGGAGGTAACTGTTAAGCCCAAAAGTCAAGGCCGCCCCTCTGCGGGTTATGGCCGCTACACTGGTTATATGAGAATATGGCCGTTGTATGCGGTTTATATGAGAATATGACCGTTGTGGTGGTCAACCATACTGCAGGTATCATTGATTCAGGAATAAAAACACTTCCATCCATTATCCCAATAACATTTAGGCAAAAGCTCTATTGCAATCTGTTTATAAGAATATATCATGTCCTTTGTATTCTGGTGTCTCATGAAATGACACTTGTGACCTGGCAGATGACAAACTTCTATTTATGAATCTCTCCTTGAAGATAGTTTGACTTTCCCATTGAGAACTTACATCCTTAGTTTATTAAAACTTGCTTGATTAGGTAGTGGTCCCTGATATGACTGGGTCCTTTGCACATAGCAAGCACAATGATTTAATATACAGTGCCTTGCAAAAGTATAAACCCCTCTTGTCTTTTTACCTATTTTGTTACATTACAGCCTTTAGTTCAATGTTTTTTTTTAATCTGATTTATATGTGATGGATCAGAACACAATAGTCTAAGTTGGTGAGGTAAAATTAGAAAAATATATACATAAAACTATTTTTCAGAAATAAAAAACTGATAATTGGCACGTGCGTATGTATTCACCCCCTTTGTTATGAAGTCCATAAAAAGCTCTTCAGAAGTCACATAATTAGTGAAATGATGTCCACCGGTGTGCAATCTAAGTGTCACATGATCTGTCATTACATATACACACCTTTTTGAAAGGCCCCAGAGGCTGCAACACCTAAGCATGAGGCACCACTAACCAAACACTGCCATGAATACCAAGGAACTCTCAAAAAAGTAAGGGACAATGTTGTTGAGAAGTACAAGTCAGGGTTAGGTTATAAAAAAAAATCTTTGATGATCCCTAGGAGCACCATCAAATCTATCATAACCAAATGGAAAGAACATGGCACAACAGCAAACCTGCAGAGAGACAGCCGCACACCAAAACTCACAGACCGGGCAAGGAAGGCATTAATCAGAAGGGCAGCACAGAGACCTAAGGTAACCCTGGAGGAGCTGCAGTGTTCCACATCGGAGGCTGGAGTATCTGTACATAGGACGATAATAAGCCATACGCTCCATAGAGTTGGGCTTTATGGCAGAGTGACCAGAAGAAAGCCATTACTTTCAGCAAAAAACAAAATGGCACGTTTTTGAGTTTGCGAAAAGGCATGTGGGAGACTCCCAAAATGTATGGAGGAAGGTGCTCTGGTCTGATGAGATTAAAATGGAACTTTTTGGCTATCAAAGAAAAAGCTATGTCTGGCGCAAACCCAACAAATCACATCACCCAAAGAACACCATCCCCACAGTGAAACATGGTGGTGGCAGCATCATGCTGTGGGGATGTTTTTCAGCAGTCGGGACTGGGAAACTGGTCAGAGTTGAGGGAAAGATGGATGGTGCTAAATACAGGGATATTCTTGGGCAAAACCTGTACCACTCTGTGTGTGATTTGACGCTAGGACGGAGGTTCACCTTCCAGCAGGACAATGACCCCAAACACACTGCTAAAGCAACACTTGAGTGGTTTAAGGGGAAACATGTAAATGTGTTGGAATGGACTTTTTCTGTTATTTTGTCCTATTTGTTGTTTGCTTCACAATAAAAAAAAAAAAAAAAAATCTTCAAAGTTGTGGGCCTGTTCTGTAAATTAAATGATGCAGATCCTCAAACAATCCATGTTAATTCCAGTTTGTGAGGCAACAAAACACAAAAAATGCCAAATTAATGTAAATTAATTTAATGTAAATTAAATTGAGATAGTGAAACTGTACTTTTCAGAAATAAAAGCTCCATTAACCAAGCAGTTTGATTTAAATAATTTATTCATTGAAAACTGTATCAATGACAGGCTTCCTAAATAAGACACCTTTATACTAGAAAACATAAAACATACAGTATCTCACAAAACAGAGTACACCCCTCACATGTTTGTAAATATTTTATTATAACTTTTCATGTGACAACACTGAAGAAATTACCCTTTGCTACAATGTAAAGTAGTGAGTGTACAGCGTGTATAACGGTGTAAATTCGCTGTCCCCTCCAAAATAACTCAAAACACAGCATTTAATGTCTAAAATGCTGGCAACAAAAGTAAGTACCCCTTCTAAGTGAAAATGTCCAAATTGGGCCAAAGTGTCAATATTTTGTGTGGCCACCATTATTTTCAAGCTTTGCCTTAACCCTCTTGGGCATGGAGTTCACCAGAGCTTCACAGGTTGCCACTGGACTCCTCTTCCACTCCTCCATGAAGACATCACAGAGCTGGTGGATGTTAGAGACCTTGTGCTCCTCCACCTTTCGTTTGAGGATGCCCCACAGATGCTTAATATGGTTTAGGTCTGGAGACATGCTTGGCCAGTCCATCAACTTTATCCTCCGCTTCTTTAGCAAGGTAGTGGTCATCTTGGAGGTGTGTTTGGGGTCGCTATCATGTTGGAATATTACCCTGCAGCCCAGTCTCTGAAGGGAGGGGATCATGTTCTGCTTCAGTATGTCACAGTAAATGTTGGCATTCATGGTTCCCTCAATGAACTGTAGCTCTCCAGTGGTGGCAGCACTCATGCAGCACCAGACCATGACACTCCCACTACCATGCATGACTGTAGGCAAGACACATCTGTCTTTGTACTCCTCACCTGGCTGCCGCCACACATGTTTGACACCATCTGAACCAAGTAAGTTTATCTTGGTCTCATCAGGCACCAGGACATGGTTCCAGTAATCCATGTCCTTAGTCTGCTTGTCTTCAGAAAGCTGTTTGCAGGCTTTCTTGTGCATCATCTTTAGAAGAGGCTTCCTTCTGGGGTGACAGCCATGCAGACCAATTTGATGCAGTGTGTGTCGTATGGTCTGAGCACTGACAGGCTGACCCGCCACCCCTTCAACCTCTGCAGCAATGCTGGCAGCACTCATACGTCTATTTATTTCCCAAAGACAACCTCTGGATATGATGCTAAGCAGGTACACTCAACTTCTTTGGGTGACCATGGCGAGGTCTGTTCTGAGTGGAACCTTTCCTGTTAAACCGCTGTATGGTCTTGACCACCATGCTGCAGCTCAGTTTCAGGGTCTTGACAATCTTCTTATAGCCTAGGCCATCTTTATGTAAAGCAACAATTTTTTTTTTCAGATCCTCAGAGAGTTCTTTGCCATGAGGTGCCATGTTGAACTTCCAGTTACCAGTATGAGAGCGTGAGAGCAATAACACCAAATTTAACACACCTGCTCCCCATTCACACCTGAGACCTTGTAACACTAACGAGTCACATGACAACAGGGAGGGAAAATGGCTAATTGGGCCCAATTTCGACATTTTCACCTAGGGGTGTACTCACTTTTGTTGCCGGCGGTTTAGACATTAACCACTTGCCGCCCACCATATAGCAGAATGACTTCATATGACGTGATCAGGATATTGAGCCGCTGCGCTCCACCGGGGGCGCACATCGCGTCGATCGTTGTTGCGCTGTGTCAGTCTGACACCCCGCAACACCGATCTAGGTAAAGAGTCTCTGACGGAGACTCTTTACCACGTGATCAGCCGTGTCCAATCACGGCTGATCACGATGTAAATAGGAAGAGCCGGTGATCTCACAGACACGAGTAGAGGAGAGCCGATCGGCGGCTCTCCTGACAGAGGGGGGTCTGTGCTGATTGTTTATCAGCGCAGCCCCCCCTCGGATCCCGCCGAGAACCACAAGAATGCCACCCAGGACCACCAGGATGGCCATCCACACTGGACCACCAGGTATGCCCCCCTAGACCCCCAGGGAAATGCACATCTGTGCCTAGGCAGCTGCCAATCAGTGCCCACTGACAATGCCTGCCACTGCCACCAGAGATGCCCATCAGTGCCCATCAGTGCCATGTATCAGTGGCGCCTATCAGTGCCCAGCAGTGCCCAGTAGTGCCGCCTATCAGTGCCACCCATAAGTAGCCTTCCAGTGCCCATCAGTGTCGCCCATCAGTGCCCACCAGTGCCACCCATGAGTGCCCACCAGTGCCGCCTACCAATGCCCATCAGTGCTGCATATCAGTGCCACATACCAGTGCCCATCAGTGCCCCATATCAGTGCCCATCATCGGTGCCTGTCAGTGTCCGCTCATTGGTGCCACCTCCTCGGTGCCGCCATATCAGTGCCCATCAGTGAAATTGAAAACTTATTTACAAAATTTTATAACAGAAACAAAAGCAAAACTTTTATTTTTTTCAAAATTTTCGGTCTAGCAAAAAGTAAAAACCACAGGGGTGATCAAATACCACCAAAAGAAAGCTCTATTTGTGGGAACAAAATGATAAAAATGTAGTTTGGGTACAGTGTTGCATGACCGCGCAATTGTCATTCAAAGTGCGACAGCACAGAAAGCTCAAAATTGTCCTGGGCAGGAAGCTGTATAAGTGCCCTGTATTGAAGTGGTTAATGGCTGTGTGTGGAGTTATTTTGAGGGGACAGCAAATTTGCACTGTTATACAAGCTGTACACTCACTACTTTACATTGTAGCAAAGTGTCATTTCTTCAGTGTTGTCACATGAAGATATAATAACATATTTACAAAAATGTGAGGGGTGTACTCACTTTTGTGAGATATTGTATAACAGTGGCCATCAACCCTGTCCTCAGGACCCACTAACAGGCCAGGTTTGCAAGATAACTGAAATACATCACAGGTGATATCATTTGCTGCTCAGTGATTGCAGTATTCTAGTCTGCATCTCCCCAAGGTAATACATAAAACCTGGCCTGTTAGTGGGCCCTGAGGACAGGGTTGATGACCACTGCTGTATAACATGTACAAAACATTGTTAAAAGCATTATGGGTATTGGCCACAAGATGGCAGTACTACTTATTTAACTTTTTGTTAAATAAACCTCTACTTTATCATCAAACAACCATTGAAATTGCACTGAAAGTGCACTTGGAAGTGCAGTCGCTGTAAATCTAAGGGGGAATCTGAAATAAGGGGAAGCTCTGCTGATTTTATCATCCAATCATGTGCAAGCTAAGATGTTGTTTTTTATTTCCCCTGCACTGTAGTGCAAAGTGGATTTGCCTTTTGTAAATGTAGCACTAACCCCCCGAAGGAGCTGCTGGTTATTTTTGGGCTTACCGTTACCTTCTTGACCTTGTGTGCGTCTAGGGGTTTCCCGAGGTAGATGGCCCAACAAACTGCAGAGACTGACACTGGATCCACTTTAGGGATTTTTATTTGCAAAACGTTGAACAGAACACAGTCTCTCAGTAGGGAATAGAGGGTATGGGTAGGAAAGCTCAGGTACTGCTGACACTTGAATGTCTCTCTCTATGCAATCCAGGGAATAGCCATTTGCAACTGGATATTACAACTATCGGATAAATCCCCTTTTGGTGAATTTAGCGCAACCGACAGGTGATTCAGATAAAGCAAAGTCTCTGCCACAGACTTGGTTGTAGAACTTTAGAATGAAAAGTCTCTGCCACAGACTTGGTTGAAACTGAAGGATGAAATTATAGAACTCTCACACGGTACCAGTATCTTGCAGCCGGTCCGGCGATACCTTATAAGTGTGGATTCACCTGGTGTCTTTTCCAGCTTAGCTTCCAGGCTCTTGCTGAGCAGCCAGCCTTGTGCATGGCCCTCTTCTGAAGAGTCCTCCCCTGGTTGCGTTTTCAGTTGCTGGGCCTCTCCAAAACCGAGACGGCACCACCCCACCTTGGAACCCTCCTTCCAGATACTGTGCCTCGGGCTAGCCAGCCCCGAGACTCGGAAACGCACTCCAGGCCATGAGGGCCTCTGGGGGCTGGTCAGGAGGACCAGGACCAGGCAGTCAGAAAGAATTCTCTGGACCGGAACCCCGAATCACATGACCTCAATACCTTAAAGTGGTGTTGCCACCCAAAAAAAAAAAAATTGGCTTAAAAATCATAAAAAAAATGTAAAAAAATAATTGGAAATTTTTTATTTTTTTACTCACCTCTAAATGCCTGTTGCTAGGGGGTCCCTCGTAGTCTGCCACCTTCAGTGCCCTAGCACTGACATCACTTCCCCTCGGCGCCGCACAGTCATCTGGGACCTGTCACGTGTCCCAGATGACTGAGCATCCAATCACGGCGGACGGCGCCGCACGCGCATGCGCAGTGGGTGCCCAGCTGTGAAGCCACAGCCGGGTGCCCACATTAAGAATGCCGGCGCCGCGAGCGGAGCAGGGAACGGGGGGGGGCCTCGTTCCCCCGCATCGCTGGACCCTGGGACAGGTAAGTGTTCAATAATTAAAAGTCAGCAGCTGCAGAATTTGCTTGTTTGTGGGCCCTTCTCTTTAAGTACCCTTTCCCAGAACACACAGCAAGACAACACACCCACTGGTTCAAAAAGATTGGCACCCAATGCGTCCAACCGCACTGCGTTCCAATGCCTGCCAAAGGTGTCACCCACACCTATGGCCAAGCAGAACACAATACAGTCCAGCCAAACTGATACTGAGACCATAATTTACTACAATAAAGAAAAGTTTAGGCCTAGTGTGCATATACACGGCCAATACCCCTAAGGGATGTTTGAGAGACTCGATAGACACATACAAAAGTATATGCAATTCAGGGTATATTTATTAAAGACTGTACAAAAGAGTGCACACATTGACAGTATAGGGACTGTCAAGGAGAGCATACATGGGTCATACTCAAGTAAACAGTGTCAGACATAGATACAAAATATATGTATATCTCTATCATAAAGAGGTTATGGACTTGCAATACATGTAGAGTCTAGGAAAACGCTGACATGTTTCGGACTTTTGTCCTTTTTCATAGGCGGATTTGTATCCTGTTCTTTCACATCTAATAATGTGAGCAAATGAATATTAGTACAATGGGTACAGTGGTACAAATAGTCAGAGAAAAATGCATATTACAATGCCATAAAATTTATCAAGCAAAATAGTATGTTATGAGTGTGGTACTCACATGCAGAAGGAAAAACCCCTTCGATTTGTGGTACAGTTGGGGACCGATTGAGGATCTCATGAATCAAATGTGTGCAGTGAAATGCTGCGGGTACTGTTAAAAGCATATAAAGCTGCCATATAGGTGGGTGGCGAACTGCCAGGGACTCCAAAAGCTCCAAGGCCTCATATAAGAAACAGGCGTATAGCCTGTATCTTATTAGCGTGTAGCCAATAAAAGAAAGAGGCTGTAGAAATATAAAATGTAGGGTATCAGTATAAGACAAGACCAAATATAAGGCCTAGAAAGTAGCTAATAAGTAAAGGTTGTAGTTTATCTGTATGTAATACAGCGTATGGTGTTGTATCCCCAGGTAACGACAGATATCAGAAGGCATGTCTAGGGCCGCTGATTCCGGCTATTTATAATAGGGGAAATGGTGATGAATCAGCTGTGTAAAGGCGCCAACGTATGATGCGCCTATGGCGCTGAAAAATGATTGGCCAGAGCAGGGGGGCAGCAGCATGTCAAAGCTGCGTATTGTCCCACTGAGTGAGACCTCTGACGTACAGGCGCTGGGCGCGGGCACGTCCAGTGGGCGGAGCCGCGTCCAGCGCCATGACGTCACCGACGGGGGCGGAAGTTCTCCTGTCTGTCAGCGCTCCAGGATGGAGCGCAAACAGGAAGGCGTCAATGGTGAGGGCGCCTAGGGAGATCTTGACAGGCGCATGCGTGAGAGGAAAACAGGCACATGCGCAATGTCTTACCCGCGCCGGGCAGCATTAAATTGGAGAAACTATAAGCAAGCCAGTGTAAAAGAACATTCAAAGAGTATTTGTAATAACAAAGATTACAATAATTGTACAGTGGGGGTATTATTCAATCATGCATGTGGGTCCACAGCCATTATCTGTATGTTGCACTTATCTGTAAAGACAGAAATGGGAGACATACATATTTATTTAGGCAAATACATAGCCAAGGAGCATAAATAGGACAGTGTAACATATTAGAATATACAGATATAAATATGTGCATATATTCAAGAATAATAAAGTACAAACTTATGAAATATGCTGGTTGTGTATATGTGAGAAACTATAAGTCCAATTCGCAGACCCCAGATTGAAACCCTTCAAGATAGGGTTTAAAATTAAAGGCCTCGTTGAGGCCAGGGGGCGAGGTGGCATTGAGGTGGAAGATCCATCTCAGTTCACTCTGTAATAAGGCTTTGTTGTAATCACCTCCATGATTAGGTGGAGGGATATGGTCTAAAGCTTTAAACAGAATTTTCGGAGTATGATCTGGATGCAGTAGCTCACAGTGTCGTCCAATGGGGAAATCAGGGTCATTTTTATTTGAACTGAGTAAGTGACGGTATATAAGTTTCCAGAAGGGTAATTTGGTCTTTCCCACATAGAAACATCCGCATTCACATTCCAGAAGGTACACTATGCCGATTGAACGACAATTGACATAGTGTTGAGGAAAAAATTGTTGACCGTTAGGTAAGAGATTATTAGTGGTGGGTTTACAGAGATATCTGCAATATTTGCAATTACAGCAGGGAAAGGTACCCACGAGTTTGGTATGAGATTTGGTAGTATCAGTATATTAACTTTTAATAAGTTTGTCCCTAAGGGAAGGGGCACGTCTAAATGTGAGTAGGGGGCGTGTGGGGACAAATGGTGAAAGAGAGTTGTCAGTAGCCAGTATATGCCAGTATCGAGAGAGTATGTCTGTTATTTGACAATGTTGTTGGCAATAAGTAGTTATAATTCTAAGGGGAGAACATGTGTCCTTCGAAGTAGAAGTAGAGAGTAATGCCAATCGTGATTAGGATTTTGCTTTTTTTATATGCATCCTTAAGGATCTTATTGGTGTACCCACGTGCTCAGAGTCTATTGCGCAAAACGGAGGCCTCGTGTTCAAAGGAGGTCTCCGTGGAGCAATTGCGGCGAGCACGATGGTACTGGGCAAAAGGAATCAAATTTAAGAGTGGTTGTGGATGGAAACTAGAGGCAGTAAGAATGGTGTTACCAGCTGTGGGTTTTCTAAACAAGTGACTATGTATATGTCCATTATGGTCCTTCGTCAGTGTGAGATCCAAAAATGAAATAGAGGTCACACTGTAGGTCATAGTGAACTTCAAATTTAACGAATTTGAGGAGTTAAGGTAATTAAAAAATTGGTGTAATAACTCGACTGGACCCTGCCACAAGAGCAGGATATCATCGATATAGCGACGAAATATTGCTATATGTTGAGTATATATACTCGCAGATTGATCCAAAAATAATAACCGTTCCCATTCCCCCAAGTACAGGTTTGCGTACGCCGGTGCACAAAAAGTGCCCATGTACTTGGAGGTAGGTGGACCCATTAAAGGAAAAAAAGTTATGAGTGAGTATGAATTGTAAGGCCTTAATAATAAAGGTAGACAACTCAGGAGGATACATAGAAACAGTTGATAGTGTGTGTTGAATAGCGGATAGTCCCAATGAGTGAGGGATGGAACTGTATAGGGCCTCCACGTCGATGGCAACCAAGATGGTGTCGCCATCGACGTGGAGGCCCGACAAACCCTGTAGTAGATGTGTCGTATCTCGTATATATGAAGGTAAAGAAAGGACTAGAGGCTGTAGAAGCTTGTCAATATATCTACTAATTTACTACAATTAACCCTAAAACCCAACTATGGTCTTAGGAACATTTAAATTGACAAAAACATAGCGCGTGCTATTCAGGAGCCCGGCGCTACATAAATAACCCCCTAAATTAACTTAGTGAGATATGAAATTTGGCCACAAGATGGCATTATCACTCATTCAAGAGCATGCTAAACCGTTCACCACTATGCCTTATCTGTATGCATTTGACTTAAGTGGAAAACATGATGACAATCAGCTTAATTGAAGTCCGAACTAGGAAGATAAAAGGAGCATTTGCATAAACCCTCCCTATTCTGAAGAAGGCCTCTGATTGGAGGACGAAATGCGTCAATCAAGTGACGTCATCACATTATTCAATCCGGCAATGGAACCCACACACAAGCCGCAAGACTTTAAGATAGGTTGGCCGGCCTGCTCTGTCTTCATCACAATACTGGGCACTGACAAAAGGATTGTAACCACTATTACCTAGAAAAAACTCTTTTGCAGCAACTTTATGTGAGGATAACTCTGAAGGATTGAAACACAGCTCCGTGGCCATCATCCAACAGATCCAATCATTGGTTCCTCGCTTCATTGAAACAGCGTAATAGTGAGTACTTTTTGAAAGGAAAAATGTAGATTATCTAGGGGTCTGACAAGGTGTACTTTTCAATTCCCCCCAGGCCTGTGAGATTCGCTCTTTGAGACACAATGAAACATATAGCAATGTCCGAGCAAATCTAATCTTTATTCTTGGGTGTGAATATTTAAAGGGGCTTTCAGAAAGTACCGCCCTTTGACAAATTATCCAATCATATACAGAGACATACAAGTACAGTCTATGACAAAGTGAAACTAATTATTTCTAAAATATCACGTGCTTTACAAGAAACTAAACTCAAGAGAAGATAGCAGTATTATGGAAAAACTAAACTTGATTAGCAAGACTTGAGCATATCTATTTGTGAAATGGATGTTAGAGAGACACAAAATGGAAACTGACTATAATACAAAGACGTAGTTAAGCTAAATATCCCTTCAATCCCCTCTTAGATCATATAAGATGATCTCTACATTCTATGTTGTGTTTTAATACTTCTTTGGGGTTGGGGCATAGATTGCCTGATGACTCTTCAAGTATGTCATGTAAGATAGAACCTTATCATCAGGAGATTGAAGGCGTGCAATTATGCAAGTGCAACACTTAAAGCAGAGGTAAAGAATCAGAGCAAGGATAAATATCCTAACAAGGACAATGTCTTTTAACCATGAAAATATACCTCCAAGCCCAAATCCCACATTGGCAAATGGGCTCCATGTTTTAGCAATGTCCCTAGCTTCCTGCTGGAGCTGGCCTCTAGGGGATGTCCCCTTTTATAATCCCCTACCACTCCCATGACAGATAACAAGGATGCAAGTTAACACCCTCTCTTAACATGGAGGGGCACCCAGGGATAACACACTTTCCCACAACATACATAGATACTTTGTCCCAGTGCAAAAGGTCTCTTAGCGACAAACTCATGAGTGTACTTGTCCTGTGTTGCGATTTATAAATTAGTGTAATATAGCACCTACATTTTTAGAGAAAAAGGAAAAGTTATGCAAAGTACAGTTTAACCCTGGGTCAGATAGTTGAAACAGTGAGCAGGCAGGGGCAGAGACTCTGGATTCGCACATGGAGATGTTAAATATTGACCTACTGCAGAAAGAGGGGTTAGTCTGTGACTCATTCTCTAAATTAAAACACCAATCAGGGGAATGACTTCTACCTGCTATTGGAAAGGTAACAATGTTGTTTATGTACAGAGTGGATATGTTAGTCGGGAATACAGGAGGAGTCTCGTTGAGAAAGGAGGAAATATTTAAAGGTACAGCCAAAAGGGCAATTCGGGCAGTGCTAGGATGTAATATGCTACATATCCAACATTCTTCATACCCTGATTTTTTAGCATAAGCATACTTAAATTTTAGCAAAAGCATCTTATCAGTAAAGCTATCTCCAATCTCTCTCTTGGTTCTAGCTTGTGTCAATGTAATGTTCTCTTGTGTGTGTGTGTGTGTGTATTCCCACAGATACTTTTAATTGCACCCAAATCTTCAGGGTGGTAGATACAGTTAGTGGTGATCCAGGTGGGTAGGAACACTGTCAGAGATATCAGGATCAGTGGGCAGAATGCCTTGCCAGAAGTCTGTGGTGAAATAAGCAAGGTCATCTTCATCTTAAGCAAGGTCACCAGGAACTCCTCCTTCTGCTTGGACCTCTGCTTGAGGGCCTCCTGTATCCAAGATCTCCTTCCTGCTCTTGGGGCTTTGGGCAACCTTTTTCACTCTGTTGGCATGGATCCAGGACTGGCAATTTTCCACTAGGATGGCTGTTCTGGTCACTGCAACCACTGTGGTAGGAGGTCCAAAGGGATACTCTTGCTTCTTACTTCTGTTCAGCTGTTGGACCACCACGGTGTCTCCCAATTTGAAGGGGTGAGTAGCTTCCTGTGAAGAAAAAGAAGAGGTGCGAGCAACATTTCTCTCAACTGTTTACAATGTTCCAACCAATTACCTTACATATTATTCCTGTAATAAGTCTAAATCTCCCTTTTCTATCATTAAATGTGCTATGGCCCATGGGGTGGGGAAAGGTCGACCCATTAAGACATCAAAAGGTGAATACACTGTTGTCTTGGAATGGGTCATTCTTATTTCTGCCAGGACTGCTGGGAGGACCTTCTTCCAGTTGGCAAAGGTTCCTCCTGTGGTCTTTCTTATTTTGTCTTTTATTGTTCTGTTCATTCTTTCTACTATTCCTGAGCTTTGAGGGTGTCAGGGAATGTGAAACTTCCGTTCTATCTTGAGAGTTTTTTTAACAAGTCCTGCCAGACCCTTGATACAAATGCAGGTCCATTGTCTGAGTTTATAAGCTAAGAAGTGGGCATCCCTATCGAGGAATGATTTCCTGAACAAGGATCCTCACTACTGTTTGTGCATCTTCTTTTGTGGTTACAAAAAGTTCAACTCATCTTGAGAACTTGTCCACAATTTCCAAAAGATATTCCTGTCTTTTGCCTAGTTTGGGTATGTGTGTGAAGTCAATCTGCAAATGTGTAAAAGGAGTTGTTGGATATATCAGGTGTTCATGTTCGGCCTTGTGTGGGTTGTTCCTGATACATGTGATGCATCTTGCTACATAAAATCGGCCAGGAAAGTTCTGTAATGTAAAAGTCTTTCTCCAATAGTTCACAAGTGGCTTTCCAGCCTCTGTGACCTATTCCATGGAACTGGGAAATAAAAAGTGATGCATTAGCTACTAGTATACAAGGCTTCCCCTCTTTGCAGAGAAGTCCAGTCTTTGGATCTTTCTGCACACCTATTTTGTCCCAATCTCTGAGATCAGCTTCTTCTGCACATCCCTGCAAATCTGAAAGAACCTGATCAAAAAAAACAACAATTCTGGTGCTAGCATGGGCATTTGGATCTGTGCATTTTGTGAAGTAGCAGCTTGTTTAGCAGCTAATCAGCCAGAGCATTTCCCTTGGCTATCTGTTTGTTGGCCTGTGTATGCTCTGCAGTGTTGTGGAAGATACATCAGACCTGGGTGATATGTCTTGGTGAATGAGGTTTATGCAATCATGTTGTGGCACAACCTCATTCTGCTCTCCTTTTAATCCTAAAAGGGCATTTGGATTGGTGCTGGTCCTGAAGTGGGAGAAGCATATTTGATGTGCAATTTTGGATTAGACAGCAAGATCACCTCATAGCCGCTCAACCTTTCAGCAGACATGTGCTGTGTATGTACATTTTTCAACAGGATTGATACATTGTGGGTGGTGTGAAGTGTAGTGTCGTGCCCCAGAGTGAAAGAAGTGGCCATCTCAACCATCATCGAATAGGATGCTAAAGCTCTGAGACACACAGGCATGCCTTGAACCTGCACGGGAACCATCTTTGAAAAAAAATAGGGCACAACTTGCCTCCATGCTCCTGAGCGAGGACACCTGACAACGTCCTTACAATTTTCCCTTGCAAACAAATGAAACATTTTTCCCTAGTTAGGGAGGCTGAGCCCTGGAGCCATTACCATAGCATTTTTCAAATACACAAAAGCATTGCACATTTCATTTGACCATTTTATACAGTCTGGCATGTGTAAACCTGTGGCTTGTCTCAGGAGATTGTAGTAGGAACAGTCAGGTATCCATTGGCGGCAGTAACCAATCATACCAAGAAAGGTGAACATGTCTTTCTTAGCATGTGGGCGGGGCAGACCCACAAGAGCCATAGCTCTTTTGTGATTGACTTTCCTTTCTCCTTTTGAGAGTACAAAACCAAGATATTCAACCTTTTCTGACACCATTGCAATTTTTTGAGAAAGTATTTGGAGATACGGGACTATCAAAGGTACACAATCACAGAAATATTCACGTATAGTAAAAAGAAGGGTATTTTATTAACACAAAAGATAAAAGGTATATTTTTATGGCTTCGTGTACAACAGTACAAATATCAAAGTTCAGGGGTTATGCATACAATCCCTAATGGAACTTAACATATTAGTATACTAAGGACACATAAGTCAAGGTACTTGTCCACTTGTTCTCGACATGTTTCGCCAAAATGGCTTCCTCAGGAGACAAGGATAAGGTACAGGTGAAGATGGAAAAAGATTTATGAAGATATTTTCTTGTTCTAAGGTATGCTTGTAAAGAGAAAATAAAATTTATTATATAGAAAAGACAAAATTATATGTTTACAATAATGCTGTATGAACATATAAAGGTAAGTATTACGCCCAGGGATGGTCCCCGAGTGCATGCGCGACCTCTTACCTCCAAAATTAGAAGGTCTGCATACTCCCAGAGTACCAAAATGGAAAGAGGTTATGGCAGATCCGCAGCAAAGCGTCCTTCACAGGGCTTCCACAAGGGGCTATACCAAACGGCCAGAGCCAAGATCAGTGGCTGGGGAACCGTAGGGGGAGAGTGAGATCCTGTTATTCTAGAGTTGGATTGTAACAAGGCCTGTGGAGTACAGAATAGTACTTGTTGACTATATAAATACGATATAGCATAAATGGCCAATATGCCGGGAGGTAGCTTGATTAGACCAAATAATGTATCAAACTAAACCTACCTTTTTGGCATCTTATTGAAGAAAAATCTATAGGAGGCTCGGGTCTACCTTCAAAGAAGGAAGGAGAAAAAACGCTGTCTTTGTAGATGTCATTGATGACAAACAAAATTCTGTGAATGAAGGAAAGGATAAGGTTCCAATGAGGTTACCAGGTTCTATAATCTCTACTTTATACCCCCATGGTTTTCAGTCCCCCTACCTTATGGTGGAGTGCATGGGTCACCGGGGCATGATGTTACAGTGATTTTCCTGCTAGTGCAGATAACCCCATATAGGGGATAAGGTATGCCCTCTGGGTCCTATAGATTGTATATAAGTATAAATTAAAATGAATATTCTAGGCAATTATAGGGAAGAAAGATAATTCCTCCATAAACCAAAGCTAAAATCTGTATGATTACCTGTAGTTAAGTTTCTCAGCGTTTCCCGAGCCTCCAATCCTCACCACAGCCTGACATCCAGTCAGGCTGGGCTTAAATAGTCTCCCCCCGTGGCGCCAATTGCATGGCGTGTGACGTCACGTCACGCCGACGTTTGGCGGGAATCGTGACCGCGCCGGTCAGACGCCCCGGAACCGGAAGTAGAAACCACCTCCGGTTCACGGCTAAAGCAGGCCTCCTATGAGCATCCTCTGCTGACAGTGGCAGAGAGCCCATGTCAGGGAGGAGTTCACAGAGGCAGAATTGGAACTTGCCAACCAATATGGGCTTGGCTGACGCTGTAAGACGATCCCCGGTCTGGATGCATGAGGGTGCTCTGTTTGGTTCGCCCATTTTGACCCCGCCAAACGTCCGCGTGACGCCGGCGTGACGTGACGTCCCACGCCATGCAATCGGCGCCACGGGGGGAGACTATTTAAGCCCAGCCTGACTGGATGTCAGGCTGTGGTGAGGATTGGAGGCTCGGGAAACGCTGAGAAACTTAACTACAGGTAATCATACAGATTTTAGCTTTGGTTTATGGAGGAATTATCTTTCTTCCCTATAATTGCCTAGAATATTCATTTTAATTTATACTTAAATACAATCTATAGGACCCAGAGGGCATACCTTATCCCCTATATGGGGTTATCTGCACTAGCAGGAAAATCACTGTAACATCATGCCCCGGTGACCCATGCACTCCACCATAAGGTAGGGGGACTGAAAACCATGGGGGTATAAAGTAGAGATTATAGAACCTGGTAACCTCATTGGAACCTTATCCTTTCCTTCATTCACAGAATTTTGTTTGTCATCAATGACATCTACAAAGACAGCGTTTTTTCTCCTTCCTTCTTTGAAGGTAGACCCGAGCCTCCTATAGATTTTTCTTCAATAAGATGCCAAAAAGGTAGGTTTAGTTTGATACATTATTTGGTCTGATCAAGCTACCTCCCGGCATATTGGCCATTTATGTTATATCGTATTTATATAGTCAACAAGTACTATTCTGTACTCCACAGGCCTTGTTACAATCCAACTCTAGAATAACAGGATCTCACTCTCCCCCTACGGTTCCCCAGCCACTGATCTTGGCTCTGGCCGTTTGGTATAGCCCCTTGTGGAAGCCCTGTGAAGGACGCTTTGCTGTGGATCTGCCATAACCTCTTTCCATTTTGGTACTCTGGGAGTATGCAGACCTTCTAATTTTGGAGGTAAGAGGTCGCGCATGCACTCGGGGACCATCCCTGGGCGTAATACTTACCTTTATATGTTCATACAGCATTATTGTAAACATATAATTTTGTCTTTTCTATATAATAAATTTTATTTTCTCTTTACAAGCATACCTTAGAACAAGAAAATATCTTCATAAATCTTTTTCCATCTTCACCTGTACCTTATCCTTGTCTCCTGAGGAAGCCATTTTGGCGAAACATGTCGAGAACAAGTGGACAAGTACCTTGACTTATGTGTCCTTAGTATACTAATATGTTAAGTTCCATTAGGGATTGTATGCATAACCCCTGAACTTTGATATTTGTACTGTTGTACACGAAGCCATAAAAATATACCTTTTATCTTTTGTGTTAATAAAATACCCTTCTTTTTACTATACGTGAATATTTCTGTGATTGTGTACCTTTGATAGTCCCGTATCTCCAAATACTTTCTCTTTATACTAACCTGGGATGATGGTACAATATATATGAGTAAACATTAGAAAACACTGTAGTCCAACGAGCCTTTTAAAATTCTATACCCAGGGTGGTCAAAACACCCATGATACTTCTCTTTCGTTGGCTATGTTTGTTTTCCATATATAAGTCAATTAACTTATAGATCGACACCTCTATAGTCCCATCTAGACTAGAATGTGTTTCTTTGTTAAAATATATTTGAATGTTAGATAATTTTGTAAAACATTAATATTTAAGTAATTGTTTATTTTGTATACCTTTATGATGAGCATGCTCTGGGCATACGGGTTGAACCGAACTGAATACGATCTGCACGTTCCATCTTGTAAGTCTACCCCTGTGTTTTAGGTATTTTACACCTACCAGGGGAGGAAATAATTGGGTAAGTGTAACATTACATATTATTACTCTTTTCATTATGACAGAATACTGTGGTCAAGCTTGGGGGGGGTTTGTGACGGATGTTAACCTCTTCCGTTCCAAGGAGGACATTAGTGAAACGGATGTGAATGCATATTTCTCGGGTCTCCAGCGGTTGGTAGAAAAAAAGACTCGCCTTTTTTGGCATAAAGAATTTTTTGATAAATATAGATCCAATATGATAGTACCCTGGGGACTTCGTATACAAATCTTTCCAAACATTAAAAAGGTAGAACCAACCATTAAAAGAATTTGGGAGGAGAATCTGCAGACATGCTCTTTGCAGATGATGCAGATTCTCAGTGAACAATATGATAGTGATATTGCTGAACTGGATCTTGAGATCCTGAAGTGGCAGGCTGAGCATGCCAATCTGGGATCTCATGCCAGCTTTGTGGATAAGGAAAAAAGCCTTAGAAACCATCTAACCAAATACGCGACAGGTATAATTAAATCTAAGGAAAATAAATATCAACGGGATAAGAAGGCTTACACTTTTGAACAAGCATATAAATGGAATCAACCAAACAAATATCCCCCTAGAAGGGGGAATCCCAATCAGGGCTTACATATACCCAATTTGGATCTTGGGGACCTGGACACATCATCCATCTCCTCAACATCATTTGTACCTATTGCCTTATGCAAAGATAAAACACAACAAGGAGGGGCGATTCGTAAAAGGAAGAAAGACAGTGAAACCAGCTCACAAAGCCGACCAAGATCGGACAAAATTAACAGCAAGGATAAGAAAATACGCTCTCAACAGAACAAAAATAGCACTACTTTAAATACGACTCTGTCAAATAGCACACTGAATCACTCTCTTGTATCATTAACCACCCCCACCAGGAACATTGATTCCATCTCCCTGGTGGCGGGCCCTCCCATACAGGGACCTGGACAAGGGTCGTCCAATTCAGGTCCACATATAGACGTCAAAACGGCCCCAATTTTTTCTAGTAATTCCAGTGATCGTAAACGTAGTTTGCCGCTAGTTACACCTTTGAAAAAATCTAATCAGCCTTTAAAATAGCTTGTCCCGGCCCCCCTATTTTGGAGAGTCGGGACAAATTTGATATCATAAACTTATCGTCATATCCACTTTCGGATAATGAGGCCAAAGTACTGCAATTAGGTCTTACATTTTGTCCAGATGAAGATGCGGATAGATTTGAGCTGGTTAAAGACCTTCACTTATTCGCACGTCGCCTGATGTATAAGGTCATTTATGATAAAACATCTCCAGATGCCCCACCTAGTGAACAAAACAATTCCAATATGGAAGGTGTTACTTTTGAGGATTTACGAGCCCTACAGGACCTGATGGACCTGTGGGACGAGAGCAATCCAGAGGAGGAGGGTTGGACATTCACCAACTGCCCACCCTCTCTCACTCAGTTGGGGGTTACTTTCCCTCCCCTTTGCCCTCGCCCCTCAGGCCCCTCGGGATCCTGTGGGCCAACTTTTGGTACTGCTAAAACATATAAGCCTAAATCAAGGTCATTTCCTGTCTTGCAAGGCAATTCTAACATCTGGGCCTTTGTGATACAGGCAACAAAGGAGATAGAATCCACTAATTGGAAGAGTGGAACACAGACCAACCTTCCCAAAGACTTAAAAGATGCGTTACACAATTTAAAATCAAATAGCAACATTATAATCAAACCGTCCGACAAAGGTGGGAATTTGGTTATATTGGATATAGAGAAGTACGAAAAGATGTGTTTGGATATAATATCTAATTAGGTCTGGTATAGAACGGTCCCAGCATCACATGTCAACTACTATATGAATAAATACAGAGAGATAATACTAAGGGCGCGTATGAATGGCATCATTGATGTCAAGACTTTTGAGTTTTTAGATATGACCATATTCACTACTCCGACATTTTATGCCTTACCAAAGGTGCATAAGAGTTTAACGTCCCCACCAGGCCGTCCCATAATTTCCGGCTGTGGATCCCTAACAGAAAGAGCCAGTCAATTGGTTGATGAGTATCTTTACCCACATGTCAAATGTCTATTTTCATACGTTAAAGATACCATAGAACTTCTAAAAAGCACAGATGGCTTACAAATACCTACCAATGCATGGTTGGTGGCTATAGACATAGAGGCTCTCTATAACTCGATACCTCATAAAAAAGGTGTCGAGGTGATAGGGGAATTCTTGATGGAAAGAGACATCGATTCTTGGAAGTATAATGAATTTGTTTTGGAGCTACTCAGTTTCATTCTGATGCATAATATTTTTGTTTTCAAACGCTCCCACTACCTCCAGGTGCAGGGTGTCGCTATGGGGGCAAAATGCGCACCCTCATATGCGAACCTGTACCTGGGGGGGTGGGAGCGAGACTTGTTCTCAGACGAGAACAAAATTGAGTCTATTGGCAAGATAATATCGTGGAGTCGTTATATTGATGACGTCCTCATGATATGGTCAGGATCAAAAGATGACCTAATGATTTTCCTGGATGAATTACAGTTTAATGAATATAATCTCAAATTTACCTTTAACTATGATCAACAAAGGATAACTTTCCTTGATGTGGAATTGTTTGTGGATGAGAAGGGAACTTTGTGTTCCACCCTCTACAGAAAAGCCTCAGCAGGCAACAGTATGCTACATGCGAGTAGCTCCCACCCTGAAAAGCTGATTAAGAGCATCCCTTATAGTCAGTTTTTACGTATTAAGCGTAACTGCACGCACCTCGCTGATTTTCAGCGGGAGGCGAACCTCTTGCGCGATCGTCTCCTCTTGAGAGGATACAGCAAAACATGCCTTCGGAGGGCCTATAATCCGGTGGTGGGTATCAACAGACAGCTTCTGCTGTACAAGCCCAGACGAGTGAAAACTCAGGAAAGCACACGAATTATTACTAAGTATAATAGACAACACAAAAAGGTACGTAACATATATAAAAAGTTTTGGTACCTCTTATCCACTGATCAGAAAATCTCTAAACATATTAAACCATATCCAGAAATTACATACAAGAGATCACGCTCACTGCGTGATGCTCTTGTAAGTAGTCATCATACAAATGAGCAGACATCTACCAAGCAAACCTCAAGAACATACCGTTGCGGCAAATGTAAATTTTGCCATTTCATTATAGAGGGTAAAAGTATAGATCTACCGGATGGAAAAACCTGGGCCCCAAAATATCGAACAAACTGTCAATCTGTGGGATCAGTATACCTGATGAAATGCTCATGCGGAGCATTTTATGTGGGGAAAACGAAACGCCCGTTTTTTTACCGTATAAGAGATCATGTATCTCTTATTTCTAAACATAAAATGGAAACACCGATTAGCCGTCATGTAGGCCTATACCACAAATTTAATCTTGACTATGTTGGCTTTTATAGCCTGGAACACTTACCCCAACAAGAACGGGGGGGCGAACAAGATGGATTTATCTATTGAAAGCGACCCGGTATCCGGGCCTCAATGAGGGGATTAGCTTCAAACCTTTTCTCTAATTAAAAGGGCTTGCCTGATTAGGTATGTGCCCCCTTTTTATCCTTATTCTTTCCTTCCGTTATGCTTGGGGTTGAAATTCAGGATTTGGTGATGTAAGGGCACCTCTGCTTGTACTATTGTACTAGCTTTGCTAGGGTGCTCTGTTTGGTTCGCCCATTTTGACCCAGAGTGTGCTCATTTTTCTCTTTTGATTTCCCCCTCTGCGCAGGGGTGAACATGTTCCTTTGTTTATTATTATTTTTTTTTTCTGTATTTGTTTATTTATGCTTGAGTGGGAACCAATGTGGCCCAATCTAGGGGCACAGTGATGTTCTACTGTACTTGATGCTAAAATTGAATTATCTGCTGTATTGGACATCTGTATTTGTTATGTCATTTTAACAATGGTCCTTTATACCCTTTTTCTTTTTTCCCTTTTTTCTCTCTCTTTTTTTTTTCTTTCTTTTTCAATTGTTTTGACAGATCTGCGGCATCTGCGGTCCCAAAGGCTCAATTTATATCTATATCCCAGGGGGGACCCACCTGGCCGGGTCTTTGGGCTTAGGGGAACCGTATGGATTAGCCTGGATGCATGGCGGGGCTATGCACGCCCCCTTAATTGGTGGCGGCCCTTTTTTCCCCCTCATGCATCCAGACCGGGGATCGTCTTACAGCGTCGGCCAAGCCCATATTGGTTGGCAAGTTCCAATTCTGCCTCTGTGAACTCCTCCCTGACATGGGCTCTCTGCCACTGTCAGCAGAGGATGCTCATAGGAGGCCTGCTTTAGCCGTGAACCGGAGGCGGTTTCTACTTCTGGTTCCGGGGCGTCTGACCGGCGCGGTCACGATTCCCGCCAAACGTCCGCGTGACGCCGGCGTGACGTGACGTCACACGCCATGCAATTGGCGCCACGGGGGGAGACTATTTAAGCCCAGCCTGACTGGATGTCAGGCTGTGGTGAGGATTGGAGGCTCGGGAAACGCTGAGAAACTTAACTACAGGTAATCATACAGATTTTAGCTTTGGTTTATGGAGGAATTATCTTTCTTCCCTATAATTGCCTAGAATATTCATTTTAATTTATACTTATATACAATCTATAGGACCCAGAGGGCATACCTTATCCCCTATATGGGGTTATCTGCACTAGCAGGAAAATCACTGTAACATCATGCCCCGGTGACCCATGCACTCCACCATAAGGTAGGGGGACTGAAAACCATGGGGGTATAAAGTAGAGATTATAGAACCTGGTAACCTCATTGGAACCTTATCCTTTCCTTCATTCACAGAATTTTGTTTGTCATCAATGACATCTACAAAGACAGCGTTTTTTCTCTTTCCTTCTTTGAAGGTAGACCCGAGCCTCCTATAGATTTAGTAGGTTTAGTTTGATACATTATTTGGTCTGATCAAGCTACCTCCCGGCATATTGGCCATTTGTGTTATATCGTATTTTTATAGTCAACAAGTACTATTCTGTACTCCACAGGCCTTGTTACAATCCAACTCTAGAATAACAGGATCTCACTCTCCCCCTACGGTTCCCCAGCCACTGATCTTGGCTCTGGCCGTTTGGTATAGCCCCTTGTGGAAGCCCTGTGAAGGACGCTTTGCTGCGGATCTGCCATAACCTCTTTCCATTTTGGTACTCTGGGAGTATGCAGACCTTCTTATTTTGGAGGTAAGAGGTCGCGCATGCACTCGGGGACCATCCCTGGGCGTAATACTTACCTTTATATGTTCATACAGCATTATTGTAAACATATAATTTTGTCTTTTCTATATAATAAATTTTATTTTCTCTTTACAAGCATACCTTAGAACAAGAAAATATCTTCATAAATCTTTTTCCATCTTCACCTGTACCTTATCCTTGTCTCCTGAGGAAGCCATTTTGGCGAAACATGTCGAGAACAAGTGGACAAGTACCTTGACTTATGTGTCCTTAGTATACTAATATGTTAAGTTCCATTAGGGATTGTATGCATAACCCCTGAACTTTGATATTTGTACTGTTGTACACGAAGCCATAAAAATATACCTTTTATCTTTTGTGTTAATAAAATACCCTTCTTTTTACTATACGTGAATATTTCTGTGATTGTGTACCTTTGATAGTCCCGTATCTCCAAATACTTTCTCTTTATACTAACCTGGGATGATGGTACAATATATATGAGTAAACATTAGAAAACACTGTAGTCCAACGAGCCTTATAAAAAACATTGCAATTTTTTCTTCGACACTTAGTGACCACTTTCAAAACGACATTTTCGAAAGATCCCTCCCATCCTCCAGGGCGGCCACCCGAGTAGAACTGCAGATGAGGAATTCATCCACATACTGCAGCAGGGATGAACAGTGTCCTGGTATCCAAGCTCTGAGAGTAGTTTGGAGGACAATGGAATAGACTGCAAGGGAGTCTATATAGCCCTGGGGCATTCTACACCATGTTATTTGGCGTTTTGTTTTTTTTTTAAAACATAAAGCAAAGATTGGCTGTGTCTCCTCGTCCACAGGGACGGAAATAAAAATGCGTTCAATAAATCAATCACAGTAAAATACTCTGTATTTAAGGTAGTGGTGCGCTGTATAGAACAATCCTAGATATGCTAGATGGAGCTAGCTAGATAGGCAGCAAAAGGTAAGTGTGGATAATGGTAAAGCCAAAGCGATGTCTGTAACCTGAATGGTTGCAGCCTTACTCCAGTGCAAATATCGCAAATTTTAAAAGAGAATACATAGTAAAACCTAGTGGTTAAAAATGACTAGTGCAGTGTGCACTGTGGTAAATGAAGGTAAAATCTCAACGAATATGATAAAGTGTCCAAGTGATAAAACAACATAGATTGATAATCCCAGTGGGTGTATAGCAATGTGAAATCCTTAAAATGAAGTAGATGAATAAAGTGCAAGGTGCTGGAATAGAAAACAAGAAAGAAAATGGACACTGATCCAAGTTTCAGCAGTGTCTTGGTGCTGAGGGTGAAGCCTAAGATTGGCTAGTGGTCCTCAAAAGTAGGATATTTTGTGACAAAGAAGTTACACAAAAAAATTTACACAAAAAATGAAACTTATATTTAAGACCGGGTAAGCGAAGCTCCCTAAACATAAAGATGTATTCAAAAGTCCAGATGGAGCATACTCCTAAGGTGATCAGTGCAAGTATGGGTGAGGGGAGACGTGAAAACTGGTTTCCTATTTAATCCAGTGAAGGAAACCAATAATATAAATAAATAAATAAAACCAGTAATTTAAATAAATAGATCTGTGACTGTGTGGCACACACCGTATTCACAACGGTTAATACACAGTTGAAGTGATGTAAGGTTTTAGGTGCAATGTGACATAAATTGAGTCCAACATAACAATAAAGTGCAAGTGCTTGATAGCTGTGTGGGACGGTAGGTGGTCCGTACGTTCTCCTTCGTGCAGAATAAATGGATGGGTGTCCCCTTACCTTACGGCTGTAAGGTAACAGCATGTAGCGGAGATCTTGTTTGGGTCCTCGGTCGGCGTTCCTGGTGTACTGCCCTGGGTCCTACCCTGCCTATAGTATGCGGTCCTGCCTCTTTGAATGTGTCCACAGTGGGGGAACTCGCCAATAGTATAGGTTTTTAGGGAAGAGATGAATGAGACCTCATAGTGCAGTATTCCAGTATAAAACAGCGTTTTTAATGGTATACAAAAAAGGTACTCACATTTAGCAAATAATACAGTAAGCGTTGTAAAAACGAGCTGCAGGCTCGTATGACGTCACTTCCGGTGTCACAGTCCCGACGCGTGTTCGTCACGGTCACGTGACTTCATCAGGGGATGGGTAAAATACTCTGCATCGGAATGTATGGCGGTAAATATTGATGGCACATCAGGCACTATTGGGGCAATTGGTACCACTAGGCTATTGATGGCCCTTAGGTCTTGTACAAACCTATAGTCACCATTTGCCTTCTTTACTGTTTTTTTTTTTTTTTTAATGTAGGGCGGGATAATTTCCCTTTAAGATCCCTTTATAAAAAGAAATCTTCAACTATTGGCTGTAAGCCATCCTCTTTTTATAAAAGTTTCCCCTTTGATTTCCTGAGAAATCATTTTTGATAATGTGTCTGCACTGGTGTTTGTTTAAGGATGTCAAAGCTCAATAGCCCACTCTGATATTTACTGTGTGTCCTCATGTGATGAGGTCTTTCGTGCAGCCGTTGATCTGGTTGTGGAATGTAAGGGGGAGGAGGCCCATGATACAGGCATGGAGAAGGTTAGTTTAACCCCTAAATCCACCATCCCATGACTCTGCTAAACCCATCGTGGACAACGTTCGGCTAGGATGCCATAGGGAGCCACGGTCCAGCCGGAGATCTCCACAGCATCTTTTATTTTCATTGTAAACATTCTGATTTTTTTTTTTTTCTTGGCAAAATGCCAATAAGCACTCCTTATGGCCAGAGGTTCCCCTGATCACAAGCAAGCTTTATACATTATTACTTTTCTTATTATTTATAACCAAACAATTTTTTATTTATTTCAAATTTATTTTTATTTTTGGCAGAGTGCCAACAGGTTCAAACAGTACTTGCAATTGCTGTAGTACTAATGCCGCAAACAATTCTCCACTATCTATTACGTTCAGTGAGATATTAGCACTTGAACCATGTTGGCAAAAAGCCAAACATCCAAATTTTGCACGTGACTTCCCCTGCCAGCAGCAAAAGGAATCATTTAAATAGCATGTTTTTATCAAAAGTTAGCCTCAGAGTATCCTACCTACTATGTCAATTTATGTATTACCTTAAGAAAGTGTTATTAACCACTTCAGCCCCGGACCAATTGGCAGCCAAAGGACCAGGCCCCTTTTTGCGATTCGGCACTGCGTCGCTTTAACTGACAATTGCACGGTCGTGCGACGTGGCTCCCAAACAAAATTGGCGTCCTTTTTTTCCCACAAATAGAGCTTTCTTTTGGTGGTATTTGATCGCCCCTGCGGTTTTTATTTTTTGCGCTATAAACAAAAATAGAGCGACAATTTTGAAAAAAATGCAATATTTTTTACTTTTTGCTATAATAAATATCCCCAAAAAATATATAAAAAAACATTTTTTTTCCTCAGTTTAGGCCGATACGTATTCTTCTACATATTTTTGGTAGAAAAAAATCACAATTAGCGATTATTGATTAGTTTGCGCAAAAGTTATAGCGTTTACAAAATAGGGGATAGTTTTATAGCATTTTTATTAATATTTTTTTTTTTATTAGTAATGGCGGCGATCAGCGATTTTTATTGTGACTGCGACATGATGGCGGACACATCGGACATTTTTGACACATTTTTGGGACATTTGTCATTTATACAGCAATCACTGCTATTTAAATAGCACTGATTCCTATGTAAATGACAGTTGTAGTGAAGGGGTTAACCACTAGGGGGCGGGGAGGAGTCAGTGTGACGTGTTGTGTTTTTTTTTTACAGTAGGGGGGCGTGGCTGTACGTCTGACTTCATTGATCGGCGTTCCCGATGACAGGGAACCGCCGATCACTGACAGTCAGTGTAGGAAGCACGGGGAGAGGTTTGTTTACACAAACCTCTCCCCGTTCTTCAGCTCCGTAACCCGATCGCGGGATACCAGCGGCGATCGGGTCCGCTGGTCCCGCGGCCGTGGTCACGGAGCTCCCGACCGGGTCGCGCGCGCGCCGCTGGCGGCGCGCCCCCGGGCAGGCAAATTAAGGGGGACGTACAGGTACGTGCTTTTGCCTGCCCGTGCCATTCTGTTGACGTATATCTACATGAGGCGGTCGGGAAGCGGTTAACACTGCTATTACGCTCACTCTAGAATCAAAACATTCATATGTAAATCATTAAGAATAAACATCAATACATCACCGGATACTGTAGCATTACTCTACGTTTCGATTGGGAACTTCCATCAATCACAAAAAAGAGCCGGGAATTCACCGCAAGACACGTCTGTCGCCTTAAATCTAAGTCCTATGATAACACATAAGTGCAGTGGAAGGCGTTGTCTCACCTTACAAACGCTGACAAATTCCACACAGACAGTTTACAAATTATCTTAACATCTACACGATAGATAAGGGAAGCAAAGAGATCGGGTTTTGTACGGCACACCTTAGCAGACTTTTTCTTATAATTACAGTACTGTATAAATCATTATCCTGCGGACTTCTCAGTCCTGGAACCTGCCCAAGGTTCTCTCAGTACTGTTTATCCCGAACAGACGCTACGCAGACTTATAAATGGACTTCTCAGAGCCCATCCAGGTTTTTTTTTAACTGTTTACACAAAACAGCTGCTGCTTCTCAGAGCAGTCTTATTAATGGGCTTCTTAAAGCCCATTCAGCCCCCCCCCCCCCCCCCCCCCCGGGGCTGCAGTCGCTGTTGACTCATAACAGCTGACTTATTATAGAAGTCTAAAAGCTACTTCTACATAAATCACAGGTCCCGTTGAAGGAACGATTTCTAAATAGGCGTCACGGTGAGAGAAGATACATATATCAATTCTACTCACCAGCCAGACATATTATAATCGATCACGGACCGAGCCCCCAGCTGAAAGGAAAAATGTAGATTATCTAGGGGTCTGACAAGGTGTGCTTTTCAATTCCCACCAGGCATGTGAGATTCGCTCTTTAAGACACAATGAAACATATAGCAATGTCTGAGCAAATCTAATCTTTATTCTTGGGTGTGAATATTTAAAAGGGCTTTCAGAAAGTACCGCCCTTTGACAAATTATCCAATCATATACAGAAACATATAAGTACAGTCTATGACAAAGTGAAACTAATTATTTCTAAAATATCACATGCTTTACAAGAAACTAAACTCAAGAGAAGATAGCAGTATTATGGAAAAAAAACACTTGATTAGCAAGACTTGAGCATATCTATTTGTGAAATGGATGTTAGAGAGACACAAAATGGAAACTGACTATAATACAAAGAAGTAGTTAAGCTAAATATCCCTTCACTTTTCTCTGGCAATTAGCCATTCACACTGTTTCAAATAACGCTTAATTGCTGAGATTTGACTGGAAAAACGATGATATATTACTCTAGCCACTGTGAAGTTGATACATCTACAGACACTGTGACTTTTTTGTATTAAAACAAAGAAATCTGCTGTCTTGAAAATCAAATCAAGATTCCACATCAGCTGTTCTTAATCCTCAACCTTTTTTAATTAAGGATCTAGTATTTACTGCTACCTTCACTGTGAAATCCTTAATGAATGGTTTGTACTACATAACTGCAACATTCTTTGACTATCATTTATTGCGGTTTGCCACAACCATTCCCTATCTATATTGAGGAAATACTTGCTGCTTTAAATCAATGACCAATTACAATACACATGATTGTAAGGAGATATTACTCTGCTATACACGGAAAATTACCTCCATCAAGATTTATAATCAGTGTATAGTTTGGACTTCAATTTTTGGCCATTTATGAGCTTGATCTTGGTGATAAAAGATATCCATATAATACAAGAATATCAAAGATACTTATCACAAGGCCCTCTGTGAGGCTTTATAGCATCGGCTAGACTCAGATGACCAAGAGAGGGCCATCGCCACGATCCAAAGGGGAAGGGACGGTCTCATGGCAAGGTTTGCAGCAAACAGAGAGAGAGACAGAGCTCTTTGAAACATTCCCTTTTGACAAACACACCTCATCCACACCGCATCCCACTGCCAGTCCCATTTGCTTTGGACCAATCAGTGTTCACATGACAATCCTCCTTATATTATTGACTGTCCTGCCATACTGGGCTTCTGGGGACAGTATTGCAGTCTATGCGCCCCGGGACATCTTCATCATCAATCAATTTGAAGCTTCGTGCACACCAGGTGGGCTGAAGATAACTCCTTTTGCTATGCAGATTCTGTTTGGTGCCAAATTCCTCTGTACCTTTTAAAAGTGTGGGACTGCAAGTGTCAATATGGCAGATTGTTTGTACAGATGTGTATAAACTTTAGAAATACAACATTCATGTTTGATTCCAACAGTATCTTATTCAGGAAGTCTGTCATTGAATTTATGCTAACCATTAAAAGCCCAACCACACCTCTCTACACACCTCTCTACAAACGGTGTTCCGTTTTTACTTTTTCTTTACTCTCTGATTAATGCCCTCTTTGTCCGGTCCGTGAGTTTTGGTGTGCGGCCATCTCTTGCCAGGTTTGCTGTTGTGCCATGCTCTTTCCATTTGGTTATGGTAGATTTGATGGTGCTTCTAGAGATCATCAAAGATTTGGATATTTGTTTTATAACCTAACCCTGACTTGTACTTCTCAACAACATTGTCCCTTACTTTGGAGAGTTCCTTGGTCTTCATGGCAGTGTTTGGTTAGTGGTGCCTCTTGCTTAGGTGTTGCGGCCTCTGGGGCCTTTCAAAAAGGTGTGTGTGTATGTAATGACAGATCATGTGACACTTAGATTGAACACAGGTGGACATCATTTCACTAATTATGTGACTTATGTAGGTAATTGGTTGCACCAGAGCTTTTTATGGGCTTCATAACAAAGGGGGTGCATACATACGCACATGCCAATTATCATTGATAAAAATAGTTTTATGTATATATTTTTTCTAATTTTACTTCACCAACTTAGACTATTTTGTTCTGATCTATCACATATAATTCAGATTAAGAAAACAGATTAAGAAAACATTGAACTAAAGGCTGTAATGTAACAAAATAGGTAAAAAGCCAAGGAGGGTGAATACTTTTGCAAGGCACTGTATATGCGTCCCGCAATTTCAGTCAAATGAAAAGATGATTTTTTTTTAAGTAGTAACTCAAAAAGAATATGGAAATGCACATACCTTAAAAGTTTTGTCTAGATTACTTAATATTATACATTATTTTTGTAAATGTAAAAGTTGATGTGTTTTTTTAAGAACTAATGAAAATTAAGTAAGGTACCGTATTTTCCAGTGTATAAGACGACCTTTTACACCAAAATTACACAGCCAAAAAGTGGGGGTTGTCTTGTCTTACCGCGGGCGATGCACTCTGTTGATGAATACAGAGCCTGCTCGGATTGGGTAACAACCTCTGCCAATCCGAGCAGGCTACATGAGTCAGAGCGACGCGGGCTGATGATGTCACAACCTCTGGCAATCCGAGCAGGCTTTGTATCCATCAACAGATTAGTAAAATACAATGCCTGCTGTGATTGGCTCAGCGGTGCACACTGTATGCCCACTGTATTCTGTACCTGGCGCTACTGTACTAACACAGCATCATATACTGTGTGTACCTGGAGCTCTACATATTAACAAAGCATCCTGTACTGCACATCCAGCTCCAGATCTCCCCTAAAATACAGGTATGATTCATGGTGCTTTGGAGGAGAGGATTAATTGTTGCTGCCTACCAATTGTGGGATCTCTGGGACTTGTAGTTCACCAGATTCCTTTTTCTGATGTTAAGTTTTTTTTTTTATGGTTCTGATGTCCTCTTCATTGGACAGCGGCGAGTGGAAGTATCACAGGGCTGGATGGGGGGCGGGAATCGCTGGAGTTAACTCTTACATTACACAGCAGGTGATTGGTTGCCGGGTGATCCTAGCAACCAATCACCAGCCTGTTCATATGAAAAGTTAACCTGCAGTTCCCACCCCCATCCAGCCCTGTGATATCGATCTATGCTCTGCTCGCTGTACACCTGTGTAAGGTAGGAGAGTTCTACCTACACAGTGTGTGTGTGGAGTGGAGGGGGGCAGAAGACACTATGGGGGGACAGAGGACACTACGGGGGGGGACAGAAAACACTACTGTAGTGGGGGGTGCAGGGGACAGAGGACACTTCTTTGGGGGCATAGGGACCCAATCACTCCTGGGGACAAGGACCCATCTCCCCTGGGGACAGGGACCCCATCACCCCTAGGGACAGGAACCCCATCTCCAGACCATGCTGGCTGGCAGGGCTGGCATCAGCCACACTTGGGTGCGAGTATGGGGAAGGGGGCAATCCACATGCTCCCTCAGGGTGAACTGGCTTTGTATTAGTGAAGCACCTTAAAGTGAGGTAAACCTGTACTGTTATTATTACTATGATTGGATTATTATTATCTTCATTTATTAGCAGGTGAATGTGGCCCTCCATGCATTCACATACATTGAATCCGGCCCATAGCCGAATGACGACTACAAGGCGGTTGCTTAACTCTGGGAGGGCGTACAGTGGCGTCCTCCCAGAATTCCCCTCTTTGAGAACGTCCGTGATAACGGATCACGGTAAACGGCTGATCATCGCGGCCATTTACCACGTGATCGCTCCGTCAAATTTCATGACGCCGGTTCCTCTCTCCTCTCTCTTTGCCGATCGGTACAGTGTGAGAGGAGAGGGGGAGGGATCGGTGGCAGCAGTGCTGTGGGTGGGATCTGTAGTGCCCACAGCACTGCTCTGCAGTCACCACCGATCCATCCATCCATGCTCAGCCATCCCTCCATACCCTGCAATACACAGCAATAGCCTGCAGTGTATTGCTGGGTATTGCAGGGTATGGAGGGATGGCTGAGCATGGATGGATACCCGGCAGTACTCTGCAATACCCAGAAGTACCCAACAATACTCTGCAATACCCAGCAATACTCTGCAATACCCAACAATACTCTGCAATATCCAGCAATACTCTGCAATACCCAGCAATACCCAAAAATACTTTGCAATACCCAACAGTACTCTGCAATACCCAACAATACCCTGCAATACTCTGCCATACTCTGCGATATTCTGCGATACCCTGCGATATTCTGCCATACCCTGCCATACCATGCAATACCCTGCGATACCCTGCAATACCATGTAATACCATGCAATACCCTGTGATACCATGCAATACCCTGCAATACTCGCTACGATCAAAGACAGGATCGTTTTTTTATTTTTTATTTCAGGCTTTCCAGCCTAGAGGTGAGATGTGGGGTCTTATTGACCCCATATCTGACTGTAAAGAGGACCTGTCATGCCATATTCCTATTACAAGGGATGTTTACATTCCTTGTATTAGGAATAAAAGTGATCAAAAAAATTTTTGGGGGAAAAAAGTGCCAAACTAAAATAAATAAAGTAAAATGAACAATAAATATTTTTTTTTTTTAAAGCGCCCCTGTCCCCGTGTGCTCGCATGCAGGAGCGAAGGCATACCTAAGTCCCGCCCACATATGAAAACGGTGTTCAAACCACACATGTGAGGTGGTAAGTTGGTGAAAGGGAATAGAGACAGGGGATTATAGCGGTACTGGACAAGGAGAAGGACACTCGTGATTTTTTTGTAAAATATACAATAATATTTATTTAACAGAAAATTTAAACATAGAATAAACAGACATACATTTAAAATTTGTCTGTCAATCACACTGAGGCCCACTTGAATTGGGGAAAAGAGGCTTTGGGGATGATTGAGAGACCATGCACATTCAATAATTCATTACAAAAGGATAAAAAAGGTCTATACAACTGTATAGATAGTTGGTACAGTGTAGATGTTATGTAAGGATGACCGACATGTTTCGCCAAACAATGGCTTCTTCAGGGTCACTGTATCTGTCTGTACCCAAAGTAGATAAGTCTGATAAATACAGAAAACAAAATTAATGGAGATAAGGCAAAAAAGGCCATTGAAATGGCCTAAATAGTGCTCGCACTGCATGTCATTATAAGCTATATACACCCACATAGAACCCATAAACGCGTTCACCCATCTGGCAAATACAAAGAGCGATACATACCACTGAGCCAAATGCCAGCACCAGATCAAAACCGCAAATGTGGTCATGTGCATAAGTTTTAAACGCAAGGGACTGCCGAGAGCATATATAGGACCTGGTTGGAAAAGATAAGTAGAGTACATATAACATTAAAATGGCTGTCATCCAGAATTGACCGCCATGCATGACTAACCTAGCCTAAAATGAGAAAATAACTTACCAAAATGGAATGCATACTACACATGGGGGGGCGCCAGGTATGGGGACCACTATGAAATCTGAAGGAAAGATATCATAATCCCTATGAGAAAGGGGAGTAGTTTAGAGAATGTTGGAAAGTCCTGGAGGGACACATAAAATGCTGGATATAAAGGCTGCTGGCTTACCAAAAGTTGTAAAATTGTTTTTTAGCGGGGCAGGAGAACCAAAGAAGGTTTAAGAGTGTAATGGAAGTTCCTGAAAAAAGAGCCCGTCCAAAGGAGGGTATGAGCCCACTGCTATAAGAGAAATAAGTTTACAAAATCAAAAGTTAAATCTATAAATTTCGAGATTGTAGTGTGGCAAAGGATCAATGAACAAACCTGGTGCAGCGATGATCCGTGTGTACTGGCATCCCTTTTTCTTTTTTGTCCTACACCATAATGGTGAGGATAAGAAGGCTATATAGGTCCTCCACACCTGATCACGGTTAGCCGTGATCAGGCGGCGGGCAAGCAAGCCTCCGGCGCATGCGCAGTAACGAATGCGCACTGGCCTACAACACCCACAATGCTCAGGGTGAAGTGGATGCTCGCACAGCACACAGCGTGCACAGCACTAGAGAGACCAAGCTGACAGGCCGCCCAGAGGATGGAAAGGTGTACTAAGGGCGAAATGCCATACAGGTCGATAGGACCTGATGCGCTCTATACAGTGATGGAAATGGATTACTCCAATTCAATCAGAGAAGGGAAGATGGAAACGGAGCTTGGAAATACCTGGATGGAAGAACATGGGGGAAGATGTGGCTTATGGTCAGAGGCAAAAGCGGGCTGGAAATAAAAAGTCCCGGCCCTGGGGTGCCCAAACAGAACCCAAAGCTAATAAAACAAAGACATGATAAGTAATGGTGCCGCGATGGACATGGAAGCTAGCGGCAAAGTAGCATCAGTCGCCAATTAAACGCCAAGATGAGATGGGGGAACAACGTGGGTAAAGGGGTGGGCGGAGGGAGCCGAGACGTCGTCATCCCCAATTATGACAGTATCCCTTTTGAAATGACACACAAGGGAGCATTGATAACCGATATAATCTGTATTGAATATATAACAAAAGTAGATTTTGGAGAGATTGAAACCATGAAGAAAAGAATATGCATGGTAAAGTAACAAATCAATAACAACGTTTAGTCAGAGGTTAATTTCATCAAATATTGCAATTCAAGATGAATAAATATAGAAAAGTAACAATTATTAATACATGAGAAAAAGAGCAACTAATTGAGGCTGCACAGGTGCCCGGGTGCCCACCAGGGCCACCACACAGATAACCAGACCAAAGGGAGCTACACTGGGAGGGTACAGATATGCAAGCCCATATATGCTGAAAATAGAAAAATGCAGTAAAAGTTTGAAAAAAATTACCAATTCATGGTCAATTTTAGGTGGCATGGGGGACCATTGCAGAATAGCTGATTATAGGAATGGTTTAAAGCTAATATGTTCATTAAGGCCTGGAAAGTGGATAGCATTGAGATTGTGTATCCACTTGGTCTCAAGCTGTAGCAACTTTTCATCTATCCCACCTCCTCTAACATGCGTCTCGACATGCTCAAGTGCCGAGAAACGCATACATTGGGGGTTAAAATTATGTGCTTGACCAAGATGCCTGTTAATGGCCGTGGTGATCATGCGTTTAAAGGTTGGCTTGATATGATCACGAATGCGGACTTGAAAAGGCCGTTTGGTTTTGCCAATATAAAAGCATCCACAGATGCAAGTAGCCAAGTAAACTACACCTATTGTTCTGCAATTTACGTGATGTAAAATTTGATGGGAAGATCCATCGGGCAGTTGAATGACCTTGGAATTTACAATGAACCGACATATGTCACATAATCCACATGAGTATGTACCATTCTCCCGGCGTATCTGAGTTACACGTGGGGCATGGTGGCTTCTAATAAGACGGTCTCGAAGGGAGGAACATCTTTTATACGTAATATCAGGACGTGTACCGATGAACTTGCTGACTGTGGGGTCGGCTAAGAGTAAAGGCCAAAAGCTATTAACCACCTCACGGATATGAGTATGCATAGAGGAAAAGCGAGTGATCAGTCTTACTGGTTGGACATTAGTTGGATCTTTGGTACTATGTATCAATTGAGACCTGTCAAGATTTCTAACTTTATTAAAAGATCGTTTCAGTAGGGCATGACTATAGCCTCGGTTAATTAGTCTAGAATAAAGTTCCTTGGAAGCATTGAAAAAGTCTGTGTCTGAGGTACAGTTCCGTCTTATCCTAAGGTACTGGCTATATGGAATGCTATTAAGTAATGATTGAGGGTGAGCGCTCTGAGCATGCAGAATTGTGTTACCTGCAGAGGGTTTTCTAAATAAAGATGTGCTAACAGTACCAGATTTGTCAACACTGATTGTTAGATCAAGGAAATTTACAAACTGCTGGCTGAATTCCATGGTAAATTTTAGATTAAAGTCATTTACAAACAGGGATTCGAAAAATTGTTGGAGATCCTGTTGTGGACCTGACCAAAATACCAAAATGTCCTCGATGTATCTGAACCAGTGTAGTATCTTGGATTTGTAGTTCACATCTAAATTAGAAAAAAGGTGTCTTTCCCACCCCCCCAGGTACAGGTTGGCATATGAGGGCGCGCATTTGGTCCCCATAGCCACACCCTGCACCTGGAGGAAGTGGGAAGTACCAAACATGAAGTGATTCTTGGTCAAGATAAACTTTAATAGATCAAGTACAAAGTTGGCATAATTGTCAAATTGGGGGCCACGTTCAAGAAGGAAGCCTCTTATGACATCTATACCTTTAAGGTGTGGAATACAGTTATATAAGCATTCAACATCCAAAGTTACTAGCCATGTATTGGGGGGTAAAGTCATGTTTTGTAATAGTTTTAAAAGATGAATTGTATCTTTAACATATGAAGGCAGGGAGGTGACATGAGGTGCTAAATATTTATCCAAAAGAGCGCTGGCATTTTCAGTTAAACAGTGACAGCCTGATACAATAGGACGCCCTGGGGGGCTAGTAACTGATTTATGGATCTTAGGTAGAGCATAAAAGGTGGGGATGGTTGGTTCATTAATTAGTATTGAGATCGATAACAGAGGCTTGATACGCCCGAAATATAAGTTGGTCAAATTGATGAGTAAAGTTTTTTATCAATGACGGTGCAATAGGAAGGTACCATTCTGAATTATCGAGAATGTTTCGACACATGGTTTCATATGCTTTAATGTCCATAACCACTACATTCCCACCTTTATCTGCCGGTTGAATGACTAGATCTGAGTGGGTTTGGAGAGATTTCAATGCTTTAGAGCTAGCTTGGGTTAAATTTGATCGGCCCGAAGTGGTGTATTCAAGATTTTTACTTGCCAAGCACGTTTGTTGCACAAAGGCAGAGATGTTGGGGTTAGTGGAAAGGAGAGGAACATTTTTTGATTTCGGTTTGAAAGAAGTCGGGGGGGGGGAGGAGACACCGAGGGCGACGACAGCCGACTCATCGGCTTCGTCGGCATCGATGGCTCCCTCCTCCCAGAGAGACATAAGTTCATCAATGGCCTGCATTTCTTCAAATGTCGGTGCTTGATTGGAAGAGGTAGTGGTTACATTAGACGATTTAAGAGAAGATTTGTCATAAAGAACTTTGTAAATTAGTTTACGAGCAAACAGATGGATGTCTTTAATGAATTCGAATTTATCGAAATTAGAAGATGGACAGAACGTCAAACCTAATTGTAAAATTTTTGTCTGTTCACTAGTGAGTGGAATAGAAGACAAGTTCACTACATCTGAACCTACAGGTTGTGTAAGGGGTGTGGAAGAAGCCGCTAGGCCGGGTTGAGTGGAGTGTCTGGGGTTAAGGCTAAAAAAATAGGTGCTATTTTGGGATCGGTAGAGGATCCATTGTGTGGGAACATTGAAGTTAAAACAGGTTCACTGCCACGTCTTGTGGCAAGTGATGATGAGGAGACTGTGGTGGCAGTGAGTAAGTGAGGAGAGTGAAGGGTGTTCGTTTGTAAATTAAGAGTATTGGATGGTATCTGTAAGGTAGGAGTGGATATTTTATTGTTTTTGGGACGTACGGCGGATGGGCGGACATTGGGGGCAGGTGTAGGAGTGCGGATGTGAGCATCAACTGATGTGGAAGATCTGTCTTTTCTTTTTTTGAGATTACGATCGTGTGATAGATCTTGATAGATAGTGGATGTGCTTTGGAACGCCAGTATACACCGATCATCGTTGCACCAGGTTTGTTCATTGATCCTTTGCCACACTACAATCTCGAAATTTATAGCTTTAACTTTTGATTTTGTAAACTTATTTCTCTTATAGCAGTGGGCTCATACCCTCCTTTGGACAGGCTCTTTTTTCAGGAACTTCCATTACACTCTTAAACCTTCTTTGGTTCTCCTGCCCCGCTAAAAAACAATTTTACAACTTTTGGTAAGCCAGCAGCCTTTATATCCAGCATTTTATGTGTCCCTCCAGGACTTTCCAACATTCTCTAAACTACTCCCCTTTCTCATAGGGATTATGCTATCTTGCCTTCAGATTTCATAGTGGTCCCCATACCTGGCGCCCCCCCATGTGTAGTATGCATTCCATTTTGGTAAGTTATTTTCTCATTTTAGGCTAGGTTAGTCATGCATGGCGGTCAATTCTGGATGACAGCCATTTTAATGTTATATGTACTCTACTTATCTTTTCCAACCAGGTCCTATATATGCTCTCGGCAGTCCCTTGCGTTTAAAACTTATGCACATGACCACATTTGCGGTTTTGATCTGGTGCTGGCATTTGGCTCAGTGGTATGTATCACTCTTTGTATTTGCCAGATGGGGGAACGCGTTTATGGGTTCTATGTGGGCGTATATAGCTTACAATGACATGCAGTGCGAGCACTATTTAGGCCATTTCAATGGCTTTTTTTGCCTTATCTCCATTAATTTTGTTTTCTGTATTTATCAGACTTATCTACTTTGGGTACAGACAGATACAGTGACCCTAAAGAAGCCATTGTTTGGCGAAACATGTCGGTCATCCTTACATAACATCTACACTGTACCAACGATCTATACAGTTGTATAGACCTTTTTTATCCTTTTGTAATGAATTATTGAATGTGCATGGTCTCTCCATCATCCCCAAAGCCTCTTTTCCCCAATTCAAGTGGGCCTCGGTGTGATTGACAGACAAATTTTAAATGTATGTCTGTTTATTCTATGTTTAAATTTTCTGTTAAATATTATTGTATATTTTACAAAAAAATCACGAGTGTCCTTCTCCTTGTCCAGTACCGCAATAATCCCCTGTCTCTATTCCCTTTCACCAACTTACCACTTTAATCGGGATGAGGTACAATTATAAATGAGTATCCCAGGCCTCCTCTTTTACCACACATGTGAGGTATCACTGTGAATGTTATAGCAAGAACAATAAATTTGGCCCTAGACCTCCTCTGTAACTCAAAACATGTAACCAGTAAAATTTTTTAAAGCGTCGCCTATGGGGATTTTTAAGTAGCGAAGTTTGGCGCCATTCCACGAGTGTGTGCAATTTTGAAGGGTGACATGTTAGGTATCTATTTACTCAGGGTAACTTCATCTTTCACATTATGCAAAAACATTGGGCTAAATTTACGGTTTTGTTTTTTGTAAAGCACAAAACATTTTTTTCCAAAAAAAACGCGTTAGAAAAATTGCTGCACAAGTACTGTGCTAGATAAAAAGTTGCAACGACCGCCATTGTATTCTCTAGGGTCTTTGCTAAAAAAACATATATAATGTTTTGGGGTTCTATGTAATTTTCTAGCGAATAAATGATGATTTTTACATGTAGGAGAGAAATGTCAGAATTGGCCTGGGTGCTCCAGAACGCCTGATGGTGCTCCCTGCATGTTGGGCCTCTGTATGTGGCCACGCTATGTAAAAGTCTCACACATGTGGTATTGCCATACTCGGGAGTAATAGCATAATGTGTTTTGGGGTGTAATTTGTGGTATGCATATGCTGTGTGTGAGAAATAACCTGCTAATATGACAATTTTGTGAAAAAAAAGAAAAAAGAAAAAAAAATCTTGATTTTGCAAAGAATTGTGGGAAAAAATGACAACTTCAAAAAACTCACCATGCCTCTTTCTAAATACCTTGGAATGTCTTCTTTCCAAAAAGGGGTCATTTGGGGGGTATTTGTACTTTTCTGGCATGTTAGGGACTCAAGAAATGAGATAGGCCGTCAGTACTTCAGGTGTGATCAATTTTAAGATATTGGCACCATAGCTTTTTGACTCTATAACTTTCACAAAGACCAAATAATATACCCCAGTTTGTACTTATTTTTACCAAAGATATGTAGCAGTATAAATTTTGGCCAAAATTTATCACGAACAATTACAAATTTCCTAAATTTTATAACCAAAACGAAGAAAAATAAAAATTTTTACAGAATTTTCAGTCTTTTTTCTTTTATAACGCAAAAATAAAAAAAACCCAGTGCTGATTAAATACCACCAAAAAAAAGCTCTATTTGTGTGAAAAAAAGGCCAAAAATTTCATATGGGTACAGTGTTGTATGACTGAGTAATTGTCATTCAAAATGTGAGAGCACTGAAAGCTGAAAATTGGTCTGGTTATTAAGGGTGTTTAAGTGCCCAGTGGTCAAGTGGTTAAGTGGAAAAAGGTTGCTGACACCTGTCATAATGGGATGGATATGGTCAGCAACAATACTTAGGTAGGCCGTGTCAGTCTGAACCATGGATACAAGGCAGGATGGATCCATGATTTCATATAGTTTATGCCAAATTCTGACCCTACCATCTGAATGTACAGTAGCAGCTGAAATCGAGACTCATCATACCAGTTAACGTTTTTCCAATCTTCTATTGTCCAAATTTGGTTAGCCTATGCCAGTTATAGCTTCAGTTTCCTGTTATTAGCTCACAGGAGTGGCACCTATTCTCCTCTGACATCAGCAAGGCATTTTTTCCACACAACTTCCACTCACTGGATATTTTCTTTTTTTCAGACCACTCTCTGTAAACCCTAGAGATGGTTGTGCCTACAAATCCCAGTATATCAGCAGTTTTTGAAATACTCAGACCAGCCGCCTGAAACGAATGACCATGTCACATTCAAAGGCACTTAATTCCTCTTTCTTCCCCATTCTGATGTTCGGTTTGAAGTTCAGCAAGTCATCTTCACCACATCTAGATACCTAAATGCATTGAGTTGCTGCCATGTGATTGGCTGATTAGTAATTTGTGTTACCAAGCAATTGAACAGGTGTACCTAATAAAGTGTCCGGTGAGTGTATATATAAATATACACAGTTGTGTTAAAAATAATAGTGTGTTTAAAAAAGTGAGTAAAGCTCAAAATCCTTATAATAGCTTTTATTTACATACACACAAATGCATTGGGCACACTGCATAGTCTATTCCAAATCAAAACATGAAGAAAAAGATTTCAAATGTGTTATTACTTTGCAGAAAGTGAAGAAAAGGGAATATTAGGCTTTTCCCAAAAAATAGCAGTGTCTGCATTTTTCATTACAAACTCAAAGATTTACTGTATAAACTAGGGATGAGCCGAACACCCCCCGGTTCGGTTCGCACCAGAACCTGCGAACAGACCTAAACTTTGCGTGAACTTTGGAACCATATTAAAGTCTATGGGACTCGAACCTTTAAAATCAAAAGTGCTAATTTTAAAGGCTAATATGCATGTTATTGTCCTAAAAAGTGCTTGGGGACCCGATTCCTGCCCCAGGGGACATGTATCAATGCAAAAAAAACTTTTAAAAACTGACGTTTAATCAGGAGCAGTGATTTTAATAATGCTTAAAGTGAAACAATAAAAGTGTAATATTCCTTTAAATTTTGTACTTGGGGTGTGCGTATAGTATGTAAAGGGGCGCATGTTTCCCGTGCTTAGAACTGTCCCTGCACAAAGCGTAATTTTTGCAGGAAAAAAAGTAATTTAAAAGCACTCGAGGTTATAATGAATTGTCGACTCCCGGTAATACAAAGAACAGTCATTGATTAAAAAAAAAAAAAATTGCGTGGGGTTCCCCCCAAATTCAATTAAAAGGCCCTTCAGGTCTGGTATGGATATTAAGGGGAACCCCAGGTCAAATAAAAAAAAAATGACGTGGGGTTTCCCCAAATATCCATACCAGACCCTTTATCCGAGCACGCAACCTGGCAGGCTGCAGGAAAAGAGGGGGGACGAGAGAGTGCCCCCCCTCCTGAACCGTACCAGGCCACATGCCCTCAACATTGGGAGGATGCTTTGGGGGTCTGTGACCCCTCAAAGCACCATGTCCCCATGTTGATGGGGACAAGGGCCTCATCCCCACAACCCTGGCCGTGGTTGTGGGGGTCTGCGGGCGGGGGGCTTATCAGAATCTGGAAGCCCCCTTTAACAAGGGGACCCCCAGGTCCCACCCCCCCCCCCCCCCAACCCCCCCCCCCCGTTTGAAATGGTAAGGGGAGAAAAAAATTGTAAGGGTGACCCCGCCCCCCTCTGATGTAACGCAGGTTTCCGTTACATCAGAGGGGGGCGGGGTCACCCGCACATCACTGGGGAAGCCCGGGTTTCCCCTTTGCGTCAGAGGGGGGCGGGGTCAGGTGATGGGTGGCCCCGTCCTCCTCAGCTAAGACCTTATCAGGCTGTCGGGATTCCTGCAGTCTCTCCGGCGGAGACAGGATGCACTGCGCTGGACCATCGGGAGAGATCACCCATCGCTGGACCCTGGAGAAGAGATCAGCCATCGCTGGATAGCAAGAGTGGATTACCACCGCTGGAATCTGTGTTTTTTAACAATTTTTTACACTTTTTTTGTGAAATGGTAGGGGTACTTTTGTACCCCCTTACCATTTAAAACAGGGGGGGTCCCCTTGTTAAAGGGGGCTTCCAGATTCTGATAAGCCCCCCGCCCGCAGACCCCCACAACCACCGGCCAGGGTTGTGGGGACGAGGCCCTTGTCCCCATCAACATGGGGACATGGTGCTTTGAGGGTTCACAGACCCCCAAAGCATCCTCCTAATGTTGAGGGCATGTGGCCTTGTACGGTTCAGGAGGGGGGGCGCTCTCTCGTCTCCCCTCTTTTCCTGTGGCCTGCCAGGTTGTGTGCTCGGATAAAGGGTCTGGTATGGATCTTTGGGGGGAACTCCATGCCATTTTTTTTTTAATTTGGTGTGGGGTTTCCCTTAAAATCCATACCAGACTTGAAGGGTCTGGTATGGATATTTGAGGGGGAACCCCACGTAATTTTTTTTTTATTTGACCCGGGGTTCCCCTTAATATCCATACCAGACCTGAAGGGCCTGGTAATTGAATTTGGGGGGAACCCCACGCATTTTATTTTTTTCAATGACTGTTCTCTTTATTATGGGGAGCCGAAAATTCATTATAGCCGCGAGTGCTTTTAAATGAATTTTTTTCCTGCAGAAATGACATTTTGTGCAGGGACAGTTCTAAGCACGGGAAACATGCGCCCCTTCACAGGCATACTAAAGACACCCCCCAGGTCTGAAATTTAAAGGCATATTACACTTTTATTGTTTCACTTTAAGCATTATTAAAATCACTGCTCCCGAAAAAACGGCCGTTTTTAAAACTTTTTTTTTTGCATTGATACATGTACCCTGGGGCAGGACCCAGGTCTCCAAACACTTTTTATGACAATAACTTGCATATAAGCCTTTAAAATTAGCACTTTAGATTTCTCCCATAGACTTTTACAGGGTGTTCCTGCTTTTCGAATTTGCCGTGAACACCCCAAATTGTTCGCTGTTCGGTGAACAGGCATTGTTCGAGTCGAACATGAGTTCGACTCGAATTTGAAGCTCATCCCTAGTATAAACTGAAAAACGCTTGAAGATTTAGCTTTCCTGTGAATATTTAGTTGTATAACCACTGTTTCTGAGAACTGCTTCACATCTGTGTCGCTTGGAGTTAATCAACTACTGGCACCTGTAAACAGGTATTCCAGCCCAGGATGATTGTACTACATTCTGCAATTCCTCTGCATTTCTTGGTTTTACCTCAGAAACAGCATTTTTGATGTCACCCCACAAGTTTTCTATTGGATTAAGGTCAGAGGGTTGAGCTGGCCACTCCATAACTTTGCATACAAATTCACAATCCCCTGGGACTTAAAATAAAGCACATGGGGACGTGTCCAAGATGGCGATGGGAGCGGACATCTTTTAGCCTCGCTCCGCCGTCCGGATCTATAATCCTCCATTCCCGCAGGGTGCTGGAGAATCATCCACCGGCCTAACAGCTTACCGTTGGCCCCTGGCATCCCCTGCTCATGCCCGGATACAATCGAGGGGGAGCAGCGCCCCGCCAGAGCAAGAAACGGACCAGGACCACACAGCGTGCTGAGGAGAAGACTGCCGCCATACTCTCCACCATGTCAGCTCATGGACAGGAGGTGAGTCATGTGCCTGATACCTCACAGGTCCCTCCGGAGCACACAGCGCTCCTGGAAGCAATTAATGGATGTAAAACAGCCCTTACAGAGAAAATTGACCATGTGTACACTGAACTGGGCTTGATCAGAAGGGACATTGATGCCTTTAAAGGCAGAGTAACAGAGGTGGAACAGCGTGTGTCTACAGCAGAAGATGAGCAGAGAGAGCACACGGCTGACCTCCATTCTTTAAAAATCAGAGTCAAACATCTAGAGTCACGCGCAGAAGATGCAGAAAATCGGAACAGACGCAATAATCTGCGCATCATAGGTCTGCCTGAGGGTACAGAAGGGAATGACACCCCACTATTCACGGAGCAGCTGCTGCGATCTCTTCTGCCTCATGCCTCCTTTTCCTCCCACTTTGTAGTGGAGCGAGCCCACAGGATCCCCACAGTCACATTCATCTTTAAACTATTAAACTACCGGAAACGGGACCTCATCCTGAGAGAAGCTAGGAATGCGGGAGACCTCAAGTACGAAAATGCTAAACTCCTTACATTCCCAGATTATTCCATTGAAACGCAACGACAGAGGAAATCGTTCGACCATGTACGATCCCAACTCCACGCCAAGAACCTGAAGTATAGCATGTTATTTCCCACCAGACAACGTTTTTTGTTATTGGTTATTTTTTTGTTGTTGTTCTATTGCTTATTATATGCATGTATATCTGACACAGTTGTTTGGGCCTACAACTTTACTGCTCCTCATGGGCCATTTTCCTTGTGCTATGTGGCTTTTTGCTTGTGCTCCATCCGGGTCGGGCTTAACCCCTGAATACTCTCCATTATTGACATATGTGAAAGTGGAATGGCATTGCTAACAATTTTTTCATGGAACACTAGGGGCCTGAACTCCCCAGTGAAGCGGTCACTGGTGTTTCAATTCTTGAAATCCCACAATCCTCATTTATGTGTCCTCCAGGAGACCCACTTGGTGGGGAGAAAGACTCTTGGTCTTAAAAACCCTGGGTTGGCCATCTATACCACTCAACATATTCTAATTTTGCCAGGGGGGTTAGTATACTTGTACGCAAATCCCTGCCATTTAAACGTTTGGGGTTGGTGCTTGACCCGGATGGACGATATATTATAATGCACGCAATGGTGGAAAGTCTAGAACTAGTACTGGTGGGTGTTTATATACCCCCCCCCCCTCCTCGGTCAAACTGCTCCATAGGTTGGGCCCCCTTCTCGCTGAATATGATACAGATAACCTATTGATTATGGGAGATTATAATATGACACCTAATCCAGGACCTAATCCAGGACTGGATCGTCTTAACTCAACCGGGGGATCCGTCTCAGATCTCTCGGTCTGGGCGGAGACCTATGGGTTGACGGACATATGGAGATGGGTAGGTCTATACCTGCCTTTCGGCCACTTACAGAGCTCTCTCACGCATTGACCTGATGTATGCGGGGAGACCTCTACTAACTAGAGTCCAGCAGATGACCATTCTCCCAAGAGGTATATCCGACCACACACCGCTCCTCCTCAAGCTGTCCTTGGAGGGTTCTCCCGCGGACAGGTTGTGGAGGCTGTAGAGATTCTGGACCTCGGATCCTGGGGTAGATTCTGGGTTCTGTCTGCAGATGGGCACCTACTGGGCACTCAACCCGGGATCGGCCTCGGAAGCGGTGGTGTGGGATGCCTTTAAAGTGTCCTCTAGAGGCCACTTTCAAACACTCATAGGGGAAACCCTCAGACAATTGAAGGCAGACTTACTCAGGGCGGAGGACAGGGCTGTCTCCTTGGAGCGGCAATATATCCAGACAGGGGACCCGGGGATTCATACTAAACTCCAAGAAAGCACCAGAGAGGTCATGTTGATCCGCACTTCACTTACCAAAAAGAAGATGCTTCAACAATCCCAGAGGATCTTTGAGGAGGGGGAGAGGGGAGGCAAGCTTCCGTCATGGTTGATTAGGGAGCAGTGGGCCTCCATGGGTGTCCCCTCGTTGCTTGATGGAGCTGGGGTCAGACAGACCTCCTCTAGGGCGATCAGTGAGAGTTTCACATCATACTACTCTGAACTTTACTACACCCAAGTAAATTACTCTATGGAGGACCTCCATATATATCTTTCAGACGTGGACTTCCCTGTCCTGACAGATACATACAGAGCCCAACTTGACTCTCCCATTACCCTCAAAGAGATCCAGCAGACCATTTCCTCACTTCAGACAGGAAAAATACCAGGCCCAGACGGGTTCCCTACCGAATTTTATAAGACATACGCGGAGGACTTAGCCCCCAAACTCCACTCTATGCTCCTGACATCACTGAGACATGGGGTCCTGCCAGCCTCTATGTCAGAGGCAGTGATAGTGGTTATTCCTAAACCGGTAAAGACCCTTGAACTTTGCAAATCCTATCGCCCGATCTCTCTGATTGATGTGGATGCCAAACTGTTGGCCAAGATCTTGGCTACTAGACTGAACGGAGTGATCACAGCGTTTGTCCATCCGGATCAGTCAGGATTTATGCCAGGCAGGGGAACAGATATTAACATCCGTAGGTTATTTACCCACATTGACTTGGCGAGAGAGGAGAATGCAGGGGTGGTGGCCGCCTTGGATGCCGAAAAGGCATTCGACTCGGTTGAATGGCTTTATCTATGGGAGGTACTGGAACGCTTTGGATTTGGATCCAGGTTCATCTCTTGGATTCAACTTCTCTACAAGAATCTGACTGCCCGGGTAAGGGTGAACGGCCTATTGTCTCCCCCCCCTTTAGCCTACATAGGGGAACTAGGCAGGGATGCCCTCTATCCCCAGGACTTTTTGCCCTGGCGATTGAGCCCATGGTGATCCTTCTACGCCAGGACCAGAGGGTCAGGGGAATACAGGTTGGAGTGCTGCACGAAAAAATGTCTTTGTACGCCGATGACACTCTGCTGTATTTAGCTGATGCGGACACCTCGCTGAGATCGGCACTTGAAATAATAGACCAATTTGAAGAGTCTGTGTCAATTGGGACAAGTCTGTCCTCTTTTCCCTCCACCAATCTGGTCCCAAGGCGGCTAACAACACACCACTTCAGTGGGGTAACTGTTAAGAGCTCCCCCCAGGAGTACATAAGAGATAGATAGAAACTAGTAGGGGGGGGGGGGGAAGCAAATTGGCCACCAATACACGGTCATCTGAATTATTTAACCAACCAACTAACCTAACTACTAGCAGCAAAGAATTAGATCAAGTTGATTGTTTATTATTAAACTAATCAAGTTTATTAAATATCAAAATTGATTTATTTATTTACAGTGGTGCAATTCTTTAAAAATAATCTCATTAACCAGACATTAGATTATATTGCTAGAGACAAATTAAACAAAACAGGACAAACATAAAACAATGCCCTTTCTGGAGGGAGATCCGGAAGTCCAGTCTGTGTCCAGTGTTAAAAGCAAGCAGGGGGCTAAAGAAACGCTCGTTTGACCCTCTGTGACGGAGGGTCCCATATCTCTGGTAAGCGGCCAACTTATTCTGGTGGTGGTGTTCCTGGAAATTCACACAACTTGATAAAGAAATTTTGGCATTTGACGTACACTTCTGGGAACCTTTTGAAACATGAATATTTTTGGTTATTGATTTTTAACCTACAAAAAATTTTGAACTTTCTACAGGCATTTTTTGGTATATTCAGTGATCACATGTACATTTTTTTTTTCACTTAGGTTTTCACCTAAGATACCATCACCTTTGATAATTCATCACTGGGTGTTTTATGTTTATTTATAAATTATCAAGATGTTTAGATTGATTTGACATTACACTGGGAATTTGGTTCACTCATTTGTTCCCCTTGATCAGGGGTCACAGTTAATGTGAGTTTTTATACAACAAGATCATTTATGTTATTGGTATGCGCAGCTTTTTGTTTTTTCTAATGTACATAAGAGATAACCACTCTCCTCTTTTGGCCCAATTTGGAAGGAAGTGCCAAACGTGGAAAACCCTACCGCTATCTCCGGTGAGAAGGGTAAACTTGTTAAAAATTATATATCTTCCCAAATTTTTTTATTTCTTTAGGAACACACCATACCCACTCCCCAAATCCTTCTTTCAAAAACTGGACTCTATCATCTCTACCTTTGTCTGGGCTGGGAAAATCCAGAGACTGGCTAAATGGACGCTCCAGCTCCCCCTGTCCCAGGGGGGACTGGCAATGCCTCACTTCCAGCTCTACTACTGGAAGACAGTCCTTGTGACGTTCCGGTGGTGGTTTGACCAGCCCAGACAGAACCCTGCGGTGATGGCGGCCAGCTCCTATGCAGCGTTAACCAACTTGCCCTACAGAGGGCCCAAGGCCCACTCCCAAACGATGACTCTAATGCGCACGACTATACAGGTGTGGCAGAGGGCGAGAGTTATATATATATAAGTCAGACTCAGTCATATCGCCCCACACCCCTATAAGGCCCAATTTTTCTGCCCCTGTTTGACAGTGGCATGTAATTACAATTCTTGATATAATATTTCACAGCAGGGCCCGTTCCAGCGCCCACCAAGGCCCGATTTTTTGCAGAGTATATAGGGCAGGTCGTATAATATGTACAGGTGGCCCCCTACTTTCAAACATCCAACTTACAAACGACTCCTACTTACAAACAGAGGGAGACAACAGGAAATGAGAGGAAATCTACCCCTAGGAAGGGAAATTCTCTCCTGTAAGAGTTAATATGGGAAAAAAGTGTCTCCACTGATGCTTTATCACCAATCCTTGTTTTCCTTATAACCCAAAATTTTCAAGATCCAATTGTCACTGGGACAGAAAGTGAGGTGAAATCTTCTGAACAGGGGCACAGACAGCAAAACAAATGTTACAGGGGTGATAACCCTTCCCATGTTATCCAAAAATGCTTAACAATTGTTTTTTTTTGGCTGGAGCTCACTTACAAAATTTACCTGTTTCAAATTACAAACAGATTATACTTAAGAACTACTTAAGTCCCTGTCTTGTTTGGACAGCCTGTATACTGCTGTTCAGAGTATATAGGGCATGGGGGCCTCACGCCTTTTCTTTTTTTAATTTAGGTGCGGGGTTCCCCTTAATATCCATACAAGACCCAAAGAGCCCGGTAATGGGCTGGGGGGGGGGTACCCATGCCGTTTTTCTCAATAATTTTTATCCATATTGCCGGGACCTGACATTACATTACAGCCGCAAGCAGTTTTAAGTGACTTTTATTCTTTTAGAAATGTCATTTTGTGCAGGGACTAGAACAAACATGGGAAACACGCACCATATTACAGGCATACTATAGACACCCCCCAGGTACGATATTTAAAGGAATATTTCACTTTTATTTTTTCACTTTAAGCATTATTACCCACTTGACCACTGGGCACCTAAACCCTCTTCCTAACCAGACCAATTTTCAGCTTTCGGTGCTCTCAAAATTTGAATGACAATTACTCAGTCATGTAGTCTGATTGGTAGATACTCTATACTGGCGCTCCTAGAATACAATCTTCCAAAGAAAAATAAGTCCACCAGAAAAATCCTCAATAGAATAATCAAATGGATCTTCCACCACACCAACTCGTGTTCCCTCTCCCAATGAGACCGCACTCACCGCACTCACCGGATGGTATTGCCTCGCACTCTCGTGGTTGGCAAATATAGCGATTACCCCACCTGGGTTACTTGTGCGATCACTCCAAACTTGCAAACTCCATATGTGAAAACAAATAAAGAATGTGCCTCCACATAGCGTGATACTGTGATAAAACTTATTTATTAAAATTCAACCTCACTCACACTTCAATGTTTCAACTTACAAAAACACAAATGTAAAACAGCCGAATTCAGCACACAATCCACTGCAACTTTTGGATGACAGATGAGCTGACAGAGCGCACATATGATCACCAAGGGGTGAAACAACTGGGTTCAAAAAAACTGGGTAACAAGTGATCTCACCACCCCTCGCAGCTCTACTCCTGGTGTGGGTTCTTTCTCCAGGAGTCACATCAGTGAGGTTGCCGGGTAGTGATCTCAAACAATAGCGATAGTGGAGGAGACCACACACAAATTCAAACGAATAAACACAAAGATTGAAACGTTTTGAGTATCTCAGTGTCCGTGTAGCTACGCCCTTGACATGTTTCGTCGGTATGACTTCCCTTTTTGAAGAAGTCATACCGACGAAACATGTCAAGGGCGTAGCTACACGGACACTGAGATACTCAAAACGTTTCAATCTTTGTGTTTATTCGTTTGAATTTGTGTGTGGTCTCCTCCACTATCGCTATTGTTTGAGATCACTACCCGGCAACCTCACTGATGTGACTCCTGGAGAAAGAACCCACACCAGGAGTAGAGCTGCGAGGGGTGGTGAGATCACTTGTTACCCAGTTTTTTTGAACCCAGTTGTTTCACCCCTTGGTGATCATATGTGCGCTCTGTCAGCTCATCTGTCATCCAAAAGTTGCAGTGGATTGTGTGCTGAATTCGGCTGTTTTACATTTGTGTTTTTGTAAGTTGAAACATTGAAGTGTGAGTGAGGTTGAATTTTAATAAATAAGTTTTATCACAGTATCACGCTATGTGGAGGCACATTCTTTATTTGTTTTCACATATGGAGTTTGCAAGTTTGGAGTGATCGCACAAGTAACCCAGGTGGGGTAATCGCTATATTTGCCAACCACGAGAGTGCGAGGCAATACCATCCGGTGAGTGAGGTCTCATTGGGAGAGGGAACACGAGTTGGTGTGGTGGAAGATCCATTTGATTATTCTATTGAGGATTTTTCTGGTGGACTTATTTTTCTTTGGAAGATTGAATCACATTTTTTTTTGAATTTTACACAAATATTAATGAAGATTGTTTTTTGTATCATTTCACGGACACTATTTCACGTGGTGTTTTGCACATTCTTTATTTTTATATTTTTTCTGGTAATTGTTATATATATTTGTTTCAAGCGCCATTTGATTATATTTTTTACTTGTCATTACTAGTCTGATTATAATCACATTTTTTATAATTACTCAGTCATGCAACACTGTACCCAAATACATTTTTTGTCCTTTTTTTCACACAAATAGAGCTTTCTTTTGGTGGTATTTAATCACCGCTGGGTTTTTTATTTTTTGCGCTATAAATCAAAAAAGACTGAAAATTTGGTAAAAAAATAAAGTTCTTTGTTTCTATTAAAATTTATTGCAGAGTATTGGCGAGTATTGGAAGAGTATTGGCTAGTATTGCAGTGTTGCAGAGTATTGGCAGAGTATTGCACAGTTTTGGCAGAGTATTGCAGTGTTGGCAGAGTATTGCACAGTATTACAGTGTTGGCAGAGTATTGCAGTGTTGGCAGAGTATTGCACAGTATTGCACAGTATTGCAGTGTTGGCAAAGTATTGCACAGTATTGCAGTGTTGGCAAAGTATTGCACAGTATTGCAGTGTTGGCAAACTATTGCACAGTATTGCAGTGTTGGCAGACTATTGCACAGTATTGCAGTGTTGGCAGAGTATTGCACAGTATTGCAGTGTTAGCAGACTATTGCACAGTGTTTCACTGTCATTGAGCAGCGCTGTGGGCACTACACATCCAGCCCACAGCGCTGCTGACATCTCTCCCCCTCTCTGCTTCTCCCCTCTCACTGTACCGATCGGTACAGAGAGGGGAGGGAGGAACCGGTGACATGACGTGACGCTGGTTTGTTTACATGTGATCGCTCCGTCAAATGACGCTATCAGTGAACGTTTACCATGATCCGTGATGCAGATGTTCGCGATGTTCCCGAGTGCCCGCCCCAGGGAGGAGATTATGGGAGGACGTCCTACGGATGTCCACCCAGAATAAGCCGACCACGCTGTAGCCGTCTTTAGGCTATGGCCCGGTCGGCATGTGATTAAAATCACTGCTCCCGAAAAAATGTTTTTGAAACTTTTTTTTGCATTGATACATGTCCCCTGAGGCAGGACCCGGGTCCCCGAACACTTTTCAGGACAATAACTTGCATATTAGCCTTTAAAATTCTCACTTTTGATTTTTCACGTTCAGGTCCCATAGACTTTAACAGTGTTCAAATGTTCGCGAAAACTTTCGGTCCGTACGCATGGTCTGTCGCAAACTGAACCGGGGGGTGTTTTCGGCTCATCCTTACTCCTGAGTACAGGGATACCACATGTGTGAGACTTTTTTTGAGAGCCGAGCCGTGTACAGAACCCCGAAAACCAATCACTGCCTTCAAGCTTTCTGAGGGCGTAAAATGGTGATTTCACTTCCTCACTACCTATCACGGTTACGGAGGCCCTTTAATGTCCAGATAGCACACAACCCCCCCCCCCCCCCAATGACCTCATTTTAGAAAGACACCCCAAGGTATTTGCTAAGAGGCATGGTGAGTATTTTGTAGTTCTCATTTGTTTTAGAAAATGAAGAAAGAAAAGAAATGTCTTTTTTTTTCTTTTTTCAATTATCAAAACTTTGTGACAAAAAGAGAGATCTGCAAAATACTCAACATGCCTCTACTTTCCAAAATGGGGTAATTTGAGGGAAGGGGGGTTGTGCTATCTGGGCATTTCATGGCCTCCGAAACTGTTATAGGCAGTGAGTAGTGAAATCAAAAATTTACGCCCTTAGAAAGTCTGAGGGCAGTGATTGTTTTTTTTGGTATACCCATGCACATGTGGTATACCCATACTCAGCAGAAGCAGCAGAATATATTTTGGGGTGTAATTCTACATATAACCATGCCATGTTTGAACAATATATCATTTAGTGACAACTTTGTGTAAAAAAAAAATATATATATAAATTTTCCCGAAACTTGTGGCAAAATATAAAACATTCCATGGAATCAACATGCCTCTCAGCAAATAGCTTGAGGTGTCTTCTTTCCACAATGGGGTAATTTGGGGGGGGGGGGGGGGGTTGTGCTATCTTGACATTTCATGGCTTCCGAAACTGTAATAGATAGTGAGTAGTGAGGAAGCAAAATCACCATTTTACGCCCTTAGAAAGCCTGAAAGAGGTGATTGGTTTTCAGGGTCCTGTACACGGCTAGGCTCCCAAAAAGTCTCACACATGTGGTATCCCCGTACTCAGAAGAAGCAGCAGAATGTATTTTGGGGTGTAACTTCACATATGCCCATGGCATGTTTGAACATTATATCATTTAGTAAATACTTTGTGCAAAAAAAATTTAATAAAAACAAAGTTTGTAATTTTCCTGCAACTTGGACTCAACATGCCTCTCAGCAAAAAGCTTTGGGTGTCTACTTTCCAAAATGGGGTCATTTGGGGGGGGGGGGGGGGGGTTGTGCTATCTTGGCATTTTATGGCCTTCAAAACTATGATAGGTAGTGAGGAGTGAAATCAAAAATTTACACCCTTAGAAATCCTGAAGCGGTGCTTGGTTTTCAGGGTCCTGTATACGGCTAGGTTTCTAAAAAGTCTTACACATGTGGTATCCCCATACTCAGGAGAAGCAGCAGAAGAGAGAAATGCACTATACCCAGCATGTACAACATTTGCTGTCTTCGTCTTTAAAGTGGATGTAAATATTTTTTTTTTAATTAAGGCTTGTGCCTTGTACAGTATAGGATTTCATGTCATCTGTGCCCAGTCTTGCCACGAAGAGTTAATTCAGCTCTGAGCAGTCCTGTTATCTTTTTTCAGTGAGATAAATACGGTCAGACAGCGAAATAGATGTTGGTTTCTCCCCCTTGCTGTGAGTGACAGGTAATTTACATATATCATGCAGGAGTGTGACAGAGGCATTCTGTGTCTTTCCCACCCCCATCCTTTCTTCCCCAGCTCTCCCAGGATTGGCTGCTCCACACCTCAGCATGATTGGGCATGCTGAAGTCATGTAGTGACTTTTCTGGGTTTTGACTGGATGGTTCTCATCGTGGAGTGTGATCCACAGATCAGTGTGAGAGGAGAAAATGCATGCATAGTGCAGTCATCTCACAGGATGGCCAGCAGAACACACCGACAACTGATCTGATTACGGGGAGATGTATCTAGTCAGAGATGGGCAGAGGAGAAGCTGCAGTGATCTGATTATTGTAATGGTGCAGTGTGTGTTTCTGAGGTCACCTGATCACAGTTGCAGCATTCCTTTTGATCACCAGGATGTGTTATGTGGGGGAGGGGTGAATATATCACTTTTCATAGAATACACCCAGTAAGGCTGAATGGGCTCAAAGCTTACAGCCTACCCATGCTACCTGACTGCTCCCACAAAATACCTACCCATGTCACCTGACTGCTCCCACCAAATCCCTATCCATGTCACCTGACTGCTCCCACCAAATCCCTATCCGTGTCACCTGACTGCTCCCACCAAATCCCTATCCGTGTCACCTGACTGCTCCCACCAAGTCCCTACCCGTGTCACCTGACTGCTCCCACCAAGTCCCTACCCGTGTCACCTGACTGCTCCCACCAAGTCCCTACCCGTGTCACCTGACTGCTCCCACCAAGTCCCTACCCGTGTCACCTGACTGCTCCCACCAAGTCCCTACGAAGTTCACCTGACTGCTCCCTCCAGGTCTATATTTTCTTTGTACAAACATCACACTTAATATGAATATGACCCAAACATCTCCATCCTGCCATATCCATTCATCCACATGATACGGGAGTTGGTCAGAGAGTGTGCAGACATGATACAGCAGCTTGCGAAATGTGGGCAACATGGTTTAAATTGTGTAGTGTTACCCCTGTAGAGGCTGCTGAGTATAATGGTCCGTCTGTCACCCTGCCCAGCCAGGCACACACTTTTTCACTCCTCAGACAATAAAGCAGTCCTTGCATTTTGTTTTATTGAGGGGATATTAAACTTGGATAGGGATGGGAACTCATGAGATGTCCAGGTGGTCAAACATTGGAACATGGGACTCTATATGCATCCTGTATATACTCCATTTCTCCTCCTGTACATCGCTTCCTCTCTTCTGAGTATCGTTCCACCAAGTCCCTTCACGTGTCACCTGACTGCTCCCACCAAGTTCCTTCACGTGTCACCTGACTGCTCCCACCAAGTCCCTACACGTGTCACCTGACTGCTCCCACCAAGTCCCTACATAGGTCATCTGACTGCTCCCCCCAAGTCTATATTTTCTTTGTACACACATCACACTGAATATGACCCAAACCTCTCCATCCTGCCATATCCTCCCATCCTGTCATATCCCGTATCCATTCATCCACATGATACGGGAGTTGATCAGAGAGTGTGCAGACATGATACGGGAGTTGGTCAGAGAGTGTGCGGACATGATACAGGAGTTGGTCAGAGAGTGTGCAAACACAATACAGGAGTTGGTCAGAAAGTGTGCGGACATGATACAGGAGTTGATCACAGAGTGTGCAGACATGATACAGGCATGCGGACATGATACAGGAGTTGATCAGAGAGTGTGCGGACATGATACAGGAGTTGGTCAGAAAGTGTGCATGATACAGCAGCTGCAAAATGTGGTGAGCGTGGCTTAAATTGTGTAGTGTTACCCCTGTAGGGGCTGCTGAGTATAATGGTCCATCTGTCACCCTGCCCAGCCAGGCACACACTTTTTCACTCCTCAGAGACAATAAAGCAGTCCTTGCATTTTGTTTTATTGAGGGGATATTAAATTTGGATAGGAATGGGGACTCATGAGATGTCCAGATGGTCGAACATGGGACTCTATATACATCCTGTATATACTCCATTTCTCCTCCTGTACATCGATTCCTCTCTTCTGAGTATCGCTTCATACTCCTGTACATCGCTTCCTATCTTCTGAGTATCGCTTCATACTCCTCCTGCACATCGTTTCTTCTCTTTTGATTATCGCTCCATACTCCTCCTGTACATCGCTTCCTATCTTTTGTTTTAGCACTGTAGGCCTGACACTGGCTCAGCCAGGCCTAAAGAAAATGCCCTTCACAGACAGTAACTGCAGGCCCCTATGGTGTAGAAAAAAGAAAATAGTAAGTTCTGGTACTAGCTGTCCCACATGCGGCTACTGATCCCAGTCAGCCCTTCAGGCCCTGCCAGCCCTCCTGGCTGCAGCTGCCTGACTCCACTACCCATGACACGACAGTCCTCTCCTCTGGTTCTGCACCCATCTCCAACTGTACTCTCCCAGTCCTTTCAGGTGTGCCTTCCCAGTCCTCCCGACTGTGCATGCCACTTCCCAGCTCTCTTGGCTCTTGGGTTCCTCTCCCTGGAGACTTGCCTGGCAGTACTCTCTCCCACTGTCCTCTCTTGCTCCTCCTGTCCAGGACACCTCCACATTTTCTTAGAGAACCCTGTCCGCACCTGAGCCCATGCCCAGACTGGGAAGCTCCCTCCAAGGCCTGACAGCCTCAGTACTCAGTACTTGGATGAGTATTTGAGGAGCCCTGCCCCCTGCCAATTCCAAGTTGGGGATTGATCAGGGCTCCACCTCCCCTCTCTTTCCATAACCTTCTAGAGAGCTCTGGAAAGAAGAGGGAGGTATTGGTGATACTGCCTGTGAGTCACCCAGCTTCTACCCTGAGCCACTCCCAGCCCAGATCAAACAAAAACAAACAGGCCTGGCTGCCAGCCAGGCCGGACTAAATTTATCTACACCAACAACTCTCTAGCATCTACACTACTAGAGGGTGCTACAATTTGCGTAAAATATTGGGCATTGGATTAAAGGGGTGTGGTTTAATACAGTCTGAGATGACTTACATAGCGCAGAATGTGGTAATGTTAAATAGAAATGGAAAAAGTAAAAGCTAACACCGCGCTCATCCCTAAATGTGACAAATAGTGAGTCTGTATAAATATACCTATATAGAAATATATATATGTATATACCCAAATGCAAATAAAATAATAATAGCAGCAGCTAATAAATGTGAGATATACACATAAACCAAAAATATACAGTGAAAAAAAGCCACGCTGAAGTGATAATATGAATAAAATCACATGAAAACACTTAAATAAAAATTATTGAAATAAAAATATTGAAAAAAATCTGTGTGAGCAAATTATCCATACAATAAAGTCCAATTCAAACTAAAAGTGATGGTGACACAAACAAAGTTTATGGTGACATATAATTTCCAAAAACGTAGATGTGAAAGGAACTCCACCAAGTGATCTTAATCCACCACCGCTCTAATAGTGTGCTTACCAGAAGGCAAGCTTTAGTAAGCCTGTAACTCGAAAGCCGTCAGGGTATGACCAAACCACTAGGTGTCGCCTCTAGAACTCGTGTTCGGCTGGTGATAGCGACCAAAAATCCTGGATGAGGCAAATCTCCCTTATGGGGTGTGAATGGGATCGAACTCCTCCAAAGGTATCAAGCCAGGGAATCATGCACTCTCATCATGTGAATAGATAAAAATGAGGGATGCTCCCATAGTGTAAAACCATATATAAAATTTATTGTATCAAATAAAAGTTCTACTTACATCACTAAAAAGAAATGTTCGCAGAGTACATGTAAGAAAAACGCCGGCCGGCTAGCAGAACACCCGCTCACAGTGCGGAACGTAATGACGTCAGTGCGTCAGCCTCCCTACGTCCGTTTCGACTAATCGTCGTCTTCTGGGGAACGTTCCCCAGAAGACGACGATTAGTCGAAACGGACGTAGGGAGGCTGACGCACTGACGTCATTACGTTCCGCACTGTGAGCGGGTGTTCTGCTAGCCGGCCGGCGTTTTTCTTACATGTACTCTGCGAACATTTCTTTTTAGTGATGTAAGTAGAACTTTTATTTGATACAATAAATTTTATATATGGTTTTACACTATGGGAGCATCCCTCATTTTTATCTATTCACATGATGAGAGTGCATGATTCCCTGGCTTGATACCTTTGGAGGAGTTCGATCCCATTCACACCCCATAAGGGAGATTTGCCTCATCCAGGATTTTTGGTCGCTATCACCAGCCGAACACGAGTTCTAGAGGCGACGCCTAGTGGTTTGGTCATACCCTGACGGCTTTCGAGTTACAGGCTTACTAAAGCTTGCCTTCTGGTAAGCACACTATTAGAGCGGTGATGGATTAAGATCACTTGGTGGAGTTCCTTTCACATCTACGTTTTTGGAAATTATATGTCACCATAAACTTTTTTTGTGTCACCATCACTTTTAGTTTGAATTGGACTTTATTGTATGGATAATTTGCTCACACAGATTTTTTTCAATATTTTTATTTCAATAATTTTTATTTAAGTGTTTTCATGTGATTTTATTCATATTATCACTTCAGCGCGGCTTTTTTTCAATGTTAAATAGAGAATGTACAGTACAGAGTGAATGGTGTGGGTAGTAAATGCAGGAGAGGGTGTGTGGAGTGTATGGAGGTAAGTAGTATGTGCAGGAGAGGAGTGCGGATGGTATGGAGGTGGGAAGTATGTGCAGGTGAGGAATGCGGAGTGTACAGTGGTGGGTAGTATGTGCAGATGAGGAGTGTATGAAGGTGGGTAGTATGTGCAGGAGAGGAGTGCAGAGTTTATGTAGGTGGGTATAATGGGCAGGTGAGGAATGCAGAATGTACAGTGGTGGGTAGTATGTGCAGGATGGTGTCAGTAGGACAGTGTACAGTATCAGTAGTTCTTTATTTTTTTTACAATTTCATTTAAAAAAAATAATAAATACATTTTAAAAATGCTTTTTTGGAGACCGTGGGATGGTGTCAGTAGAGCAATGGACAGTGTCAGAATTTATTTTTATTATTTTTTACAATTTATTATTGTACTATTTCTCCTATAACCTTCCAGGACGGCACACATGAGAGATGAGGGCTCCTCCCTACAGGAAACACAATCACATGACAGCTTTGTTATAAGTCCCCACCCTCCCCCTTGATCCCCAGTATTGATTGTGTTTCTCCCGAACACAGCAGCATGTTTGTTTTTTTCTAAACCGAATGACCGGGGAAGGGTCTGACGGTACCCCTGTTGAGACAGGTTTTAGGGAAGCCGGGGAGGGCTGAACTAACCTGTAAGGCTTGTCCTTTCTCACAGGTCGCCCCAATATCAGCACTAGCGCTCTGGCTGCGGGGAGGCACGCCATCGCTAAAGCTGTTTTGAATCCACCGCCAGCCGCTCTCCACTGTTCCAGTCCAGAGAAGTGGGCGGAGCCGAGGTCACGGCGCAACCCGGAAGAGCCTCAGCTATCGGCTGCAGCGTTGGCGGTGTGAGGCGGTCGGCTGACTATACCTTCCCTACCCGACGGTATTAGCAGCAAAAGACCTTGCTAAACCTCTTCATGGAACAGGAAGAGGGAAAAGCTTCTACTGCGGGCAGATCCAGGTCGGGGCCCGGTGAGTACAAAACCCCCCTTGAAAGAGAGCAGACGAAGGGATAAGTAGATACAGACTCCTGGGAAGGAATCAGTGACAGAGTCAGGACAGGCTGACCTCTTAAACTTGACCATTCCTCTCTCTCCGGCACAAGCCCGCAGTCTTGGGGGTAGACATATAATGTGATGTATTTATGTCTCCTGTGTTACAGAGTCCCCCAGCGGAGTCCAGGAGGCCCCAGATAAACGCCTTCCTACCGCTTTAGGGCATAGCTCCTCAAAAAAATGTGGGTACTGTAAAGATAAACTCCCAAAGTCTCACCCAAAACCATTCTGCTATAAACAAATTAGCAGGTAAAGAGGCCTCGGCATTGATGAAAGAGAAGTTTTCTCTCATCCATACAGATAGAAATGTGGGCAACCTATGAAGCCCTCTGTGTTGCCGCCGGGCCAATTGCCCAGGGCCTTGAGACGGAGGAGCTTACCCCTGGAGGAGGCACACCTTCCCAGGCAAGCCTCTCTGGAAGGGGACCTAGTGCCCCTATCCAACCCTCGCAGTCACTCCTGCTTACCTAGATAGGATAGCCAACTAGATCCGAATGAAAAATGTTTGGTCCTGGCTCTTTCCTCTCCCCTTTTAAAAAAAAAGGGGGGTCCCAGGAGAGGTATGTGTGGTGTGTGTGTGAGTTACACAACCTATCTGGGGTCCTGAGGTTGGAAAAGCGAGCCCTTTGGCTAGGGTAAAAAAAGGGGGAAAGATAACAAAACAATACGTAACAGCAGAGTCCCTAATAATAAAAGCCAAGGGGTTTGAGGGGGTATAGATAGGAGTCCCACCCTCAATCCAGAGTGCTATTACCCTTTCCCTTGTGTCTGGGAACAAATAGCCCAAAAAACTTCAGCTAGACCAATGTACACAGCTTCCTTGTAAATCTGATGCTGTGATTATTGCAAAACTAGCTTACCAGCCGACCACTATAAACCCTAAATAACACATCAATATGGGTGAATTTAGTGAAGAGGGGTGCTCTGTGAGACACCGTCTCTTACAGGCTGTTCCTACCACCAAACAGGGAATTTTGTAAGGTGTTTTACAGGAACCTGAAAATCCCAGGAATAAAATAGGTTTCCCCTGGTCAGCAAATTACACACCAGGTAATCTAAATCTAGGCCAGCTGCTATGAGTTTAGCAGGTGGCTTCATAATGGTGCATTTAGAGGGGGAAGGGTACCTGTGTGAACATCTCAAGTTCCAACCTATTACCTCCCCCTTACACTGCTGCAATCAGTGTGCAAGAGTTAATCAAACCCCCCTGTGGTTTAGGCTACAACTCACCTATGAGCGGTACAAGAAGCATAAAATGCTAACCCGTAACCACTGATTGATAGCTTCCTGGGACAAAACTCTGCAAAAGCTACATAAACTAGCCTGTATCTAGTGGAAGTCCTACAGGTGTCTGATTACCTCCAGGCCAAGATTGTGATCATCCCTCTGTGACTGATCTCTGCGAGTCAAGACCTTAGATGCTTGAACATACTTCCACCTGTGGTGGATCAGCTACTCCTACTCAGACTTTTGCAGTAGTAGGGTAACAACTACCACTACTGTGGTATAGTCTCACACCTCAGACCTCCACTATTTGGAGCTATCATGCTCCGTCACCGGTGAGGGATTAATATCGGAAATTCAGGCTATGCCTAGGATAGATTGTCTGTCGGACCGCATATCAGAAATATACACCATGGGGAGTTGGTTTGGTGTCTTTTCTGTGGTTTAACTATCTCATGGCTCAATAGTAATGCATAAGACTGATTATGTGACTGTACACTGTGGCATATCAGAAACGCATAACATGGAATAAGTGATGACATAACTGTATGTTATTTCCAACTAGAAAGGTACAACAAAAAATTGTCAGCAGCTTTTTTTGTTGATTATATGACTGTACAAGTTGCTATTCAGAAACGCACAGCATGGAGTTTGTTGCTAGTGACATTTCTGTTATGGGACTGTGCAGTATTGTTAATCAGAAGTGCAGAGCATTGAATTTCTGCTAGTGACAGTTCGGTTGATTATACGACTGTACAAATTGCTATTCAGAAACGCACAGCATTGATTTTGTTGCTAGTGACATTTCTGTTATGGGACTGTGCAGTACTGTTAAACAGAGGTGCACAGCATTGAGTCCTAGCTAGTGACAGTTTTTTGTTGGTTATATAACTGTACAAGCTGATATTTAGAAGCGCACAACACTGAGTTTTACTAGTGCCAGTTCTGTTGGGTATACGACTGTACAACTTACTATTCAGAAACACACAGCATTGAGTTGTTGCCAGTGACATTGCTGTTACGGGACTGTGCAGCATTGTTAATCAGAAGTGCACAGCTGGAGTCTTAGCTAGTGACAGTTCGGTTGAGTGTACGACTGTACAAAGTTGGTACTCAGAAACGTACAGCATTGAGTTTGTTACTAGTAACATTGCTGTTATAGGACTGTGAAGTATTGTTAATCAGAAGTGCACAGCATTGAGTTTTCTTGCTAGTAACAGTTCTGTTGGTTACACGACTGTACAAGCTAATATTCAGAAACGCACAGCATGGGGTTTTTGCTAGTGATATTTCTGTTGGTTATGCGACTGTACAAGTCGCTGTTTGAAAACGCACAGCGTTGAGTTCGTTGCTAGTGACATTTCTGTTATAGGACTGAGCAGCGTCACTTATCTATAGTGCGCAACATTGAACTATTGGTAACGTCTCTGTTGATTCTTTGACTATACCCTGTTGTTAATCAGCGTGTCAGTGTCACTCTGGTTATGACTGTACGTGGTCCAGCACCAACAAGACACGACAGTAGGTCACACGTGTCTTGCTGGTTATCATACGGAGCTGGCTATGCGACTGCATTGTCTTGATCATTAGAAATGCACTCCAGGTGTGAGTATAATTTCTGTAGGTTATATGGCCATACGGGTTCAGTATCAGGAGTTCACAACACCATACTGATTCTTGGCCTTCTGTCTAGTATATATTACCTTAGGGTACAGCAGAAAACATAACAGTGAAAGGTGTCAGTGTCTTCTGTTTTTCATATTGGTTACTCAGCAAGACACCACTTTTTGCATTTGTTAGTGACCTTTCTGTTAGATATATGACCTTACCTTGTTGAACATAAGCACACATTTTTAAGGTGTACATCAGAAAATGCAACAGGGAAGGCTGGGTGTGTCTCCCTGTTTCTGTGTTCCATATAAAGCCTGAGTGGACTACCCCTCAGAAATACAAGGTTTATGAATGAATGAATAATTTGTATAGCCCTACAATGCGAACCGAATCGCCTCAAGGCGCTGTATTAGTGCTTTGTTGTCAAGCTTCTTAGAAGAGGTGGGTCTTGATTTTTTTCCTGAAGGCCTGATGGTTTTCTTCCATGCGGATGTAGGTTGGTAGTGCATTCCATAGCCGTGGTCCTTGGACAGCGAATCTTCGTTCCCCTTTTGATTTGTAGCGGGACTTGGGGATGAGGAGGATTGCACAGTGGTGTAGTGGTTAGCACTTTCACCTAGCAGTAATAGGGTCGCTGGTTCAAATCCCGACCATGACACCTTCTGCCTGGAGTTTGCATGTTCTCCCTGTGCTTGCGTGGGTTTCCTCCGGGTACTCCGGTTTCCTCCCACACTCCAAAGACATTCTGGTAGGTTAATTAGATCCTGTCGATAAAATTGGCCAAATATGTGTATGTTGTATGTGTATGTGTTTGTAAGCGTGTCAGGACCCCACAGGGCAAGGACCGCACTATACCACAGATGGACACCAGTGGCAAAAAGCGCCCTGAGGCGATTCAGTTCGCATAGGTTGCGCTATACAAGTCATTCATTCATTCAGGAGGAGGTTTTGGTCGGATGATCGAAGACTGCGATTGGGTGTGTAGTGTTTTATTTTCTCAAGAAGGTATTGAGGAGCGTCTCCGTGGGTGCATTTGTGGGTGAGGCAGAGGGTCTTGAAAATGACCCGATTCTTTACGGTTAGCCAATGTAGGCTTCTCAGGGAAGGGGAGATGGATTTCCACGTTTTTTTGCTGTTATCAGCCTTGCCGTCGTGTTTTGGATAAGTTGTAAGCGCGCAAGTTGATATTGGGGTAACCCTATGTAAAGGGAGTTTGCGTAGTCAAGTCGTGAATTAATGACTGTTCCAACTACCACTGCTTTGTCCTCCTTTGGAATGAAGGGGATGAGTCTGCATAGCAGGCGAAGGAGATGGTGAGATCCGCTAACTACCGATCCTATTTGTGCATCCATTGACATTTCTGAGTCAAAAATGACTCCGAGGCTCTTGGCCTTGGTCCTTGGGGAGATGGTCTGTCCAAAGATGGTAGGAGGTGTCCAAGGGATCTTGGTTCGGGAGTTTTGGTTTGCATGTAGAATAAGAAGTTCTGTTTTTGATTGGTTGAGTTTAAGAGAGCTGGCAGTCATCCAGTCGTCCATCAGAGTGAGGCATGTATATCTGTGATATTAATTATATAATTGTCACTTTTTTGTTCCAGACTTTATTTTCCATGCACATGGAAGGAACAGAGGTTCTGACTGCCTGGTTAGTGAGCGTCAGATCCTAATGAACAAGGACTGCTCAGAGAGAATATTAAATACCCTCTTCCTGGGTAGAAAAACAGTGACTTAAAAGATTTATTCCAAAGTGTGGAAGATCTTCTGTTCCTGGGGTAAAAGAAAGGCAGATAACCTCCGCCACTGTTCCAGTTGTCCTGGAGTTTCTCCAGGACGGAGTAAACTTGGGCCTAGGGATCAGCACCCTTCGGGCTCAGATAGCGCCCCTCTCGGTCTACCTCGATATAAGGTTGGCAAAAGAGAATCCTCATCCAACCTTTTTCTGTTGGCCAGGAAAAGGATGTTCCCTGTCGTTTAAAAGTAGTTTCCATCCATGGGACCAAACAAGGGTATTAGAGGTGTTGTCTAAACACCCTTTTGAACCTCTAGAGGAGGTTCCCTTTAAGTTGTCTAACCTTAAAATGATAATTTAGGTTAGCAGTTGCTATGGCCAGAAGGGTCGGGGACCTGCAAGGTCCGTCCATGAAGGAACCCTTTCTATTTGGTACAGCCAGCTAGGGTCACCCCTAGGGCAGATCCCTTATATTTACCAGAGGTAGCATCCTTATTTCATAGGACGTAAGCCATAATGTTGCCGTCCTTCTATGATAATCCCAAAAAATTAGAAAATAAATGTTCATGGTCTAGATATAGGAAGAATGCCTCCTTACCTATCTAGAAAGACAAAGAGTTTTAGGAGGTCCAGTCACCTGCTAGTTTTATACGCTGGGTCTAGAAAAGGGCTACAGGCTTCAAAGGCCTTAGTATCTAGATGGATCAGAGAAGCTATCTCTGTGGCGTACGAAATTCTGGAGTTCCAGCACCAGCAAAAGTTAAAGCTCATTCAACCAGGTCACTAGTAGGGATGTTCGAATCGAACATCGGGCGTTCGCCCGCTCGGCGAGCCCAGGACTATTTGGGCCGCTCGCATTAAATTCGTGTGATGCGAGCGGCCTGCAATGCACTGCGCCAGTTGCAGGGCATTGCTGGTTGATAATTGGCCAAGCATGCACTGTGACCCGCATGCTTGGCCAATCAAAGAGCCAGCAGCGAGGAGAGCAATAATTGGCCACAGGCAGGATGTTGGGTTTTAGTACACGCCCCACAGTATAAAAGGCCGCCGCGCCGGCGGCCTCACATATTGTGTTGTGTTGTGTTGTCAGCGTCAGTGTTATGTGCTGCTGACTGCTGACATTATGTGCTATGATTCTGGGGATTAGTGTGTGCGTGCTGTTAGTACAGCATTGCAGTATCACATCTGGGGGGTGTCTATAGTATGCCTGTGAAGGGGGGCATGTTTCCTGTGCTTAGAACTGTCCCTGCAAAAAGTGTATTTTTTGCAGGAAAAAAAGCTATTTAAAATTACTCGCGGCTAATGTATTGACGGCTCCCGTAACACAGAGAACAGTCATTCATTGAAAGCAATTCATAAAAAAAAATCATTGATAAAAAATAAAAAAATTAAAAAAAAAAAGCGTGGGGGTCCCCCCAAATCCAATAACCAGGCCCTTCAGGTCTGCTATGGATATTAAGGGGGACCCCAGCAAAAAAAAATGGCGTGGGGTCCCCCTCAAAATCCATACCAGACCCTTGAGGTCTGGGATGGATTTTAAGGGGAACCCCAGCCAAAAAAAATGGTGTGGGGTCCCCTCAAAATCCATACCAGACCCTTATCCGAGCACGCAACCTGGCAGGCCGCAGGAAAAGGAAGGGGGGACGAGAACGGCCCCCCCTCCCTCCTGAACCGTACCAGGCCACATGCCCTCAACATTGGGAGGATGCTTTGGGGGTCTGAGACCCCCAAAGCACCTTGTCCCCATGTTGATGAGGACAAGGGCCTCTTCCCCACAACCCTGGCCATTGGTTGTGGGGGTCTGCGGGTGGGGGGCTTATCGGAATCTGGAAGCCCCCTTTAACAAGGGGACCCCCAGATCCCGCCCCCCCCCCCCCCCCCCCCCCCTGTGTGAAATGGTAAGGGGGTACAAAAGTACCTCTACCATTTCATCAAAAAAGTGTCGAAAATTTTAAAAATTACAGGAGACGGTCTTTGACAATTCCTTTATTAAAATCTTCTTTCTTCTGGTCTTCCTTTCTTCATCCTTCGGTTTCTTCATCTTCTCCTTCCGGCATCTTCTTCCATCTTCTTCTTCCATCATCTTCTTCCTCCGATCCGCTTCTTCTTGCGCTGGTCTTCTCGTCCTTCTCGTCCGGCATCTTTTTCCATGGCGTCGGCGTCTCTTCTGGGCCGCTCCGCGCAATGGGAGGCTCCCGCTGTGTGAGGCTTCGCTCCGTCTGACAGGTCTTTTATAACGGAGGGCACCTGGTGACCCCGCCCCCCTCTGACCCCTGGTGTCAGACGGAGCGAAGCCTCACACATCGGGAGCCTCCCATTGCGAGGAGCGGCCCGACAGAAGAACAGACGCCGGCGCCATTTTTTTTTGGCTGGGGTCCCCCTTAATATCCATAGCAGACCTGAAGGGCCTGGTTATTGAATTTGGGGGGACCCCCACGCTTTTTATTTTTTATCAATGAATTTTTTTTAATGAATTGCTTTCAATGAATGACTGTTCTCTGTGTTACGGGAGCCGTCAATACATTAGCCGCGAGTCATTTTAAATAGCTTTTTTTCCTGCAAAAATTACACTTTTTGCAGGGACAGTTCTAAGCCCAGGAAACATGCGCCCCTTCACAGGCATACTATAGACACCCCCCCGGTACGAAATTTAAAAGAATATTACACTTTTATTGTTTCAATTTAAGCATTATTAAAATCTTTGCTCCTGAAAAAACGGCCATTTAAAAAAAAAAAAATTTGCATTGATACATGTCCCCTGGGGCAGGACCCAGGTCCCCAAACACTTTTTATGACAATAACATGCATATTAGCCTTTAAAATTAGCACTTTTGATTTCGAACGTTCGCATCCATTGTAACTAATAGGGTTCTAATGCTTGCACGGACTTTAGCTCCGTTCGCGGGTTCTGGTGCGAGTAGAACGGGGGGTGTTCGGCTCATCCCTAGTCACTAGCAATGTCCTGGGCTAAAAAAGCAGGGGCCTCCTGGGAACAAATCTGCAGAGAAGCCACTTGACCCAGTCAGGATACGTTCCTAAAGCACTACCGTGTGCAAGTGTTGCCACAACCAGATTGGGCCTTCGGTTGGAAAGCCCTACAAGCAGTGGTCCTACCCTGAAGTTAGGCCTGGGGGTTGCTTTATTATCCTCTCATGTGTGCCATCCTGGAAGGTTATAGGAGAAAACCTATGTTAGACGTACCATGCCTACTTCCCACCCTATGTGGAGGGAAAGACTAGCTAAACGCTAGGTGGAAAGTACCTACGTATAGCAATTCTCCTTGTGAACCGGTTCAGGATTACTTTATTACATACTGGGGATCAAGGGGGAGGGTGGGGACTTATAACAAAGCTGTCATTTGATTATGTTTCCTGTAGGGAGGAGCCCTCATCTCTCATGTGTGCCGTCCTGGAAGGTTCGTAGAAATACCGTTACCGGTAAGTCTAACATAGGTTTTTTTTCACAATGATGAGGGTTGGGGTTTTATTTTTAATTTTTTTTAAATCTGTTTATTGTGTTTTATAAGCATAGCATACAACATTGGGATGTGTCAGCTAGGACACCATCCATAACAAGGCCAATGTGGCCTAATTCCTATCTAACAAAGACCTTCTATCACCACATCCCACCCACAAGCCACAGGCAGGATCTACAGTTTTCCATCGCTTATTTTAATGAGGTGCTAATGTGTACATTTCTACGGTACGGTTCTTAGCGGAAGTATTCTCCTCGGATTAGACATTGTTATATATTGATCACATAAAAGAGAATTTGACTGGTCCAGCGCCAGCAGCCAGCATGCCCCTTCCCTTATCCTATTGTGGTACTGGAGTTAAACCACGAGTGCCTCACTTTGTCAAATTTTTTCATACAGCCCCTAGCTTCATGCGTAGCTTTGTAGTACGGTAGCAGTTTACCAGACCTTTCCTGGAAGAGATGCTCGGAGCCTCTGGCTTTTTCCAGGCCAGCAAGATAGCTTTTCTTCCGTAGAAGAGGAGTACATTCAACATTGTTCGCATGGCACCTGTTGGCACTACATCATCTACTAGACCCAAGAGACAAACCCTAATGGTCATTGGTATTGGGACCGATATTAATTCCGTAATACAAGAATTCCAGTCCAGAATCTCTGAATATGGGGGCAATGCCAAAAAATGTGATCGGCATCAGCAGGTGAGTGAGAACATCTCCAACACTGCCGAGACCGTAGGGAAAAATTTTCCCAGCCTAGCTGGCGTATAATAACTCCTGTGCAAAAATTTTAACTCGATCAACCTGTCCCTTGCGGACACCAAGTGCTTAAACGGTTGAGTCCATAAATCGTCCCAGTCTTCACTCTGCACATCTGGGACCTCCTTCACCCATCTTTCCCTACATCTGGTGATTGCCAGTGGAGTTACCTTGAAAAATTCTTTATAAGTAAAGAGGTTTTGACAATTCCTTGCCCATCAACATTGCTTCAAGAGACGAGGGCAGGGACTCCACCCTCAGCTCTCAAAACTGCATCTGAAAGGCATGTCGAACCTGTAGAAATCTAAATAGATAGGAATTGGGAAGATCATGTCTCGATTGTAATTGGGAAAAAGATTGCAGCTCACCATAAGATGTTATATCTTTTAACGTTTTCATTCCCTTAACTGCCCAGATGGGGTTTTATTTTTCTCCTTCTCTCCCTCCCACGGCTGTCAGCTGAAAAACCATGCAGGGGGATCCGTGCTCACAGCTATCCCTGCTGCACTGATTATTGACAGCCATCTCATTGGCTTACCTCTACATAATCTATCACCTCTGCAATCCATCATGAATGCTGCTGCCAGACTCATCCACCTTACCAATCACTCTGTGTCTGCCACTCCTCTCTGTCAATCCCTCCACTGGCTACCACTCGGCCAAAGAATTAAATTCAAAATACTAACAACTACGTACAAAGCCATCCACAATTTAGCCCCCAGCTACATCACTAGCCTAGTCTCTAAATACCAACCTACTCGTTCTCTTCGTTCCTCTCAAGACCTCCTGCTCTCTAGCTCCCTCATCACCTCCTCCAATGCTCGCCTCCAGGACTTTTCCAGAGCCTCTCCAATCCTATGGAATGCCTTACCCCAATCTGTCCGCCTATCTCCTACTTTATTAGCTTTTAGACGATCCCTGAAAACCCTTCTCTTCAGAGAAGCCTATCCGGCCCCCACCTAACAACTGTATTTTAATTTTGTCCATCAGCTCATCCCCCCACAGTATTACCTTTTGTTCCAATTGACCCTCCCTTCTAGATTGTAAGCTACAACGAGCAGGGCCCTCTTATCCCTCCTGTATTGATTTGTATTGTAAGTGTCCTGTCTGCCCTCATGTTGTAAAGCGCTGCGCAAACTGTTGGCGCTATATAAATCCTGTATAATAATAATAATAATGTGTATGTGTGCAGGACTGACGAGGCCGTGTGCACGCTCTGCCCCTCCTGTGCGCGCTCTGGCCAAGGGGAGGGTAGAGGTGGGCGAGGAGTCTAATGTCCCAACTCCGCCCACTGAGCGCTGCACAATAGACCCACTCACTGAATCTGGAGTTTTTGGGGGCTCCAAATAGAGAAAGGGGAGATATTTGAAAGGTAAGGATACAATGCAGGAGGCATGTATATCCTTATAGTTCAGCACTATGCCATTGATGAGCGTGGGTTTACATCCACTTTAAATAAGGGCCATCTGTTTTTTCACAGACTGAATGACCTCACTAATTGAACTCCACACTGCTATTATTTTGAGCACGCCTCTTTCAGTTAATGATTCAATTACACAGAATCCGCAGCATGCATGTCATGACTAGTGCTGCACCGAAATACATTTTTTAGACGAAACTGAAAATTCAGGATGCACTTGCCCAAAAACTGAAACATCGTTTTTAAAAAATATATATATTTTTATAAAATAATTGTATTATATTTGACTTTATAGGTAATATCATGAAATTAAATGAATATGAATTTATTGTCGGCCAATAGTGACACCTTTTGGAGTGGTGCTAAAAATCCTGCTTGCTTCATTTTGGTGCATATATTTGGAAACCGCAATAAAAACGCATCTCTCTCCGTTTTTGAGTCACATGACCTATGAAAAACACACCATAAGCAAAGTAAAATCATGTCAAAATAACGATAAAGTCGCAGGAATTTTTGGCAGCCATTATCTGCACTTTTTCCTTTTGACACAATGCTGAAAACCTTATTTTTGGCGGCCGAAATTTCAGTGCATCAACAGTCATGACTGTTGGGTCTGGTGGTTTTCTACTACACCTACTAGTAAATTATTTGCAATGTATAAATATAATTTATACCAAAAACAGTGATTGTTCTGGTTAGTGATGTTGGACAGCTATTATTTTGAGCACAACTGTATATATTACATTCACATCAGTCCCTGCCCTCAAGGAGCTTACAATCTAAGGCCCCATACACACTATTCGATTTTCTGTAGATTCTTGTCTTCAGATTTACCAAAACCATATAGTTACATAGTAACATAGTTAGCTAGGCCGAAAAAAGACACAAGTCCATCCAGTTCAACCATAAATAAAAAATATCGTACAATCCAATATACCCAATTCTATACCCACAGTTGATCCAGAGGAAGGCAAAAAAACCCCCCCAGAAGAGCATGCTCCAATCTGCTACAGCAGGGGGAAAAAATCCCTTCCTGATCCCCCTAGAGGCAATCGGATTTTCCCTGGATCAACTTTACCTATAAATGTTAGTACCCAGTTATATTATGTACATTTAGGAAAGTATCCAGGGCTTTCCTAAAGCAATCTACTGAGTTAGCCAGAACCACCTCTGGAGGGAGTCTATTTCACATTTTTAATATGAGGTCAAACCTTAAGCCTGGGTTCAGACTAGTGCAGTGTGAATTGAAGGCCCTGCGTGACTGTGCAGTGAAACGTCGGCTGTTCTGCGGTTTGTCCGCGTTTTAGGTGCGAATCAGCTGCTAACATAAATTCGCAACTCATTGTACTACTTCTGAGGGGGAAATCCATGGCAAATTATTATAAAAAAAACGGCATGGGTTCCCCCTCCAGAGGCATACCAGGCCCTTAGGTCTGGTATGGATTTTAAGGGTACCCCCTACGCCGCGTGGGGGTCCCCCCAAAATCCATACCAGACTCTTATCCGAGCACGCAGCCTGGCCGGTTAGGAAAGGGGGTGGGGACGAGCGAGGGTCCCCCCCTCCTGAACCGTACCAGGCCGCATGCCCTCAACATGGGGGGTGGGTGCTTTGGGGAAGGGGGCGCCCTGCGACCCCCCCACCCCAAAGCACCCACCCCCCATGTTGATGAGGACAAGGGCCTCTTCCCGACAACCCTGGCCGCTGGTTGTCGGGGTCTGCGGGCGGGGGGCTTATCGAAATCCGGGAGCCCCCTTTAATAAGAGGGCCCCCAAATCCCGGCCCCCCACCCTATGTGAATGAGTATGGGGTACGATGTACCCCTACCCATTCACCTAAGGTGTAAAAGTGTAAATAAAAAAAAAACCACACAATTTTGAAAAATATTTTATTGCACTGCTCCAGGGGTCTTCTTCCGTCTTAGGGGGTCTTCTCGCCGGACTCCTCCGCTCTCTTCTGCTCTTTTACCTAGCTCTTTCACGAGCGGAAGAACCCGGCTTTCTTCTTCGTCGTCGTCGTCGTCTAGGGGTCTCGTTCCGCCTTCGGGGGTCTTCCGGGGTCTCTTCTGTTCTTGCCGCTGTCGTCGCCTTCTTCTTCTTAAGATGTTGACTCGTCGCTCTCGCTGGCCGGAATGGCATAGATGCGCTGTGTTGTGACTTGTATAGGGACAAGGGGGCAGGGTCACATGCTCATGTCACATGGTGACCCAGCCCACATATGATGTCACAGTCCCAGCATCCTCTGGGACTGTGACATCATAGGGGGCGGGGTCACCATGTGACATGAGCTTGTGACCCTGCCCCCTTGTCCCTATATAAGTCACAACACAGCGCGTCTCTGCCATTCCGGCCAGAGAGAGCGACGAGTCAAAAGAAGAAGAAGAAAGAAGAAAGGAGGAAGAAGAAGAAGACAGTGGCAAGAACAGAAGAGACCCCGGAAGACCCCCGAAAGCGGAACGAGACCCCCAGACGACGGCAGCGATGACGAAGAAGAAAGCCAGGCTCTTCCGCTCGTAAAAGAGCTAGGTAAGAGAGCGGAGGAGTCCGGCGAGAAGACCCCCCAAGATGGAAGAAGACCCCCCCCCCCCCCCGGAGCAGTGCAATAAAATATTTTTCAAAATTGTGTTTTTTTTTATTTACACTTTTACACCTTAGGTGAATGGGTAGGGGTACCCCATACTCATTCACATAGGGTGGGAGGCAGGGATCTGGGGGCTCCCAGATTCCGATAAGCCCCCCGCCCGCAGACCCCGACAACCAACGGCCAGGGTTGTCGGGAAGAGGCCCTTGTCCTCATCAACATGGGGACAAGGTGCTTTGGGGTGGGGGGCCGCAGGGCGCCCCCCTTCCCCAAAGCACCCATCCCCCATGTTGAGGGCATGCGGCCTGGTACGGTTCAGGAGGGGGGCTCGCTCGTCCCCACCCCTTTCCTGACCTGCCAGGCTGCGTGCTCGGATAAGGGTCTGGTATGGATTTAGGGGGGACCCCCCCGTTTTTTCGGTGTAGGGGTGTACCCTTAAAATCCATACCAGACCTAAGGGCCTGGTATGCTCCTGGAGGGGGAATCCATGCCGTTTTTTTTTTTTTTTTTTATTTTGTTTTTTTTTTTTTTTTTTTTTTTTTTAAATTGGGCGTGGACTTCCCCCTCAGAAGTAGTACAATGACGCAAATTTTTGTTCACAACGCAAGTCAGGTACGAATCAGATGCGTGCCCATAGAAGATAATGGGCCTAAATTCGCACCTGATCCGCCCCGCACCGCACCAAAGTCGGTTGCGGTTTTTCTGCAATGCGCATGCACCGGACATATGTGAACACGCCTCATTGAAAACAATGGGTTTTGAAATGTCCTGCGAATTTGCAGTGTTTTCCACCGCTGCGAATTCGCAATAGTGTGAACCCAGGCTAAGAGTTTCAATTTGTATGCAATCAGGCAGGCCCTTGCACTACATGGTTTTGGTAGTCCTGGACTTTGCTGCCTCTAAGATTCGGAGGTCTTCTTGGTGGGGGCCTGTTGAGCCCTTCCGCTTGCTAGTAGAGCTTTGTTCCAGCTGCTAGGCTTTTATGCACTGAAATCCATTCTACTCTTTTGGAAAGAATCTTGCCGCCCCACCCTAGATAGGTGTCTGAAATGGTTGATGAGGCGCTTCCTAAGTGCAAACACATCTAATGAAGCCAGAGCCTGCCCAGCAAAATTGACAAAGATTTGGGGACTGAACGGTCTTCAGATTCTAGATAGACTTCTTTATCTCAACTAAGTTATGTCTGGAAAGTGTGTGAAGGTGTGCTTGGTTTGTATTTCGCAAACTGTGAATTGTAAGAATCGTTCCAAGCTGTATTTTTTGAGAAAGTAAAAAAAAAAAAAAAACAACACCTAAATTACCTAAAAACAAAAATAGCTGACTTGCTGGCCAGATCAACAAGTGAAAACAAAAGGGAAAAAAAAAATCCATAAAAAATTTAAAATTAATGTAGGACGCCACATCAAAAGAAGTATAACACTTTTTTTTTTTCTAGGAGATTTAAAATTGCTCATTCTAATGTATGTCCCTTTGCTGCCGTGCCATCGCGTGAAATGCCTGATCTTGGTGCACAAGTCGCTGTCGGAACCAAGTGTTGCAAATGCTTCATGAATTTGCCGCAACACATTAACAAGCGGGATTAACACCAGTAAAGTATAGCTGCAGCTTTATTGAATCCCCCACAGTGTGTTATAACCAATTGGCATTTCACCATTTTTTTTTCATCCATTGTTTAATCTCAGTGCAGCTGATCTCTTCCAGCCTTTTTAACCACTTCCTGTCTACATGCATGGCCTTCATGTGTGTGTTAAGACAGGAAGTGGTTAAAAAGGCTGGAAGAGATCAGCTGCACTGAGATTAAACAATGGATGAAAAAAAATTGTGAAATGCCAATTGGTTATAACACCTTGGGGGGGGGGGGGGTTCAATAAAGCTGCAGCTATACTTTACTGGTGTTAATCCCGCTTGTTAATGTGTTGCGGCAAATTCATGAAGCATTTGCAACACTTGGTTCCGACAGCGACTCGTGCAAAAAGATCAGGCATTTCTAAAATGAGCCACATTTACATTGTGACGCATTGAAAATCTGAAAGTAGAGCTAATTAAGACCAACTCCCTTGGCATACAGAGAACAACTGGCTCAGAGTTTGTGAAAGTGTCTCTCATGCATTCTAAAAGTGTCGCAAATGCTTAATGAATTTGCCGCACACATTAACAAGCAGGATTAACGCCAGAAAAGAATAGCTGAATTCCCACAGTGTGTTATAACCAATTGGCATGTCACCATTTTTTTCCATCCATTGTTTAATCTCAGTGCAGCTGATCTCTTCCAGCCTTTTTACCCCTTTTCTGTCTATATACATGGCCTTCATGTGTTTTAAAACCTTTGTGCCCAAACCAGCAAAGACTGTTTCACCCCCTGCTAGACTGCGAGACTCAGAGCAGGTTATAATAATCAGCTTAAAACAACCTGATGGTGGGGTCTCGGCTATAATCTGTTTACTAAGGTGTCTTTCTCTCAGGGTATAATTTCCCCATTGTGTGCCTCCAAGGTGTGAATTGTTGTCACCTATTGTTTCTGTCTGTCTGCTAATTGTTTTAGAGATTTGGACAGCCCCAGGTCTTCTTACTGGGGAACTGGTGCCGAACAGTTTGGGTGGGCACTGAGTCACCTAGGCTTGTCTATGTGACTAGGTGTTAATTAGCTTACTGTTTAACCACTTAAGCCCTGGACCATTTTGCTGTCCAAAGACCAGAGGACTTTTTACAATTTGGCACTGCGCTGCTTTAACTGGTAAATGCGCGGTCATGCAATGTTGTACCCAAACAAAATTTGTGTCCTTTTTTTCCCACAAATAGAGCTTTATTTTGATGGTATTTGATTGCCTCTGCGATTTTTTTATTTTTTGCGATATAAACTGAAAAATACCAAAAATTTAGAAAAAAAATTCTATTTTCTACTTTTTGTCATAAGAAAAATTCAATAAACTCAATTTTACTCATACATTTAGGCCAAAATGTATTCAGCCACATGTCATTGGTAAAAAAAAAAAAATGTCAATAAGCGTATATTTATTGGTTTGCGCAAAAGTTATAGCGTCTACAAACTAGGGTACATTTTCTGGAATTTACGCAGCTTTTAGTTTATGACTGCCTATCTCATTTCTTGAGGTGCTAAAATGGCAGGGCAGTACAACCACCCCCCCCCCCCCCCCCAAATGACCCTATTTTGGAAAATAGACACCCTAAGGAAATTGTGAAGAGGCACGTTGAGCCCATTGAATATTTTATTTTTTTGTCCCAAGTGATTGAATAATGACAAAAATATATATATATTTATTCTGCCCAAAGTTGTCACTAAATGATATATTTGCTCACACATGCCATGGTTATATGTGGAATTGCACCCCAAAATAAATTTTGCTGCTTCTCCTGAGTATGAGGATACCACATGTGTGGAACCTTTTTGAGAGCCTAGCCGCGTACCGGGCCCCGAAAACCAATCACCAACTTCAGGATTTCTAAGGGCATACATTTTTGATTTCACTCCTCACTACCTATTACAGTTTTGAAGGCCATACAATGCTAAGATGGCACAAAACCCCGCCAAATGACCCCATTTTGGAAAGTAGACACCCCAAGCTATTTGCTGAGAGGCATGTTGAGTCCATGGAATATTTTATATTTTGCCACAAGTTGCGGGAAAATTACAAACTTTTTTTTTGCACAAAGTTGTCACTAAATGATATATTGCTCACACATGCCATGGGCATATGTGGAATTACACCCCAAAATAAATTCTGCTGCTTCTCTTGAGTACGGGGATACCACATGTGTGGGACTTTTTGGGAGCGGAAGCCTAGCCGCGTACGGGGCCCAGAAAACGAAGCACCGCCTACAGGATTTCTAAGGGCGTAAATTTTTGCTTTCACTCCTCACTACCTATCACAGTTTCGAAGGCCATAAAATGCCAAGATGGCACAAACCCCCCCCCAAATTACCCCATTTTGGAAAGTAGACACCCCAAGCTATTTGCTGAGAGGCATGGTGAGTATTTTGCAGCTCTCATTTGTTTTTGAAAATTAAGAAAAAAAATAAAAAACATGTTTTCTCTTTTTTCAATTTTCAAAACTTTGTGACAAAAAGTGAGATCTGCAAAATACTCACCATACCTCTCAGAAAATAGCTTGGGTGTCTACTTTCCAAAATGGGGTCATTTAGGATTTTGTGCCATCTGGGCATTCCATGGCCTCCGAAACTGTGATAGGCAGTGAGGAGTGAAATCAAAAATTTATACCCTTAGAAAGCATGAAGACGGTGCTTGGTTTTCGGGGTCCCGTACACGGCTAGGCTCCCAAAAAGTCTCACATGTGGTATCCCTGTATTCAGGAGAAGCAACAGAATGTATTTTGGGGTGTAATTTCACATATGCCCATGGCATGTTTGAGCAACATATAATTTAGGGACAACTTTGTGCAAAAAAAAAAAAAAAGAAATTGTCTTTCCCGTGACTTGTGTCAAAATATAAAATATTCCATGGACTCGACATGCCTCTCAGCATTTATTCATTTAAAATCACTTTACATTAAATAGCTTGGGGTGTCTACTTTCCAAAATGTGGTAATTTGGGGGGGGGGCGGGGGGTTTGAACTGTCCTGGCATTTTATGCACAACATTTAGAAGCTTATGTCACACATCACCCACTCTAACCACTTGAAGACAAAGCCCTTTCTGACCCTTCTGATTTTTTTTTTTTGCAAGAAAATTACTTTGAACCCCTAAACATTATATATTTTTTTTTAAAGCAAAGGCCCTAAATATTAAAATGGTGGGTGTTTTTTTTTTTTCACGCAGTATTTGCAATTGTGATTTTTCAAACGCATTTTTTTGGGAAAAAACACACTTTTTTTTTATTTTAATGCACTAAAACACACTATATTGCCCAAATGCTTGATGAAATAAAAAAAGATGATCTTAGGCCGAGTACAGGGATACCAAACACCACATGCTTTAAAATTGCGCACATACGTGCAGCGGCGACAAACTACATACATTTTTAAAAGCCTTTTTAAAAGCCTTTACAGGTTGCCACTTTTACGGAGGAGGTCTACTGCTAAAATTACTGCCCTCGATCTGACCTTCGCGGTGATACCTCACATGCATGATGTAATTGCTGTTTACATATGACGCTAGACCGACACTTGCATTCGCCTTTGCGCGAGAACAGGGGGGACAGGGGTGCTTTTTTATTTATTTTGAATTTTTAGTTTATTTTTAAACTGTTCCTTTCATTTTATATATTTTTTTTTTATAATTTTTATTGTTATCTCAGGGAATGTAAATATCCCCTATGATAGCAATAGGTAGCGACAGGCAGTGATATAAGTAACTGAGTTAAAATAAACTGAGTTACCTAACGCAGTTACTTTAGAGGGTAACGAGTAATCTAACTGATTACTTTTCTCCTCATGGTAACTCAGTTCCCATTACTTTGGCTTAGTTACCCCAATTACATCTACCGCCACTAGATGGCAGTAGTGTAATTCCGGTGTCCTGCCGAAAAAGTTCCCCCCGCCGGATAAGGACCCCCTGTACTGCGCAGGCGCAGGGCTTGCGCAGTACGAAGGACTACGGAGCTTCCGAAAATTGCCGAACCTAAACAGCTCTGAGTGAACTCTACACCGCGCAGGCAACATGTAATTGTACGAGGCGATGCCGCACGCTCCTGATGCTCGTGCTACTCTGCAAGGGGCGTCTATTGTGTAAGGGGCGGGTCTAGTATTACTGTAACCAAGGGGCCACAGTAGTGTCACAATCCCTCCACTTCCGGTCCAACTTATCACTCTCACCTTATGGCATGGACCCCTGTGCAAACAGGTGGTCATGCAAGCAGATATCAAAAGGGTTAACACGGACCATAAACTTCTCTCACGTCGCCTTAGATCTCAGCAAGGACGCCAGGTCATGCGTAGCTCCTCCCCCATACACGTTACGTTCAATAAGAACTTCAACAACGCCGGACTCCTCCAACCTTCTCTTCGTTAGCAGACGGAGGCACTTGGGGAAGGGGGGGGAGTCCGGTGATGTCGATGTCCGTGACGTCACCGGATCTCCCTGAAGACCCAGAAGCCGGCGGAGAGGTGACCAAAAAAATTTGCGATTAATCGAGGAATTAATCTTTAAATTTGCACAGCCCTAAAATATATATATATATATATATATATGTGAAAATCAAGACGGGACACGTACTTCAATTGCGAAAATCCTTTACTTCGATATTTCAAAGGTACATCTTATTTCAAAAGCACAGCCACTGTACAGGTACGAGCACCAGCTCTTCGTCAGGCTATCTCTGGCTTGTGTAGCATACTATCTCAAACTAAGCATATATATACCACATTCAGGAGTACAACACACAGGTGTATGTCACAGATCACTAATCACTGTTAATTGAAGATTTCAAAATTAACCCTATCAGCAAGATAACGCATCCAACCAATTAAGATCATCATACATTATACAAGCAATCGGGTTGTTCCAATTCGGTAAATGGTCATGATGCCATGAAAGAGCAATAATCTCGTATTTCTGCAAAGATTCATCTTCACCAGTTTCCAGTGGAGCATACAGTAATAAAACTCTCAATATTTCCTGCAGGAAAAAGAAGAGGTTCATTGGTATCAGAATTGCATCACATTGCATAGCACCATGACCACAAAAAGTATCCAATATCAGTATCAGGCATTGATAAAACGATCAAAGCAATGAGACAATTAAAATAAAATTATATGCAGCGTCACCAATCACGCATCGTGTGTCATAGGAATAGATACAAATCATAATCTCTGTTCATTCCATGCGGACTTAGAGATTTTAATCGGTTAATCCACCAAACTTCCCGTTTTCTCAGCTTCAGAATTCGATCACCCCCTCTCTTGTCCCTAATAACTTCCTCAAGTACCATATATCGCAAATCAGAATCGCAGTGCCCTTTCTCCAAGAAATGCTTGGATACAGGAAACGTCGGCTGTTTTAGTCGAATCGTACTGCGATGCTGTGCGATCCTGTCCTTGATTTTTTGGGTGGTCTCCCCAACATATAGTAACCCGCAGGGACATATTAAGATATAAATGACATAAGAGGACTGGCAAGTATAAAAACCATTAATGGTGATTTTATCACCATGGGTCGGATGTATAAAATGATCACCTTTAACAAGCAAATTGCACTGAATGCATTTCAAACAGGGGAAGCATCCCTTCCTTTTGCTGCCAAGAAATGTCATTTTGGACATCTTTTTTTCATCTCTGAATTCTGATTTAACCAGCCAGTCCCTTATAGTTCTGTTTCGGCGATATGCCCGCATGGGGATTTGCTGTAAAATTTCAATCTGGGGATAGGATCTTCTCAATAGGGGCCAATGTTTTTTAATAATATTAAATATCTTTTCACTATAGCTATTGAACTGAAAACTGAAAGGGAGTCTGGGTTTGTCCATATTGCAGTGCCGATTCCTGACCACTACCACATCATTAATTACCTTTGTAAGCTCCTGTCTAATTAGATTGTCTGGATACCCCCGTTCTTTGAATTTACAACACATCTCATCAAGTCTAGTTCTTCTAGTATTGTCATCACTCACTATCCGTTTCACCCTCAATAGTTGGCTTTTAATAATAGATCTAAAAACATGGGGTGGATGATAGCTGTTAAACATTAAGAGTTGGTTCCTATCAGTTGGTTTGACATATAAATCTGACTCAATACGGCTTTGATAAATATATATCCTAGTATCCAAAAACGGAATGGAGAGCCCTCCAACATTTATTTTGAACTGGATATCCGGAGAAAATTCATTCAATATCTCATCAAAGGCCATAAGGGATTCAATGTTGCCCCGCCACACTGCAAAGACATCGTCTATATACCGCCACCAGGTGGCGCAATGCTGCTGGAACAACTCATTTACAAACACATATTTATGCTCGAAATCATTCATGAATGAGCAAGCGTATGGCGGGGCAACATTGGATCCCATGGCAACACCATTCTGCTGAACGTAAAATTGATCTTTAAACAAAAAATAGTTATTCAATAGCAAAATGTTAAATAAATTTTCAAAAAGTGTGACTTGAGCCTCAGAATAAATGTCGCTACATCTAATAAGCCCAATAGCTGCATCAATTCCTTCCCTATGTGGGATACAGGTATACAGACTAGTTACATCCCAGGTTACAAGTATCTCATCACCCTGGCATAACGGTAATTTTCTAATTTTCGATAGGAAGTCCTGTGTGTCTCTAATATAGGATCTTGTATTCCTGACAAGAGGGGATAAGACCCTGTCCAGAAGACGTGCTGTCGGGACAAAGATTGAATCCCTACCCGACACAATCGGGCGACCAGGGGGAGATTGGCTGTTCTTATGGATTTTAGGCAGCATATACAAGACCGGAATCCTAGTATGTGAAGGAAGTAAAAACTCAAAAAGATCACGAGATATCAAACTATCTTTTAGCGCTGCTTTCAAAAGGGTTTCCAGCTTTTTCTTTATACCCCAGGTAGGGTCTGTGGACACCTTCTTGTACACCAGCGGATCACTGAGCTGGCGGAGGACCTCAGATTCATACATGGCAGTATCCATGATGACCACAGAACCCCCCTTATCAGCAGGTTTACATACGATATCATCACGTTTGCTAAGATTCCTAAGGGCCAATTTCTCTTCACATGACAAATTATTGGGTATATGGTCCCTATAGTCCGTCCTGTGAACAAGATCCTTCACATCACGGGTAACCTCTTTGATAAACATTTCCACAGGTGCATATGATGTGGGGGGAACAGATTTTGATTTGGTGATTAGATTAAAGGTTTTACAGTCAAGAGCATCACCCATAGGTTCATTATAAATGAACGGTTTATGTATAAAGTGAACTTTCCACCTTATGTTCCGAAAAAGCCTATATAGATCCTGATCTAATTGGAACTGATCGAGGTGACTTTTCGGGGAAAAAGAAAGACCATGATTAAGAAGTCCTACCTCTTCTGGAGCAAGGACCCTCCTGGAGATGTTATGAATCAGTTCTCCCGTCCTCTGCCCCGGTTGCTGCGAAAGTTGCGCTGTCTGTCCTGACCGCCTGCTTCGTCCCTGAAGCGGGACCTTGTTTGCATCCGAGGGGGGGCTCCTCTCCTGCCTTGCTGAAAAAAAGTGGAGGAGGAATCCGTGTCGGTGTTGGCAGATGAATTATCCGACATATCACGCCTGGTGTTTCCGTTGTCTTGTCGGCCACGGCGGTTGTAAGGTCGGGGCCATCTGTATACCTGGTTTCTTTCATAATCCTCTATATCACGATCAAATTTATTCCGTTTCTTATTTTCCAAATCCGCTCTGTATTTTCCAACATTCTCATCTACCAATTCCTTGCATTTAGCAAATTCATCGCTGGTTAGGGACAATTGTAAGTCCTGTTCAATTTTATTCACTTGTTCAGATAAAGTGGCCAATTCCTTATGAATAAACGAAATGGTAAGGGTCATGAGATCAAACGAGCATTTGTTCAAGATCTGCATAAAAGTGTTCTTAAACTCATCATTATCGCTAAATAATGTTGGAGACAGTCTCACCCGTAGGCCTCTTGGGATCCGCTGTACCCGGTGATACTCTGATAGAGTCAATCCATGCAACTCCAATGATGTGTGTTTTCTTTGCAATTTTTCCCATGCACGAGTGTTGTGGATTGGTGTATTACCAACTAAAAAGTCTCGAGAACCAGTGATCTGGGACATAATCTGCGTGGTTTCCTCCTGAGTAAATGAAAAGGTTGATCCATTGGTTTCCATGGTTCAGAAAAGTAACGTTACTTGCTGGAAGTATTCAGTAGTTAGATATGGGCAGGTTACTTTTTCTTCAGTAATGGGAGTATTAGAAGCAGGCGTCAAGTGGTACCTCCAATAATCCACCAATATTCATGTGAAAATCAAGACGGGACACGTACTTCAATTGCGAAAATCCTTTACTTCGATATTTCAAAGGTACATCTTATTTCAAAAGCACAGCCACTGTACAGTTACGAGCACCAGCTCTTCGTCAGGCTATCTCTGGCTTGTGTAGCATACTATCTCAAACTAAGCATATATATACCACATTCAGGAGTACAACACACAGGTGTATGTCACAGATCACTAATCACTGTTAATTGAAGATTTCAAAATTAACCCTATCAGCAAGATAACGCATCCAACCAATTAAGATCATCATACATTATACAAGCAATCGGGTTGTTCCAATTCTCTAAGTCCGCATGGAATGAACAGAGATTATGATTTGTATCTATTCCTATGACACACGATGCGTGATTGGTGACGCTGCATATAATTTTATTTTAATTGTCTCATTGCTTTGATCGTTTTATCAATGCCTGATACTGATATTGGATACTTTTTGTGGTCATGGTGCTATGCAATGTGATGCAATTCTGATACCAATGAACCTCTTCTTTTTCCTGCAGGAAATATTGAGAGTTTTATTACTGTATGCTCCACTGGAAACTGGTGAAGATGAATCTTTGCAGAAATACGAGATTATTGCTCTTTCATGGCATCATGACCATTTTAGTTCATATATATATATGTATATATATTAAAAAAAAATATATATATACACACACATACAACATTTAATACATTAGATACCACAAATATATATATATATACACACACACACATATATAAATATATATATATATATATATCTATCTATATACATACACACACATATATATATAAATATATAATATAACACATATATATAGATATATATATATATATCACACCACACCTAATATATATATTTATATAAATAACACACACACACAACTAATAATATATATATATAATAAACACACACAACATATAAGATATAGATATATATAGATATTATATAATACGACACACACATATCTATATAGATATATATATATATATATATACACACACAATCGATAAATATATATATATATATATACACACACATATATTATATATATATACACACACCCAGATATATAAATATATACACACATATATATATATAGATATACCACACAATATAATATATATATACCACACATATATTATATAATTTAGGATATACAAACAAAGATATAAGAGATATATATACATAGATATTTAGAGAAACAGTTAATGATGTTATATACATATTTAAACACAGAAGATAAGATAGATAGATATATATATATTCACTATAGAAATCACACATATAGATTTATCTACACATATTTATACACTCACAATATATATATACCCACATAGAGATATATATAGATAGATATATATATACACACATATATATATAATATATACATATATGATAAATAGACAAATATAGATCATTATATATAGACATATAGAATTATATACCATACATAGATAGAGACACATATATAATATATATAGATATATATATACAGACATATATCAATTATAGATATAGATAATACACACACATCATATAATATATATATATATATCACACACACACATATGATATAATATATACAACACATATATAGATATATATACACATATATATAGATAGATACAGATATATATATACACCGATTGCTTGTATAATGTATGATGGAACAACCCGATTGCTTGTATAATGTATGATGATCTTAATTGGTTGGATGCGTTATCTTGCTGATAGGGTTAATTTTGAAATCTTCAATTAACAGTGATTAGTGATCTGTGACATACACCTGTGTGTTGTACTCCTGAATGTGGTATATATATGCTTAGTTTGAGATAGTATGCTACACAAGCCAGAGATAGCCTGACGAAGAGCTGGTGCTCGTAACTGTACAGTGGCTGTGCTTTTGAAATAAGATGTACCTTTGAAATATCGAAGTAAAGGATTTTCGCAATTGAAGTACGTGTCCCGTCTTGATTTTCACATGAATATTGGTGGATTATTGGAGGTACCACTTGACGCCTGCTTCTAATACTCCCATTACTGAAGAAAAAGTAACCTGCCCATATCTAACTACTGAATACTTCCAGCAAGTAACGTTACTTTTCTGAACCATGGAAACCAATGGATCAACCTTTTCATTTACTCAGGAGGAAACCACGCAGATTATGTCCCAGATCACTGGTTCTCGAGACTTTTTAGTTGGTAATACACCAATCCACAACACTCGTGCATGGGAAAAATTGCAAAGAAAACACACATCATTGGAGTTGCATGGATTGACTCTATCAGAGTATCACCGGGTACAGCGGATCCCAAGAGGCCTACGAGTGAGACTATCTCCAACATTATTTAGCGATAATGATGAGTTTAAGAACACTTTTATGCAGATCTTGAACAAATGCTCGTTTGATCTCATGACCCTTACCATTTCGTTTATTCATAAGGAATTGGCCACTTTATCTGAACAAGTGAATAAAATTGAACAGGACTTACAATTGTCCCTAACCAGCGATGAATTTGCTAAATGCAAGGAATTGGTAGATGAGAATGTTGGAAAATACAGAGCGGATTTGGAAAATAAGAAACGGAATAAATTTGATCGTGACATAGAGGATTATGAAAGAAACCAGGTATACAGATGGCCCCGACCTTACAACCGCCGTGGCCGACAAGACAACGGAAACACCAGGCGTGATATGTCGGATAATTCATCTGCCAACACCGACACGGATTCCTCCTCCACTTTTTTTCAGCAAGGCAGGAGAGGAGCCCCCCCTCGGATGCAAACAAGGTCCCGCTTCAGGGACGAAGCAGGCGGTCAGGACAGACAGCGCAACTTTCGCAGCAACCGGGGCAGAGGACGGGAGAACTGATTCATAACATCTCCAGGAGGGTCCTTGCTCCAGAAGAGGTAGGACTTCTTAATCATGGTCTTTCTTTTTCCCCGAAAAGTCACCTCGATCAGTTCCAATTAGATCAGGATCTATATAGGCTTTTTCGGAACATAAGGTGGAAAGTTCACTTTATACATAAACCGTTCATTTATAATGAACCTATGGGTGATGCTCTTGACTGTAAAACCTTTAATCTAATCACCAAATCAAAATCTGTTCCCCCCACATCATATGCACCTGTGGAAATGTTTATCAAAGAGGTTACCCGTGATGTGAAGGATCTTGTTCACAGGACGGACTATAGGGACCATATACCCAATAATTTGTCATGTGAAGAGAAATTGGCCCTTAGGAATCTTAGCAAACGTGATGATATCGTATGTAAACCTGCTGATAAGGGGGGTTCTGTGGTCATCATGGATACTGCCATGTATGAATCTGAGGTCCTCCGCCAGCTCAGTGATCCGCTGGTGTACAAGAAGGTGTCCACAGACCCTACCTGGGGTATAAAGAAAAAGCTGGAAACCCTTTTGAAAGCAGCGCTAAAAGATAGTTTGATATCTCGTGATCTTTTTGAGTTTTTACTTCCTTCACATACTAGGATTCCGGTCTTGTATATGCTGCCTAAAATCCATAAGAACAGCCAATCTCCCCCTGGTCGCCCGATTGTGTCGGGTAGGGATTCAATCTTTGTCCCGACAGCACGTCTTCTGGACAGGGTCTTATCCCCTCTTGTCAGGAATACAAGATCCTATATTAGAGACACACAGGACTTCCTATCGAAAATTAGAAAATTACCGTTATGCCAGGGTGATGAGATACTTGTAACCTGGGATGTAACTAGTCTGTATACCTGTATCCCACATAGGGAAGGAATTGATGCAGCTATTGGGCTTATTAGATGTAGCGACATTTATTCTGAGGCTCAAGTCACACTTTTTGAAAATTTATTTAACATTTTGCTATTGAATAACTATTTTTTGTTTAAAGATCAATTTTACGTTCAGCAGAATGGTGTTGCCATGGGATCCAATGTTGCCCCGCCATACGCTTGCTCATTCATGAATGATTTCGAGCATAAATATGTGTTTGTAAATGAGTTGTTCCAGCAGCATTGCGCCACCTGGTGGCGGTATATAGACGATGTCTTTGCAGTGTGGCGGGGCAACATTGAATCCCTTATGGCCTTTGATGAGATATTGAATGAATTTTCTCCGGATATCCAGTTCAAAATAAATGTTGGAGGGCTCTCCATTCCGTTTTTGGATACTAGGATATATATTTATCAAAGCCGTATTGAGTCAGATTTATATGTCAAACCAACTGATAGGAACCAACTCTTAATGTTTAACAGCTATCATCCACCCCATGTTTTTAGATCTATTATTAAAAGCCAACTATTGAGGGTGAAACGGATAGTGAGTGATGACAATACTAGAAGAACTAGACTTGATGAGATGTGTTGTAAATTCAAAGAACGGGGGTATCCAGACAATCTAATTAGACAGGAGCTTACAAAGGTAATTAATGATGTGGTAGTGGTCAGGAATCGGCACTGCAATATGGACAAACCCAGACTCCCTTTCAGTTTTCAGTTCAATAGCTATAGTGAAAAGATATTTAATATTATTAAAAAACATTGGCCCCTATTGAGAAGATCCTATCCCCAGATTGAAATTTTACAGCAAATCCCCATGCGGGCATATCGCCGAAACAGAACTATAAGGGACTGGCTGGTTAAATCAGAATTCAGAGATGAAAAAAAGATGTCCAAAATGACATTTCTTGGCAGCAAAAGGAAGGGATGCTTCCCCTGTTTGAAATGCATTCAGTGCAATTTGCTTGTTAAAGGTGATCATTTTATACATCCGACCCATGGTGATAAAATCACCATTAATGGTTTTTATACTTGCCAGTCCTCTTATGTCATTTATATCTTAATATGTCCCTGCGGGTTACTATATGTTGGGGAGACCACCCAAAAAATCAAGGACAGGATCGCACAGCATCGCAGTACGATTCGACTAAAACAGCCGACGTTTCCTGTATCCAAGCATTTCTTGGAGAAAGGGCACTGCGATTCTGATTTGCGATATATGGTACTTGAGGAAGTTATTAGGGACAAGAGAGGGGGTGATCGAATTCTGAAGCTGAGAAAACGGGAAGTTTGGTGGATTAACCGATTAAAATCTCTAAGTCCGCATGGAATGAACAGAGATTATGATTTGTATCTATTCCTATGACACACGATGCGTGATTGGTGACGCTGCATATAATTTTATTTTAATTGTCTCATTGCTTTGATCGTTTTATCAATGCCTGATACTGATATTGGATACTTTTTGTGGTCATGGTGCTATGCAATGTGATGCAATTCTGATACCAATGAACCTCTTCTTTTTCCTGCAGGAAATATTGAGAGTTTTATTACTGTATGCTCCACTGGAAACTGGTGAAGATGAATCTTTGCAGAAATACGAGATTATTGCTCTTTCATGGCATCATGACCATTTACCGAATTGGAACAACCCGATTGCTTGTATAATGTATGATGATCTTAATTGGTTCGATGCGTTATCTTGCTGATAGGGTTAATTTTGAAATCTTCAATTAACAGTGATTAGTGATCTGTGACATACACCTGAATGTGGTATATATATGCTTAGTTTGAGATAGTATGCTACACAAGCCAGAGATAGCCTGACGAAGAGCTGGTGCTCGTAACTGTACAGTGGCTGTGCTTTTGAAATAAGATGTACCTTTGAAATATCGAAGTAAAGGATTTTCGCAATTGAAGTACGTGTCCCGTCTTGATTTTCACATGAATATTGGTGGATTATTGGAGGTACCACTTGACGCCTGCTTCTAATACTCCCATTACTGAAGAAAAAGTAACCTGCCCATATCTAACTATACATATATACATATATACATATATACATACACATATACACACACACATATATATATATATATTATATAGAAATGCCACGTTATTTTAATACTGTAAACAATACATCTGCAATAATGGATAAATAAAGTGACAATAGTGAGATAAAGTGCATAAAGATGATACACTAATATTGAATCCCGTGAATCAAAGCCACATAATTAAATCATATAGTTAATTTCAAACATAATAAAATCATAACATAATAATCCAAACGTATAAAGTGTTGAGTATTAGTGTCAGGAAGCTAGTTGTTAGTTAATTTGGACAGGGTATAATCCTCATTAAATTAGTAGGTACGATGCCCAGCGGGTGTGGAGATGCGACTTGGTGTACATCTTGCGGAATGTATGCGTTTCTTGATCATCTGATCGAGGGCGAATACTGAGGTGCAAAATGTAAGCACATTGTTTCCCTGGAAGCCCAGGTTCTGAATCTAGGGAATCAACTGTCAGCACTGAGAAGACCCTCCATACTAAAGGAGAGCCGGGAACGTAGCCGGCAGGTGCCAGCACAGAGGCAGGTTGAGAAAAAGAGGTGCAGGCACTAGAAAAATAAAAAAATAAAAAAAAAGGAGTAGATGGGTGCACGTCAGGAAGGATAGAGGGGAAAGTGCCAGGGAGGAATGATCCTGGGCTGGAACATCCCAATAAGTACGCTCCATTGAGTGACATCGGTGAAACCAGTCAGGGACCAGCACTGCTGGAGCTGAGGGACTCACCTAGCTGCCAGGGGAAGAACTCCTTCAGTGAGAGTGTGGGTGGGGCGAGAGAAAGGAAAGAAAGATTCTGGTGGTACGGGACTCAATTCTTAGAAGGACAGAGAGGGCAATCTGTCACAAAGACCTAAAGTGCCGAACTATATGCTGTCTACTGGGCGCTCTGGTTCGGCACATCACGGATCTGGTGGACAGATTACTGAAAGGGGCTGGGGAAGACCTGGCTGTCATGGTGCACGTTGGCACCAATGACAAAGTCAGAGGCAGATGGAGTATCCTAAAGAAAGATTTTAGGGACTTAGGAGCTAAATTGAGGAAAAGGACCTCCAAGGTTGTATTCTCAGAAATACTACCGGTTCCCCCGAGCCACATCAGAAAGGCAGAGGGAGATTAGGGAAGTAAAACAGTGGCTGAGGAGCTGGTGTAGTAAGGAGGGGTTTGGGTTCCTGGAGAACTGGGCTGACTTCTCGGGGAAGAACTGCACCTAAATGAGGAGGGTGCAAATATGCTGGGAGTGAAGATGGCCAAAAAGTTAGAGGGGCTTTTTAACTAGGCAACGGGGGGGGGGGGGGGGGGGGGGTCCAGAGGTAGAGATAGTCAGCGCGGAACATATTCCAGAGGGTAGTATTGGGGCATTAGTGGTAGGTTAACTAAAGCACATAAACCCGAGGTAAGTATAGTAACAAGTCCTATCATAACCTCGGAACACCCAATAAGAAGACAGTATGTGACCCGTCTAAACTACGTGGCATGTTCACCAATGCCAGGCGGACAAGATGGGAGAACTAGAGATATTGTTGTACGAGGAGTATTTCGATTTTGTGGGAATTTCAGGAGACTTGGTTCAACAGCTCTCATGATTGGCTGGCAACCATTCAAGGGTATTCCCTTTATCGCAGGGATAGAGAGGGTAAAAAAAGGGGGAGGGGTATACCTGCATATCAAGAATAATGTAGAGGTGAATGTGAGAGATGACATCACTAAGGGAGCTAGGGAGGAGGTGGAATCATTATGGGTAGAGCTCCAAAGGGTTGAAATTAAGGTGAAAATACTACTGAGAGTATGCTATAGCCCCCCTAGCAAGGATGGAAAGTGTCATCATAATGGGGGATTTTAATTATCCAGACAGACTGGGCGGAAGGATCCGTGCATTCGTCTAAGGCTCACCGGTTTATAAATGTCTTGCAGGACAATTTCATGGGTCAGATGGTAGACGCACAGACTAGAAACAAAGTGTTACTAGACCTACTGATTACCAATACAGACCTGATCATGGATGTGGCAATAAGGGGCAATTTAGGAAACAGCGATCACAGGTCAATTAGCTTCAGTATAAATCACACAAATAGGAAACATAAGGGGAATACAAAGACACTGAATTTCAAGAACCAACTTTCCTAAACTACAAACCTTGCTAGAAGATATAAATTGGGATAGAATCTTAGGAACAAAGAACACGGAGGAGAGATGGGTTTTCTTTAAGCGCATATTAAATAAGGGCATGAGCCAGTGCATCTCATTGGGAAAAAAATTTATAAGAGCGAACAAAAGTCTTGTATAGCTTAACTCCAATGTAAAAATGCATATAAAAGCAAAGGAGAAGGCCTTCAAAATATACAACAAAGCTGAGGGATATTCATCAGCATTCAGACTTTACAAAAAATGCAACAAGAAATGTAAGGGTGCAATTAGGGCTGTTAAGATAGAACACAAGACACATAGCGGAGGAGAGCAAAAAAAAAATCCCAAGAATTGTTTTAAGTATATAAACCAGGGATCCTCAAACTATGGCCCTCCAGCTGTTGCAGAACTACACATCCCATGAGGCATTGCAAAACGCTGACATTCACAGACATGACTAGGCATGATGGGAATTGTAGTTCCTGAACAACTGGAGGGCCATAGTTTGAAGACCCCTGATATAAACAGTAAAAAAGGGAGGACAGACCATATTGGCCCCATAAAGAATGAGGGAGTAAATTTGGTTACAAAGGATGAAGAGATGGCAAAGGTATTGAATTTATTCTTCTCCTCAGTCTTCACAAGAGAATCGGGGGGAGGGGGCTTCAGTAACCAAAAGTGTAGTGTTTATCCTTATAACACATCACAGGAAGCACCCTAATGGCTAACAGAGGACAGAATTAGAGATAGACTTGGAAAACTTAACATTACCAAGTCACCAGGATCAGATAGCTTGCACCCGAGGGTCCTTAGGGAACTCAGTCAAGTAATTGCCAGACAATTGTTCCTAACTTTTACTGACCTCTACTAACTGGAATGGCACAAGCTGATCGGAGAAAAGCCAATGTAGCATTAATATTTAAAAAAGGGCCAAAATACATCCCTAGGAATTACAGACCAGTTAGCCTAACATCAATAGTATGCAAGCTTTTGGAGGGGATGATAAGGGACTATATACAATATTTTAGTAATGAAAACGGTATCATTAGCAGTAATCAGCATGAATTCATGAAGAATCGTTCTGGCCAAACCAATCTATTAACCTTCTAGGAGAAGATGAGCTGCCATCTAGATAAAGGAAGGCCCGTAGACATTGTGTATCTGGATTTTGCAAAAGCATTTGACACAGTTCCCCATAAACGTTTACGGTACAAAGTAAGGTCCATTGGCATGGACCATAGGGTGAGTATATGGATTGAAAACTGGCTACAAGGGCGAGTTCAGAGGGTAGTGATAAATGGGGAGTACTCGGAATGGTCAGGGGTGGGTAGTGGGGTCCCCCAGGGTTCTGTGCTGGGACCAATCTTATTTAATTTGTTCATAAACGACCTGGAGGATGGGGTAAACAGTTCAATCTCTGTATGTGCAGATACTAAGCTTAGCAGGGCAATCATTTCTCTGCTGGAAGTGGAAACCTTGCAAGAAGATCTGAACAAATTAATGGGGTGGGCAACTACATGGCAAATGAGGTATAATGTGGAAAAATTTTAAATAATTGCATTTGGGTGGCAAGAATATGAATGCAATCTACTCACTGGTGGGAGAACCTCTGGGGAAATCAAGGATGGAAAAGGACCTGGGGGTCCTAGTAGATGATAGACTCAGCAATGGCATGCAATGCTGCTGCTAACAAAGCAAACAGAATATTGGTATGCATTAAAAAGGGGATTAACTCAAGAGATAAAGCAATACTTCTCCCACTCTACAAGACTCTGGTCTGGCCTCACCTGGAGTATGCTGTCCAATTCTGGGCACCAGTTCTCAGGAAGGATGTACTGGAAATGGAGCGAGTACAGAGAAGGGCAACAAAGCTAATAAAGGGACTGGAGGATATTAGTTATGAAGAAAGGTTGCAAGCACTGAACTTAGACTGAGAACTGAGAACGCTTGAGAGGGGATATGATTTCAATTTTCGAATACCACACTGGTGATACACAATAGAGATAAAACTTTTCCGTGGAAGGGAGTTTAATAAGACACGTGGCCACTCACTAAACTTAGAACAAAAGAGGTTTAACCTTAAACTACGTAGAGGGTTCTTTACTGTAAGAGCAGCAAGGATGTGGAATTCCCTTCCACGGGCAGTGGTTTCAGCGGGGAGCATCGATAGTTTAAAAAAACTATTAGATAAGCACCTGAGAGGGATATACAATGTAATACTGACATAATCACACACATAGGTTGGACTTGAGGGACTTTTTTCAACCTCACCTACTTTGCAACTGAGTGAATATATAAAGTGACAATAGTGAAATGAAGTGCTATAGTGTGTGAGTAAATGCACTGACAATGAATCTCATGAATCAAAACAACAAAATAAAATCATAATGTCCAAGTCAAACACAAAGTCTGGTACTGGTGATCCAAATGTGTTCAAGGATCCCCCTGAGGAAGATACGTCATATCCCTATATCGACACGCGTTGAGGAGGGGACAGTACGGTGCAGGAGACAGCTGGTCTGTCTCAAGGCAGAGGGACATACGATCTCAGCGTTTTTCTGCCATCTGTGGAGTGGTGCACTGAAGCACCTGTACATTGCGATCTGGAGAGGGGGTTTTGTTTAAATAATTTTGATCTACTAAACGGTATCACACTATCCAGCCTCTTTATATACAATTCATATGCATGTTGAGGCAGCTCTCTAGCCCAGGATCCTACAGCATTCACTGAACCCAGAGGTGGTTCATAAGCGTGTTTTGACTGAACTTAAAGTAGAGTTTCACCCATAAAAAAGTCAGCAGCTACAAAAAGTGTAGCTGCTTTTAATAATCGGACACTCACCTGCTCATGGTCCAGCAATGCGGATGAACGAAGCCCTGCTCCTCTCCCCCTCCTCGGTGCCGGAATTATGACTGTGGGCACCCGGCTGCGGCTTCACAGCCAGACACGCACTGCACATGCACGAGCCACACGCCGTGATTGGCCAGGCAATCTTCTGGGACCTGTGACGTGTCCCAGAAGATTGCACGGAGAGAGGGGAGAGAAGGGAACTTCCTTCCGGCTCCGCGGAGCTCCGGGGAGAAGTGGGAGCTGGATGCCCCTAAAAAGAGGTTATCTGCTCCCACCCCCAAAAAAATTACATGCCAAATGTGGAATGTCAGGGGGTCACCTTTACTTAAAGTGGAAGTTTCATTTTTGGGTGGAACTCAAGGTGATCGGAGTCACATAGGAGGTGAGCACTAGTGTGTGGACACTTGAACACGTTTGGATCACCAGTACAAGACTTTGTGTTTGACATGGACATTATGATTTTATTTGGTTTGGATTTATGAGATTGTCAGTGCATGTGTGTGTAATAACAAAGGAGTGGCTACGGGACAACTCTGAATGTCCTTGACTGGCCCAGCCAGAGCCCAGATTTGAACCCGATTGAACATCTCTGGAGAGATCTGAAAACGGCTGTGTACCAACGCTTTCCATCCATTCCGACGCTGATGGAGCTTGAGAAGTCCAGCAAAGAAGAATGGAAGAAACTGCCCAAAATAGGTGTGCCAAGCTTGTAGCATCATACTCAAAAAGGCTTGAGGCTGTAATTGGCGCCAAAGGCTTTAAATACTTGTGTACATACGATTTTCTTTTTTTTTTTTTTTTTATAAATTTGCAAAGACTTAAAAAACAAAAACTTTTCATGTCGTCATTATGGGGTATTCGTTTGCAGAATTTTGAGGAGAATAATGAATTTCAGCCATTTGGGACTAAGGCTGTAACATAACAAAATGTGGAAAAAAATTAAGCGCTGTGAATACTTTCTGGATGCAGTGTATATACAACTTGGTAGCCTGTACCTTAAAAAACACCAAACAAAAGAAACAAAAAACAAAAAAAAATTTTAAAAAATGGCCAAAAAAATTGCAATACATTTTCTTAGGACATTAACAGTATATCTACATAAACGAAACAGGCTCTGTAAACTAACAGTACATAAAAAAAAATGCCACCAATTTTCTCCCAACTGCATTAACATGCTTAAAGTGATTGAGATTTATCGTGTTTTGTAAAAAATCATAAAATACCTTTTTATCCCTTTTTTATTAGTGATCGCATTCCCTCTGTTCCCAACTGCATAAGTCCTGGGGGAGAAGAAGCAGCAGCACACTGAGCTTCCCATTGAATGGCTATGAGGGGGGGGGGGGCATGTCAGGACAAGTCTGGTCATTGGAGGAGAGCAGGCTAAGTTCCTAGCATAGCTAGAGAACTGAACACTGTGTCCTCTCCTGCTTAGTGTGGTCAGTTTTTTTTAGGAAAGAAGAGTGACTGGCAGGAACACCAGGGATTTCACATAAAGGAAGCAATACAAAGAACAGGATACATGGTACAGAAGGCACTTATCAGGAATATGAAATGTTGGGGTAACAAACGCTTTAACAACACTAGCCACAATGACTATTGTGACCAGTAGGTACCTTTGGCACATTTCAGACTGCATCAAAATTAAGTAAAAATTGCCTTAAACTAGAACTAAAAGGCAAAACTTTTTGCTTTAATTTTGGCATAGAAGGGAGGGTTATAACCCCTGTCTGTATTTGTTTTGTCCACGTGTCCCTTTGGAGAGAAAATGTCCCCATTGGAAGATTTCCCCTCTATTAATTTCTGGGGAAATCGCAAAATTTGGGATTTTTTTTTTTTTTTACTTTAACTTATAATGGCAACTAGGACAAGAGGTGAATCTCCCCAACAGGGGCACAGGCAGCAATAAAAAATGACCAGCGTTTTAATCCCTCTCCATTCAATCCAAAACGAAAAAATAAAATAAAAAAAGGTTTAGCATTTGGTTAGTGGGTAGTTTTAAAATAACTTGATTACTCTGCCCCCTGGCTTTATTATGTAGATGAAGCCAAACACAGTCTTGTAAATCCCTGTAGCAGCTCCTCTGCATTTGAATAAATATCTGTTTGTATACCAATCCATTCATCGGTCCCTTGGAGTCAAGTGAGTACATTGGTGTGTCACCATTGTACTAACCTGACCTGCTCTAACTCCCATTATTGGGGGCTGTTTATCTGAAAACCTATTCATTAGCTATAAGTGAGTTTCCGGGTAACCAATATCATTCATAACAATCAGAGTAGGTAAAGTGAGGTCAATAGAGAGATTCACTAATGTTCTCATTCCAAAGCAGAGTACTATGATGAAAATGATATGTACACACAGATCCATTATATGTCCTTTTTCAGTACAGAGAATAAGGAAGAAAAAAAAAAATATCTTGTACAATTCTTCTTTAAAATGTTAATATTTTTATTTTTTCCAGTTGACTCAAAAACCTCAACAGCAAAATACACCAAACATGAAGAAAAAAAAAAAAAAAAAAAAAACCTACTCAGTATTCAGGTCTTTAACAAATACACTCCATACCCCCTAGGCTGGGGCTTGATGGTCAATGGTGGCTGGGTATACACGTGTCCTGATGGTGTCTGTCACCGGGACTTTTGTGACACTTTAACTGACACTTTTTGCACCATATATTGATATTTAACTTTTTGTGTACATGGTGTGTGCTTACTGTATGATGCGACACAGCTGCTTTTACATAGACAACGTTGTCTTATTTTAACATTTAGTCTAGCTGTTGGTGGTGGGTACCCAGTTTTTGTAATTTTTGTAATAAATCTGTGCAAAAAAAATAAAAAATAAAATAAAATTTTCCTTAGTTAAGCTGCTTGGTCCGCCGTGACTTCTTTTTAAGGGGGTCTCTTTCCCCCCTTATTCCTTTTTTCATGGGACCATAAACTGTGTCGTTCCAGCTTCTGGTGTCCCTATATACATGAATGGGACTGCCAGCGCATGGATGTGTGGAACAACTTTGCATCACGTGAAGGTGAAGATGGCCCCACACGTGATGCATGTGAACAAGTCTTTGCTTGACCTGCTAATCCAATGGTATGTAAACAGAGGGGTGTGAAATGTAATTGTTTACAGAACAGATGAATTATTAACCCTACCTGTTTACAAACAATATGCATATGATTTGCAGATCAAGAAAAGACATGCTGATCATGTGACTATTGTTTCCATCTTACAGGGAGAGTACATTTTGTTTTCATCATAGATTACAAATCAAAATGTCATGAAAATAATGAATTTTGGTGAAATTTCAGAAAAGCACAGTTTGTCAAATTATCTCATCCCTAGTGATCAGTAATGTATTGCAGGTCTTACAAGAGTTAACGTTATACCTAACAATTCACAAACCAACTGACTTGGATGGTGAACACATTTGCTAAATTGTATGCCCTACAATTTTGGTTGAAAATAAAAAAGAGGCGTGACTAGAACAGCCCGAGATTTCAGCATGATCCACAACTGGCCCAGTAGTTTATTTTGTTCTAATTGCTGTCTTCACTATCTGAGTACATTCCCAGCAAAGACAGAGACGATGCTTTAGAAGCTGTTGGTACACTCGGGAGATCAGCGGAGTTACCTATAATAAAGAAATTAAAACATCAGCAAAACAAGCAATTATGAAAAAGCTTCCATTTTACACAAACATGTTTACAAAGAATGTAAAAAAAAAGTTTTGCCTTTTGGTACACTTTACTAAAGATTCTTCAGATCATTTCATTGTTTTACTTATCAGTTGTGCCCACAAATCTGAAACCACTGAAGTATTGAACATTAAAAGGATGAACGGGATTATTAAAGCCCAAGTTAAGGCCTTTTTATTTTATTTAAATATCAGCACAAGGGACAATATTCACATTTAATGAGATGTGACCCTTGTAATGGTGCATGCTGTCCTAGTTGAAATTTGAAGTCCTGTGACCTTCCCATACCACTACAGCCATAATCTCCTTGTGCTGTGGGGTTTATCGCGAGCACAGGATCTGAAAAGCACTCTATGAATGGAGGAGGCATGCATGCCTTTCATTCGTCCACCCATCCTATATTCAGTGCTTTAATGAATAGAAGAGGGGGACAGAAAGGACAGGCATTGTCTGCACTCTTGACTTGTGTTCATGACAGATCTAGCATAGCAAATTTAGTCTTTTCAAGAAAGTAAAGCAAAATACTATACTGAAATGCTTCTACATGCCCCTGCAAATACTACATTTGAGTACTTTACTAATGTACTAATAGCAGAAAATGTATCAATTGTGACAAGTTGGATTTTTGCAGCTCAGTGGTAGTGCCAAAACAGTGCGTTTACTCCATGCCAGAATTAGTTTTCAGGGCTTTCCTGACCACTTTTACTTAAAAGAACATAAAACGTTTATACAGTTAGGTTTTCCACACAGGGGGTTCTCACCAGCAATTCAAATAAAATGCAACATTCAGCTTCCTGGCTCTCTTGGCAGCTTTACTGCTCTGATTAGCACCTCAGACTTCCTGACCCTTCGTACCTTTTGGTCCACCTGACCAATAAACACGTCCCACAGTGATTGTGCACAGACGGTATTTACTTCAGCTCTGTGTCTTTCCTTGCAGCTTCCCAACTGCTCTGTCTCTCATGGATTCTCTCTCAGGTTCGGGCTTTGGTTTGTCCCATCTTGTCCTGGACAATACCAGTGCATACAAGCACCTCTCACTGCTCCCTTTACACACTGACCCCCTTTGGGAGGGTGGGGCTCTGAGCTCTAACTCTGGCTCCCATATGATGCCAGCACACACCTGTGCCATTACACACCTGTGCCACCTGTGTGCTTGTTTCTTACAAAATCTGGCATAAACCATCACATTAAAAAGTGTCACGGGCTCGCCAGCAGTCCAGTATCAGCCATGTCCAAAAAAGTTTACAGCAGTGAGAAGGCGTTCCAGATCCTCAGCATGACTGATGAGAGCAACGGGGAGTTCTCACAGTCTGATTCCAATTCCAAATCCAAATCCAATTTAAAGTTTGAACCGATTGAAAGCAGTGGATCGGCGACCGAATCCAAGGAAGAATGGGTCCCTCCTAAAAGGGTACATAGTTACATAGTAGGTGAGGTTGAAAAAATTCTCAATTCTCCTGCGAACACTCATGGAATGGCGGCAAACGGCGGTACTTAAAAATCTCCATAGGCAACGCTTACATTTTTACAGGTTACCAGTTGGGAGTTACAGATGAGGTGCTGGAATTATTGCTCTCACTCTAACGCACGCGGCGATACCTCACATGTGTGGTTTGAATGACGTTTAAATATGTGGGCGGGACTTACGTGTGCATTCGTTTCTGTGTGTGAGCTACCGGGGACAGAAGGGCTTTACATTTTTTTTATTGCTCATTTTACACTTTCTCTTTTAGTTTTTTGATCACTTTTATTCCTAAACATCCCTTATAATAGGAATGGTGTGTGACAGGTCCTCTTTATGGAGAGATGCTGGGTCAATAAGAAGATTGTTTGTGAATTTACAAACGATGCATGACAACTGTGGAACTAGGGTAGTGGCCTCCCTGGACACAAAGAAGGCCTTTGACTCCATGAAGTGGGAGTATCTTTTCCTTCTCCTGGAGACATACGGTTTTGGGCCGGTCTTCGTGCATGGGTGCGACTGTTATACACTGACCCATTGGTCAGACTGAGGGTTAACGGAATATCTCAGACTCCTTTCCTATCTTTAGAGGGACCAGGCAGGGGTGCCCTTTGTCACCCCTCCTGTTCGCTTTTGCCATTGAACCCCTGTCGGTTCGGATTCGCAGCTCTCAGGGATTGACAGGATTTAGGATAGGAGAGTTTGAGGAGCGCATTTCGCTCTATGCGGATGATATGTTGCTCTACCTGCAGGATCTGGGGCCCTCACTTTCCGAGGCCCTTCGCTTGGTCCAGGAATTTGGGGATTATTCAGGCTTTAGGATTAATTGGACCAAGTCCTCTCTCTTTCCTGTTGATGAGGATGTGGCAGTCCCATTGGACTGTCCCATCCCCCTGTCTAGCTCGTTCCGTTACCTGGGGATTGAGGTTAAATTACCTATCTCCAGTTTCCTGGAAACAAATCTCACAGCGGTAGTGACGAATTTTCGGGAAAAGGTGCAGAGGTGGCGCAACTTACCCCTGACGCTTTTGGGAAGGATAAATCTCTTTAAAATTATTTTTTTGCGCAAGTTTCTCTATGTCCTCTCAAACTCCCCTGTATTTGTGACTTTGAGGGTATTTAAAAACATTGACTCTATTATTGTAAGCTTCTTGTGGGGATCAAAGGCGCCCAGAGTGTCTCTGGCGGTACTTAAAACTACCAATTACATTGGGGGGAATGGCGCTCCCTGATCTGCGAGCATATTTTATGGCCTCGCAGTTGTCCTTTCTGCATTGGAGGCTCTTCCCACAAACGCCTAATGCCACGGCTCTCCTGGAGACGGTGGTTGTCACCTCGCAGGAGACTCTACAGAATCTCCTCTACCGAAAGGAGGCACCGGGGAGGAAGGTAGGATCGGTGATGGAAATCCCGGGGAAGGTCTTCCATATCTGTTCAAAATGGAGGAAGGATGGACCCCTGTGGATGTCCCCAAATAGCCCACTTTGGTGTAATAAGATGCTGGAGGAATTTCAGAAGTTGCCGGATGGACATAGAACCTGGGCTAAGTGTGGTATAAAATATTTACATCAAATTTGTCAGGACGGCCGGTTGTGTACTTTTGAGCAGTTGAGGGAAAGGTTTGAGGTACCTAGAACTTGGCATTTTAGATATGCTCAGCTCGCCCATGCTGAGAAGGCGCAGTTTGGGGGAGAGGAGATTGTGGTGCAAAATACGGGGCTGGAAGGGGTTCTTATTGACCCAGATCCTGCAAAAAAAATATCTAGATACTATGGTGCAGTTGGCCCGGGGATCAGGTACTCAAGTGATAAATCTAGGACTCGCTGGAGAGAGATGGTTCCGGAGATGTCTGATGAGATGTGAACGGAGGTGCTTGACACATACTTAGTGTCGGTTATCTCCTCTACAGATGAGATGATTCAGTTCCGCTATGTACATCAGCAATACTATATTCCAGCTAGACTTCACCGAATGCAGCGGAGGGAAAATGCAACTTGCCATAAATGTAATGGGGCAGAGGGCACTTTCATACATATGGTGTGGGAATGTGCCCGAATAAGGCCACTGTGGTCTCAGGTGACAGCTTTTATCTCAGAGCAGTTCAAATTACCTAACCTATGCTCACCCTTGAGGTGCCTCCTGGGTGTATTTGGCCAGGAAGAAATTAATCAATATACAAAAAATTCAGGATCTTGTTTTTTGGAGTAAAAAAACTGGTTGCTAGAAGATGGATATATGAAGAACAATTGACGTTAGGAATGTGGAAGGCAATAATTAATGCAGATATGTTGCTCTATAAAATGACTTATGAAGCCAGAGGGGCTCCCAAAAAGTTCAGGAAGGTTTGGTTCCGGTGGGTGGATTCCCAGAGTACGGTGGAGGAGGAGACTGACAAGATGTGTGACTTGGATCTGCCTGATTCAGCATAGAGGACTGTTATGTGGGCACTAATATGGAAGATAAGGACGCAAGTAGTGCAGTAGGGGCTACCTAATATATCTATGCAAGACATGAAGAGCAGACATGTTGGGGGGTATGGGGAGGGGGAGCTAACTGTTAGGGGAGGGGGAGCTAACTGTTAAGGGAGGGGGGTGGGGGAGGGAAATAATGTAAAAAAAAAAAAAAGCACTTATTTTGGGTAACAGTGGAGATGTAAATGGTCGGGAGTTTGGGTGTGTATTTCCTGAATATTATATGTTGTCAGTAATACTTTGTTACCCGATTGATAATCTGTTGGTTATACTGTATGTTTGTTTTGACTTTGTGCGAAATAAAAAACTTGTGTTAAAAAAAAAAAAAAAAAAAAAGAAGAGGAGAATCAGGGCTCAGAGCAGGTAAAGTATGAAGTTTTTTTTTTTTTTTTTAACATTACTTTCCAGCCGCCCGGCGTCTTTGATGACGGCAGTATGGCACTCCTGCGCAAATCGCCATAGCAGTACAGTGGGTGCTTTAAGGAGTATGGGGGCGCATGACATAGGAGCTAATGCGCATGGCCTGTCGGCTACCCGCGATTGATACCGAGAAGGATAGAACGGAGATCTGTCAATGTAAACAGTAGTACTAGTACTTAGTAGCAGCGATCGGTCTCCTCCCCCAGTCAGTCCCATTTCCCCCCAGTTAGAAACACACTGAGGGAACACACTTAACCCCTTGATCGCCCCCTAGTGTTAACCCCTTCCCTGCCAGTGACATTTACAGTGCCTTGCAAAAGTATTCACCCCCTTGGCTTTTTACCTATTTTGTTACATTACAGTCTTTAGTTCAATGTTTTTTTAATCTGAATTATATGTGATGGATCAGAACACAATAGTCTAAGTTGGTGAAGTAAAATTAGAAAAATATATACATAAAACTTTTTCAGAAAAAAAAAAAACTGATAATTGGCATGTACGCACATGCCAATTATAAGTTTTTATTTCTGAAAAAGTTTTTATTCACCCCCTTTGTTATGAAGCCCATAAAAAGCTCTGGTGCAACCAATTACCTTCAGAAGTCACAATTAGTAAAAATGATGTCCACCTGTGTGCAATCTAAGGGTCACATGATCTGTCATTACTGCAACACCCAAGCAAGAGGCACCATTAACCAAACACTACCATGAAGACCAAGGAACTCTCCAAACAAGCAAGGGACAATGTTGTTAAGAAATATAAGTCAGGGTTAGGTTATTAAAAAAAAATAAAAATAAATATACAAATCTTCGATGATCCTTAGGAGCACCGTTAAATCCATCATAACCAAATGGAAAGAACCTGCAAAGAGACGACCACACACCAAAACTCACAGACCGGGCAAGGAGGGCATTAATCAGAGAGGCAGCACAGAGACCTAAGGTAACCCTGGAGGAGCTACAGAGTTCCACAGCAGAGACTGGAGTATCTGTACATAGGACTACAATAAGCCTTACGCACCATAGAGTTGGGCTTTATGGCAGAATGGCCAGAAGAAAGCCATTACTTTCGGCAAAAAACAAAATGGCATGTTTTGAGTTTGTGAAAAGGCATGTGGGAGACTCCCAAAACATATGGAGGAAGGTGCTCTGGTCTGATGAGACTAAAACCCAACACATCACATCACCCAAAGAACACCATCCCCACAGTGAAACATGGTGGTGGCAGCATTATGCTGTGGGGATGCATTTTAGCAGTCGGGACTGGGAAACCGGTCAGAGTTGAGGGAAAGATGGATGGTGCTAAATACAGGGATATTCTTGAGCAAAACCTGTACCACTCTGTGTGCGATTTGAGGCTAGGACGGAGGTTCACCTTCCAGCAGGACAATGACCCCAAACACACTGCTAAAGCAACACTTGAGTGGTTTAAGGGGAAACATGTAAATGTGTTGGAATGACCTAGTCAAAGCCCAGACCTCAATCCAATAGAAAATCTGTGGTCAGACTTAAAGATTGCTGTTCACAAGCGCAAACTATCCAACTTGAAGGAGCTGGAGCAACTTTTGCAAGGCACCGTATACAGCAATCAGTGGCTATTTTTAGCTCTGATCGCTGTATAAATGTCAATGGTCCCAAAATAGTGTCAAAAGTGTCCGATCTGTCCGCCGCAATCCTGATAAAAATCGATGTCATTACTAGTAAAAAAACTAAAATTTGTAATAAAAATGCCATAAATCTATCCCCTATTTTGTAGACGCTATAACTTGCTATAAGTCGCAGCTATTAGTACTACTTTAAATATAAAAGATTTATATCTCCCTTCCACCCTTCATGTCTGACTCCCAGTTAAAATGCCCATAAATGCTACGTGTGTGTGTGTGTGTGTGCTGTATTGTGTTATGTCTTGTCGAATTTTGTGGTGTTAGTTGAGTGGATCATCTTTGGAAAATTGGACTTTTTTTTATCTCCTTCCCATGATTAAAGGTTTATGGATGTTTATGTTCCACCCATTTGAGAGATGGCGCCCTTGAAGATAGTGACTTGTAAATGTCAGGGGTTTAAATAGCCCTAGTAAAAGGTATCAAATACTGCAACAATTTAAAAGTTGATCAAAGATTGTTTTTTGCAAGAGACTAATTTTAAACAGTCATCCAGGGTCGGATTGAACGCTAAAAAATTTCCAGTTTGGTTCCATGGATATTCTCCTAATAAGAGATCTAGCAATAGGTTCCGATAAGAACACAGCATTTAATTTAAAGGCAATGAATCTAATTCCGAAGGAAGGTACCTGTTCATTAAAAGCTCCTTGTTCAATATTGAATATACATTAGTTAACATCTACTGTCCTAATATCCACCCTTGTCTTTTCCTGAGAAAATTAATGAAAAAGCTAGAAAACTTTAAAGAGGGGGAAGTAATTATGGCAGGAGATTTCAACTTTGTGCTCAACCCAACCCTGGATACCCAGCTTCTCTCTCTATGTTCAGATGGTAAATATCTCAAGGGAATTAAACAAAAACTACACCAGCAGCAGCTTGTGAAGGCCTGGAGAATTATGCACTCTAGGGAGAGGACTTTACATATTATTCTCAGGTAAATTCCTCCTATTCGAGAATGGATTATGTTTTTTTAGATCATCAGCTTCTAGAGGGGCTATTAAAGGCAGAAGTGAAATCTATCACCCTCTCGGATCATGCCCCGGTCATGGTCAGCCTGGAATTAAAGGATATACCGGATAGGCAAAGATCATGGAGGTTGGATGAATCACTCCTACACGACCACTGTATAGTGGAGGATTTGGAAAGGGACTTGAACTTGTTCTTTATAGAGAATATTGCGGCAACTGTTATGTGGGAAACCCATAAAGTATTTATGAGGAGAGGGAGATTAATAGCAGAAGATGTCAAGAGAAAAAGAGAAATTCAGGATTTGGAGCAGTTCCATAAGTTTAACTGATAAGGCAAAGGTGGAATTAACAGGAAAACGAGAGGCACTGAGGGATTTGATGGCGCAAGAAGCTAAACGAGCATTTATTAGAACAGCTAAAAGGCAGAACAAATTTGGTAACAGACCTGGGAGAGTGTTGGCGGGGGTGATTAAACCTAGAAGGAACCTAAATTATATTGTGAAAATTAAATATAAAAAGGGAGAGATATAAATATAAATAGGGACATTAGTAAAATCTTCTTGGAGTACTATCAATCATTATATAAAATAAATGATACTCAAAATTGTGACGATAGACAAAATGGAACAAACTAAATAGAACAGTATTTACGGAAGATAAAAGTTATCGGCTATTTTTGAAGAGGATTCAAGTAAATTAGAAAGTGATATTTTCAAGGAAGAAATTGAACAGGCAATTAAAAAAAGTAAGGTCGGTAAAAGCCCGGGCCCAGACGGATATACATCCTTATATTTTAAAACGTTTTTTGTGTATCCTGACTCCCTTCTACCATCTATACATGAATTCTATCAGGGAAGGCCTGAAGATTTGTGAAGAAGCTCTGGGGGCCTATATATCACTTTTAGTTAAGGGAGTATCCAACACTGTGTTCTAGCTTTAGGCCAATATCCCTGATTAATGAGGACGTTAAAATGTATGCAAGGATTTTGGCCGAAAGACTGAGACCCTATATGCCAGACTGTATCAAGGAAGATCAAGCAGGCTTCGTCCCTGGGAGGGAGGCAAGGGACAATATATTAAGAACAACTTTACTAATGCACAATGCAAAAAAAGGAAAGAAACCTGTTCTTTTTCTATAAGTAGATGCCAAAAACGCTATTGATAGGTTAGATTGGGACTTTATGTTGCGGACACTATATAAATTTGGTATAGGTCAGCGAATGTTGAGGTGGATAGAGGCTTTGTACTCTATCCCTACGGCCAAAATCCAGGTAAATGGAACTCTGTCAGAGACCTTTCGGCTTTATAAATGGTACACGTCAAGGTTGTCCACTTTCCCCCTTACTCTAACTGCAAACTATAAAATTAAAGGCATAGAGATTGCGGGACAAAAACATAAGATATCCATGTTTGCGGATGATGTTATGTTATATATTACGAACCCCACACAAAACACTTCCAGAGATTTTGGTAGAATTGAGTAACTACGGGAATGTATCGAACCTTATGATTAACATGGAGAAAGCGCAGATATTGGATATCTTCGGTTTCCTCAGATGAATGTAGGGATCTCAGGAGTTCTGTATCCCTTTAAGTGGAGGAAGAGGGGATTGAGATATCTGGGAGTGTTTCTGTCAATATCAACAACAGCTCTATATCAGGACAATTATCTGCCCCTACTAAATAAAATTAAACACGATTTGAAAGGATACCCTGCACATATCCTGCCGAACCATGACTGTCTAAGTGTGATCAAAATGACGACTCTCCCAAAAGCCTTGTATATTTTTCAGCATCTCCCGATAAACATCCCTGTGGCTTATTTTAACTGGTTGCTGACCGCCCGCTGTCAATTGACGGCCAGACGGCGCAGCTCTCGTGGCGGGAGGGCATCATATGACGCCCTCGCCTTTTCGGCCCACCAGAGGGCGCCGTGTTACTGGGGACTCGATGCACGTGCCCGGCGGCCGCGATGTCCGCCGGGCACCCGCGATTGCCCGGTAACACAGCAGGACCGTGGATCTGTGTATGTAAACACACAGATCCACAGTCCTGTCAGAGCAGAGGAGACCAATGGTGTGTTCTCAGTACAGAGAAACACAGATTGGATATTGATTATAGCAAAAAGTTAAAATATTGTTTTTTTTTTTTTTTCAAACTTGTCACTCTTCTTTTGTTTATAGCGCAAAAAATCAAAACTGCAGAGGTGATCAAATACCACCAAAAGAAATTTCATTTGGGTACAGTGTAGCATGACCACGCAATTGTCATTCAAAGTGTGACAGCACTGAAAGCTGAAAAATGGCTTGGGCAGGAAGGGGGTGAAAATGCACTGTATTGAGATGGTTAAAAAAGTCTTAGGATTGTTATTCCATATACATTTTTGCAGTATCAGAGGCAACCGTATTGCCTATAAAATACTGAGTAGACCAAAAGGAGCAGGAGGGAGCTATCCCTTCCAGACTTTGAAAAATACCACGCGGCAGCGGTACTGCAGAGAGTTACGGATTGGGTTCACAGCTCCCCATATAAAAAATGGGTGTCACTGGAGGCAAAGTTGAGTAAATCAGCTTTGAGCCAGATCATTTGGATTCTAAGGCAACAGAGGTCTCTCTAGAGAAATGGCTCCAATTATTATAGAAACACTAAGAGCATGGGATAAGCTTCTTAAAAATATATCTTGGCAGTATAATAGTCCCCTGATGCCTCCGACAGGCAATAATAATTTTCCCCTGGGTAAGGATAACAAACTGTATTTAAAATGGACTTCTTTGGACAATCTGAGGCTAAAAGATGTTCTGAAAGAATATGTCCTTTATTCGTTGTTGTAATTGCGAGAAAAATATGGTGAAACATCATGGGATGTATGGAGATATAGACAACTTCAACATTTTGTAGAATCTCTCCCATAACCCCTCCGCTCGGTTAGTGGGCTAAACTCATGGGAAAGATTAGTTGATCAAGAGGGAATAAATAGACACGGGATTTTCAATATATATAGGATGTTGATGATGCCCCTAGATGTTGAGTCCACGTGTCCTTTGGAGAGTTGGGAATTAGAATTGAATCAGTTACTGCCTAAAATAATGAGAAGTAAAGTTTTGGATTACGTTCACTCGTCTTCAACGGACACAAGGATGAAGGAAATGAATTATTATTAAATGGTATTACGTCCCATAAAATTGCATAAAATTAATCCCAATTTATCTCCTATGTTGCAGGGAATGTGGGGAGGTTGGAACTCATGCACATATATGGTGGCAGTGCCACCTAATTCAACCATATTGGGTGGAAGTATTAGACTGAATAAAGAAGATCAGTGGGAATGAAATTGGATTTGATCCCTGGCAATGCCTGTTCCATGCAACGGGGGATGCCAAGGAAGAGCAGCAATTCCATTTCTGCTGAACGCAGCAAAGGCACCAATTCCGAAACATTGTAAGTCAAAGAAAAGTCAGACGATAAAGGATTGGTTTAGGGAGGTAGATAAAATCAGGTTTATGGAAGAAGTAATACACACGCAAAACAACTCTGAGGTAAAATTTGTTAGTATTTGGAAGAGCTGGTTGGAATTTAGACAAACCCAGGTTTATGTGAGTATATGGGTTTTTTTCTTTTTCTTTCTCTTCGTTTAAGGAAATATGCACGTTATCAAGGAGAAACTTTAATGGCGGTAGAGAGTTGACCCTCTCCTCCTCATAAATAAAAAGGATAGGGAAAGGTCACAGATTCACTTATATAAAAAGGAAGTCACCAAGAGAATTCAACATTATAGGTAGGTGGTCAGGGTAGTATTCACAAAATTGGATAAAGGATAACACGATAGGGAGCAGGGGGACCGGGTAGTGTGTTTTTAGATTGGAATATTTCTAACAACTTGGAGTATACTATGAGATAGATCCATGTTTGTGTTTATGTTCTGTGTGTGTGTGTGTGTGTGTGTGGTGTATGTATATATATATATATATATATATATATATATATATATATATATATTTATATATATATTATTTATAAAATAAATATATTTTTTTATTATTTTATAAAAATATATATTTTTATATGTATAATGTCTTAATAAAAATAATTAAAACTGAGCTATAAAAAAATTCACCAAAATATTCATAACATAGGCACGAATCCAGGGTCAGCAAGAGTGGAGGGACAGAAGTTTGTACCGAGCAGGAAGATCCTGTACAGGGCCATTTCAATCTCAGGTCTAGGTACTCCATTTGGCGAGTTGGTTCCAGCAATAATTTCCAAAATTTAGGATCCAACCTTAGCTCTAAAGAGTCTGCACTGTACCTTATTTGACAGGGATATGAGGATCTGACCCTTCATCAAGAGAATGAAGTAGAGCTTGAACCAGAGCAAGACCCAATAGGTGGTCAACATGCGACAGGGTGACAAATTGGGAATACCGATAGTCCTCTGCTGTGGATAGAATAGGTTGACCTGTAAATTTCCAAATATGTTTTTCTTTTACTTTTTATAGTTGGGGATTCATTATAGGGTCTCCTACATGTCAGGCAGGGCGGGCCCTACAATGGGACCCGGTGGGACCATGGTTCCCACGCGGCACATTGAGGGGCGGCAAACTCCCGCCCGCTCTGCTTATTTCAGGGGGACCTATCGGGTTTCTGTACTCCCACTATCTGGTCACTGTGGAATGCACAATGAGGTGGACGTGATGCCATCAGCCGGAAATGATGGCCGCTTCGCCTCCCACGTCTTGCGTAATTTCTGGCTGATGACATCACATCCGCCCTATCGTGCGTTCCACCGCTACCAGGAAATAGGAGTAAACAAGCCCGATTGGTCCCCTTGAAATAAGTGGCAAGTGACACACTGCATCTGCTGACAAGTGACATGCTGCATCTGCTGACAAGTGACATGGCAAGTTACATGCTGCATCTGCTAACAAGTGACGTGGCAAGTGACAAGCTGCATCTGGTGGCAGGAGACAGTGGCAAGTGACATGCTCAAGGCTCCCACTGATTCTGTATAATGGCAAGTTGAAAAAATAGGATTTTTGTACTCACCGTAAAATACTTTTCTCTGTTCATTGTTCAAGTTCATTGACGGACACAGCACCTTTAATCTTGACCTTAGGGTTATATCGCCACCTTCAGGAGAGGACTAGGCAGAACATGTAAAAACAGCAAAACTGCACAGTACCACCCAGGGGGCGGTCCCACTGGCTATAACCTCTCACTCTACTTCCAGCAGCTCAGTTCATCCAAAAACAGTACAAACATAAATAGGAGGGTTGGGTGCTGTGTCCGTCAATGAACTTCAGAGAAAAGGATTTTTTACGGTGAGTACATTGACAGACACAGCACCTTTAATCTTGACCTTAGGGACGTCCCCAAGCAGTGTCAAAAAACGAGGAGTGGGAACAGCAAGAAAATAAACTCCACCCATAACAACCAGAACTCAACAGAGGAGTTGCAACTTTAAACAGCCGCCTGCAAAACCTTGCGGCCGAAGCAAGCATCCAAAGATGCGCTCACATCAACTTTGTAAAATTTTGTGAAAGTGTGAACGGACGAGCAGGTCGCCGCCTTACACACCTGGGAAACTGACGCTTGATGTCGAAAAGCCCAGGAGGCACAGATTGCCCTGGTCGAATGCACCGTGACAGGAAAGGGGGCACCCGCCCCCTAAGGCATAAGCCTGAACCACGATCTGTCTGATCCACTGAGAAATGGTGGCCGACGAGACCGCCAGGCCCTTCTTCGGACAAGCCACCGATACAAACAGCGAGTCTGACCTCTGGAAAAAAGACAGATACAACCGCAGAGCCCGGACCATGTCCAAGGAATGCAAAGCAACCTCTTTGGGATGTGACGGCCGAGGACATAGGGACAGAAGCACCATGTTCTCATTTAGATGAAAGGCCGAAACAATCTTTGAAAGAAATGAAGGCTGCAGACGCAGCACCGCCTTATCCTTGTGGAGGATCAAGTAGGGAGGCTTGCATGACAAGGCCGCCAACTCAGAAACCCTCCTGGCAGATGCAATAGCCACTAAAGACTACTTTCTGAGCGAGTGTCAATAAGGGGATCTCTAATGTTTTCAAGTGGCGGTTTCTGAAGCACCGAGAGTACCAGATTCAAATCCCACGGAGGCAGCGGTGTTCGAACCGGAGGGGCCACATGTCGAACACCTTGAACAAAACGTACTCACCAATGAATGAGTCGCCAAAGGTCGCTGAAAAAAGACAGCGAAAGCCCATACCTGCCCCTTGATGGTGCTTAATGCAAGTTTCTGATCCACTCCCCGCTGCAAAAACAGCAAGATCCTGGAAACTGAATATGTACGCGGACACCACCCCATCTCCTTCCACGTGCGATGATAAATCTTCCGAGAAGATAACTTCCGTGCCCTCAGCATAGTGGAGATTACCGAATCCGACAGACCGCTGTCCCTTAGCACCTGGCTTTCAACAGCCATGCCGTTAAAACCAGTGACTGTAAAGCAGGATGAATTATTGGACCTTGCGACAGGAGGTCCTCTCGCATGGACAGCCACCAAGGAACATCCACCACCATTCTTACTATGTCGGCGTACCAAGGACGTCGAGGCCAATCTGGGGCATTCAATCACCGGAATCCCCTCGGCCTCCACTCCTCTGCATAGGAGACGTGGTAGAAGTTTGAGTGGGGGGGGGGGGGGGTGGGGGGAAGGCCGATAATGCCCCCATGGAGCCATCAACGCGTCTGCCGCGTCCGCCCAGGGATCTTTTGACCTGGCCACAAACCTCTGTACCTTCCGATTGAGTCGAGAAGCCAAGAGATACACATCTGGTGTGCCCCACCTTATGCAAAGAGGCTGAAATACCTCCTTATGCAGTGACCATTCCCCCTGGTCCAGCAGCTGACTTAGGTAGTCCGCCTGCCAGTTTTCCATGCCCGGAATGTATATGGCTGACAGAGCCGCCACGCGCCGCTCTGCCAACTGTAGAATGCGAGAGACCTCCAGTGCTGCAGCAGAGCTCCTTATTCCTCCTTGATGGTTGGCATACGCCACCACCTTGGCATTGTCCAACTGGATACTGACCGGATGCCCCTGCAGCCTCTGTGACCATGTGGAGAGGCACCGCCTGATCGCCCGAAGCTCCAGCACAATGATTGGCAGGCAGGATTCTTCTTGCGTCCAGCGACCCCAACCCCCAAACTCCCCCCCAGCCAGTCAGGCTGGCGTCCGTTGTGATCACCGTCCAATGAAGAGGAAGGAACAACTTCCCAGACCGAAGGGCTGGAGACCTCAGCCACCAGAGAAGAGACTCCCTGACTAGCTAGCTCACCCGAATTTGACAATCCAGGGATGACGGAGATTTGTCCCATTTGGACAGGATCTCTTTCTGCAAGACTAGAGTGTGGAATTGAGCATACGGTACCGCCTCAAAAGTGGCTACCATGAGACCCAGAACTTGTATGCAAAAACGCAGCGACGACCACCTGTGGGACACCAACAACTTCACCGCAGCTTGAAGAGTCTGCAGCTTGTCCGAAGGGGGAAAGACTCTCGCCTCTGAGGAGTCCAGAATCAAGCCCAGGTATTCCAGGTGTTGAGTCAGCACCAACACTGACTTCTGGAGCTTCAGTACCCAACCAAACTCCTGAAGAGTCTGTATGCTGATCACCACATACTCCCTTAATTCTGAGGCGGAAGCTGCTCTCAGAAGGAGGTCATCCAGGCAACCCACGATCGCAATCACTCGTTGCCTTAGCAATGCCAGAATTGGGGCTAGCACCTTGGTGAAGACTCTTGGTTACAAATTGGTGGTGCTCGTCCCGACCGCAAATCTCAGAAACCTCTGATGCCCGAGTCATATGGGGACATGCAAGTATGCGTCCTTGATGTCCAAGGACGCCAGGAGATCCCCCTGATGGAGTGCAGGGACCACGGAGAAAACCGATTCCATCTTGAACCTTTGTACTTTCACAAAGCCGTTGAGGGCCTTGAGATCCAGGACCGGACAGACCCTTCCTTCATTGGGACTACAAACAGATTGGAGTAGAAACCCTGAAACCTTTCTGGCGCCGGCAAAGGTACTATCACCCCACGCAACAGCAGGTCCTGTACTGCCCTGAACAGGGCTTCCCAACGAGCCGGAAATAGATGAAGGTTGGAGGGAAAAAATCAGTTTGGTGGACAAGAAAGAAACTATTTTGTATCCTGATGAAACCAGTTCGCAGACCCACTAGTTGTAAAGTAGGGAGGTCCACCGGGCTGCAAACTCCCAAAGGCGACCCCCCACCCGAGAGTCGCTTGGGGTTAAACCTTCACGCGGCAACAGATTTGCTCGCAGGTTTGGCTTGCGAAACCAGGGATGGCTTTTGTCCCTCAGCGGGCACCTTGTCGGACTGGGAACGCTTACCTGCCAACCCGGGCGGACAAAAAATCCGCTTCCGAGCAGAAAAGGAGGGCCCTTGCCTACGGGGTCCTTACCCTTCCTGAACTGTGGGAGCAACATACTCTTTCCCCCAGTAACATTCTTAATAATGTCATCCAGCGAGGTTCCAAATAGCCTCTCCCCCTGGAAGGGCAAATCCGCCAGTGCCTTCTTAGATGCCTGGTCCGCAGACCAGCATTCAAGCCAAATCAGGCGAAGTAGCACCACAGCTGATACCGAGGCAAGGGAGCCGTATCTAAGGCCGCATCACAGACATACTTCAGGCCCTGCACCAACTGGTCTGCCAGTTCCACGCAGACCAGAAAAACCTGTTGCTTCTCCAACTCACAGTGCAGTAACTTAGCCCATTCAGTAAGCGTCTGACACCAGGGAAGTGGCTAACACTGGCCCACCAGGGCCGTGATGCTGACCCCAACACTGTAAACATGGACCGGGCAACCGCCTCGGCTCTTCTGTTGACAGGGTCCTTGAAAGAGGGGGTCCCTTCCACCGGAATCGTGGTTACCTTATTTAACCTGGATACGGGGGGGGGGGGGGGGGGGTCAACAATCAGGGGAGATGTCCATTTTTTCAGGAAACTCTCCTCAAAGCCATCTGTCTCGGGATCGAAAAGTGGTGGGACCAGAGACCAGGGTCTGAATCAGAGCTTTCCCCAGAAGACGGTGGGGGAGGGGGCATTTTTTACCCCCCTTTGCGCCCCCATTGCCGATTTCACCCCGGCAACAAAGGACTCCAGGACTGTCGACAGAGCGTCCATAGGCACTGTGGGGGCAGGGGAACCAGTTGTAATAATGGGGATGTCTGGGGAAAAAGCACCAGCTTCTGACACCATGCTGACCCACTCTCGCCTGTCACCACTAGGGACCTAAGGCAAGTCACAAAATGCCCACCCTCCTAGCTGCCACAGACTGAGGGCCCCCCCGCAGGACTCACCACCCTGACCCAGGTACTGCGCTGTGCTGCCGCTGTCCCCTGTGCCAGCCACGAGGTGTTCTGTGTAAGTTTAGCGCTGTTCCAGAATGAACTAGCCACACAGCGCTAAAGGTAAAACAAACTGAGGCTACTAGAAAATGGCCACCGGCCGCCTCAGCAAAAACGTCTGAGAGCGCTGGGAAAATGGCCGCCGGACTTCCAGAAAATGGGCGATTAATAAAAAACTGGCTATGGCTACAAAAAATGGCTGCGGCCACTGGAAAATGGCCGCGGTCCGCATGGTATACACACAGATACCCCACCACCAGTGCAGCCCCCTGTCAGGACTCAGAGCCCCCCTGGCCAGGTACGTGCACCACACCCCCAATGCCCAGTCACACAGCGGCCCATAGCATGGGGAGGAGGGAAAGGGAGAGACCCCCTAGTCGACCTCCCAGGGAATGCCCAGCTGCGCCATCCTGCCGAGACAGCCATACTTACCCCACCTGCAGGGACTGCTGGACGCATTCCACGGACAGACCCATCAACCAAGCAGTATGAGGTGGCTGTCGGCCACGGCACACTGACACGGACAGCAGTAACCCGGTCATATGTGTGCCCTGGAGCATATAGCTCACCGGCCGCCCCTGGGTCTGACAGGGCTTGCCGTGGCCGACCCAGCGCTTAGCTAGGGTCTGCTCACGCTCGATGGCCAGGCTGGGGAGACTACCAGGATCTATATTATCCAGCCTGTCACCCAGCCCGGCTGTTGATTGTAGATCACAGGGATCAAAAAGCAGAAAAAATTCCCAGGACCAGTGGTCCCTACCGGGAGCCAGGTCCTTCTACACTAGGCAGAAAAAAACTGAGCTGCTGGAAGCAGGAGTGAGGGGTTATAGCCAGTGGGACCGCCCCTGGGCGGTACTGTGCAGTTTTGCTGTTTTTACATGTTCTGCCTAGTCCTCTCCTGAAGGTGGCGATATAACCCTAAGGTCAAGATTAAAAGGTGCTGTGTCCGTCAATGAACGAAAGAGAAATTTAATTTTATATTACAATTTTATAATAGAAATAATGCGCTTCAATCATCCTGACACCATAACAACCATGGTGCTGGGATGATTGAAGCGTCAACACCAGGTGTTTGGAGTAAAGTGGGCCGGTCTGGATGAAGTCCAGGGCCAAATTTTTGTCCCAGTCCAGCCCTGGGCAGAGCACTTGCTGCCATACCCACACAGCGGACTGCCCGCCCATCCTCTCCATGCTCCCCCCCCCCCCCCCCCCCCCCCCCCGTTGCTGCAGACAAATGCCATGTTGGGACAAGAGGCAGAAACTGCAGGAGAAAGTCAGCTGACAGCCAACAGTGTAAAGGGGGAGGAGCTTTCTGCTGTGAGCAGAGACCCCATGTTGGAAAAGGCGTCGCTGGAGGCATGACTGACACTGTAAGCAAGTAAGTGCTTACAGTGTAATTGATCCCATCCCCACCACCACTGCCTCTGACTTGTGCCACATAGAGGTTTCTCTGATTCTTAACATGTTATGCACATTGCACAGAACTGTAAGAAGTAATGACTACGAAACACTGGGAATTTGATATTCAATTTTCTTAGTCACCTACAGTCACCGTCATCTTCTTGTGTGACATCATTAGAAGGCTGCCACCTCTTCCGGGTTCAGCCGGCAGGTCTCCCGATGACACATGCTAGGCCTGCCCCCCTCATTGGTCAATGAAGGACTATGCCTCCTTGGATATGTATAAAGCATATCCTAGGAGACACATCAAGCGTATTGCATGTTTGCCTAGGTGAGCTGCGTGCATGGAGGGGCGGCCCAGAAGTCTTTTCACAGAAAAAAGGTAAACAAACAAAATAGTGCGCTGTTTCTCTAGAGGCGGGGAGGAGGGGTGGAGAGGAGAGAACTTCAATCTAAGGGTGAAAACCCACTTTAAGTCCTGGTTCACACCGATGTGCATGAAGTGAAATAACACGAGTTTCTAGGGAGGCCATTCACCCTATAAGCAGTGTAAATTAGTTGCAATTTAAAAAAGGGTCCTAGGAGTTTAATGCGGTGCAGTGTGATTTGCAGATCACTTATCTGTCCTAAAGTAACATTATTCCAGTAAGTTTTGCTTTGCTTTGTTCCTCATCTCCCATCCCTGGACAAGAGAGAGAAAGAGAAAGTAAAAAAGAGAGGAGGGAAAAAGATTGCAGCTGCAGAAATGCATTAGATTCGCATCTGAACCACATCAAGTCACACTGGAGCTGCCCTTGGAAATCACACTGTAAAACAGAGTCAACTAGCACTGCATCAGTGGGAACCTAGGCAAAGTATCATAAATGTTGGTAACTCCTTTAATTCTTGATGCCTGAGTGTCGAGGCTTATATTTTTACATTGATTAGTTCACTATCAATAGTAAATGACGCAATGTACCTTTTCTCCTTTTGTATTAACCACTTGACCTCCGGAAGATTTACCCCCTTCGAGACCAGGCCATTTTTTGCAATACGGAACTGCATTACTTTGACAATTGCGTAGTTGTGCGCTGCTGTACCCAAATAAATGTATGTCCTTTTCTTCCCACAAATAGAGCTTTCTTTTGGTGGTATTTGATGACCTCTACGTTTTTTATTTTTTGCACTATAAACAAAAAAATACTGACAATTTTGAAAACAACAAAAAAAAAAAAAAACGATTTTTTACTATAAAACCTTTCCAAAAAAAATAAATAAAAAAATGTCTTCATAAAATTTAGGTCAATATGTATTCTGCTACATATTTTTGGTAAAAAAAAAAAGAAAAAAGAAAAAAAAAAAGAAAATAAATCACAATAAGCGTATATTGATTGGTTTGCAAAAATGTTAGTCTACAAACTAATGAATTTTTAATTTTTTTTTTTACTAGTAATGGCGGCGATCAGCGACTTATAGGAGGGACTGTGATTAAGCGGTGGACACTCTGACACTGACATAATACAATGATCAGTGCTAAAAAAAAATGCAGTCACTGTACTAATGACACTAGCTGGAAAGGGTTTAACATCGTGGGCAAACAAAGGGTTGACTGTGTGCCTAACCAGTGTTTAGGTGTACTGTGGGGAGGTGCTTTTACTAGGGGAAGAGATGGAATTTATTCCCTGCTTTGCAGGGACACAAATTCCACCCCTTCTCTCCTGTCAGAGTGGCAATCTGCTTTGTTTACATAGGTAAATCGCCATTGTGTTTCTGCCTGATGTTCGGCGGATGCCAGTGGAATGCACGCCCCCTACCTGGAAGAGTCGGATCATATAGTCACATGTGATCTGGTGCAGAGGTGACGCCCTGTAGCAGTAAAACTGCTATAGGGCAGGCCTTAAGTGGTTAACATTACAAAGTGTAAAACATGATAAAAATTTTGAAAGAAAAATAATCAGGTACTTAATTGTTCTCATTTAAAAAATAAAAATTTAATTATGCCTTTACGATTAGGAGAGCTGCATTAATTTAGGTCTTTTATATTTGTCTAGAATAAAGCATTAATAAAAATAACAATCATAAAAGACACATTAGGTCCTTGCATTCTCAAAAAATGTAGTGCAAAATGTAATTTTACAAAAAAATAAAAATAAAAATGTACCTGTGCATTGTAAATTTTTTTCACAATGGATCTCTGTACTCTTAGAAATGGCAGCAGGGGTGGTTCTTTCTTTATGAAGGTCAGTGGTCTGCTTTCTCACAAGGCTTGAGATGATCTGATGACTATGAGATCTGCTCCGTTTGCTCTCAAATTTTTCACTGCAGAGCTTCTTGTTCTTGTAAGAGACATGTTAAACATCCTTAGCTTTTTATGCTATGTTTGATGTGATTAAATACCAAACTCATAAATGTATGCAGACAGTAGACAAGTAAAAATTTACTTCCAACAATACACCATAAAAAAAAAACAAAAATAAAAAACATTGCACTGAACAGGGGGAGGGATTATTAACCACTTGCCTACTGGGCACTTTCACCCCCTTCATGACCAGGCCAATCTTCAGCTTTCAGTGCTGTCGCACCTTCAATGACAAACAATTGTGCAGCCATGCAACACTGTACCTAAATTAAATAGGATTTGGAGGAATTGGTGTGTATATATACACCGGGTCTTGTCCAATCTGTACAATCAGAAAAATAGAACTAGTAGTGCCCTAGGGCACATACCAAAACCCCTTACGGATTTGCCAAGGGACAAACCAGGTGGGTAAAAAAAAGAAGTACAAAATATTTTATTAGGAAATATATAACAAGCATGAATAATCACATAAAAAGATTATACAAATGACAGGAAATAAAAACACCTCAGTAAGGTACCCAACATGCACGTCATGGATAATAGAAGGCGATTGCCCAGAGGAATAATGTTGGTGGGGCGAACCACTGTACATTCCAGGCGTGGACGCCTTACATCTTCTTCGGAGGTATATTTAAGTCAGTTGGGTATCACATTCTATAAAGTGTGTACAATTAATAGTATATCAAAACCACATTTTCTTTGCAGTAATTACATTTCAATATATGGTTGCTCCAGAAAAATTGGGAAGGTATGCAAGATGCATACTTACAAAGTTGCACAAGCAGAGAAATATGCCTGGCTGAAAAACAGAGATTTCCTATAGGTCAAAATGATGGCTGTGAACCCATCTGCCAGTATCCTGGTTAGGAGCCGCAGTGTCAACACCCAGTGGGACCTCAAAGTGACAGAAATGGAGGAACGCACATGCTTTGCAAGTATGCATCTTGCATACCTTCACAATGTTTCTGGAGCAACTATATATTGAAATGTAATTACTGCAAAGAAAATGTTGTTTTGATATACTTACTATTAACCACTTCAGCCCCGTAAGGTCAGGAAGGTAAAACCTTCCTGACCAGAGCACTTTTTGCAATTTGGCACAGCGCTGTTTTAACTGGTAATTATGGGGTCATGCAATGCTGTACCCAAACAAAATTTGCGTCCTTTTTTCCCCACAGAGCTTTCTTTTGTTGGTATTTGATCACTTCTGCGTTTTTATTTTTTGTGATATAAACGAAAAAAACTAAAAATATTGAAAAAAATAAAATAAAAAAATATATTTTCTACTTTTTATTAAAAAAAATAAAAATACAATAAACTAAATTTTAGTCATACATTTAAGCCAAAAAGCATTCAGCCACATGTCTTGGGTTAAAAACAAAAAAAAAAAAAAAAACCCAAGTGTATATTTATTGGTTTGTGCAAAAGTTATAACTAGGGTACATTTTCTGGAATTTACGCAGCTTTTAGTTTTACGACTGCCTATCATTTAAGGTGCTAAAAACGGCAAGGCAGTACAACCCCCCCCCCCCCTCCCAAAATTACCCCATTTTGGAAAGTAGACACCAAGGAATTTGCCAAGAGGCTTGTTGAGCACATTGAATTTTTTATTTTTTTGTCATAAGTGATTGAAAAATTACAAAAAAAAATTAAAAGAAAAAAAATGTACACAAAGTTGTCACTGAAATTATATATTGCTCAAACATGTCATGGACATATGTGAAATTACATCCCAAAATACATTGTATGTACGTTGAATATTTTGCAGATCTCGCTTTTTGTCACAAAGTTTAAAAAAAAAAAAAAATGATTTTCTTTCTTTATTTTTAAAAACAAATGAGAGCTGCAAAATACTCACCATGCCTCTTAGCAAATACCTTCGGATGTCTACTTTCCAAAATGGTGTAATTTGGGGTGGTTTGGGCTATCTGGGCATTTCATGGCCTCCGAAACTGTGTAAGGTAATGAAGAGTGAAATCAAAAATTTACACCCTTAGAAAGCTTGAAGGCAGTGATTGGTTTTCAAAGTCCTGTACGTGGCTAGACTGCCAAAAAGTCCCAAACATGTGGTATCCCCGTACTCAGGAGAAGCAGCAGAATGTATTTTGGGGTGTAATCTCACATAAGCCTATGGCATGTTTGAGCAATATATCAATAAGTGACAACTTTGTGGAAAAAAAAAAATGTATTATAATTTTCCCGAAACTTGTAGCAAAATATAAAATATTCTATGGACTCAACATGCCTATCATCAAATAGCGTGGGGTGTCTACTTTCCAAAAAGGTGTCATTTGGGGGGGGGGGGGGGGGGGGGGGGGTTTGACCTGTCCCAGTATTTTATGCACAACATTAGGAGCTTATTCCCCACCTCACCCACTCTTCTAACCACTTGAAGACAAAGCCCTTTCGGACACTTTGTTTACATGAAAAAATATTTTTCTTTTGCTAGAAAATTACTTTGAACCCCCAAACATTATATATATTTTTTTAAAGCAAAGGCCCTACAGATTAAAATGGTGGATGTTGCAATTTTTTTTTCACATAGTATTTGCGTAGCGATTTCAAACACAATATTACAGCTAATGATACCGCTCTCGTTACTAAAATCTTGTATATAGTCCCTTATCATCCCCTCCAAGAGCTTGCATACTATTGATGTTAAGCTAACTGGTCTGTAATTCCCAGGGATGTATTTTGGGCCCTTTTTAAATATTGGTGCTACATTGGCTTTTCTCCAATCACCCGATACCATTCCAGTCAGTAGACTGTCAGTAAAAATTTGATACAATGGTCTGGCAATTACTTGACTGAGTTCCCCCAAGTACCCATGGATGCAAGCCATCTGGTCCTGGTGATTTATTAATGTTAAGCTTCCCAAGTCTAATTTTAATTCTGTCCTCTGTTAACCATGGTGGTGCTTCCTGTGATGTGTCATGAGGATAAACACTGCAGTATTGGTTACTGAAGCGCCCCCCCCCCCCCCCCCAATTCCCTTGTGAAGACTAAGGAGAAGAATAAATTCAATACCTTCACCATCTCCATATCCTTTGCAACCAGATGTCCTTCCTCACTCTTTATGGGGTCAATATGGTCTGTCCTCCCTTTTTTAAGGTGTACAAGAATTTCTTGGGATTTTTTTTTGCTCTCCTCCGCAATGTGTCTTTTCGTGTTCCATCTTAGCCACCCTAATAGCACCCTTACATTCCTTGTTGCATTCTTTATAAATTCTGAATGCTGGTGATGATCCCTAAACCTTGTATTTTTTGAAGGCCTTCTCCTTTGCTTTTATATGCATTTTTACATTAGAGTTAAGCCATCCAGTACTTTTGTTCGCTCTTTTAAATTTATTACCCAATGGGATGCATTGGCTAATGCCCTTATTTAATGTTTCATATTTGTGTGATGTATACTGAAGCCAATTGACCTGTGATCGCCGTTACCTAAATTGCCCCATATTCCAACATTCGTAATCAGGTCTGTATTGTTGGTAATCAGTAGATCCAGTAATGCTTTATTTCTAGTTCGTGCTTCTACCATCTGAACCATGAAATTGTCCTGCAAGACATTTAGGAACTGGCCAACCTTAGACGAATGCGTGGTTCCCTCCGCCCAGTCTATGTCTGGATAATTAAAATCCCCCATTATGATAACACTTCCCATCCTTGCTGCTAATCCAACTTGTGATAGGCGATCTGTCTCCCCCTCCTCCCTCAGGTTAGGGGGGCCTATAGCATACTCTCAGTAATATTTTCCCCTAAGCTTCATCCCTTTGGAGCTCTACCCATAAGGATTCCACCTCCGCCCTAGCTCCCTTTTAGTGATGTCATCTCTCACATTCATTTGTACATTTTTCTTGATATGTAGGCATGCCCCTCCTCCTTTTTTCCCCCTTTCTATTCCTGCGATAAAGGGTATACCCTTGAATGGTTGCCAGCCAATCATGAGAGCTGTTGAACCAGGTCTCTGAAGCCCACAAAATGCAAATCCTCCTTGTACATGAAATGCTCGTAGCTTCCAGTTCCTTAGGCCATAGAGATAATTGGAGCCGTTCTGGTCTTCGATCAGCTCTCTGGTCTGCTGGCAGAACCACAGGCTGCATTCTCAGGTTCCCCAGTGGAACACTTGTAAAAGCAGTCTAGCCGCTAGGATTGCTTTTACATGAAAGCTGACCACTGGCTGAAAAGAACAATACCAAGAGGATACCTAAAGCTGCAGGCATCATTCTGGTATATACACTTAAAGTCCAGCAACATACTGGTCCTGGCTGGGCATACATGTTCTTTTTTTCATGCAGCCTGTGGGCTGAACGAAAAAAGCAATCGATCTCTGGGTATGCTCACCAATAGAATACAGCCCTGCATCCACCCACTTCTAATGATGCGCATACATGCAGTGTTTTTTTTTTTTTTTTAACTGTGGTGGTGAAATCACCTCCTACAGCGCTGGAGTTGCTGATTTACGTATCGAGAGAGCAAACGCTATTACTGTCAAGATGAATAAATCAGTGCTGCAGTTGAATGGCGTACCTGAAAAGAAAACAATGAAACATTAACTCAATAAAACAACAATCTGTGCCAAAAAAAAAAAAAAAGAGTAAAAAATATAAATGCCGAAGCATGGGGGCAATCTGCCCCTAATGTTAGGGGCAAATTGCCCCTCCACCCCTGTCCCCATGCTTCGGCATATATGCTCTTTTTTTTTATGTAGTGGTGAAATGACCACCTACAGCGCTGGAGTCGCTGATTTATATATCATGAGAGCAAACGCTGTGAATAAATCAGTGCTGCAGCTGAATGACATACACGAAAATAAAATAATGGTTAACAATAAAACACAGTAAAGTATAAAAGAATTACATACCTGAAAAGCAAACATGATAAAACATAGTAACAATAAAACATTGCAGTTAAAAAATACAGTAAAACAGAGCAGAACAATAGAGAGAGAACAACAGAGAGAGAATAGAGAAATAATAAAAACTATATATTTTTTTTTTTATATATTTTTTGTTTTTGTTTTACACACTTTTATTTGTAACTGTAATGCTGAGTACAGACGATTGGATTTTCCGACAACAAAAAACGTGGATTTTTTTTCCGACAGATGTTGGCTCACTCTTGTCTTGCATACACACAATCGCACAAATGTCGTTGGAAATTCCGAACGTCAAGAACACGTACGACGAGCCGAGAGAAAATTAAGTTCAATAGCCAGTGCGGCTCTTCTGCTTGATTCCGAGCACGCGTGGAAATATGTGCGTCGGAATTGTCTACACACGCTCGGAATTTACGACGGATTTTGTTGTTGGAAAATTTGAGATCCAGCTCTCAAACATCTGTTGTCTGAAATTCCGACAGCAAATTACCAATGGAGCCTATACACTGTCGGAATTTCCGATAACAAGCTCACATCCAACATTTGTTTATATTCAAGGGGGGAAAAAAAGGAGGTAACAAACCTCAGGGACTTTTAAACGGTATCAAATATCTAGATCAAAGTACCAAAAAGTAGAGATGTAAGAAAATTTTTACAAAATATTAAAAACAGACAAAAGGACAACAATAATACATCCATAGAAAAGGATATATGAGTTATTCAGACATATTATATATACAGCGCTACCACTCTCGACATGTTTCACTCGTTAGAGTTTCTTCAGGAGATTTGATGGTATAGCTCTTTTGTATGCACATATGCTCAAATTCCAAAAATAAGGATAGACAAAATGTATCTGAGTATTAGAAATTTGCAGTAATCAGTTAACCAGACGAGCCGTGTATTTTTGCTTGCAGAGAGGGACACTTTGCATTTGGTTGATGAAGATTGAATCAATACATAGGGAATTAGCTAGGTTGCTGGTAGAGGGTTAACAGGTGGCCAGATGACACAGGCAAATAGCATCTAAAAAAGATCCAGGTGCTGGCTGCTACAGGCATCCAGACACAAGATCCATAAGACGAAAGCCCAAGGAAGGGGGACACTTAGCCTGTCCCTCTTCGACAACATTTGTTGTCGAAAATTCCGATGGTGTGTAAGCGGCATAACAGTTCCAGGTTTGGGTTGGCATCTTTGGAGACCCTGTGAAAGTGTGTCCTAGTCTGTGCAGTGCTGTACCCTATGCTAATACTCCACTGGTGTTTGGTAGCGTTCAAAACATTCACCGATGCAAAGACCAGGTTGGTCAGGACAGCCATAGCGGGTTTCACACCTAAAGCTGCGCTTGCTACAGACACAACATCTTCATTGGGGTGCTCGATTGGTAGGGGTACCAGGAAGGACATATGGAAAATGCCTCCCATGCAGCCGGCTCACTGCATTTGCATTGGGAAGTTGGGTCACAGCACCGTCTGGAAACAGAAGGGCTGTGATGATCTCTTCCTGGAATTTAAGGAAGGATCCAGTTCATCCTGAAGCTTTGTATAGCACATAAGCGTTCAGAAGAGCCAATTGGGATAAGTATACAGACACTTTTTTGTACCAGCGTCTGGCCTTACGGGCAATTAAGTACAGCGCCAACAACTGGTCTTTGAGGTCCACCCCTCCCATAATAAAGGTTGAATTCGTGGACACAGAGGGGTTTCTCCACAACACCAGTCACCGTAGGAAGTTGGACCGCCGTGTCTGCGTGAAGGGAGGACAGAACGAAAACATTCTTATTATCCCTACACTTCAGAGCAAGCAAATGATTACATCTCAAGCAGGCTCTCTCCCCCAGCCTAAGACGGGAATCTACAAGCTGCTGGGGTAAGCCCCAGCGATTAGATTGCACAGTGCCACATGCGCCAATTTCATGATCAAACAAGTGACTAAAAAGTGGCACGCTTGTGTAATTGTCCACATACAAGTGGTACCCCATTCCGAATAAGGGCGACACCAAGTCATACACAATCTTACCAGCACTCCCTATGTAGTCTGGGCAGTTCTTCGGCTCCACGCAACTATCCCTTCCCTTGTTAACCATAAAACGGTATGTATAGCCTGTTGCCCTGTCACAGAGCTTATACATCTTGCCCCCATATCTGGCACGCTTGCTGGGAAGATACTGTTTGAATGACAAGCGGACAGAAAACGTGATCAGGGACTCATCAACGCAGACAACTTGATCAAGAGTAAACAAGGCTGCAAACTGTTGGTTAAAGTACTTTACGAGGGGCCGAATTTTGTAGAGCCGATCAAATTGTCATTGAAATGCATGAACTGCAAGATCTGCTCATATCGTGTCCTGGTCATGCAAGCAGAGAACACGGGCATATGGTGAATTGGATCAGTGGACCAATATGACCGCAACTCACTTTTAGTTATGTCCATGAGGATGGATAGGCCCAGAAAGGTCTTAAATTTGGAGACCGTAATAGGTCTCCAATCTCTGGCAAGGGTCAACTGGGGATTACCGGTGATGAATTGACCAGCATACAAATTGCTTTGGTCCACAATAGCTCTATAGAGATCTTCCATGAAAAACAGCAAATAAAAATCAAGTGACGTAAAATCAATTGTTTCCACCTGAATTCCGGGTTGGCCAGTGAATGGGGAAGTACAGGTGCTGCAGAAGTGGTGAGCTCCCAATTTGGATTGGCAAATGCAGCAGGAAGGGCACTATGGGCTTGACAGGCCTGTCTTTGTCTTCTTGGTGGCTGCGGGACACTACTTGTGCTAGCCACCTCACCAGCTTGAAAAGCACTTATGGGACTCGCCACATCACCAAGTGTTACTGCAGTGCTGGATATACGACCAGGATGTACTAGACCGTTGGTGCTTGCCAGTTCACCAGAAGGATGAGCGGCACTAGTACCGGCTCTCTGCTCCATATGAGAGCCTTGTGGTTCTTGCACCTCAACAACAGCAGAAGAAGGGGACGGGTACGCCTGACCTTGGCAAGGACCACTACTCCATCGTCAGAGCCATCTGTCAGGGTGCTGCTGTCTACAGGATCGTATTCTGAGCCTGAATCTGACAGATGGGTGACTTCCTCTTCACTCATCTGTCACGCTTAGAAACGTGTAGGCCTCTTCACTAGTGTACCTTCGATTGGACATTTTGGCCTCTAAATTTACTGGTACAACTAGTGAGACTCACAGGAGAAAAAAAAAAAAAAAAAAAAAAAAAAAAGGAGCACCTGACTGTGAGCGACTGCTTTAAACTCTACCAAAAAAACTGAGTCAGGCCTGACTCTGCAAATGCTGCCGTTATGTGTTTAGTATTTTGTAAGAGACAGTGATCGATTGATACTGCACTTGGGTGGGCTGGGCAGATGGGCTAAATGCAGCTGCTATCAGGTATCTGGGCTGATCCCGTTAACACTGCGTTCTTTGGAACCCTAAACTACTGGGGACGCTAGTATAGATCTGATCAGATCAAATATATTGATCCGTTCAGACACTATACTACTAAGGGAGGTGTATGGTGCGTGTGTGGGTGTTAGCACTACTGGCACTAATCTGACGCTGCCTGGGGTGACGCAGAACCTAACTGATGCTGACCGCCGGGTGATCAGGGGTTAAACCTTTATTTTTTAGGTATTATACGGTGGGTACCCTGACGCTATAAAAAAAAAAAAAAAACAACACTAACCAGCGTCACCCGTAACACTAATATGGTGATCACTGGATTAAACCTTTATTGGGGGGTTAGGGGGGTACCCTAAAGCTACCTGGGCCTACCACTAACTGCCCTAACACTGATTAGTGTCACAAATGACACGAGTACAGTGATGAAAGAAAAATACGAACACTGCACTCTGTGACACTGACAGGGAGTGAAGGGGTTAACTGGGGCGGGGCAATCAGGGGGGGAGGGTGACAAGTGTACCTACATGTACTGGTATTAGTGTAGTGTTGGTGCAACTTACTGGGAGAGGTCTCCTCTCCTCTCTCTGGAACGGAAAGAGTTCCACGAGGGGAGATTACATCACTTCTCCTGCCGATGTTTACACTTACAGGCAGGGGAAGGATTTAATTCACCAGAACCGATCAGCAGGTCCAGGCTATAAATCATGGACCTGGACCTGAAGATTGATCGGTTCTTGGTCAAATCCAATGGTCGCAAGCACCGTGGGGGGTGCGAGCCGTACAGGTGTGGGATTTCGTAAAGCGGTGCCATTGTGCCGCAGTAAATGTACATGGTGCGGTTGGCAATCAGTTAATTGTACACCCTTTACAGAATGCGATACCCAACTGACTTAAATATTTCTCCGAAGAAGGACCCTTTTGAGGTCTGAAACATGTAAGGCATCCACGCCTGGAATGTACACTGGTTAGCCCCACCAACATTGTTCCTTTGGGCAACCACTGTCTAATATCCATGACGTGCATGTTTGATACCTTACTGACTGTTTTTATTTCCTGTCATTTGTATATTCATGCTCGTTATATATTGCCTAATAAAATATTGTGTACTTTTTTTACCCACCTGGTCTGTCCCTTGTCAAATTCATGAGGTGTTTTGGTATGTGCCCTAGGGCACTACTAGTTCCATTTCACTGTACCTAAAAATTCAATTTATAATTTTTTTCACACAAATAGCACTTTCCTTTGGTGGTATTTAAATCACCACTGGGTTTTTTTATTTTGTGCTAAACAAACGATAAAAGACCGAAATTTAAAAAAAAAAAAACAAATTTTTCATAGTTTGTTATAAAAGTTGTCAAACAGGTAATTTCACTTCACTTATGGGCACTGATGGGCACTGATAGGTGACATTGATGAGGAGGCACTGATGTGACTGCACTGATAATCAGGACACGGATAATTAGTGCCCTGATTATCAGTGTCGATGTCCCTTTAACAAAAGGCAGTTACCGTCTCTCCTCTTCTCTGTTCACGTTGTCAGCGTGAGGAAAGAAAAAGCGGATAACCGGCTTGTGTTGACATCTGTGATCAGCTGTCATTGAACACAGCTGATAACGTGGTAAAGGTTGTGATTGGCCCTTTACCCTAAACTGTGATCAGCTGAGTCCAAAGGACTCTGCGATCACAGAGCGTGCCGCCCAAGCGCCAAAGAGGGGTGCGTGGGAAGCACGATCAGTGCGAATACGATGCACTGTTACTGTACTGACTGGCTGGGAAAGGGTGATCAAAGGGTTCATTGTTTGCCAAACAATTTATGTACAATATTTGCTGCTTTTTACTAATAATCTTTGTGTCTCATCTCTGCTTTGCAGGAATGAGAAACAGATTGTTCCCTCTGTACATGTTTTGAGTGTCAACACAGGGCTCCGGGCTGTGATTGGACAGAGCCCATCAGCAGATTCCGCTCATGAATCATTGACCGCCATCTGCTGACAGACTTCCGCTGTGTATAATCACAGCGGGCGTCAGTGGGGGGCACGCACGCACACAATCTAAACCCGGAAACAGGCAGTGATGTACCAGTACGTTGCTTTGCCTGTATGGGCTGTCCGCCCACAGTACATTATGGGCCGGCAGTCCACAAGTGGTTAAACACTGCCACTGACCACCCATGAAGAATTAAAGTGGTTCTAAAAAAGGCAGAAGATTTTTTATCTTGATGCATTCTATGCATGAAGATACAAAACTTCTGTGCGCAGCAGCCCCCATCATACTTACCTGAGCCCAATCTAGATACCGCGATGTTGCACGAGAGTTTCGGCTGCCTGGGACTCTCCCATAGGCTGAGACAGCAGCGGTGCGCCACTGGCGTCCAATGCTGTCAAAGGTCAGTGAGCCAATGAGGAGACAGAGGGGGGAAGGGGCCGAGCCGCGGCTCTGTGTCTAAATGGGCTAACACACATATATCACTGTATATGAGGATCGTATATCAGGCTACCAAGGCACATTAGGACACCAATCCTATCGATGTTACCCTGGCCATCATTGTTTAACCAGCTGAGATCCGCGCTATAGCCGATTGACGGCTTCAGCGCGGATCTCATATGCCGGGACTACGTCTATTGACGTCGTCCCCTTCCCTGGCTCCCCGCGCGCTCTCGTGAGCGCGCAGCGGGGAAAATCTGTATTGGCCGTGTCCCCTGGACACAGCCAATCACAGATCGCTGTAAACGGCCAATCACAGCGGCCGTTTACAGCGCGATCGCCTCCTCCAATGAGAGATGATCTTAAATGTAAACATATGAGATCATCTCTCATTGCCGGCTTTCTCTCTCCTCACACCGAGACAGCGAGTGAGGAGAGAGAAGCCATCTCAGTGCCAAAAGTGTCAGTGAGTGAAAAATCCCTAAATAAAAAAAAAAATTGTGCCCAAAACAGTGCCCACAGTCCCTATTGGTACACACAGCAAGTGCAATCTGTGCCCAGCTGTGTGCATCTTTGCCCACTTGTGCCATCTGTGCCCGCCTGCGCTTGTCTGCAGTGTGAGATCAGTGCGCATCTGTGCCACATCAGTGCTCATCTGTGCCACATCAGTGCTCATCTGTGCCACATCAGTGCTCATCTGTGCCACTTCATCAGTGCCCATCGGTGCCACCTCATCAGTGCCCATCTCTACCAATCAGTGCCCATCAGTGCCGCCTCATCAGTGCCCATCTGTGCCACATCGATCGGTGCCCATCTGTGCCACATCGATCGGTGCCCATCTGTGCCACATCGATCGGTGCCCATCTGTGCCACCTCAACTGTGCCCATCTGTGCCACCTCAACAGTGTCCATCTGTGCCACATCTGTGCAATCAGTACTCAGTACACATCTATCAATCAGTGCACATCTGTGCCGACTCATCAGTGCCTATCAGTGCCCACCTGTGCCACCGCATCAGTGCATATCTGTGCCCACCTGTGCCGCCTCATTAGTACAAATCTGTGCCCACCTGTGCCGCCTCATCAGATCACATCTGCGCTGCTTCATCAGTGCACACCAGCAAAAATGGCTAAAAGATCTTATTCCGCCGAGGAGGCATACCAAATTCTTTCCACGCCCGAAGAGAGCTACGGGGAGCTCTCTATGTCGGATTCCATTTCAAATTCCGGTTCCGAATCTGACCCGAATTATGAGCCAGTCCTCAGTAGCGAAACACTGAGTGACTACTCAGAGGATGAAGTTGCTCGGCCCGCCAAACGAAGGCATTCTAGTGAGGCATCCACCAGCAGTGCAGTGCCACCTACCAGCAGTGCAGTGCCACCTACCAGCAGTGCCACCTACCAGCACCGCAGTGCAAAGTCCAAGTACCAGTGGGGTGTCACCTCAGCCCCAAAGGGTTAGGACCCGATCCAGCCTTCCCTATGCCCTTCAGTACCCTTTGTGGCTTCCTCCTAATTCAGGAGAAGCCAACATTCCCCCTTTCACTGCCCAGCCAGGAATCCAGGTGGACACGGAGAATTTTAGCCCAATCAATTTTTTTCATTAAATTTTTACGGAGGATTTGTTAGGATCAATCGTGGCCCAGTGTAATCTTTATGCCCAACAATTTATTTTGAAAAACCCAACTTCATATTATGCCCGTCCCTATGAATGGAGAGACCTAACGGTGGAGGAGTTCAAGCTTTTTTTAGGCCTCACACTCAATATGGGACTCGTCAAAAAAAATCAAGTGCGTACCTATTGGTTAACCAACCCCCTCCACCACATGCCGCTCTACTCCGCTGTAATGTCCAGATCCAGGTATCAGATGATAATGAGGTTCCTACATTTCAGTGACAATTCCCAGTGCCCTCCCCGAAATGACCCAAAATACGACAGACTTTACAAAATTCGGCTACTTATAAATAATTTTTCTCAAGCATTCTCCCAGCTTTTTACCCCGGACCAACATATATGTGTGGATGAGTCCCTCATAAAATTTTGCGGCAGGCTTAAAATTAAGCAATATATCCCCAGCAAAAGGGCCCGCTACGGGGTGAAGTTGTACAAATTGTGTGAACGAGCCACAGGGTACACATATTCATTTATAGTGTACGAAGGGAAGGACACCCAGCCGCAGCCCCCTAATTGCCCAGATTACTTAGGATGCAGCGGGAAAGTTGTTTGGGACCTTGCCTACCCCCTACTGGATAAAGGCTACCACCTGTATGTAGATAACTTCTACACATCCCTGCCCCTGTTCCACAACCTCCACCGGATGAAGACGCCAGCATGTGGCACTGTAAAGAAAAATCGGAAGGGCTTTCCTCAAAGTCTTGTGAACAAGACTTTGAGAAAAGGAGAAGCGGCAAGTTTGCGGAATAAGGAGATTCTGGCAGTGAAGTGGAGGGACAGAAGGGATGTATATATGTTGTCTTCTATCCACAATGATACGTTTGTGGAAATCCCCAGAAGGAGTGGCCCCATAAAGAAACCCAAATGCATTTACGACTACAATTTGTTCATGGGGGGAGTCGACTATAACGATCAAATGATGCAACCGTACCTTGCCATAAGAAGGACATGCTACTGGTACAAAAAAGTTGCCATCTATCTTTTTCAATTGGCCTTATACAATACATTTGTACTTTACCGCAAATCCACCCAAAACCCCAAACGCTTCTATGGCTACCAGGAGGAAGTTTTTACCACCCTTATATTCCCAAACGGCCCACCAGTAAATATCAGATGTCCTTAGTCGACTCTCCGAGCGCCACTTTCCTGATAATATCCCTCCCAAACCAACAGGACAAAGACGTCAAAAAAGATGTAAGGTGTGTACCAGAGCAGGAGTCAGAAGAGACATCTTACTATTGTGCAGAATGTCCTTCCCAACCAGGCCTCTGCATAGGTGACTGTTTTCGCCGTTACCATTCTTCAGTAAATTTTTAGTTCCTCCCTTTACACACCGTCACACCCCTTATGCCACTGCCTGCTCTGTAAATGACCCTGGCTTGTTATTTGACCATGCTTCTGCCTGCCGATTCTGTACATACCGCTGCCTGATCTGGAACTGACCTTGGACTGTTTGACCATGCTATTTGCCTGCCTCTTGGACTGATCTTGTACCCTGCTACTGGACTAGTGGGTTTCAACACAGGGGTCTCACATATGTGAGGGGCTCCAGAATAGTTTTTCTGGATGAAGAAAACAATTTTCTTTGTTTTCTCAATCCTAGATTAGGGTCTGGAGGCTCGGAGGCTTCAAAAGAGATTTGGGTGGGAGAAGCCTCTACCCCCGTCCCCCTTCTGTCCTGAACGAGGCCCTACTTGCACTGCCTGCTGCCTGTAGGACTTACTGCCGCCATGCCTCTGTCTGTCGCACCAACCACACCACATGGACCTGCCTACTACCAGGACCAATATTTTTGGCACTGCTGACAATATCTCTGCACTGACCCTGGACTGTATATGAACAGTATCCCTGCCTGCTGCCTGAAAAATTGTGTTCGCTGTTGCTGACCAAGTCCCTGCCTGCTGCCTGGACCAGTGCTATCCTCCTGTGGACAACTGCGCTACTACAACCACAGGTAAGCTTTTGTTTACCCTTTTCTCAGCATAATGTATTTTGGGGTGTAATTCTTGGTATGTGCATGCTATGTGTCCCTTGAACACCTGACAGTGTTCCTTGCATGTTGGGCCTCTGCATGTGGCCAGGCTGTGTGAAAGTCTCACACATGTGGTATCGCCATACTCAGGAGGAGTAGCAGAATGCATTTTGGGGTGTTATTTTTGCTATGTAAATGCTATGTGTTGGAAATATCTTATAAACCGACAACTTTGTGTTAAAAAAAAAAAATGCGTTTTTATTTTTTTCCACATTTTCCAAAAACTTCTGGAAAAAAAATGAACCGTTCAAAAGACTCATTATGCCTCATAGATTATACGTTGGGTGTTAGCTTTCCAAAATGGGGTAATTTTATGGGCGTTTCCATTGTCCTGGTGCTCCAGGGCCTTCAAAAGTGTAATAGGTGGTTGAGAAATGAAATGTGTGATTTATGCTCCTAGAACACCTGATGGTGCTCCCTGCATGTTGGGCCACTGTATGTGGCCAGGTAGTGAAAAAGTCTCACACATGTGGTATCGTAATACTCAGGAGGAGCGGCAGAATGTTTTTTTGGGTGTGATTTGTGGTATGCACATTCCATGTGAGAGAAATAAGCTATTACAATGACAATTTTGTGAAAAAAAATTAAAATTAAATAAAATCTTAATTTTGCAAAGAATTGTGGGAAAACTTCAAATAACTCACCATGCCCCTTACTAAATACCCTGGAATGTCTACTTTCCAAAAAGGGGTCATTTGGGGGGCATTTGTACTCTCCTGGCTTGTTAGGGTCTCAAGAAATGAGATAAGCCTCAGTACATCAGACATGATCTTTTTTTTATGATTTGCACCATAGCTTGTAGACTCTATAACTTTCACACAGACCACATAATATCCACACATTTGGGTTATTTTTACCAAAGATATGTAGCAGTATAAATTGTGGCCAAAATTTATGAAGAAAAATTGCTAATTTGCTAAATTTTATCACAGAAACAAAGAAAAATTCATTTTTTTTCAAAATTTTCGGTCTTTTTTCATTTATAGCGCAAAAAATAAAAAACCCAGAGGTGATCAAATACCACCAAAAGACAGCTTTGTTTGTGGGGAAAAAAAGGACAAAAAAATCATTTGAGTACGGTGTTGCATGACTGAGTAATTGTCATTCAAAGTGTGAGAGCACTGAAAGCTGAAAATTGGTCTGGTAACGAGGGGGGTTTAAGTGCAAAGTAATCAGGTGGTTAAGAAGAACAACACTAGGCGATAGCCACTTGAAGATCCCGGATTCACCCATCATCACTATTTTCATCACGCTGTTACCTTACAGCGGTAAGGTAAGAAGCCACTGCACACCGGGGTGTTTATACACTGAAGAGGATTTACATCACTTATGCACTGAAAGACTATTTGCACAGATTGTCACTTGGAGCACAGCCATTTATAATTTTTTTCTGGATACCTATGTGCACTGTTGGACTCTACCTCTATTCTGTGTCAACATTAGCACTTGATTTTATCTATTTTCTGTGCAATTCAAAGTTTATGCGATTAAGTAGCATTTATCGTGCATTTTTTACATGCAATTTTGCACAAGATGTAGACTTTATTTAGCACTTTATCTACTGTAGCGAGCCACCATTCACTAGAGAGCAACACCACATTGATTTTTATATATTTATTGTTGGTACGGATTGACCAATCCGCCGTCTGCTGTGGAGGGTTCCACTAGCCACTTAGCCCATACCCTATCATATTTCTTTGGACATCCTCGATGGTTAAGAAGTATCTTTATATAAAGGGTAGTACAGCATTATAATAGGTTTTCCATAAAGAGAGGGAGGGCGGAGCCTATTTCTTCCAGCATAAAGGTAATCATTTTTTGGGCATAGAATAGAAGGAGACTGATTAGGGTCCTCTTTGCCACTCTAGGTACTAGCCACCAGACCCAAAAAGACACATTTGTGGGGATGGAGCCACAGATATGCCCAGCAGGTCATTTATTACAGAAAGTATTTGTGCCCAGTACACCTTGATTACAGGGCAGGACCAAAATACATGGCTAAAGTCTCCCGGAGTATGACTGCAGAGCCAGCACTCCAAGGACAGGGAGGGTCTCATTTTATGCAGTCTAGAGGGCGTAATGTATGCCCTATAAACAATCTTATATTGTATGAGACGGTCTCGTATGGAGACAAGAATTTTGAATGGGAAATCCCATATGTCCTCCCAATCTTCAGAATCAAGCTCTGGAGCATCCTGGGACCAGCACTGGCGAAGTACAGACAACTCCAGGGATGAGACTCAGAGGAGATGAGCATAAGACCGAGGTGGGCTCCTCTGCACAGTCATAACTTTTAATCCTTTCGAGGTCAGGTTGTACCAAGTGTCTCTCTCCAGGGGGGAATTGACTTTTTAAAGCATGGGACAACTACGGTTATCTAGGTGCGAGGGTGGGACATTAAAAATGTGATACAAGATGGTCCAAGGAACAAATGGAATTATCTGTGGCAACATCCAAGAGCAGTTTGATGGGCCCACATTTATATTGGGCCCACACTTTAGGTTCAGAGATCGCAAAAAGATGTAGTAAGTTGGGGTTATATCACAAGGGGGCATTTGGAGAAACCCCCGCTCTTGGATATTTTTTCACAGGTCAACCCCACCCTCCAAGCCTGGAGGGTTGGGAGCATGGAGGGAGTTACATCATAGCGAGCTTTGGGCCCCCTAAAGAGGCAAGTTTGACAGTGCCTCTAAAGACCAGACCACTTCTGCCTCCACAATCACCGCAGAGGTGGTCATATCTGGGGCCAGCCACCAAACTGCTGCGACGAGCTGGCTTGCGATAAAATATTTCTGGCAATCCGGAAACGCCAACCCCCCCTGCGTTGTGGGGCGCATTAGGGTGGTCAACTTATACAGAGGTGAGCATGGACCCCACCGAAAGGAGGAAAAAAAATCTATTCAATTGAGAAAAGAAGAAGGATTGGGGTATCCACTGAGGGGAGTTCCGAAACAAATAATTTTGGAAATAATTTTCATTTTTCTTTTTTATTATTGGAAAAAGCCAACTTTATTTGGATAAGATTCATTTTACAAAGTTATTGCTTAGATACAATAATAAACAATACATTACATCAAACATTTTGTGTGAGTTTCATTGTACAAACATTTTAAGGCACAAGTTTGTGCAAGTATAGACATCAAATGCATAAGAGACTTCCTGTCATTCTGCTACCAATATATTCCTGATTAAGATTTTCATGGTTTACACCTACATAAGACAGCCGCTTTCTACTTTTATCTAGGCAGTCCTTTCTGCAGGATTCAGGAGTTTTTCCACACAAGTTTCCCCATTCTCTAGCCATCTGTCCCACACCTTTGAGTACTTATGAGTGCATCCTCCGTGGGAATAGACTAGCTTTTTTAAATGGTAGTGCATCATTAATGTCCTTCTTCCATTGACGTAAGGAGGGAGGCGGAGTTTGCATCCATACCTTGGCTATTACCTTATGTGCCATAAACAGTTTCATTTAAAAAATGTAGTTTGGCATTTGTCAATTTCTACATCTGGCAGAATTCCCAGGAGGCATCGTTTAGGGCAGGGTTGCCCAACCTTTTGAGGAGCGAGGGCAACTTTAGCGACTTGGTAACCGGTCGCGGGCCACAATGAGCATAGCGGGCGGATGGCAGGTCTGTGTCCACTCTGCATATGTAGAGCAGACACAGATGCAGCCCGCTCTACCCTAAGGGCCCTCCGATCTGCCCAGACAGAAGGGGACAGATCCCCTTCTGTTTTTTAAGCAGATCAGATTGCAGATAGGCGGGTGTATGCAGACATGAGTCTGTTTACATCTGCCGCTCTATAGAGGTGAATGGAGGGTCTGATTGGGTCTGCCTGAAAAACAGACAGGCAGACCCGATCGCACCGATTGCGTGAAAGGGGACTAAGGCTGCTTTCACACTGATGCACAGCGGTTTACCTGAATCTCAACTGACCTTGATCTTCTCTTCTTCCTCAGGATTCCTGCAGCTGGTTGCTGCTGTCCCCCAGGTGGTTATAACTGGTGGCTGCTGCTGGCTGTCCTCCAGGGCTGGTACTGCTGTTGGGTACTGCCTGCTGGTACTGCTAGAGGGTACTGGTACTGCTGGCTGAAACTGCTTGCTGCTACTGGTACTGCTGGCGGGTACCGGCACTGCTGGCGGGTACTGGTACTGCTGGCTGATACTGGTGGCTGGTACTGGTGGCTAGTACTGGTGGTTGGTACTGGTACTGCTGGCGGGTACTTGTACTGTTGGCTGGTACTGGTATTGCTGGCAGGTACTGCTGGTGGGTACTGGTGACTGGTACTGCTGGTGGGTACTGGTACTGCTGGCTAGTACTGGTACTGCTGGCAGGTACTGCTAATGGGTACTGGTACTGATACTGCTGGCGGGTACTGGTGACTTGTACTGATGGCTGGTACTGCTGGTGGGTACTGGTACTGCTGGTGGGTACTGGTACTGCTGGCGGGTACTGGTGGCTAGTACTGCTGGTGGGTACTGGTACTGGTGGCTAGTATGGGTGGTGGGTACTGGTACTGCTGGCTGGTACTGGTGGCGGGTACTGAAACTGCTGACAGGTACTGGTACTGCTGGTGGGTACTGGTGACTGGTACTGGCACTGCTGGCTCTGGCACTACTGGCTGCTGTGAGATCGCAGGAAGAATGCAGCTGCAGTAGAGCTTCCCGTCACAGGCGGAGTAGATTTTATAATCACTCCGCCTGTGAAGGAGCCGGCGCTATACAGGAAGCATCGGCTCTGCTTCCTTTAGCGGCGGCCCCGTTGTTCTCGGTGATGCTCGGACATGGCGGGTCGGGAACCCGCGATCAGGGCTTGCCGACCTGCCATCTCAGAGCAAGATAGCGCCGTGGGCCACGGGCCAGGGGTTGGGCACCCCTGGTTTAGGGTCTAATACTACTGGGGATCCCATATTGTCATGCAAAAACTGAACAATAGGTGTCCAATATGTCTGAATATTTGGGCAACTCCATACGAGATAGAAGAACATGCCTGGTGCTGCGTGGCACAAATGGCATGTCTGGTCATACGTACGTAGGAATTTTGCCTTTTTCAAAGGTGTCAGGTAGGCTTTGTGTACAATGTATAGCTGTGTCAGTCTGTCAGATAACTTGGGGGACATCAGTCTGGTTCCTCACATTATTTTATCCCAGTCTTCCTCCTTTATGGGGCCTGCGTCCTGCTCCCATTCCACTTTCGCCGTTTGCGCAATGGCTATTGACATTTGATTTCTGATCGTTAGATACAGGTTCGATATGAGTTTAGAGCGTTCCTCTCCCATTATTATATTTAGAGCTGGAGGAGAATCTGACACTACCTCCAGACTTGGTAATTGTGTTTTTATTGCATGGCGGAGTTGTAAATACTTAAAGCGGTTTGGCACTCATTTCATTTAGTAAATCTCTTTGCCTTCCAAATCAGGCAAAGAGTACTAAATGAAATGTTTTTTTTTTTTTTTTTTTTTTTTTTTACTTACCTTGTAATTGAAGACTTCCGGTCTTCTCCCTCTGCGGCGGCGGGCGGGGTCTTGCGTCGATCGTCGTCACGCCGCACTGTCTCCTGGGATCTGGTGTCATTGATCCCAGGAGTCAGTGCGGGCATCTTCCGAAATCTCGCGAGATTTCGGCCACATCTTCCGAAATCTCCCGAGATTTCGGCCGCATCTGCCGAAATCTCGTGAGATGTCGGCAGATGTGCCGTTACTGCGCACGCGCGAGTAACGGCGGTGCATGCTGGGCCATCAACACTGCCTGTGGGGTTTCACATGCCCACAGGCAAGATGGACCCCAGCAGACAAGAAGAAGACAAGAAGAAGATGAAGACGAAAACCGGCGGCGATCGAGATGGAACATGGAACAGGTAAGTCCCCCAATTGAGCTATATGCCCTAGGCATATAGCCCAAAAAAAAAAAAAAAAATTTTCAGAGTGCAGAACCGCTTTAAAAGTCAACTGTTTAGGGAGTGTATATTCTTCTTTAAGTATTTGAAACTGCTAGAGTCTGGAGTTAGATAACACTTGATGGAGGTATATTATGCCATGTGAAGCCCATACTGTCGCGTCTGAAATATATTCTAGTTCAGGTAGGCGTTTGTTAAACCATAGTGGGGTGTGGGTGTGAATTTTCCCAGTGTTTTGCTTTTTCAACGCGATTTCCCATACTCTCAGATGATGGAGTAGCATTCCCATATTATACCTTGGTTTTTTTTTTTTGTGATTTGTTTCCCTTGGAGTGGGGTAAAAGTTGGGTGCCCCGGTTTATTACAGACTAAGGATCTATATCGCTGCATTTCCATTTTCTTAAAGTGGTATATATGAGAGAGTTGAGCTGCTAAATAGTAATCTTGTAGATCAGGAAGGAACACTCCCCCCCCCCTTTATATCTGTAGGGTTCTTGAGAACATGCCAGGCCAATTTCTGTCTGCCATTTCCCCATACAAATGAGTTTAGAATGGCTTCCATTCGTTTAACCACATGCCGACCGGACGTCCCCTGGGGCGCGCATTTGGAAACATCCGTGACCGCCGGGTCCTCGGGATCCTCGGGAGCTGATAGTGGCCGTTTACCACGTTTACCACGTGATCGCTCCGTCAAATGACGGAGCGATCACATGTACACAAACCGGCGTCACGTCATGACGCCGGTTCCTCCCTCCCCTCTCTGTACCGATCGGTACAGTGAGAGGGGAGAAGCGGAAAGGGGGGACCAGCGCTGTGGGATGGATGTGTAGTGCCCACAGCACTGGTCAGTGACAGCAATACACTGCCCCCACTGTGCAACGCTCTGCCCCCACTGTGCAACGCTCTGCCAATACTCTGCCAATACCCGCCAATAAATTTTAATAGAAACAAAGAATTTTTATTTTTTTTTACCGAATTTTCTGTTTTTTTTTATTTATAGCGCAAAAATTAAAAAACCCAGCGGTGATTAAATACCACCAAAAGAAAGCTCTATTTGTGTGAAAAAAAGGACACAAAATTCATTTGGGTAGAGTGTTGCATGACTGAGTAATTGTCATTCAAAGTATGAGAGAACCGAAAGCTGGAAATTGGTCTGGTTAGGAAGGGGGTTTAAGTGCCCAGTGGGTAAGTGGTTAAAGACTTTCAAGGGGATACAGAGAGGAGCATGCCAAACCATATAGGAGTATTATGGGTAGCAAGATAATTTTTTTTTATGTTAAACAAAGGTTTTATTTATTAAACATACGGTGCATACAAGGTGTATTGACTTCATACATAGACTTGAAAAAGACTTTACATTGCATATCACAAATACAATATAAAATAAAGCAGGTACATTTTGTTTTAAGGATGAGTTCTATAAGCGTATATGTTACAAAAAAAAAAAAAAAAAAAGGAAAATCACATTCAAAAAGGTACATGGCACAGTAGTTGTTATGGTTTTGCTACACTACACACAGGTATCAGACTCTTGTAACCAACAATCCCATGTTTTATTATATTTAATCGGGACAGCCTCTGTTGATGTATTTACATTTTTTGTATGGTAAAGTATTATTCACTTCAAGTTTCCACTCTACCATCCTTGGGGGTGACTGTCTCATCCATTTTTTAGCTATAATTTTCTAGCTGAAAATAGTGTCTCATGCAGAAATGTTTTGGTATACTTGTCAGTGGTATCAGGTAGGATTCCAAGGCGGCACTGTTTTTGGTCAAGTGCTAGGGGTGAACTCATGATATCATGAAGGAATGCCACAATTTGCTTCCACAACCCCTGTATCCTGATTAGATGAAAAAAAGTGCCTGTTTCCAGTCCACACAGCAAACGCATTGTGGATTGAGTTTGTTTGTATCTTGCCACCCTAAGGGGTGTAAGATATGCCCTGTGTAAAATATAGAGCTGCGACAAACGGTCCGACAGTTTAGGAGATACTGCCTTGCATGCCTCCAATGCCTCCCCCACTCTTTATCTGCCATTGAACCTACCTCTCTCCCACCTAGGTTTCAGATCATACGCCATTTTGTTAGAAATGGGGGTGGAGAGCATGTTATAGAATGTTGAAATTAACTTGTGGGGGTCTGTGTCTTTAATCACTGCCATGACAGCATTAGGGGTAGGTTCTGGGATTGAGTCGGGAAACTGAGACTGTGTTGCATGGCGGATTTGCAGGAATCTAAAGAACATTCGGGTTTTGAAGGAGGAATTCCTCTGAGTAAATCAAAGGTTTTAAGGAATCCATCTTTTAGTATGTGATGTAAATAGAACACTCCCTGTCTGGTCCATATACTTATGTCCTGCAGTTTGGTGAATTTGGGTAAGTTTTTGTTATGCCATAACGGCGTGTAATCATTATGTCCTGGGATGTCAAGTTTAGAGGAGGCTAAGTCCCATATTCTCCTATATTGATACAATGTGGTGCGTTTATGTCCCCCTTGCTCCAACACCTGTGCGTCCACTGCTATTGCACATAGTGGGTCTTTGGTGTGTTGCGCCCATTTTAAACATAGAAGAGTTAAAAATCTCTAACCATCAGTCTTATCTATGTGGAATAGCTGCGATAACCGAGATGCAACATAATACAAATTGAAATCGGGGAGAGCCGTGCCTCCCAGCTCAGTTGGATTCTTAAGGGTCTGCCACGCTAGTTTGTGTCTATTGGCTCCCCACACAAAGGGCTTTAACAGGGCCTCTAGAGATTTAAAGTATTTCAGGGGGAGATATACGGGGGTATGCCATAGTACATAGGAGTATCTTAGGGAGCAAGACCATTTTAATCAAATTTATGCGACCCCAAACCCCAAGTGAAAGCCGAGCCTAAATCCTCACCTTAGTTTTAACCAGGGAGAGGAGAGGTTCTATATTAAGGGAAATGTAATCTGCAGGGGATCTAGAGATTTGTATCCCTGAGTATTTAATGACATTGACTCTTTGTAGTGGTAAGCTGGCTTGGGGCTCCGAGGGCGGGAAGCTGTCGAGTGGTAGGATTTGAGACTTGTCCCAGTTAATTTTTAACCCTGAGAACAGGCCGATTCGTTCGATCATGCGGAGTGCAGTCTGCAGGGACAGGCCCGAATCGGCCAAGAATAATAGTGTATCATCTGCATACATGCAAATTTTTTCAATCAATCCCATATTGATCAATAAGAAGTGACTCTAGATATTCAGTAGGGTTGTTACCTTCCGTTTTCTATGGCAGCCCTATGAACTAGAGGTTGCACCTTCTCAGTCTATTTTCCACTTCATTCTGATGTGCATGCAGTTGTTGCATTTGCCTTTGCATTTCTTCTGCAGTATGGCTTAAGGGGTGTAATATGTCCTCTGCCTCTCCAATGCGGGTCTCTGCCTCTGATCCGGTCATTCACTTTAGAAAGGTCTTGTCTAAGCAGGGATATATAGATCTTGCCCTTATCGATCTTTGCAGTGAGTGTCCCTTGGAGGGTAGCTATGGCTTCCAATACCTTGGCTGTGTCCGTGCCCTGGTGTTCTGCTGCAGAGCACATGTCGGCGCCATCTTGGTCTGTCTGGCCTTTATCCTGGTGTCTGTATTTCGCCAGCTTATCCACCGCATCCGTGGCTCTTTTGAGCAGCGACATGGTGCCGGTCCATTCCCCGCTGTTATGCACTTTCTTGCAATATACTTTTAAGGCTGGTTTGTGAGCAGGATATTTATAAGGATAATTGTCAAGAGGAGCTCACTCTGCCTGCGTCCTACTCCATTGCCATCCAGGCCACGCTCCCAATAATTTTCATTTTAATAAGATTAATGCATCCTAGGAGGGACGGTGGGAGGTTCTCCCATGCTTTCAATTTAGTCTTGACCTGTTGAACTGCAGGGTCTAGATTAAAGCTTTTGGCGTCTCTTAAGACCCGAACCCCCAGATATGTGAACTCCTACACCCATTGTAGCTGAAGTTCTGGTGAGGCCCCAGATTTGGCCTCTGGATCTATTGCAAGAAGCTGAGACTTGGACCAATTCACCCCTAGCCCAGTTACTTTTAAAGAACTCAGTTAGGATCAGAAGCGCTCCTTGTAAGGAGGAAGCCGCATTAAGCAGAAAAAGTAAGAGGTTGCCTGCGTACAAGGCTATCCTCTCCTCCAGCCAAGCCAAAGTACTTTAATGTGTGATGAGATGTGCAGCACCTCAGCCACAGGCTCCATAGCAATGGCGAAGAGTGTCGGGGAGAGAGGCAGCCCTGCCTGGTGCCCCTGGACAATGAAAAAGGCAGAGGACACTTGACCCCCCCCAAAGCGAATGGCAGCTGCTGACGAATTATAGATGGTTTGCAACCATTGGATAAACACCATAGGGAATGCCACCCTCAAGTATCTCCCACAGGAAGGGCCATTCAATCGAGTTGAACACCTTTGCGAAGGGAATGAGATTTAAATGAGAATGAGATTTAAACTTGATTACCAGAGGACAGTTTATAAATGAGTTTATGAGTTTATAAATGCTATACTTAGTGGCCATATGATTACTGGGAATATTTCTTCTGGGTTTACTTCCTCTTTAAAGCCCATCTTGCGGAAAAGAACAGTAGGCACATAGGGACAATATATTGGCCCGGGCAATAAGGGTTATTGATCAGATTCCAGGATAGAAAACAACAAGACAAGGTCAACGAAAACAGTAGGCCAACAGAGCCTACAAGGCCTAGGCCCAAATACTTGTGGTGATCCAGCTGTTGGATTACCTCTCTGACAGGGAACTCACAAAAAAGGTAGAGATAGGGACCATCTAGCAAGGATGCCGCAGCCGCCGAAGTTTCAAAAAAACTTGGCACGGTCACCGTCCACGACCCAGAGCTTACTAGGATAGAAAAGGCTAAACTTGGAGCTTCTTGCGGACCTCTGTGAAGGACCGGCGCCTTTGCTGTATCTCTGGTGATAGTCCAGGCAGAGAAGGATCTTGGCGTTCTCATATCGTAGACCTTGCTTCGCTCTGGCTGCCGTCAGAATCCGGTCATGGTCACGATAATTGAGCAATTTTAAAAAGGAAAGGCTGCGGTGGCGCCCCTGGGATAGGTGGTGTGGGGGGGACCCTGTGGGCCCTCTCCACCACAAACGTAGACGGCATAGCAAGGATGTCAAGCAGCTGGATAAGGAAGAATTCAGTGAACTCTGCAGGTATAGAGCCTTCTGCTCTTTCAGGTAGGCCAAGGATCCGAATGTTGTTTCATCCGAGTCTATTCTCAGTAGCAATGGCTTTGTCCTGGAGAGCTTTGACTTGAATATGCAAGGCATGCATTTCTCTAGAGTATGCCTGGTGGAATCTTCAAGCTGTGAGATATGGTCCTCTGCCTCCAACATCCTGGATCTAAACTTATTCAGATCATGGCGGATAAGGCTGATGTCTCAGCAGTAAAGATCTCGTAACGTTGCGATGGTTACATTGCGAATCATGTGCAGGCCCCCTAAGGTTAGGGGTTTGTGACTTTCCTTCTTTCGGCATACTACAGTTGTGGGGCCCCTTTCTTATGTAGCCATGCTACCGAGGAAGAGGTCCGACGAAGAGAGGTGGATCCAAGGGAACCACAGGGAGGTGTACTTATCCCAAGTGTCGTTTTGTTTTGCCTGCAATTCTCCCATTAGCATAATATCGTTCATGGTGTCTGTCCATCTTGTAATTGGGGGAGTGGTATCAGTTTTCCAAGATTGAGATATGATTCAGAGCTGCAGACAGGAAAAACCTAAGTAGGCTCTGTGTGTGAGCTTATCGGTCTAGGAAAAATGGATAGTAATGCTATTTTCGGGGAAGGTAACAAAGAAACATTGTAAAGATTATTGTGAATATTAACCGCTTCAGCACCGGGCCATTTTACACCCTTCCTTACCAGAGCACTTTTTGCGATTCGGCACTGCGCTTTAACTAACAATTGCGCGGTCATGCGACGTTACACCCAAACAAAATTGACATCCTTTTTTTTCCCACAAATAGAGCTTTCTTTTGGTGGTATTTGATCACATCTGTGGTTTTTATTTTTTGCGCTATAAACAAAAGAAGAGCGACAGTTTTGAAAAGAAAAAAAAAAAAATGTTTTCCTCAGTTTAGGCCGATACGTATTCTTCTACATATTTTTGGTAAAAAAAAAAAAAAAAAAAAAAAAAAAAAAAAAAAAAAAAAAATCGCAATAGCGTATATAGATCGGTTTGCGCAAAAGTTATAGCATCTACAAAATAGGGGATAGATTTATTGCATTTTTTTTAACTAGTAATGGCGGCGATCTGCGATTTTTTTTTCGTGACTGAGACATTGCGGCGGACACTTTTGACACATTTTTGGGACCATTCACATTTACACAGCGATCGTTGCTATAAAATTGCAGTGATTACTGTGTAAATGTGACTGGCAGGGAATGGGTTAACACTAGGGGGCGCTGCAGGGGTTAATATGTTCCCTAATGTAATGATTCTAACTGTGGGGGGAGGGGACTCACAAGGGGAGGAGACCGATCAGTGTTCCTCCGTACTGGGATCACATGATCGGTCTCCTCTCCACTGACAGGACGTGGAGCTGTGTGTTTACACACACAGCTCCACGGTCCCGCATGGTCCCGCTGTTTTAACGGGCAATCGCGGTTGCCCGGCGGACATCGCGACCGACATGCACGCGCACCTGGTCACCAAGCGACGCCGCGGGCGCGCGCGCCCCCTAGGCGGCCGGGAATGGGAGGACGTCATATGACGCCCACCCAGGATGGGAGATCCACGTTGTGGGCGTCATGACAGTGGGCGGTAGGGAAGTGGTTAAATACCTTTTCCCAAAACGGGCGAATTCGGTCACAATCCCACCACACATGCTTGTATGAGCCCTCCCCTCCGTGGCAGCGCCAGCACCTATCTGAAGTTCCTGGGTACATTTTGCTCACCGTGGCTGGATCCCTGTACCATCGTGATAATAGCTTATAGTTTTTCTCTTGCGAGAATCCAGATTATGGAAGATTTGTATGTTAATATAAATGAGGTGTTCCACTGTGCAGGAGAGATTTTCATTTCCAGGTCTCTCAACCATTTTTGTGTGAAACTTGGTAGTGTGTTGTATGTGTGTAATTTTATGTCCTTGTAGATTAGAGATAACGGGTGTTTGGGTGTCCGAGAGAGACCACACATCCTCAAAAGGTTGTGAGAGGTCTATGTACCTGTCCTGAAAGATGAAGTGTTTTACAGTGTTGTGCTATGGCTAACATGGAGAGAATGGATGAATTGTCTGGCTGTGGGCCATTGTTCTCTAGTGTAGGAGCCACATTGCCCTCTAGTGTTGTATGCTGGGAGTGCCGGGTTATCAAATAGTGATGATAGTGGACTAGGGTCTGTAGAAATTGAGAGGTTGTTTTGTTTACAGTACCAAGTGGCCAGTGCTGCCACCGTCAGTGGGGACATGCCAGTCATGGTGCAAAATTTTGTATTAGAACCCCATAAAAGGGCTCTGAGGTCTACCTGTGCCATGTTTTGTTTAATAATTGTGGATGGTTTGGTTAAGGGACGTGGGAACCACTCGAGTAGGCTCGAGACTATGGCGGACGTATGGTATAATTGAAAGTCTGGGAGACCGATGCCCCCTCTACTTTTAGGGGCGCATAGGTTTTGTGTTTAAGTCTAGAGGGGTGATTCTGCCAAATAAACTTAACTGATAAGGAACAGAGCGTGCGAAAGAAGGCCGTAGGGAAAATTATTGGTAACGTCTGAAAGAGATAGAGCAATTTAGGCAGAATATCCATTTTAAAAGGACATTCTTTCGTCCCCACCAGGATAGTTTGAGGTGTTTTTGATTGTCGAATTTTCGTTAACATAGGGCTGTAATTCAGGGCATAGATGTCATGTATGTTTCTAGGCATCTCTGTCCCCAGGTATTTGAACGAGCGTGGTTGCCATTGAAATGGAAACTGTTTCTTTAGTAAGGATACTGTATGTGGTTTCCGAGATATGTTCAGGGCTTCTGTCTTTGTAATATTTAATTTGCTGTATGTTCCAAAGTGGTCACTCTAGTAAAGCAGGAATGCTGATTTGTGGTTGGGTAATGTAGATGAGCAGGTCATTTGCGTATAACGATAATTTGCGGTGGGCCGATGGAGTTGGAATCCCATGTATGGTGTGGTTGTTGCGGATTGCTTGTGCGAGATGTTCAACCGTAAGCGTGAATAGCAGGGGTGACAGCGGGCACCCCTCTTGTGCTGTTTCTGATTGTGAACATCTCTGAGGTTCTCCCGTTGGCCGCTACTTTCGCTGAGGGGTTAGTGTATAGAGACATGATTTTGGACAGCATCTTTGGCCCCAGACCTACTTGGAGAAGTGTCGTGTTTACCCGATCGAATGCCTTCTCTGCGTCGCACGCCAGATGGCAAGTGGGGATATTGTGTTGTTGAGCATATGAAATAAGGTGTAGGGTTTTAGTGGTGTTATCGCAGGCTTCTCGGTTCGCTATAAAACCTACTTGGTCACTGTGTACAAGAGAGGGTAGTAGGGGGGCTAGGCGGGTGGCTTTGATTTTAGAGAATAATTTGAGGTCAACATTTAAGAGGGAGATGGGTCTGCAATTACTGCATTGAGAGTGGTCCTTTCCCGACTAGGGCAATACGACTATCTGAGCTTGGAGGAGCTGCGAGGATAAGGGGTGTGTGTCATCTATTTCTTCAAATGCGCGTGCCATTATGGGGGCTAATTGCTGTGAGAATGTTTTATAAAACTGAGGGGTATACCCATCTGGACCCGGGCTGTTACCATTTTTGAGTCCCTTAATTGCTATTAGGAATTCTGCTGTGGTAATCGGTTGTTCCAAGTCCTCGACATCTGCCGAGGGTATACTTGGGAGGGCTGTGGTTTGAATGTATTGATGTAGGTCTGGGGGGGTATCTGAGCATGTTGTGTGTTCTGTGGACTTTGCGGTTGGAGATTGTAAAGAGAGGAGTAGTACTCCCTGAATTCTGAGACAATTTCAGAGTTTTTGTATTTTTTTTGTTTGGAGTTACTATGTAGGGAATATTTTTTCTTTGTTGTCTGGGGTGTAGGATCCTGGCTAAGTGTTTCCCGCACTTGTTTGCTTGCGAGTAGTGAATAGGACGGCCTTTGTGCAGAGCAGTAAGCACTCTATCTGTAAAAAGTTGCAATAAGTCGCGTCTTGCGTTCAAATAGTTCCACTAATGTCTTGGGGTCTAATGTCCGTTTGTGTGTGGATATTAACTGGAATAAGCGTTTTATGTCGTCTGTGCGTCCTTTTTTTAGTCTGGAGCCATGTTGGATAAAGATCCTTCTAAGTACACATTTTAGAGTTTCCCACTTGTTCATGGCCGAAGTCTCATCTCTGGTGTGTGTTTGGAGAAAGACTGTAATGGTTTTCGTCACCGCTGCAGTGCATGTCTGTCAGCAAGTTATCGTTCAGTCGCCACGTAGCTCTGTGTGGATGTTGTGGGAATCTGCCCAGTGTAAGATGCATGGGTGAGTGGTCCGACCATAGTTTCAAGCCCATTTCACTCCTGGGTTCCAGATCCAAGAGTGTTAGCAAAATAAATATATAGTCTATCCTACTGTAGGAGTTGTGAGCTGGGGAGTAATATGTGTAGTCTCTCTCAGAGGGATGTAAAAGACGCCAGGTGTCAACTAGGGATAGGGCCGCTAGGACTGCACGTAATTTGGTTAAAGAGGAGGGGGTGATGTGTGACTTACCGGTAGAGGAATCCAGCCTTGGTATGAGGGGTGCGTTAAGATCTCCTCCTAGGGAATCAGACTTCTTAAACTGTTCGGTAATCTCCAGGTATTCTATGGAATTTTGAAGCCACCTTTGGCAAAAAGGCCGGATCGGTTTTAAAAATAATCAGATCCAGAAAGCCCTGAAGGAAAGGCGCCCTCCTCAAGAGGGATTCTAGCTCACTAACCCTCCTTGCGGTAGTGATTGCTACCAACAAACGGTCTTGAGGGTTATAAATGTCACCGTACAAGACTCAATAGGCTCAAAAGGATACTCTGTAAGAGCCTGCAATACTAGGGATAGATCCCAAACTGGAAAGGGATGGAAGCTGACTGGTCTCTGCCTACTTAACTACTTGCCACCCGGCCACTGCACATATACGGCTGGGTGGGATCCTTCTACTTCTGATAGGACATTCCTGAACGTCCTTCAGAAGTAGGGGGATCGTGCGTGCGTGCCCGCGCAGCGGCACGATCCCGATGCGCTCATGTGTCACCCGGACATGTCGCATCTCGGATTGGCAGGAGGGCCCTGTGATTGGCCCTCCTGATCACATGACGGCCGTGTCCAATCACAGCCGTCATGTGATGTAAGCAAACAGCCGGTTGCTAGGCAATCGGCTCTCCTCTCCTCTCCTCACACGCAAGCGGTCGCTGAGGAGAGGAGAGCGGATCGCTGCAGCCGGCTGGTGATCAGTGAGTATTAGCTGTTTTTTTACAGCTTTTTACTCACTGATCACCAGTGTAGTGTCACCAACACTGTAAACACACATGTCCCCAAATAATAAAAACACATGTCCCCCACATATGTCCCACTAAAATCACATGTCCCAATGATTATCTGCACACATGTCCGTGATCACCTGCACACATCTGTACATGATCATTTGCATACATATGTCCATGATGACACAAACCAATTATTATACACCTAACGGAATTTTTTTTACTAAAAACATGTAGCAGAATACATTTTGGCTTAAATTTATGACAAAATTCGATTTTATTGGATTTCTTTTAAAATAGTAAGAAGAAAATAGTTTTTTTTTCCCCCAATTTCCACTATTTTTTTGCTTATATCGCAAAAAATTAAAAACGAAGTTGTGAATAAATACCACCAAAATAAAGCTCTATTTGTGCAAACAAAATGATAAAAATTTCATTTGGGTACAGCATAGCAGGACCGCGCAATTGTCATTGAAAGTGCGAGAACGCTGAAAGCTGAAAATTGGGCTGGGAAGGAAGGGGGCGAAAGTGCCCTGTATTGTAGTGGTTAAAGCTTTAAAGAACCTGGATATCCAAGGATTCACTGCTAGTTGTTGTTCAAGGAATACACTTAAAGCAGAAACCTGACCCTTAAGAGTACTGAGGGCCAATCCCTTATCTGCCCCACTCTGTAGGAACTCCATCACTGCTACTGGACTACAAACGTTAAAAGGAGCTCTCCGCGCAACAAGAATTACATTTCTTCCAGACTTTCAAATAAATCTTGCGCGTCTCCTTTACTAGAATTTAGAAGAGTCGCTACCAACCTTTCGGAGTACCCCTTCTTTTCAGCATCTCCTCTTCAGTAGCCAGGCTGCCAGATTCAACCGCTCCACCTGAGGGCAGCAGATTGGGCCTCGATAGAGTAGATCTTCCCTGACCGGCAATATCCAAGGTGGTTCCACCGCCAGCTTCTTTAGGACAGAGAACCAAGGCCTCCTGGGCCAGTGTGGCGCTATCAAGATCAGGGTCATGTCCTCTAACTGAAATTTCCTCAAGACTGCTGGCAATAGTACAGGAGGGGGGAAGGCATAGTACTTGGAAAAATGCCAGCTCTGAGAAAGGAGCGTCCACCCCTATTGCCCCGTCCCACCGGTTCAGAGAAGAAGAAGAGGGGAGTTTTTGCGTTCTCCAACGAAGCGAAAAGGTCCACAGACGGGACCCTCCACTTCTGGACAATCATCCTGTAGATGACTTGACTCAGGACCCAGTCGCTCTCTCTCAGCTTCCTCCTGCTGAGGAAGTCTGCCATCTGATTTAACTCCTCCTTCAGGTGTACTGCAGATAGTGAGAGCACTGTGACCTCTGCCCAGTTGAATATTGTTTCCGTCAGAGCCCAAAGGGAACTGCTTCTGGTACCCCCCTGTCGGTTGATGTAAGCAACTGCTGAGGAAAAGTCTGAGCGGACCTGGACGTGATGTCCCTGGAGCTCCTGTTGGAAAACAGAGCCAGGGAAATGGCTTTCAGCTCTCTCCAGCTCGAGGACTTCCCTGCGTCCTCGACACTCCAAGATCCTTGCGCCAGACTCATCCCCAGGTGTGCTCCCCAACCCGCGCCGATTGCGTCTGTTGTGACGACCTTGGACACTGACATGGCCTTTCTTATGGAGATTTGTTGATTGCTTTGTAGGACTGCAAAGGCTTTGTCTACTTTGCAAATTTTCTCTTCTGGAAGAAAAACTCGCTGCTGAGTTGAGTCCAGAACATAACCTAACCTAGGAACGTAACTCTCTGGGATGGAACCAGGTTGTATTTCTCCAAATTTAAGAGCCATCCCAGATGTTCCAACACACTCCTTGCTACCTGCAAATCCTGAACAAGCTGCTCCGGCAAAGGAGCAAAAAGGAGCAGGTCGTCCAGGTATGCGACCACTGAGATTCCCCGGAGTCGCAGAAAGGCCAGAGCCTCCACCATAACTTTGGTGAATATCCGGGGAGAAGAGGATAGACCAAAGGGGAGGGCTTGAAATTGTACCATTTCTATAACAGACCTTACTGCCAGCCTGATGAATCTCTGATTGTCCTCTCCGATCGGAATGTGCAGATAGGCGTCCCTTAGCTCTATGGACACCATGTAGCAATTCGGAGGAAGCAGTGTTTTCACAGAGAAAATGGAATCCATCCATAACCTTTTGTAGGAGATTGATAGATCCAGAGGTTTCAGGTTCAGGATGAGCCTGAACTTCCCTGAAGGCTTCCAAACCTTTTGGGGCTGTTCAGGAGGGTGAAAAATCGCTCCCCCGTGCACTCTGCCCTTGCTGGTCCAGACTTTTTTCTGAGACTCCGTCCTCTGAAAATTAAACTTCTTTTGCGAGCGAGTCTTTAGATTTTTTCCCCCAACTTTTTCTTTAAGGGAAAGGCCTTCTTTTTATCTGCTGTTCGATCAAGGACAGCCTCCAGGTCCGGACCGAACAGTAAATCCCCCGTGAAAGGGACTCTGCAAAGCTTGATTTTTGATGCATTGTCCCCTTGCCAGGTTTTTAGCCAAAGAGCTCTCCTGGCTGAATTGGCCAAAGCAGAGGATCTAGCAGACATGCAGACCGACTCTGCTGATGCATCTGCATGTATGCAACCCCTTTTAAAAGCATTGGGAAGGAGGAGAGAATCGTTTCTTTTGCGGTCCCCGCCTCAATATGTGCTTTAATATGTGTTAGCCAGTGCTCCATGTTACGCGCCACCACTGTGACAGCCATGGCAGGCTTAAGATTGCCTAGAGAAGAATCCCAAGACTTCTTGAGGAGAGAATCCATCCTCTTGTCAATGGGGTCTGCTAGCATACCCATATCTTCAAAAGCCAAATCATTTTTTTTGGATACCTGAGAAAAAGCTGCATCCAGTCTAGGCGATTTGTTCCACACAGCAGCTTTATCCCCTGAAAAAGGGAATCTGCGCTTTAACGCTCTAGAAAAGAAAGGCTTCCTTTCTGGGTCTCGCCATTCCTTCTTAATGGTGTCTACTAGGACCTCATGAACCGGAAAGACCCTTTTCTTCGGTTCTCCAAGACCCTCGTACATCTGATCATGGAGAGACCGAGATTTTTTTTTCTTCTTGGATACCCAACATGGTGTGGATTGCCCAGGAGCTCTTCCACCTCCTCCAAGGACAGTTTGTATCGGGAGCTTCTGGAGGACTCGCCATCCACCTTCTCTCCGTCTGACTCTGAAGAGTCTGAGCTATCAGGATTGTCCTCTAATGCCACTCTGGTGCCCCCAGGTAACCCTTCACTGACAGAGGGACCTGCTAAAGGGCCAGGTGTGACATCTTGCTGCGCTGGCAGAGGACTAGCTGGGGGTTGCATAGGCTGAAAATTTTCAAAGTTTTAAACGATTGAAAAGTGCTGGAAAGCTCTTTAACAGAAGCCGCCAGGTCAGAACTTTGTTCCGCAGAATGTTCCCTGACTAAGCCCTCAATGCAACTCCAGCACAAAACTTTTCCCCAGGATTCCCCCAACACACTCCTACATGATGGGCACTTTTTCTTGGACCCGTTAGAGAGCTTGGATTTTTTAATGGACTTGTCCTGAAACGACAAAACCCAGCACAGCCCCTGCCAGCATACAAAAAAAAAAAAAAAAACAGACCGAGACCAGGAGTGCACCCCCCCAGGACCGACCCCCACCAGGGTCCCAGACGTACACCTCCTCCCCGCTGACCACCAAGAAGGGGGATTCACCAATGGAGCCAAGTGGGAAAATGGCAAGGGAACGCCACACCAGGATTCCACTTACCTTAGAGTGGTTGGTGCTGGCGTCACCCGGCACAGAACAGGAACCGTCAGTCTTGTACATCCCTCAGGCCAGCTCCTCTAGCTAGGGGTCGTTGCAACTTTTTACGTCACACAGTATTTGCGCAGCAATTTTTCAAACGTGTTTTTTTTTTGTTTCATTAATTTAAAAAAACATGTAAAAAATGTAAAAAAAATGTAAAATGTAAAAATCCCTTGTAATATAAATAGTGCGCGACAGGTCCTCTTTATGGAGAGATCTGGGGTCAATAAGACCCCAGATTTCTCCTTCAGGCTGGAAAGACCGAGATAAAAAAATAAAACGGTCACTGCCTTTCCAGCTGCGTCCGCTGGCCCGGACGTGATGTCAGAATGTCAAGCCCGGGCCTCCTAAAGTCATAGCGATGACTGGGGACCATCTGGTCACCAGAAATCTCTATGCTCAACTTCTGGCGGTGACTGATCATTCTCCAGCTCGCCGATGGCACGGGCGAGCAGGTAGAAGCACCGGAGGGCAGCCAGTAGAAGCAGCTGAACTATGGATTGTTCTTACAGTGCATAGAAATGCTGGCTGCAAAAGATGATATTTGAATGATGCCTGTAACTGCAGGTATCATTCAGATATCCCCACTCAAAATCAATGACGTCATGTGACGTCCTTGGGCTGGAAGTGGTTAATCACTTCAATACAGGGCACTTAAACGCCTTCCTGCCCAGACCAATTTTGAGCTTTCAGTTTACTGTCGCACTTTGAATGACAATTGCGCGGTCATGCTACACTGTACCCAAATGAAATTTTTATCATTTTTTTTCCACAAATAGAGCTTTTTGGTGGTATTTGATCACCTCTGCGGTTTTTATTTTTTGCTGAACAAATAAAAAAGGCCGAAAATTTTGAAAAAAAAAATTTTCTTGTTTCAGTTTCAAAACTTTGTAAATAAGTAAGTTTTCTCCTTCACTGATGGGCACTGATAAGGCGGCACTGATGGGCACCGATGAGGTGGCACCAATGAAGTGGCATTGATGGGCACTGATATGTGGCACAGGTAGGCGGCACGGATGGGCACGGATAGGCGGCACGGATGGGCGGCACGTATGGGCACTGATAGGCAGCACGTATGGGCACTGATAGGCGGCACATATGGGCAGCATTGTTTTGTACTGATGGATGCCAATCAGTGCCAAACAATGCATGCCAATCAGTGATGCCCATTGTGGGCACTGATTGGCATCCATTGTGGGCACTGTGTGTCATCCCTGGTGGTCTAGGGTGGCATACCCTGTGCTGGGCATCCCTGGTGGTCCAGTGTGGGCATCTTCGGGGGGGCTGTGCTGATAATCGATCAGCACAGATTCCCCATCAGAGGAGCAGCCGATCGGCTCTCCTCTACTCGCGTCTGACAGACGCGAGTGAGGAAAAGCCTATCACCGGCTCTTCCTATTTACACTGTGATCAGCCGTGATTGGAAACGGCTGATAACGTGGTAAAGAGTCTCTGACTCTTTACCAAGATCGTAGTTGCGGGGTGTCAGACTGACACCCCGCAAACAACGATCGCCGCGATGCGCGCCCCCAGGGCTCAAAATCCTGAAGACGTCCGGTCAGGATTTTACAACCACTTTGCCGATGTCTCTTTACAATAGGACGGGCGGCAAGTGGTTCAAATTTTTTTTTTTTTTTTTTACATACCGTCACCTGTGTAGTACAGTGTCATCATATGACTGGTGTGGCTGTGATCAGGGACGCTGACTGGTGACAGTGGGCTCCATTCACAAAGCAGTTTCTTACCGCATCCGAGTATGCGGTAAGATACCGCATAGCGTTTTTCTCCCTCTCTCTCCCCAAAGCACCTTGTCCCCAAGGGCCTCCTTCCCACAACCCTGGCCAGTGGTTGTGGGGGTCTGCGTGGGGGGGGGGGCGCGCTTATCGGAATCTGGAAGCCCCCTTTAACAGGGAGCCCCAGATCCCTCCCCCACCCATGTGAATGAGTAAGGGGTACCTTTTTTCTTGACTTTTTTGGGTCGGCTGTGGTGGCGGGCATTGCGATTGATGATAGATCTACACTGGAGGACATTTTTCTAAATTTTTAAATAAAGGACTTGTCACAAACTGTATAAAGTCTTTCATTACACTACACTTTTTTTTTGTACTATGTACCCTAAATACTCAACACAAGGAGGCTTCCAGATTCCTATAAGCCCCTGACTGCAGACCCCCACCAACCACCGGCCAGGGTTGTGGGGAAGAAGCCCTTGCCCCCATCAACATAAGGGAATTTCTCTTTTTTTCTTTCCCTATGTGGTGGACTTTTAAGGCACAAGACGGCTCAAAAGAAATTTGAATAATGTATTTATATAATTTCAAAATATTTATTAGAAAATGTAGAAAAGAGTGTATATAAAAAACATGAAATGTTCAAACACGTCTTAAAGCTTTTACATCAACATGTACAAAAATATACACAACACAATTTTTGGTTTCTCACACCCGACGCGTTTCAGAGTGAATTTCCTCCTTTAGGGGTGAGAGCAAAGAGAAACCATATTTCTAGAATAGAATGATGAATATACAATAATAACACTAGTATTTTGATGACAAACAGTATCAAACAAAAAAAAAAAAAAACTTACGGGTGTTATAGCGATGTATTCAACATTTCGACGGTTGTATCTTTAAAAACATGCAGGGGTGTAGGTGCCTTTCGAATTTTCACCCCAGAGATCCCCGGTGGCATGAGCATGTGTGGATGATTAATAATTTACAGCTGTCACATCAAACAGGGGAGACCCGCCGTAGACTTAATAACAGCAAAGAAAAGGCGATAAGCCGCCTGTCTCACAGCACTTCCGGTATCGTCTGTCCGGCCAATCCCAGAGAACTCTGGCGAGTTATCTCTGTGGCAATGCCACCGCCATTTTTATACAGGGAGCTGAAGAGACATCCCCACTAGAAGCCAGCAAATAGTGAGGGGAGACATTGTGAAAGGAGGACCGGTGGATCCATCTTTTGGAAGCAGGAACTCTGGGAGCCAGCCAGCCAACTCTGGGAGCCAGCTGGGAGAGGTGGTGGAAGTGGAGCGGACCCCTTGGTGCTGTTTGGATGCCCGTAATAGATTTATCTTTCACCCACTCATTGGGTATTGATTAGGATTAATGTGCGTTTCTCGATTTGCTACAGCTTTACCTGTAGTCCAGTTATTTAGGACCACTGGCACATAATGCACTTTATATCATTCATTTATAGGCATTAATTTATAGGTTTAAATTTTGATATTTATCATTACCTATTTTAGCACTTGGTGCACTTGTAGTTTTGTATTTATTTATATATTTTTAAAGGCACAGTGTGTATATATATCAATTTGTATCCCTGAATATTTATAATTATTAATTTAGCACTTTGTGCACTTTATACACATTCACTTATTTTACTTTGATACCATATTTATTCACACCATTTTGGTGCACATTAGCGCGAAATCATCACTTTATTTACGTCATTTGTGGGATTGTGTTCACCTTCGGATTTTGCTGCTTTTTTAGGATTTTTTCCACATAAATAAATAAATAAGGTGCCAACTAAAATGTTTTATCTACTACTTTCACTTATTTATTCAGCTAGTGCATTTAATCTAGTTCATCAACAGCGCGAAGGTCACCTATATTACATTTTTACTAAAAATAGATATTCCTCTGAGGCCTAAGTATTATCATTAAGTAAATGACTGGGATAAAATATACAACAACCTATGTATGACAGGAGACGGTCCAACCAATAAAAGTGCCCGCTTACAAAATATTTTTATATCTGTAATTATTTTAAATTACATGTATATCTCAATCCATCATATAATTCATAAATTATATTATGTAGACCAGGAATGGTTATATATATATAAAATAATATCACAATTGGGGTATAGGTTCAGAGTTAACTTTATTCATATACCCAGACGTTGGTTCCTTACAAGTTGATATTAAGTCATGCTAAAAAAAAAACTAAAGATGAGGCCAATCTCCTTAGAATAATCTCTAGATACGCAAACCAACAGCAAGTGAAAAATATTGTAGAGAAATATTGGCACATGCTGGCTTTTGATCCCGCTCTGGGACAATTTGTGACAGAGAAACCACTGTTTACTTTCAGGAGAGCAACTTCCATGAGAGATCAAATTGTCAGCAGTGAATTCAAAAGGGGAAAATAAAAAAAAAGATCATTGCAAATATAAAAAAGGGACTTGCATGTGTGGGTCATGCCACTACTGCAGGTTCCTGTTCACCGAAAAAAATCCAACTTTACCGAATGGTCAGATCTTTCGGGCTAAACATTTCGCTAATTGAAAAATTCAGCTAATTGAAAAACGTTGGGAGTGGTTTACTTATTGCTGTGTGACTGTACATGTGTCGGGAAGACCAAGTTGGAGTTCTGGAGAAGAGCCTATAGACATGTCAGAAGCATGCAGGTGTGTGATTTAGACCTCCCACTTGGTCGACATACAACCATTGTACATAACGGTAAATTTCCCAAAATCAAAATTTCTTATTTTAGACCATATTCATCCTAACCCTAGGGGAGGGGACTGGAACAAGTCCCTTCTCCAGCTTTAAGCACGCTGGATACATAAGTTAAAGGCAACACAATCACCTGGCTTGAATGAAGCCAGTTGGAATGGAATGGTTAAAGTAATAACATCTCACTGCTCTAACTTTATACTGGCCTGTTCAGACAAATTTATTATCACAAATTTGTAAAACAACACTGGTTGATCGAAGTTTCACCATCGATCGAAATTATATGCAAAAAAAAAAAAAAAAAAACGCTATGTAGGCATTTGGGTCACATGTATTTTCTATCAATACTATTGCAATTGATCTCAGTTGCAACATCTATAACTCTTTACACTTCCTGATATCAATGTAAACACACACACACATATATACATACATTATATATACATATATATATATATATATATATATATATATATATATATATATATATATATATATATATATATATATATATATATATATATATATATATATATATATATATATATATATACACACACACACACACATACATACATACATACACACACACACACATACATACATACATACATTATATATATATATATATATATATATATATATATATATATATATATTGTTCCTTTACGATGTCTAAAACTGTTTAAATTTGTATATACAATCTTTTTGTCTTTGCGTAATATGTGGACATTGTTTTTCTCTTTCTGTATATACTATATTCCCTGCCATGATATAACCTTTTCATCTTTTCACTTTCTCCCTTAAAGCGGAGTTCCACTCAAAAATGGAACTTCCGCTTTAAGCACTCCTCACCCCCTTACATGCCACATTTGGCATGTAATTTTTTTGGGGGGGCGTGGGAGCTTCATTAGGAGGGGGACCTCCTGTCCCACTTCCTCCTTCCGCCCAGGAACCGCCTAGGCGACTACTCCCTCTAGGCGATCTCCTGGGACACGTGACAGGTCCCAGGAGATTGCCTATCCACTCCGGGAGCCCGGCCGTGAAGACGTAAGCTGTCACGGCCGGGTGCCCTGAGTGGCAATGGAGGCACCGGCGAAGAGGAGGGGGGAGAGGAGCGACACTCCATTCGGCCGCATCGCTGGACCGTGGAACAGGTAAGTGTCTGTTTATTAAAAGTCAGCAACTACACTTTTTGTAGCTGCTGACTTTTAAAATGCCTGGAACTCCCGTTTAAAGACCCCTTGTGGCAATTATGGATATGTGTTTTTGCATGCTGTTCCATTTTGGGAGGACTCTGCTTTCTTTCCCTTTATTTTCTCCTCTGCCACTTAGATTGAGCTGGTGGTGTGGGCGTGTCCTGGGGACCGCCCGGAACACAGAGCTGCCCCGTCTCCTTCGAGCCTGTGGCGGCAATCAGTGAGGTCTATGGCGCCGTTCGTCGGCACAGGCCTCCGTCTTGCTTCACCCAGTGGACATGCGCTGTCCACTGGTGAAGCTCTGCGCGCCGGTGGGCATAGTGTGCGTGGCTAGACTCCTGCATACGTTAGCGCGCCGGGGCCGGGCAGCGCGCGCACCGCTCAGGGGGCCGGATCTGGAGCCCCACTTCCCTCCTATCCCCTTACGATCAGCTGTGTTTGTAAGAGCTGATTGGGGAGGGAGGCTAATATAGACACACAGGCGGCAGCTCGTACTCGCACCCCCTTCACTATATGGCTGGCTGACGAGACGAGCAGCCGCAAAAAACAATCCGGTGCCTCTCTTTTTTAATGTTCCTTTCAGCTTAGATATTCTCTGCTAAGTAAGGCTGTAATGCTTACGTTTTTAGCATGACTTAATATCAATTTGTAAGGAACTAATGTCTGGGTATATGAATAAAGTTAACTCTGAACCTATACCCCAATTGTGAGAGAGATAAATTATATATATATATATATATAGTGATGATCCGGGGTGATTAGGTTCAGGTGGTGCATGCAATTTTCCAGAAACGTGCCACTCCAGACTTGCGTTTTAGGGCATGGCAGCCCACTTTTAAAGGAAATGAAAAAGTTCAAATAAGCAGTAATCTTCCCTCGCAGGGGGTTCTACCATCACTGTATAAATAAACGATAGCCTCCTGGCTTACTCACTGTCAGCTTCGTGCTGCTTTAGTCACAGGCTACACCTGCCTGCTTCAGACATACACACAGACTGCCACCTGCAGTCTTAGGCTCTGAGACCTCCTGTCTCTTTCTCCTGGCACTCTCCCGACCTCCTGGCCAGACTTCCTGTCTGCCGGCCGGAGCCGTCTCCAAGTCTGAGCACTGACTTCCCTTTCTGGGACGTTTATGAACCCAGCCCACAGGTGTGTAATTAGTATTCCTGCCAAAATCAGGCATATACTGCTTATATGCACCTGTGAGATGGGGTCGCATCTCCACAATATATATTATTTTTATACATTATATTATATATATATATATATATATATATATATAATCTTGTAAAGGGCCACTTTATTGGTTGAACTGTCATATATAGGTTGTTGTATATTTTAGCCCAGTCATTTACTTAATGAGAATACATAGGCCTCAGAGGAATATCTTTTAGTAACATCAGTAACATCATGCAATTATTACTACTTTTTAGCGCTGTGGCCATACGTTATTTTATTTGTTTGTTGTAAGAATTAGCTCATCATCAACAGGTATTAAATTACTTCTAATTATGCTGACACTTCTATAAAACAGTATGTACCTTTTACTTTTATAGATTTTTGTTTACATCATATAGGCAGTGTTGCCAACCTACGAGATTGAAATTTACTGACAGGAAAACCGCATTTGGGAAAACACCTAAATACTGCATGCGATCTGGTTCTGTGAATGAAGCCCACTATAATATTATATATATATATATATATATATATAATATATATATATATATTATATATATATAATATATTATATATATATATATAAAAATAAAAAGGTACTTAATTTTTATAACTTTTTTCCATTTCTTACATTTGTTAGCTTTTTTTTTCATTCAGAGTAAATTTTCTGTGTCACTATAGCCACACTGTACTACTCTGAGGGGGTGATCAGGGATTTTTTTTTTCCTGTTACAATGATAACAGCAATATTACTAGTGATCTGTGATTAGCTACAGCTAATCACATGGTACAGGGTGCTGTGCTTGGCCCAGGTACCATATCCCAGCTGTGGGCCAATCACAGCATAGGAAACACTGCTGTTTTTGAATGAAGTTAAATCATAACAGCTTTGTTGAAATTGTGATTATGTGATCGCATAGCGATCACCAGGTTGCATGTACTGGGATCCACAATCTGGAGAAGGTCAGATGATGTACATGTACTTCATCGAGCCTGCCAGTGCCAGCCGCCCACAGTAAAAGTACTGTGGGTGTTCAGCAAGTGGTTAAACAATATTTTTTAAATGTGATGCACTAATGCAGAACTTAAAGAATCCCTGTCTCTTTGAAGGGCGTTACCATGTGGTACATTTCTGGATTTATCTGTCTGTGGTGACAGGGTGTGTTACATTTATTTTAAGTCATAATTGTTATTGTTAATATTGTGAACGTTTGATATTTACGAAAAAATATATGGTGGCAGAATAAAGAGGTAACTGGTTAGTTAAAGAAACCCAACGACGATCACTCTCAGTCAACTAGCACTTAAGATTGTGGTCCCACCAGCTGGAAAATCTTTGTGCAGGGCAAGGCCGAGTGTCATTGTTGCATATCGGTGACACAGTGGGTGAGTTTGACCAGCCATTTTTCACAAGTTGGTGAGGGTGGATGCGGTGTCAGACCCTGGCTGCCATCACAGAAACGAGTGCAGACTTGAATTGCAAACAGGCAGAAACTATGTTAAAGCCAGAAAAGAACTGAAGGATCATATTTAAATATACAAATTTTATCTAAAAGCAAAACTTTTTTTTTTGGATAGACCAGGAAAGGGTTAGAACCTAATACTCATAAGCTCTACTATAAAATCATATCAATCAATTTGGCGAGACTGTTGCTCATAGAAACCTCCTGCCTCCAACAGGGATACTGATTATTATGCCTATGAAATTTACAATTTATATGTGAATTACAACTAGATAGAAATTTTGAAAATCAGTGCACCTACTGTATTGTTTGCATACATTTCACTGTTGCATGCCATCATTCTGTTCATCTGCTTTTTCACATTGTAAAACAAAAAATACAAAATACTTTTAATGGATGGGTGGAAAATGGTTATTACCTTTGCCAGAATATCAGTTTGAAAGGTGTCCACAGGTTGCTTAGGAAATATAGGGGGATAGTCTTCATCAGAATCAGAATCAACTGTCAGCTGCCTTTTCTGCGCTTCATGCAGCATTGCCCTATAGAATTTCCATGTAATAAAATGATATTCATTATAACATTATTTATGAAAAATATGGTGCTAGTTTCCACTCAATTCAACTATTTACCTCATCTCTTTCTCATCTTCCTCTTCCTGTCTTCTTTTAATTTCCTCTTCTGTTTCTCTGTAGTGAACCAACATAGAATCAAAGTCCACATTTGCTTGCCGCTGGTTCAGCTCCTTCAACTCCTGCAAATTTTCTAATACATCCATCTCCATTTTGGAGTCCTTTGTCCTATTTTCCAGAACCTATAACAAAATATATGCATATTAATAAAGGGTAACTTTTTCATGTACAGAGGCATAACATCTTGTTGCTTTGGCTTACTGGGTCAAAGAAAAGGCCTAAAACGCCTCTCCTAGCATATTCATAAATGTCTTCTTTCAGTCTCTTATTTTCAGAGTATCCTTTTTCTGTAACCTGCCCTATTTCCCCCCACCAATTCTTTGCTACTACCCAAAATGCAGAAATTTCTCTGCAGGGGTCCAATCCATGCAAACTCTTTGTATAATCGTTTTATAAATGGTGTTTTCCTCCAAAGATCGGTTTTTCCTTTTAGGCTGGGTTCACACCGCAGCACAGAGCAGCTCACAGGAGGGGTCCAGTGCATCCCCGTTCAGTTTCAGGTCCGGTTTCAGCCTGAATGTGGACCTAAAACAGACCAGAAGACACATAGGACTCGTGCAATTCACACCGGAGCCGCTCTGGAGATGTGTGAACCGGCTCAGTAGAGAGACAGTCACAATCTCCTGACATGCAAATTGGATGCGGGGAAACTTGCATTCATTTCGCAATAGTGTGAACCCAGCCTCTGATACACTTATGGTCTATAAACAGCTCTGGGACAAACAGTTTTGCCAATTTTCCAGTACATTCATTATCGTTTGGATACCTTCATTGGGTTATTGAGCTCCTCGTCTTCTCTTTCCTTCTGAAATCGCTTCTCTTCTTCCTCAATAAGTTTTTCTGCTTGGAAGTTGCGTGTAGCTCCATGCTCCATGGCATAGTCTGTGTTCTCTGGGTCTGTCTGTAAACAAGATATAAGCCCAATTACAAATATAATCAAATACATTTTAACACACTTACAATACCCCTTTGAACACATACATTTGTATAACAGTAACAGTTTTAAATCTTTCAGGAACTGTGCAAGTGATGCATATCTGAATCTTTCTGAAGTTGATGTTTGTGAGTTCTGCTTTCCACAGAGGAGAGGTGAAATAGATTTTTTTGACTTGGGAGCAATAAAATCTGTTTCCTGAAATAGAGTAGAGTACAGAACACCAGCTCTTTAATCATTACGACTGGGATATATGAAGCTACCCTCAAGTGAATGGACACTGGCAAAAAAGTTTACTTATCTGTAAATTCTATATCTTGGAATACAGTACAGGACACAGACTGAGTATTCATATACAGGTACACTGGGTTATAGACTAATACCTTCTGAGTGCCTCTCTTACAAGCCTACCTCACTTTGTGAAGCCTCAGTTTTGTAACAATCAATGCAGAGTAACCAAGGAATGGAAGGGAGGGTGGTCCGTGTGCTGTATTGAACTCTTAGATATGGAATTTACAGGCAAGTCAAAATTCCTCTGATCGTACAATACAACACACAAAGTACTTAGACGTTCCAAGCAATGAATGAGAAGGCACACAAGACTATGCCAACAAAAAAGGTCCAAAAGGAACCCAACTTCAGAGTGCCTGAAAGCTGAATCTGCAGAAGAATGGACATCCACCTTGTAGAACTTAGAAATACTATGAACAAAGGACCAGGTAGCAGGCTTACAAAGCTGGCCTACAAAAGGCTTGGTGCTGAATTCCCCAGGAAACTCTCACCAATCTGATGGAATGTACACAGAAAACCATAGGAGGTGATTAGATTTCAAATTTATATTTAGATATACATCCCACAATGGTGGACTTGGACGCAGGGTGACCCTTGCAAGGCCCTAAGGACAGGACAAATAGGAAATCTGTCTAATCAAAGCTGTAGCTTTTAAGTAGACTAATGGTTACTTAAGGTGACTTGGAGATCAACTAAGAATATCCCTGATGGGTCCTAAAGGTGTTCTTCAGCACAGAGAGAACCAAGTTGAGATCTCCCAAGGAAGAACAGAATATACAAGGACGAAAGCTGTCTTTTAAAGAACAGAATGGACAAACATAGCAGGTAACTCTGGAGTTTAAGCCCTAGCGACCAAATATCTTATAAATCTCACAAAAGGCCAAATTCTGGTCAAGACCTGAAAGGCCAGAATGCAAGGCACAGAGTAATCTCTGGGACTGAAATGCCTGTGTTAACACCAGGCAAAAAAGGATTTCCAGGTATAATAGAAGAGCTTCCTGGAACTGTCTTTTCTTGCTTTCATCAAGGTAGGAATAACAGACTCAAAGACACATCTATCTTCCAAGACCTGAGCTTCAACAACCATGTCATTAAAGTCAGAGACTGAGAAGCAGGAAGGAATAGAGGCCCCCGAGACAGCAGATCTGTCTTGTAAGGAAGAGGAGACTGGGGACAAATGCTAGAAGTCTTGATACTGTATGCATGTGTACAAGGTTCTTCAGGGCCAGTTCACTGCCATAAGAATCACAGTTTTTCTTTCTCTAGCTTTTTGAGCAGATGTGGCAGAATTTACACTACAGGAAAAGCATAGATTGGTGTGAACGGAAATCAGGGAATTATTAGGGCATGCAAGGCCAGCACCAGAGGATGTTTGGTCGTGGCTATAAACAGAGATGGTTTATAGTTTAATCTGGAGACTAGGATGTCTACATCCAGGGTCCCCCATTTCAGACATATCAGACTGAAGATGGGGCCTTTTCCTTGATCCAGGTGGTGGCGGCTGAGGAAATCTACTGTTCCTTGAACAGGTCTGTTTAAGACTAATCAAAGTTAAACTACAGGAATAATATAATATATACACACATACACGCCAACTATTTAAATATATTAAAGTGTACTCTACACCTGTGTGTTTAAAAGGTGTAGTGTGCTGCAGTCAAAAAACACAGTCTCCCTTAATGGTTGGGTGAACTGTGAATACAAATGTTATATAGGTGAACTGCGCCCACCACTCTGATCTTATTGTACAACCACGTTTACTCCTTACCTTTGTGGGCCTCCTATGCACATAAATGTAAAAAAAATCTAAAATGAGAGTCTCTCTCTCTCTCTCTCTCTCTCTCTCTCTCTCTCATAAATATACCTCATAAAGTGCTATGTGCCTTCTGCTACAAAAAATGCCAGACAAATAAAAAAAATTGTGACATCCAAGATGATACCCATAAAAAAAAACAATCAAAATAAATTGCGTTGTAAAGAATACCATTAACCATACATCAAGTACAAATGTGCAATAAAGTATGTGTTTGTAATGTTCAGATGATCCCCAATATATAACACCACAGTGAAAGAATCTTCTATATTCTGTTGCTGAAAATCACCCTAATTGTGGATTCACCACCTCTTATGAAATAGCCACTCACCAGATCCAGGTGAGTTTGTGCCTTTCGTTAATTGCCTGGATAACCACTCCTAAATCTGGATGTCTCAGTCCCCTGTTCCAATGGTTCGGTTTAGGCAGGTATCGCTCTCAAAAAGAATAGATTTCTCTCATAGTGTAGTAAGTTTGAATCCGTTTATTTAAAATTAGTCAAAAAATATACTGCACTCACATTTTTGTGTGCCTTACGCCGGCACTAAGCTGCTCCAGCCGTGTATGTGGTGTCCACTTGTATAAGCGTTTGTTCCCCTCTATGCTCTCGTGCTCTCCGAGCCTCGCTCCCGTTCAGACCGGAAATCGTGTCACAAATCTCCCAGCAGCCTCTACACGTTTTGCAAGCATTGGTTGCGTCATCAGGAAGCTGCTGAGATGATGCCCTGACCTGCTTATATGCTGCCAGTACCTGCCAGTTCATGTTATCATTGATTGCGTCGCGCCGAAAGAGATGCAACCGCCATTTTGGTTGTGGTTCACTACTGTTGGTTGGCCGCCTAATTCCGGAAGCATTAAAACCGCCATTATTAGTTTTGGTGTACTATTACCCTTTTAGATGTCTTTATTTTACCTTGTGCGCATTCTCGGTGTGGATTAATACCCTCCCTGTCCCCCTCTCTACTAGCGCTATACTATTCAATGGCTCCTATGGGGGTGTATTTTGCTCATATTATATATTCTTTTGATTAAAATTCTTTCTGTTAAGCTATAAAGGTGACCCGGAAGTCACCTTTCTTAATTGTGTACCCCCAGCTTAAAGTGCCATACATATGACCTGCTTGGTAGGCGGGTGTCCCCACTTACACAGCTGGATCGTTTTTACAATATTAGGATTAAAAACCACATGTATATTATAGGAGTTATTAAATTTGTGGCTGTATAATATGATGCTATACTTTCTCCCACATCTTACATAAAAATAAAAAATGAATTAAAAAAAATTATATATACACACAATTTCATAGAAATCACTTCCCATAAATATATATATATATATATATATATTTTTTTTTTTAAGTCACTTCACATAGAACATACCCAGCATTTCCCCATTTCCCTATTAGGTGTCCTGATCAACAGAGGGATCACTTTTTTGCACATTCCCATCTTCGCATTTTACCACCAATAAAAAAAATTATGAACAAATATGAATTTTTTTTTAGAAAAAGAAGACATTTTATATATATATATATATATATATATATATATATATATATATATATATATATATATATATATATATATATATATATATATATATATATATATATATATAATTAGTATACCCCACCAGCAAAATGATGCAGGATTCTCAACCAGGCGGGTTGAGGGGCTCCAGGGTGTTTGTTTATTTGGGAGGAAACTGGCTTTTCAGTTTCCTCCATGTTTATTAAAATCCACTTTGGGACCTGGAGCCTGGGGATTTCGTAGCGATCCGGGTGGGATGAAATCCCCAGTCCTGGATCCGGGTTTTTTGAGATCCACCAGCACACTGACTGGTCAGGTGTGTGCTGGGCTATTTGTAGACACCTGACCATGGTTCTGGGCTCCACCCTCCCGAGGAGTCCAGGCTTGCAAGGGAGAACCCAGAGAGTGCAGGCTGCACTGTGTAAACCAGAGACCTGAGTCTGAGGTTGCTGACAGAAGTCAGGAGAGCTCCATGTGGGAGCCTGAGCAGTGGTGCATCCGCTGCTGAAGAGAGCCAGGTGGCTCGGTATTTTTGCAATGCTGCATGTGTAAGCCAGGAGGCTGAATATCCTTTTGTTTGTTGCTGGCAGTTCAAACCCCCTGCGAGGGAAACCATCTTTTGTTTTCATTTATGGAACTTTGTTTACTTTTTTTTTTCTTTCTTTTAATAAAAGTGGGCCAACAAGCCCTTAAACAGCATGGCTGGCGTAGACTCTGCTCACTGGTGTGCTCTACACAGATGCTAAAGGAACCCCCAATATTACTAATATATATATATATATATATATATATATATATATATATATATATATATATATATATATATATATATATATATATATATATATATATATATATATATATATATATATATATATATAAAGAAATAAAAAAAATAGATAATTAACATAAATACGTGGAAATGGAATAATGGAAGTACGTCAGTAATCCTCTATTAAACAGTTTACATCAAGTTCCACATTTAACCCCTGCGGCCACATTGTGTTTAATTTAAATATCCAGTGCGTTTCGTTACGTGATATTTCCCTTTTTAGATTCAGGTTCCTCCAGTTTTGTTCTACTCTATCAATGGCAAAAAACTTTAAGTGTAGTGGATCTCGTTTGTTTTGAGACACTGATGTTTGTATCCCTTTTTAATGTTCCTAATGTGTTCACCTATACTTACTGAAAGTGGGTGCTATGGCATTTTATTAGTTTATCAATTTTAAATTTCCGTTTGTTAGAATGGGATTGGAATTCCAAAGTTTTTCTTGTTTCCTTGTTTGTAAGCCTGCATGCTTTGCATTTACCACACCGGAAAAACCCCTTCTGGTCAAAGAACGTAGTAATTTTCTTCGGGGGGTCTGGTACATTTTTAACCAGTTGGTCCCTGATCCTTCTGGCCCTTCTGTAAATGAATGTTGGCCTAGCTGGAAGGATTTTACTTAATTGTGGGTCACTGCTGATAATGTTTCCTTACAATCCCCTCTAGGGTTTTGTACTGCTTGTTAAAACCTGTTATAAAATGGTACATTGTTATTGTTTTTGTTATGCATTTTATTATTCTTATTCTGCAACATGGCTTCTCTATTGGTGCAACCTATTTTCTCCCTAGTTGCCTCTAGTTCCCCCTGGTTATAGCCTTTGTCCACAAACCTCTCAATCAGGATATCTGTTTGTTTGTAATAATCCTCCATTAGGTCGCAATTGCGCCTGATTCTAATCAATTGCCCCTTAGGGATAGCCTTTTTCCACTGCGGATGGTGGCAACTGCTGAACGGTACGTAACCGTTCCGGTCAGTTTCTTTGAAATATGTTTTAGTTTGGAGAGACTGCCCTTTTAAAAATTTACAAATCCAAGAAGTTAATGGTGTCCATTTGTGTTCACCGTGAATTTTATGCCATAATGGTTGGCTCCAATATGGCTTACAAATGTGTCCAATTCTTTCTGGCTTCCCTTCCAGACAATCAAAATGTCGTCTATAAATCCTTTGTAAATTAGTATCTCCTCTTCCTCCCATTTATTCAGGAAAATGTTCCCACACCCTTTGTTTGTAAAATGTATGCTAGTGCCAGAAAAAATTGTTACCCATGGCCATTCTCAGGCCTTCTAGTATAAACCGCCTTTGTTTTAACTTAAGATGTGAGAAGCTTTTCATGGACCATGCAACTGCCGCCAGTGCATCCGTTTGCTTGATGTTAGTGTATAAAGATTCCACATCTATTGTCACTAATAGTGTATAATCATTCACCCTAAGCTCTAATAGTTTAATGATGTCTGTACTATCTCTAATGAAGGCCTGTCCTTTTCCTGCTAGTGGCTGCAAGAATACATCAAGGTATTCACCTAATCTGGAGTAAACCGACCCAATCCCACCAATTATGGGTCTGCCATTTTTCTTTAATGCTTGGTATGTGGTTTGTTCCTTCACTAGTCTGTCTAGTTCCAACCCATAATCTTTTTTAGTCAGGACCACCAATCCCCCACCCTTGTCTGCTAGTCTGATTACTATGTCTTTCCGTTTCTCTAACCTTTTAATTCCCTGCGAAAAATTCTATCCGTTTTTTTCGGCGCAGCTGGGTTTAATATTCTTAATCTCCTTTTCCATCATTCGTTTGAATACCTCGATATGGTGGTTTGCATTAGATTTCGGATTAAAAATGGATTTGTTTTTCAACTGGCTATGTGAATATACAGTAGTGCTTTGTTGTTGGACCATTTCCCCTTTATCCATGAAGTGCTTCTTTAGATTAAGTTTCCTTATGAATTTCTGTAAATCAATGAATGCTTCAAATTGATTAAAAAGTTTACTGGGAGCATATTTTATCCCCTTATCTAGTACTAGTAATTCTTCTTGGGTAAACACTACTTCTGTTAGATTAAATCTCCCCTTACCTAGTTCTCTCTTTTTCTTTTTGATTCCCCCTCAGAAAACCACTAGTAGGAGAGGGTGCAGTTTAGTCCACCCTCCTGTGGATATCTGTTCCAACCTCCCCTGCTGGTCTGGAACACTGGCATGGGCGGTTTGTAGGGCTCCCTCCAGTCCCTCCATTCCCCCTGTCCCTGAGGGTAACCATAACTTTGATTACAATACCCCCTACCCCTCCCTCTAAATCCTCCTCTCCAGGGCCTAGGGTATTGTCCCATTGGTGGTTGGTATGGTGGATTAGGGGGGTAATCCCCTTGGTCCACTCTATTGTTTGTAGTTTTATTTTGGGTACTGGTGCTCGGGATGGGGTCTAGCCTGTTGATAGTGTTAGGACAGAGGTAGGGGTTCACATAGTGGGTTGGCCTCCCTGTTCCATTCTCCAGGTTTCCAAGTTATCACTAAGGGATGTGTTATTGGAACCGGTTACTATCTCATCCTCCTGCCACTTATAAACGTTACCGGCCAGGTAATCCTTTTTTGTCCCTTTGATATTTTTTTACTTTCTTATTCTTTACTTAATTATCTGTTTTAACCAAGAACTCTTGTAGTTTACTAGCTCTGGTTTTATAATCATGACTTTCCACACGAGGCAACATATTTTCCTTGATACTATTAATATTGCCCTCTATTTTTGCCAATTTAATCCTCCGCCTGTCAATAATAATAATATCTAATAATTTGTTTTAACATCCATTGAAAAAGTTGAACCAAGCTTTTGATAAGGCTTCAGCCAGCAATCCATCATTGGGACCTATGTCCCATCTGACACTATGAGAGCAATCTATTCTTTTTGAGAGCGATACCTTCCTAAACCGAACCATTGGAACAGGATACTGAGACATCCAGATTTAGCAGTGGTTATCCAGGCAATTAACGAAAGGCACAAACTCACCTGGATCTGGTGAGTGGCCATTTCATAAGAGGTGGTAGATTCACAATTAGGGTGATTTTCAGCAACAGAATATAGAAGATTCTTTCACTGTGGTGTTACATATTGGGGATCATCACCCATCTGGACATTACAAACACATACTTTATTGCACATTTGTACTTGATGCATGGTTAATGGTATTCTTTACAATGCAATTTATTTTGATTGTTTTTTATGGGTATCAACTTGGATGACACAATAATTTTTTATTTGTGTCCGGCATATCTTGTAGCAGAAGGCACATAGCACTTTATGAGGTATATTTACTGAAGTTTGCATACCATACCTATATATATTTTTACATTTATTTTTATGTTCATAGGCCCACAAAAAAGGTAGGGAATAAACGTGGTTGTACAATAAGAGTGGACGGCGCAGTTCACCTATATAAAACATTTGTAAACTACAGGAATAGACTACTGTTTAACCTTTTTCCAATGGATAGAGTTCAGCAAAGATTTTAGGAGGAGTGAAAAGCCTTTCTGGAGTGATCCCATCACAATAGATTGCACATTATTTGTTCAAAAACAGGGAATGTTTTTAACCACTTCAATACAGGGCTCCTTCACCCCCTTCCTGTCCAGGCCAATTTTCAGCTTTCTGTGCTGTCGCATTTTGAATGACAATTGTGTGGTCATGTGACACTGTACCCAAACAAAATTTTTATAATTTTTTTTCCACACAAAATCGGTTTCTCTTGGTGGTATTTGATCACTACTGGGTTTTTATTTTTTGCTAAACAAAATTTTGAAAAAGTTTCTTTGTTTCGGTTATAAAATAAGTTCTCTCTCGCTGATGAGGTTGCACTGATGGCCACTAATATGCAGCACTGATAGGCAGTACGGATGAGGCACTGACAGGCATTACTGATGGGCATCGATTGACAACCCTGGTGGGCTCTAGTGGGTATCCTTGATGAGTCTGCACCGATTATCAGCGCAGATCCCCCCCCCCAGTCAGAAGAGCCATTGATTGGCTCTCCTCTACTCGCACCTTGTCAGCACGAATAGAGGAAAAGCCGATAAACGTCACTTCCTGGTTACGATGTGACAAGCTGTGATTGGACACAGCTGATCACATGGTAAAGAGCCAACGTCATAGGCTCTTTACCTAGATCGGAGATGTGGCGTGTCAGAGCGATACACTGCACTACCGATCGCCGCGCGAGAGTGGCTTATCCTGCTATCCTGGATAATAGAACCACCCTGCGGCCGTCATTTTGCATATGGCGGGCAGGAAGTGGTTAAGGTTTTTACAGGTCTCCTTGTAGCTAAAGAGGCATGGTGAGAAGGAGGAGAATGATCATCTCTTGTAATATGTCCGCAATCTCTGACCATCTTTTCTATCATATGTACAGTCTCTGACCATCTCCGGTAACATGTCTGTAGTCTAACCCTTTTATTAAGTCTGTAGTATCTGACCATCACTTGTATTAGGTCTGAGGTCTCTGACCAACTCCTGTATTATACCCATAGACTGACTATATCCTGTGTGTCTGCTGTCTCCGACAACGAATATTTATTGAATTTTAGGTGTGGCTCTTTGGTGATGTCGGGGGTTGCACTTGAGGTCCCCATATCAGGAAAGTTGACCACCACTGCTCTAGCCAGTCACTGACATCCTGAGGTAGTGTCTTTTCTCAGCATCAATCTTCTAGCTTAACAGGAAATGTACACCTTTACTTACATTGTACATTTACGAGCAAGCAAACTATTGTAGGATACGCATTTTAACAGGCAAAGTTTCCAAACTTCTGGGTACTATGATGGGCAGCCTCAATAGCCAATAGGAATGTGCATAAAGTAGGAAAGGGCAAAGAAGCTTCAGTATTAACAAAGCTTTGACAGTTAGGCTGGCCATAGTTGAATAAAAAAAATAAAAACAAACCAACGGATACCTCCATCCACACATTTTTGAGGATAGATAGAGGAATCGTAGCCACAGACAGTGAGGTTTATTTACTAAAACTGGAGCACTCAGAATTTGGTGCAGCTGTGCATGGTAGCCAATCAGCTCCTAACTTCAGCTTGTTCAATTAAAGGGTCTGTAAATTCAGAAGGCTTTTTATCTTAATGCATTCTGTGTCCTGTAGCCCCCTAATACTTACCTGAGGTCCATCTAGATCAAACTATGTTGCACGAGAGACTCTGCTGTCTGGGACTCTGCTCCTCATTGGCTGAGACAGCAGCGCAACACCATTGGCTCCCGCTGCTGTCAAAGTCAGTGAGCCAATGAGGAGCGAAAGGGGGAGGGGCCAGGCCGCAGCTCCTTGTCTGAATGGACACAGGAAACTGCAGCTTGGCTCAGCTGTCCACATAGCAAGTTGCTTGCTGTGGAGGCACTCAACAGGATGGAGGGACCAGGAGTGTCGAAGAGGGACCCAAGAAGAGGAGGATCTAGGCTGCTCTGTGCAAAACCAATGCAGGTAAGTATAACATGTTTGTTATTAGACTTTAGCATCTTTTTAAGCTTTGCCAATAAAACGTTGAAGCTAATTGGTTTCTATGCAGAGCTGCACTAGATTTTGCACCAGTTTTAGTAAATCAAACTCATTGTATTCTGACAGCGGAAACTCTCTGCAGTCAGAATGCACTGAGCAGCAGCTTAGATTTGAGGTTTACAGAACCACCCTACAAAGCACAGCCAGGTGGATAACACCACTTTCACTGTTATACTTAAAGCGGAGTTCCACCCAAAAATGGAACATCTGCTTTAAGTGCTGGTGACCCCCTGACATGACACATTTGGCATGTCATTTTTGGGGGGTGGGGGGCGGGGCGGGTACCCAGTTTTTACAGGCATCTCCTCCCCTGGTGCCACGGCATCGGAAGGAAGTTCACCTCTTCCCCCCTCCCTGCAATCTTCTGGGACACGTCACAGGTTCCAGAAGATTGCCCGGCCATTAACAGCGCGAAGTGTGGCTCACGCATGCACAGTGCATGCCCGGCTGTGAAGGGGGAGTGTCTGATTATTAAAAGTCCACAAAACAACAAAATCCTGCGAGCCTTAAAGAACCCCCTACCAACCTGCCACTTTCAAGCTGCAAACATTAAAACACGTCTCATACGTTCGTGCACATTAAAAACAAAATTAAATATACGCTGCGCTGAGATGGCTATGTACTAGATAACCTGCATCTTAAATCTATAATTATAGATCCACAAGAATATAATAATGTGCATAAAATAGTAAACATACAACTGGTGTAAAGTGAAAGTGCAAAATATAGCAAAATCAAATAATGTGCACAAAAACTGAAAACGCACCACTAAAAACGCACAAATAAATATAAAGCGCACAAGTGCCAAAAAAACTCTGAAGCTATATGGACCCCTTAGAGTTACAAGGTTCCATGCACAATAACACACCAAGAAATAAAATATCAATAATAATAATAATAATAATATAATAATAATAATAATAATAAGATGAAAAAAGTGCTAAATGCATACATATGTGATAGCAAACGTATAAATAAAAGATATATAAAGAAAAAGGTGCATGTGCATAAACCACACAAGTGTCTCTATATTATTAAAAACAGTTCTTTGTGGCAGCCTGTCTTGGGCTGTGATAAGAAACACAAAATGCTGATTGATGTGAGACTAGATGCAGGTGACGTGATCTCCAGTGATCATACTATTGACATGCTTGTTATATCCAACCGTGGCTCTGAATCATGCATAGGTAAAATCCGGGAACCCCTTATGGTAATAAGCTCACCTCAGAGCGTGTGACCAGCTTTTACACTGAGTCAAAACACGCATATGAACCACAGTAGGGTTCTCAGCTGTTTCACTGGATCAGTAGTGTCCTCAATGCAATGATCTCAGAGGCGCATGAAAAAAAGAAAAAAAACTAAATAGTGCAATACCGTTTTTCTAAATTTAATAGACAAGTTAAAAACCATTCCCCCGCCGGGGTACTCACATGCATAAGGTGCGTCAGTGCACCGTACTTCATAAGGCTCAAAAATACTGTAAACAGTATAGGTATGGCTTGTATCCCCTTCAGGCAGGTGTACTGTCTCTCGCTCCGTCCTGGCCCCTCCCCTACGCGCGTCGATACTCAGGGTGTGGCGTATCTTCCTCAGGGGGTTTACTGAGAAAGTCAGCAGCTACATTTTTTTGTAGCTGCTGACATTTAAATGGGTGGACCTTCGCTTTAAGAAACACAGTAATGTCATCGCCACACCTTCAACCTGCTGAGCAAACAATGAAGAAGCAGCACTAGACCGATCACATGGCTCTCTCCTCCTATCAGCATGTCATGTGGAAGTGACATGATTCACAGTCCTGCCCCTTACTCTTCCGAAAGTTTGAGTGCTATTATACTGGGGATTGCCAACCGTTGATACCAGACTGTGGTACGCGTCAATGAGATGCGTTCTGACTATTTCACCTTGTCCAATGGCACTAGATGACAAGGCTGTCATGTGCCACCCGGTTTTTGTTTCGACTAGAAGCCCTTATGTACGATTTGGGCAAATCCCAACATTCAGGGGATTAGGGCCTTAGGTCGGTCCATAATAGGGTCATGGCATATGCGGATGACCGACTCTTCCTGGTCTCTAGTTCAGGAGGTGATACTCCCAAATTTAAAGTGGTTGTAAACCTCAGACATGAAATATGAGCAAAGCATATCCCTCTATAGTGTGTACTTGACTCAATCCAGAGCACCAAGTGTCATTTCTGTCTGCAGCTTCGTTCCTCTGCTATCTGCATGAGTCACTTCTGACAAGTTTTTTTGACACCAAGAGAAAATGGTGATAAGGGAAAGATCTCCAGCTGATTGACAGCCTCTGCTCTGTTCCTGTGTGCTGTGTCCCTTCCTTCCAATCAGCTCTCAGAGCTCTCCTCGCTGAGCTCTGCAGGAGTAATTTCAGCTCTCTGCCCCATTTTTTGACAGCTCAGGGAAGCATTATAAATTATCTTCTCGGATGTAGAGAAGCAGGTGCAATATGGGGCTCTTTCTTATCTACAAGATAAAATGTTCCAAGTCAGAAGATCTCAACATCTTTGGCAGCTGACCCACTTACCAGACTGAAACAAGCTTTCCCCTCCTCTGGGCCACTCACAGTCTTAAATATCTAGGGCAGTGATGGCGAACCTTGGCACCCCAGATGTTTCGGAACTACATTTCCCCATGATACTCATGCACTCTGCGGTGTAGGTAAGCATCGTGGGAAATGTAGTTCCAAAACATCTGGGGTGCCAAGGTTCGCCATCACTGATCTAGGGGTTCAAATTACTCCTAACCCAGATCAGTTATTTGATGTAAACTTTCATACCCTGCTGACTAAGATACGCACTGACCTTCAGAAGTGGAGGTCCCTGAACTGAACATGGTTTGCCCACTGTAATTTCTTCAAAGATGATCACCTAACCGCAGATCTTATACCGGATTCAAACTTTCTCAATCGGGATCTCTCCTGCCATATTTACCCAGTTGAAGACATTGCTACTTAAATTCATCAGGGGGATAGGAGGCCTCGTGTCCGTATTGCACTTTTATCCCCTCCTAAACTGAAAAGGTAGAGTGGATTTGCCAGATATCCAGCTATATTTCAAGGCCCTTCACCTGGCCAGGGCGATCAGTTGGTATACACAAGCGAAGTCTAAACAGTGGGTCCCGGTCGAACAGGTGCACTCCCTGGCTCCTTTGTCCTGCCTTCCCTGGCTAGCCTCTCCTCGTGTGTCATCTTTTAGCACACCCAACTGTTGGAGCCAAACCGATTTCCTTTTAATTTTTTTTGTTATTATTCTGTCTCCCACTGTTGAAATAAACCCAACATTAAAATTATAGAATGATCATATCTGTCAGTGGGCAAAACGTACAAAATCAGCAGGGGATCAAATACTTTTTTCCCCTCACTGTATATGCAAGTGGGAGGAAGACTCGCATGGCTTTCTCCGCAGCCCAAGTGGAACAAGCCATCTTGTTTGCACTCAAATCGCCCATTGATAACAAATTTCAGGAGTAAGGCTACAAGATTTTATTGCTGGTATAGGGTCCCAAGGACGCTACACAAGATGTTCCTGCACGTGTCTAACCTCTGCTGATGATGTGGCCAGGAAGAAGGGTTTTACCTGCACATCTTCCGCAGGTCGGATCAAGCGCTTCGAGGCGATTCAGTTCGCAGTTGCAGCGCTATACAATTCATTCATTCATCTTTTAGAGCTGTTCGAAAATCTGTCCTTTTTAGGACCAGGTGTGGTAGCTAGTGCTCAAGCTTATATCCATGGATTTGGGCAATAACCCTGTGCGCTATTTGCTTCATCTTTATAGTGTCCCACTTTTGTGGTACAAATCCTCCCGTATGGTGCAGTTGTTGAAAGCAGCCTGGGCCCAGCTCGTTGGAAACAGCCCTTTACCCCTCCCACGTCTCTGTGGCTGCTTAAAATCAATGATATTAAATGCATGGAATGTCTTACAGCCTTTTTTTACAAGGAGAGATTTCACGATACGTATCCATGGTCGATCTTTTCCTGCTCTAACGTACCGACCAGAAATGAATGTGTTCTTTGGACACAGGACGCTCTATGGGTGACCTTGCCTTTTCTCCAAATCTTTGTGAATGGGGTTTGACCTAGACTGTTACAGACCAGCCTAAACTTGCTACCTTTAGTATCCTTTGTGGGCCTTAGTTCCCTTCCCTTCCTCCTCACTTAAATTGTAAATTAAAAACAACAAAACACACACACACACACACACACACACACACACACACACCTACCTTTTTCCCTCCCCCTCCCCCCCCCCACTTATCTGTATTCATCCATTTTCTTCTATACATATATTATGTAAAAAATAAACAAACATGTTTTTGGTCAAAGAACATTAGGTTTGCATCTTCAGAATTATCCTTTAAGCTCTCCCTCTCTACTGGCATCTTCCCCACCCCTCTAAATCTTGCACTGGTCAAACCTATGCTAACCTTAAACCCTACCACCCCCCAACCTGCTTCCCCAAAAGACATCAGTTAGGCACTGCCACCATCAGTTCATCTTTAAATGACAGTGGGTAGGAGTGGGAGGACCCTATGATCACCACCGTGACTCCTGTTTAATGTATTGTTAAGGAGGTGGAGGCCTTTAAATGACAGTGGCCAGCAGTTGACAGGCTTTATGACAATGGGGGACAAACCTAAAAAGGAGTATTGTGACAGTAGGGGGTATAGAAAAGAGGGGCACCATTACAGTGATTTGACAAAGTTTACCAATACTGCCTACTTAGTAAAAGGAAAATATGGCAATTGTTCCCCTAGCAATACAATAGGAAAAGTCTTGGGGGACTTAAAAAGTCAATTGTTGTGATAATTGTGTGTAATAACTGTCTGTGTTCTTTTTCCAGGGACCAAGTTAAACTAGTTTGGATACTAAGGTTTCGTTTTGTTTGCAGGTCCTTCAAAGTGAGAACAGTGGCCAAATTGTTTTTTGCATTAACTGTCTTTCAGATTGAACTTGCACTTACTCTTCTCAGGAGAAAAGTCCATGAATGTCTTTAATTAAAAAGTTGAGTGTTTGTCATTGTTTTATGGTGGTTGTCTTTTCATGTTGTTTTTGTGTGATAATGGCTAGATTTTTAAAAATTTTTACCTTTTTTTATTTTAAAATTTATGGTTAATTCTCTTTTTGTGTTTGTTTTAGTTTTCGGAATTTTTGTTAGAATATTTTCTCATTGTTCTTAGTAGGTATTGGTGTTCTACTTTAAGACCCACTGTTTGTGTAAGCAAATATTTTAGCGGCCAGGTATACTCTATAGTCTATGGCATGGTACCAATTTATTATGGAAGGTGGAGAAAGTTTTTAGGAAGATATACATTTTTGTTTTTTACTCATAATTTTTGTTTTGGCATCACAAGAATTTGCTTTTGTGGGGAAGAATACCCCCAGCTAGGAAAAATTGAGACCATAGTCTGGTCTGAGCATTGGGATAACAGGGAATTCCACAAGGGTATATAGAGATAGTAAATGCTAATAATCTGATGCTGCTCTTGTTAGTTTTTTTCCAGGTTCAATAATGAGGCGACTAGATATCTACATTTTGGGAACCTGGAGGAGGAACAGCAAGCCATACTTGTGGTGGCAATTTGAATATATGCAGAGCATTATATGGCTGGCATAAGTGGAATCCCACCACCCACGACACCTAGGTTAATACAGAGCTTTGAAATGCCCTAGCCCAAAAAAAAAACTTGGATTTTCCTCAGCCTTTGGCAGAAAAGATGGAAAGAAATTATAAGTTCCTTATTTAACCACTTGCTTACTGGGCACCTAAAACCCCCTCCTGCCCAGACCAATTTTCAGCTTTTAGCGCTGTCACTCTTTGAACGACAATTGCACGGTCATACAACACTTTTTTCCCCACAAATAGAGCTTTGTTTTGGTGGTATTTGATCATCTGAGTTTTTTTGTTAAAAAAAAAAAAAAAAAAAAAAAGCGTTTTATATTTTGTTAATATATTTTGCAAACAGGTCATTTTTCTCCTTCATTGATGTACGCTGATGAAGCTGCACTGATGGGCACTGATAGGTGGCACTGATGGGGAGGCACTAATGAGGTGGCATTGGTGAGCACTGAGAGGTGGCACTGATGGGCATCGATAGGTGCCACTGATGGGCACTGGTGACACTGATAGGCAGCAATGCTAGGTGGCAATGATTGGCACCACTGGTGGGCACTGATTGGCACTGGCAGGTGGTACTGGTTGGCCCAGATGGGGCGGCTTGGTCTCTTACTCTTCAGGACCAATGTCCCTTGCACAGAAGCCGGTGATCGGCTTTTCTTTCTCCACACGCTGTCAGCGTGAGGAGGAAAAAAAAAAAAAACGATTACCGATCTTCTGTTTACATCAAGTGATCAGCTGTGATTGGGATAAAGGGATACATGCTTGAATAATTGTGCTAATGGAATCTAGTCAGGTACTAGCATGGTTATCAATTGAAAAGCGTTTAACATACCTGTAGGGGTACTTGGGATGCCATGACAAAAGCTTGTAGTCTTCTTTTTATCTTACTTACACCATTCAGTAAACTTAGAGGTGAAAGTGAGAGAAAGGAGGAGAGATTTCATATACAAATATAGAAGCCTTAAATTAAGAGCTTATTGCTAGTTGTCATTACTTTGGCCTGTCCACGCACAGCTGATTTTTGGGTACCTCCGAGTGTTTTGATGACCACACTAGTTTCTTGCAGTACTTGCTTTGCTCTTTTATGTAAATGTAGGGTGCACAAAAGCAAGTCACAAAATTCTCCAGTATGCTGGAAAGATTTTTGACAGATGCACCAGACATGTATAGCTATTGTGTGGTTGTTGGCATACTCAAACGATGTGCTGGGACGTCATAAGTGACACCTTGATGTTTTTCCCATCTCTTGAGAGAATTATACCAGTATAGTTGGTGACGGTACCCATCTGTAATTTCCCCTTTTTGTCTGATAACATCATTTTGGAGTATATCAGGTTTACTGTTGTTATATATTATTTAACTTTGCACTGAGAAGGTTAGCATATTGCATGGTGAATGTACAGTTGTGCTCATAAGTTTACATACCCTGTCTGGTATTGTTTACATACCCTGGCTGGGCTGTCTTGCATGAACTACACGTTTGGAATCTCCCCAGAGTGGCTCAATGAGATCAGGAGACAGATGGCCACTACAGAACCTACACTTTATTCCTTTATTCTGCTGTAGCCATTGACAGGTCGACTTGGCCTTGTGTTTTGGATCATTGTCATGTTGGAATGTCCGAGTATGTCCCATGTGCAGCTTCCTGGCTGATGAATGTAAATGTTCCTCCAGGATTTTTTGATAACATACTGCATACATCTTGCCGTAAATTTTGACCAAATTTCCTGTGCCTTTGTAGCTCACACATCCCCAAAACCTCAGCGATCCACCTCCGTGTTTCACCATAGGAATGGTGTACTTTTCATCATAGGCCTTGTTGGCTCTCCAAATGAAGCGTTTATGGTTGTGGCGACTCGACCATGCAGTCCATCTTTCTTTAACCACTTTCAGACGGGACCAATATTTGCAGCCAAAGGACCAGGCCCCTTTTTGCGATTTGGCACTGCGTCGCTTTAACTGACAATTGCGCGGTCGTGCGACGTGGCTCCCAAACAAAATTGACGTCCTTTTTTTCCCACAAATAGAGCTTTCTTTTGGTGGTATTTGATCGCCCCTGCGGTTTTTATTTTTTGCGCTATAAACAAAAAAGAGCGTCAATTTTGAAAAAAAAAATGCATTATTTTTTGCTATAATAAATATCCCCCAAAAATATATAAAAAAACTTTTTTTCCTCAGTTTAGGCCGATACGTATTCTTCTACATATTTTTGGTAAAAAAAATAAAAAAAATCGCAATAAGCGATTGATCGGTTTGCGCAGAAGTTACAGCGTTTACAAGATAGGGGATAGTTTTTATAGCATTTTTATTAATAATTTTTTTTTTTTATTAGTAATGGCGGCGATCTGCGATTTTTTTTTGTGACTGCGACATTATGGCGGAAACAGCGGACATTTTTGACACATTTTTGGGACCATTGTCATTTATACAGCAATCAATGCTATTTAAATGCATTGATTCCTGTATAAATGACACTGGCAGTGAAGGGGTTAACCACAAGGGGGCAGTGTAGGGGTTAAGTATGCCTAGGGGTGTGTTTCTTACTGTGGGGGGGCGTGGCTGTCAGCTAGTGAATACTGATCTCTTCTCCAATCACAGGGAGCAGAGATTGGCGTCACTAGTTGCTAGGCAGAACGGGGAGATGCTGTTTATCTCGGCATCTCCCCGTTCAGCCTTCCCATGAGACGATCGCGGGGGTCCCCGCGGCGATCGAGTCCGCGGGGGTCCCGACCGGCGTGGGAGCGCGCCGCTCCAGGCGCGCTCCCGATGGCATGGACAGGCATTAAAGAGGGACTTATATATACGCCCTCCTGCCTGTACGTGCCATTCTGCCGACGTATATCGTCGTGCGCCGGTCGGCAAGTGGTTAAGTGCCTCCTTATTGTGCATCTTGAAACAGCCACGCCACATGTTTTCAGAGAGTCCTGTATTTCACTTGAAGTTATTTGTGGGGGTTTTTTTTTTGCATGCCGAACAAAAAAAAAAAAAAAAAAACATAATGTTTGGGGGTTCTAACTAATTTTCTAGCAAAAAAACCTGTTTTAAACATGTAAACACCTAAAATCCAAAACGAGGCTGGTCTTAAAGTGGTTAATAGCCATACAAACCCCTTTGTCTCAACTTGTGTGCATGTTATCAGGCCGAAATCACCAGGGTATGTAAACTTTTGATCAGGGTAATTTGGGTAGTTTGTTGCAATTATGATTTAAAAAGAGTAAAACACAGTTGCCTGATAATAAATGGCTACAGCCAAACACTAACCACGAGTGAAAGAAAAGTGTGCGTTATCATTCATATTCTCTGAAAAATGGCCAAAAAAAAAATCAAATTCTGCCAGGGTATGTAAACTTATGTAGCACAACTGTATATATAATGTTGGTGTGATTTTTATGAGGGAAATGGGGACATGTTGTTTACATCCATGTAGACTTGTGAGTGAATGTGAAATGTATGGGTTCCTGATAAAGGCTCTCGGCCCACCGTCGACTATATTGACAAAGAGGTTATCATCAGCGAAATGCTTTCATACCAGAACATCACAAGGATTGGGGCAAAACCAATAAACTTTTTTTTTTGCATCTTGTGGTAAATATTTGTGTGCTAATCAGGCACAATAGGAGGAGATGTAATACTGGAAAAATTTGATATTAATGCAGATGGGACATAAGAACAATATGTCTTGTACAACAAAGCTTTGAAAGGACTTTGATGTGAGGCAAATTACTGTGTTTACAGCCAGCCTGCAGTAAATATGGCTAGAACAAGGCATAAGATCAATAATATCTAACCAGCAGGAGTCCTGAGGATATTAAACTGCCCCCTTACACCTGGCCAGCATTGTGCTTGAAGGGTGATGAATTGGATGGACATCCTGTGTGATAAACTGCTCAAAGAAACTGAAAGTTGCGCCTGGGAACAAACTTTTTACGACCTTTGGTTCAACTGTCTTCAATGGCCGTAATGACCAACCATGGTCGACCAAAAAAGTTGAGTGCACGTGCCCAGCATTATATCCAGAGGTTGTCTTTGGGAAATAGACGTATGAGTGCTGCCAGCATTGCTGCAGAGGTTGAAGGGTCAGCCTGTCAGTGCTCAGACCATACGCCGCACACTGCATCAAATTGGTTTGCATGGCTGTCGTCCCAGAAGGAAGCCTCTTCTAAAGATGATGCACAAGAAAACCCACAGACAGTTTTCTGAAGACAAGCAGACTAAGGACATGGATTACTGAAACCATGTCCTGTGGTCTGATGAGACCATAATAAAATTTTTTGGTTCAGATGGTGGCAGGCGTGTCTAGTGGCAACCAGGTGAGGAGTACAAAGACAAGTGTGTCTTGCCTACAGTCAATCATGGTGGTGGGAGTGTCATGGTCTGAGGCTGCATGAGTGCTGCCAGCACTGGGAAGCTATAATTCATTGAGGGAACTATGAATGCCAACATTTACTGTGACTTACTGAAGCAGAGCATGATCCCCTCCCTTCAGAGACTGGGCCGCAGGGCAGTATTCCAACCCCAAACACCTCCAAGACGACCACTGCCTTGCTAAAGAAGCTAAGGGTAAAGGTGATGGACTGGCCAAGCATGTCTCCAGACCTAAACTCTATTGGCTCTACATGGCTTTTGCTGCAGGATGTGACCAAGAAAATGTGAGGAAAGACCTACTAGAACAGCTGAACTTTATTTGGAGTTAATCAGAGGCACTTTAAATGATGGCAGTTGTGTACAGACTCCTATTTAACATGAGTTTGAATGCGATTGCTTAATTCTAAACAAAGCTACAACCCCTGTTAGAGGGTGTGCACACTTATGCAACCACATTATTTTAGTTTTACTCCCCCCCCCCCCCCTAAAAAAATTTAAGTTTGTTTTTCAATTGAGATGTACAGACTATAGATCACAGAAACCTGACATTTTAACAGGTGTGTGTGTGTGTGTGTGTGTGTGTGTGTGTGTATGTGTGTATGTGTGTATATATATATATATATATATATATATATATATATATATATATATATATATATATATATATATATATATATATATATATATATATATATATATATATATATATATATATATATATATATATATTTTTATTTTTTTATATTTTACACCATACACACATACACAGTATATATTTAGTAGTGTCATACAGAAAATCCAAATTTTGTGTAACAAGAATAAATGTTCATTTATAGGAATTAGAATGGTTTCTATTCAAACCTTAAACGTGATTTCAGCTAAACAGCGTGTACACTTGATGTAAAAGCGAAAGATTGGGAGTCCCAAATACTGTTCACTCTGCACCGTTTCTTTCCTTGCATTGAACTTCTTTCCTTTATAGATATACTCTCCACATGTTTTACACCTATTAAAAATCACAAAGAAAAAACAAAAAAGGCACATGCATCTCAGAGATTTCCAATCATTAAAGATATATCACAATAAATATATGCCAATTTATGAAAAGTGTGGTAGTGTTTAAATGTATGAAAATTAAATGTAACAATAATTCCCTTTCAAAAAACGATTCAGCCACTAAAATCAAAGGGAGAAGATGTACAGTATATATTTCCCATAAAAATTGAGAAAATTGGTGCTAAACAAAGTTTGACAACTAAAACTATTTCCATGAAAGCAGCACGTAAAGCTCCATTCAAATATGTGCACGCGCGTTTGTGTGCAATCTACCCAGCACCTGCTCGCGATTGACGGGTTGCCGACCACGCTCTTAGAGTTTTAAAGGGGTTGTAAAGGTTCATTTTATTTTAATTTTTTTAAATAACAAACATGTCATACCTCCACTGTGCAGCTCGTTTTGCACAGAGTGGCCCCGATCCTCCTGTTCTGGGGTCCCACGGCGGCTCTCTCGGCTCCTCCCCGCAATAGCCAACCCCCTCAGGAAGCTCTCTCCCGAGAAGGCGTGCTCCCGTCTTATACACTACACATACGTCTATGAATGCGGAGTGTATGTCTCGGTCCCACCCACCTGCGGCCGCGTCATTGGATTTGATTGACAGCAGCGGGAGCCAATGGCTGCGCTGCTATCAATCTATCCAATCAACGCAGAGACTCCGTGGAGAAGAGGACGCCGGGAACGAGCAGGTAAACAGGCTTAGTTAAGTAAAACGGGGGGCAGGGTTTTTTTTTTTCACCTTAATGCATAGGATGCATTAAAGGTGAAAAAACACGAACCTTTACAACCCCCTTAAATGACGTATAGCAAACAAGGATTCCCTGTTTGCATTAAGCTGGCTGTCAGTAAGCATTTTCTGGCCTGCCCCAAACTTTACTGTGCAAAATGCCAAATACTTATTTGTTCATAGCATACTTCAATTGACAAATGGTGAGAATATGGAGTTAACTGAAACAGTTTGAGGACAGCTGCAGACCAAGGTGTTTTTTTCACTGAGCTTCATGCTACATTAGGATGAACAGTTGTATATATGTGCAAATTCAAATAGCACATATACTTCTCATGAAATACTGGATAGATGTGGCAGCACAAATTCTTATGCTAGGGCAGTGATGGCGAACCTTGGCACCCCAGATGTTTTGGAACTACATTTCCCATGATGCTCATGCACTCTGCAGTGTAGTTGAGCATCATGGAAAATGTAGTTCCAAAACATCTGGGGTGCCAAGGTTCACCATCACTGGGCTAGGGTGCTCTGCCACAGCATGAGTGGCAGCGGCAGGAACGTGATAATTCTTGCCGCTGCCACTCACGCTGTGGCTGTTTGACACCTGTAATCAGCTAGCTGCGGTCACCGAGCCCTGTACACTTCAATGACAGGTTATCGGCAGACAAAGCTATTCAGAACTGTTCACACAGCAAGCAATTACCTGCGGTGACTGCTGCTGGATGCAAACAGACATGAATAGCTGCAGCCACTGACAACCGGTCATTGAATTTGATTAACATCACTATTTAAATCAAAACAAAGATTATACACCCTTTAAAAATTCAGCTTATAGGTTCTTGGATGTGGTGGCTGCATTGGGTTTTAGGCTAATGACATTTTCTGCAAGTACCAAAAATATCTGTTGATTCAGTGTCTGCACAAGGTAAGGCCTTCATTAGAAATATAATAAATAAGACAGCCCATAAAAAAAGAATTTACAAAACTATTTTGTGGAGTTTAGTTATAATTTCCAAAAAGTTCAAAAGTAAAATTAAATCAAGCTATAAACATTGGAAAATAAAACTGCATGGCATTCTGCCAAAAGTCAGTTGATCTATGGGCCGAACGCAATGAATAAACCTTTATTTTTCTTAAGAATATGCAGTATCATAAATTTGGTAATAAAGCTGGAAAGATGTTGGCTAGACTGTGCGAGGGTACAAGATTCTACCTGTATATCTAAATTAAGGAAAGATTCTGGCACCTATACTAGTTCACCTGAAAAGATTATTAATCTCCAAAGTTTAGTACAGTGGAACCTTGGTTTACGAGTAACACGGTTAATGAGCGTTTTGAAAGAAGGGCAACTTCAAGCTAATGGGCGGTGCAGTACCGCATTTGTCGGGGTTGCGGGGGCGCCGGGTACACTCGGAACGGTTCGGGTTCGACGGGTTCGGCCGAACTTTGCAAAAAAGTTAGAGTTCAGGACCGAACTTGACCCGAACCCCAGCCCCATTGAAGTCAATGGGGACCCAAACTTTTGAGGACTAAAATGGCTCTAAAAAAGTAATGGAAAGGGCTACAAATGGCAGCAAAATGTTGTTAAGAGCATGACAAGTGCTCTGCAAACAAATGTGGATAGGGAAATAACTTAAAATAACGGCTCCAGAACTGTGCCCTTGCTGGACAATTGTCTACCTGGCGTTTGTTGGTGCAGGAACCCACCCTTGTAGCCACTTGTGAATGACTGCCCTGAAAGCCTTGGAAATGATCCCTCTTCCTCCTCCTGGGCCACATCTTCTTCCATCATCGCCCAAAGCGTTTTTTCAAGGAGGCATAGAACTTGGATAGTAATGTTGAGAACGGCGTCATCGGCACTGGCCATGTTGGTGGAGTACTCGAAACAGCGCAACAAGGCACACAGGTCTCGCATGGAGGCCCAGTTATTAGTGGTGAAGTGGTGCTGTTCCGCAGAGCGACTCGCGCGTGCGTGCTGCAGCTGAGACTCCACTATCGCCCGCTCGCTGCTCGCATTGTCTGGCCAGCATGTGCAAGGTGGTGTTCCACCTTGTGTGCACGTCACATACGCGGCGGTGAGCGGGAAGGCCAAAGTTACGATGCAGCGCTGACAGGCGAGCAGCAGCAGGCTGATAACACCGAAAGTGTGCACAGACGGCCCTCACTTTCTGCAGCAGCTCTGGCATATCAGGGTCATTTTTAAAGGAACCTCTGGACCACCAAGTTCAGCACATGCACCAGGCAGGGGATGTGCGCCAAACCAGCTAGACCAAGAGCTGCTACAAGATTTCGCCCATTATCGCACACCACCAGGCCGGGCTTTGAGGCTCACTGCCACCAACCACTCATCGGTCTGTTCCATGTCCCTCCACAACTCCTGCGCAGCGCGATTTTTTTTCCCCCAAATAGGAAAGTTTTAAAACTGCCTGCTGCTGTTTACCCCTGGCTGTGCTGAAGTTGGTGGTGAAGGTGTTATGCTGACCGGATGAGGAAGCAGAGTAGGAGGAGTTAGCAACAGGAGGCAAACTGAAGATCCCTGCAATCCTCGTGGTGGAAGGACATGTGCCAAACTGCTATCCGCCTCAGGCCCAGCCACCACTGCATTTACCCAGTGTGCTGTTAGGAAGATATAACGTCCCTGACCGTGCTTACTGGTCCACGCATCCGTAGTTAGGTGGACCTTGCCACAGATGGCGTTGCGCAGTGCACACCCGATTTTGTCCCCCACTTGGCTGTGCAGGGAAGGGATGGCTTGCCTGGAAAAGTAGTAGCAGTTGGGCACGACGTACTGTGGGACAGCCAATGCCATCAGGCTTTTAAAACTCTGCTGTCATTCCCTCTGGTGGAGACGCATTTAAAAGGCCAGGCATTTTGAAATGCTGGCATTCAGGGCCAGGGATCGTGGGTGGGTAGGGGGGTACTTCCTCTTCCGCTCGAGTGTTTGGGAGATAGAGAGCTGAACGCTTCCATGGGACATTGTGGAGATGGTTGGTGACCCAGGTGGTAGTGTTGCTGGCAGAGCCTCTGTTTGCGGGTTGGCAGGTGCCACTGTCACTACAGAGATGGATGAAGAGGCCGAGACTGCAGCAGAAGAGGAAGCAGGAGGAGCCAGAGACCTTTCTTGGTTTTTGAGGCGTCTACTCCACTGCAGCTCGTGCTTTGCACTTAGATGCCTGGTCATGCAGGTTGTGCTCAGGTTGAGAACGTTTATGCCTCGCTTCAGGCTCCGATTGCACAGCGTGCCAAACACTTGTGTCTTGTCATCAGCACATTGTCTGAAGAACTGCCACGCTAGGGAACTCCTTGGACCTGGCTTTGGTGTGCTCGGTCCCTTGCTGCGTTGGGCAGTAGCAGGCATACCGTCTAGGGGATGGACGCTCCGCTTTTGCACCCTGCTCCCTCTTCTGCTGTGCTGGTGGCTCTGTGCGACCACCGCCTCTTCCTCCGAACTACACAGATCACCTGCATGACGTTGATTCCATGTGGGGTCGAGGACCTCATCGTCCTCCACATAATCTTCCACCCAGTCTTCACCCCTGCCCTCCTTGTCGGTCTGCACAATTGCGAAAGCAGCAGCAGTTGGCACCTGTGTTTTGTCATCATCCGAGACGTGCTGCGATGGTCCCCCCATGTACTCATCTTAAAACATAAGTGGTTGGGCATCGGTGCACACAATCTCTTCCACTTCTGGGGCAGGGCTAGGTGGATGGCCCTGGGAAACCCTGCTAACAGAGTCATCAAAAAGCAGAAGAGACTGCTGCATGATTTGGGGCTCCGACTGCTTGGCTGATTTGCAAGAGGGTAAGGTGAAAGACTGATGGACATCGGCTGCAGGTGCCAACTCTGATCTTTCAGCAGTGTGGGAGACAATGAAGGAACTGGAGGCACTGTCAGCAACCCAATCTACTATCGCCTGTACTTGTCCTGGCCTCAACATTCGTAGAGCCGCATTAGGCCCGACCAAATACCGCTGCAGGCTCTGTCGCCTACTCGCACCTGAGAAAGGTGTTTCACTTGTAGCTGGCACAGATCAACCACGTCCTCTCCCTGCAACAGGAGCTCCACCAGCAGCACCACAACGGGGGCCACGTCCCTTCTTTGACGTTCTCCTCATATTTCTCAAATTTAGGATCTTGCCCTAAATGGGTATTTTTTGAATAGCAGAATAGAGCAACAGTATCTAAAGGGTGTAGCTCACACATACAGATATGTAGAAAACACTGCAAAATTTTTTTTTTTGCCCTTAATGGGTGTTTTTAGAATAGCAGAATAGACCAACAGTATCTAAAGGGTGTATCGCACAGTAACATATGCAGTGCTGGTGCACTGAGCTTGCATAAAATGCCCGCCGACGCCAACCTAACAGACGGATAAAAGTTAGCTTTTTTCTGGCACTGGGCTCAAGGCAGTGTAAAAAGGATTGTGCACTGCACCCATACAAGAAAATCAAGGCATATCGCTGATTAATTTGATTTCTGAATCAGGACTCCTATCCAATTCTCTCCCTCAAAGCAGCAGCAGCAACCTTTCCCTACACCATCTAAAGCAGAGCGACGTGCTGTGCCATGTGCCTCTATCTTATATAGAGGCTGGGTCACATGCTGCACTGGCCAATCACAGCCATGCCATTAGTAGGCATGGCTGTGATGGCTTCTAAAAAAGGCACACAAGTTAAACGAATGTTGATTGGCTGCCCTGCAGCTTTTTAAAAAGTGCCATTACATTGCCGAACACCGAACTCGAACATACAGTAAATTGTTTGGGTTCGGGTACCAAAAACCCAAAAGTCCGGTACGGACCTGAACTTTTGCTTAACCCTAGTGATGTTGCCTGTGAATCATCAGCTGCTAACTGAGCCACTCCCAGCCCACACAAACCAAAACAAACAGGCCTAGCTTCCAGCTAGGCCTTCCTAAAATTGCCTACACTCACAAAAAACCTACTCTAGCACCTACCTATGTAGAGGGTGCTACGCTTGGGAAATAAAAAAAAAAGCCTGGCGCTAGAACTAATAGGTACAACTGCTCATGAAATAGTGTGCACACTCATGATTATTAGAAGAAATAGTGAAGAAATGTCCTCTGCTGGTCACAATGTTGGTGCATCGGAAATAGAGGTTCAGCAAAATTTTGGCCGCCTAAAACTTATCCGGGCACAGGCAGACTGCATATGATGGACACTGGCGAGACTACTCGGCACAGGCATGCTGCATATATGACGGGCACTGGTGAGGCTGCTGGGCATAGGCAGGCTGCATATGATGGGCACTGGTAGGCTGCATATGACAGCACTGGTGAGGTTGCTGGGCACAGGCTGGCTGCATATGACGGGCACTGGTGATGTTGCTGGGCACAGGCTGGCTGCATAAGGCTGGCACTGGTGAGGTTGCTGGGCACAGGCTGGCTGCATATTCGGTGCACCTCTAATCGAAACACCTCCTAGGCAACGCTCTCCCACCAGAACCTAGTCACCCTGCTGTACCAATCGGCACCTCAGGCTCTCTCCTTCCAGCTCTCCACAAGGACATCTGTCAACCTGCCTCTTTGAGCCAGTCAGCTGACAGGCTTAGAGAGACATGCAAACAGTGGAGGCATCCCGGGCCAGACAGGAACAGACAGGAACAGCAAAAGAATTGATGTGGCTCAGAGGCTGCAATTTACTCAGGAACAGATTACAGTATCCAGGGCCTTGAAAAAGCATTCATACCCCTTGAAATGTTCCATATTTTGTCATGTTACAACCAAAAAGAAAATGTATTTTATGTGATAGACCAACACAAAGTGGCACATAATTGTGCAGTGGAAGGAAAATGATAAATGGTTTTCCAATTTTTTTTTACAAATAAACATATGAAAAGTTTGGCGTGCATTTGTATTCAGCCCCTTTACTCAGATACCCCTAACTAAAATCTAGTTGAACCAATTGCCTTCAGATGTCACCCAATTAGTAAATGGAGTCCATTTGTGTGTAATTTAATCTCAGTATAAATACAGCTGTTCTGTAAAGCCGTCAGAGGTTTGTAAGGCCCCTTTCACACATGCGGACCGTACATTAGATCATTTCAGTCACGTTTTTTTTATCATCAGTTGTTGTCAGTAAACATCAGTTTTCATCCATTTTCATTTCCGTTTTTCGTCCGTTTACGTCCGTTTTTCATCCGATTACGTCAGTTTTTCATCAGTTTTTTATCCGTTTATGTCCGTTTTTTTATCCGTTTATGTCCGTTTTTTATCCGTTTTTATTTTTTTATTTTTTTAAATAGTTTTTCATCAATTATGGGAATTTTTTGGATGAAAAAACGGATGTCAGCGGATCGGATGTGAACGGATCGTCCGCTAACGTCCGTTTTTCGTCCGTTCCGTTTTTTTACGGAAGACAAAATAGGGTCTTCTTCGTTCAGAAAAACGGACCTTAACGGAGACGGATGTTAACGGACGTTAGCGGATGATCATCCGCTAACGTCCGCTATCCCATAGACAAGCATTAATGTCCGTTTTCATCCGTAAACGGACGTATGAAAAAACGGACGAACGGTCCGCATGTGTGAAAGGGGCCTTAGAGAACCTTAGTGAACAAGCAGCATCATGGAGGCCAAGGAACACACCAGACAGGTCAGGAATAAAGTTGTGGAGAAGTTTAAAGCAGGGTTAAGTTCTAAAAATATATCCCCAAGCCTTAACCATGTCACGGAGCACTGTACAATCCATCATCTGAAAATGGAAAGAGAATGGCACAACTGCAAACCTAACAAGACATGGCCGTCCACCTAAACTGACAGGCCGGGCAAGGAGAGCATTAATCAGGGAAGCAGCCAAGAGGCCCATGGTAACTCTGTAGGAGCTGCAGAGATCCACAGCTCAGGTGGGAGAATCTGTCCACTAGACAACTATTAGTCGTGCACTCCACAAATCTGGCCTTTATGGAAGAGTGTCAAGAGGAAAGCCATTAGAAGTCCCATTTGCAGTTTGCAAGAAGCCATGTGGGGAACACAGCAAACATGTAGAAGAAGGTGCTCTGGTCAGACGAGACCAAAATTTATCTTTTTTGGCCTAAAAGCAAAACGCTATATGTGGCGGAAAACTAACACTGCACAATATCCTGAACACACCATCCCTGCCGTGAAACATGGTGGTGGCAGCATCATGCTGTTGGGATGCCATTCTTCAATAGGCACAGGGAAGCTAGCAAGAGTTGATGGGAAGATGGATGGAGCCAAATACAGGGCAATCTTAGAAGAAAACCTGTTACAGTCTACAAAAGACTTGAGACTGGGGCGGAGGTTCACCTTCCAGCAGGAGAACGACCCTAAACATACAGCCAAAGCTACAACGGAATGGTTTAGACCAAAGCATATTCATGTGGTAGAATGGCCAAAAGACCAGACCTAAATCCAATTGCGAATCTGTGGCAAGACTTGAAAATTGCTGTTCAGACGCTCTCTATCCAATCCGACAGAGCTTGAGCTATTTTGCAAAGATTGGGCAAAAATGTCACTCTCTACGATGTGCAAAGCTGGTAGAGACATCCCCAAAAAGACTCACAGCTGAAATTGCAGTAAAAGGTGGTTCTACAAAGTACTGACTCAGGGGGTCCGAATACAAATGCACGTCACATTTTTCAGATATTTGTAAAACATTTATAATTTTCCTTCCAGTTCACAATTACGTGCCACTTTGTGTTGGTCTAGCACATGAAATCCCAACAAAATACATTTTGTCATGTTACACCCAAAAACGTAAATGTGGAAAATTTCAAGGGGTATGAATATTTTTTCAAGGCACTGCAAGCTGGGCCAAGAGTTTTTGGTGAATATACCGTTATCAACTGTTCCTCCCTCTATGCTGGAAAGGTTAAATATTAAAGTGGATGTAAACCCAACATTTTTTTTTTTTTTTTTATGTCATAATGTAGAAAATAAGATTTCCTTTCCTTTGAGCCCAGTCTTGCCACACAGATTTACTCGAGGCCTGAGAAATCTTGACAAAGTCTTGAAAACTTTGTCAAAATTGCCCCCTTGCTGTGAGTGACAGGTGATTTACATATCTCATGCACTAGCCTAAGACAGGCACATCCTGTGTAAAAAGTTCACAATTCACCTCCCCTCCAGCTCTCCCAGGCTGCCTTTACTGTATTTTGACTGGATGTTTCTCATCATGGGATGCAGTGAGCAGACTATAGACAGACAAGTGATTTAGGGGACATGAATGTAGTCAGAGCTGGGCAGAGTAGAACATCCAGTGATCTGATGATAACCTGTCTCAGGCTAGTGCATGAGATATGTAAATCACCTGTCACTCACAGCAAGGGGGTGTTTTTGACAAAGTTTAAAACTTTGTCAAGATTTCGCTAACTGAACAATAAAAGAGGATTGCTCAGGCCTCGAGTAAATCTGTGTGGCAAGACTGGGCTCAAATGAAAGGAAATCTTATTCTCTACACTATGACATCAAAAAAAAATAATTTGGGGTTTACATCCAATTTAAGGCTGGGTTCAGACTATTGCAAATTGGATGCAGGAGATTTTGACCGCCTCTCTATGGAGCCTGTTCACAAATCTCTGCTGCGGCTCCGGTGCAAATTTGCACAGGAGCCCTGTGTGTCTTTTGGGCCATTTCAGGTGCACATTGTCAAAAGTTCGGGCTGCTCTCTGCTGTGAGCTGCATGCGAAGATAGTGTGAACCCAGCTTAAAATAATACGAGAGGAAATTGATAATTCCATTAAATAAATGGCTAAAAATAAAGCTTTTGAACTAAACAAATTTTAGGTTGCATTTTTTCAATATAGTGACAGTCTGGGGGGGGGGGGGGGGGGGGGGGGGGAGAATTATTCTGCAGCTACTTCCAGTACTGCCTCAAAATCCTCATTCCCTTCTCATTCAAAAGAGGCTGGGCATTTTGAGCTCTGGATAAGGTTGGAGGTAATGCGCGAATATCCTTTAAAGGCTCTAGGTGGAAATGGCAATCAAGTGTGCAGCCAGTAGTGGGATGCCATACCTGGTCATCCAGAGACTGAGCTCTGAGTGGCTGAATTTTGGTGCCAAGTTAGAAAGTTTACACTGTGAAGTTAATAAATTTGAAACATAGCCCCATTTTATACAGTATTAGTCAGAGATACAGGGTGAGCCTGTCTTTCCTGTTCACCGGGCTGGACTGTATCTAAAGTCCAGTTTTCATCAGTCAGTGGTCATAACCCCAATGGGGTCTCCACAGCCTGGATTCCATAGTGGCGAACAATGTATAGCCATAGTGTATGGCTCCCAAGGTTTTACCGAGGGTTACACCGATCAGAATACACTGCTTTAAATGTAGTCATTAAAAAGAATTGAGGTTTATTACAGCATTCTTAAGAAAATAAAAGAAAATATACTAGAAAATAGTGAAGCTGATTTCTCTGGGAAAGAAAAGAGGCTCTTGCAAAAATACTGAGGACTCATGGAGTGGGATAGGATTAAAAGCTTCCCAGTGTCACTTGAAGGTAGGTGTCTATAACCCATGGTGCATGAATAAGATGCTTGTATCCTGTACTGTACGATTAGGATAAGCATTTTATAGGTGAAGGAAAGTGCATGGGCAGTTGCTAAGTCCACACATTCTGAATTAAATTCAGAAGTCTACTCAGGGTTTGTGGTGGTGGGGTGCTTCTAGGAACCCATATGGCTTAGTCTTGAGACTGAGATCTAGTGCAATACCCCGGGGAGGAAACCCTACAGAATGGGAGGTTCCCTGGCAATTTTTCCCCTAGCTTCTTCTCCCCATCAATTTTTAGGGAGAGAATATTTATCGGCATATAACACGCACCTTCATTTTAGATGGGAAGTTTCAGGAAAAAAAAACGTAAATTTTAAATAAAAGAACTTTGAAGCAAAATAAGGGTCAGTGCCCATCTGCAGCCTCGCTATTGCCTATTAATGCAGCTTGATCAATGCCCATCTGCAGCCTCACCTCAGATTACTGCTGCCTCAGAGGGGGCAGGGATGAGCGCCGCCAGATTACATACAGGGAGAATCTCCTGTTTACTCGGCGGCCTCTTTAATACAAAGTCCCGCCTCCTGGACTAGCTTCTATGATAGACAGAACACAGGTCCAATGCCAGCTCAGGAGACGGAACTTACTATTACAGAGGCCGCAGAGTAAACAGGAAATTCTCGCTGTATGTAATCAGACAGGGCTTATCCCGTCCCCATCCCCGTTCCCTCCTAGGCAGCCCAAATTGCAGTATGGGCGTTTAACACGCACATACTATTTGCACCTGGATTTTCAGGGTAAAAAGGTGTGTGTGTGTTATACGCCAATAAATACAGTAGTTACTGCTGATTGAGAGAGTTTAGTTCAGCTTTAAGTGTGCATTAAAAGGGGAACGGTTTGGTTTTGTTTAAAACATTTTGCCCAAACTAATTTTAATGCCAAGAGAACAATTCTCAAAATTTGTGCATATGGTAACATGAACAAGTTCTGAGCCACTTGGAATCTGCAACCAACTCCCTCCTGTTTGTCATAGAGTTGTTTTAAAACAAGAAAAGCAGATGTCAAGGGACAGCATCTTTTCCTGTGAACTAATTATCTCCAGCTAACAGAAATATGGAGCTAGAAGAAAAAATATTTACATTTTTAAAAGGCATATAAAAGATTAGAATTGTAACATTCTGTTTACCGAGAACTGCAGTACAATAAAGAAAATTTAACATCTAAAGCTTTTTAGCATTTCCTGCACAGGAATTTTTTACCAAACCGTTGGTATTCTCTAATATTTCAGCTTACCTCATGTTGAATGGAGCCATCAGACGCACAACATATTGCCGATCTTTTGGAAGTTTTAACTTGGGGATTTTAGAAGGATCAAAATCTGGTGGGTAATATTTCTACAACAGAAAGAAAGAATGTTTCAGAACCAGTGTTGAAAACACCGACAAGCATGATTTACAAATTTATCTGGCAATATTACAAAAATACACACCAATGGAAATTTTCAATATACCAGTATTTTTCTGTAGAAAAAAAAAAAAAAAAATCTTTCCCGACAGACTCCATGGCAGCCTACGTGTGGGTTAACCCCGCCTCCTCTCCAATGCTATAGGACCCCATTCAAATAAAAGAGAGCTCACCGCTAGGTACTGTGTTCCTTTTTTGTCCTCATGGACCTACATCACGTTTGTTCCTGTTGGCGTTCGGTCGGAATATTAAGAATCAATCGTTCCCTTCATGCGGTGCAACCAGGAGCCCAGCTACGAGCGGGCGAATATCTTTTTAATGGCACTGGATACCCCAGTAGTGGGCGGAAGGTGGTCTCGGTACCTGCAGGTGGACGCTTCAATGGCTGGCAAGGTCTGACATTTTTTATGTTTTTTCTCCATGGCAGCTGTTTCTTTGTTTATGCCTGTTATGTGTGTGTCCCTCCTTCCCCCCGGTACCTCTTTTTTTTACTCCTAATGGCGCCTGAAATGCTTCTCCTCTCCAGGTAGCTGTGGCGCTTCCGGGTCGCGGCAGTCGTCGTTCTGCGCATGCGCGAGGCCTCCGCAAAAGCGAGGAATGGCTCGCGGAGGGTCGAATGCTCCAGCGGCCGCGCAGGCGCCGTTCGGCTGTCCCCCACAGCACAGGCGTGGTGTGGGGGAATTCAAAGATCTGCCATCTCCTGTCGGAATGGAATTCCACAGACAGTGAGCGGCAGTCTTCCCCAGCCTGGTCTGCAGTTGGACTTGGTCTCTCCCCTTAAAAGGGGAGAAGTGTGTTAGATTGATAGATAGAGAGATATAGAGATATATATATATATATTAAAAAAAAACAAAATGTGTATACATATGTGTACGTACGGATAGATATATATATCTCCATCTCTCTCTCTCTCTCTCTCTCTCTCTCTCTATATATATATATATATATATATATATATATATCTATCCGTACGTACACATATGTATACACATTTTGTTTTTTTAATTATTTATAATATATATAAATATAATTTTATGATCTTTCTGGTTGGCTTGTTTTTGGGTGATTTTTTCCGGGACAACTGCAGACCGTCCGTGCATGTGTTGATGTCCTGTCCTGAGGTTATGGACAGGTCACCGCTTTTATATGGCCAGCCCTCACAAGGTACGTGCAGGTGAGGGGAGGGGTTGAGGTTTGCATTTGATGTCTTCTCCCCCCCCCCCCCCCATCTTTTTCAGCCCTTCTTGATTGGACCCTGAAAGTGGTGGTCCAGAATGCCAGGGACCTTGCCAGGCCACAACATTTACAAGAGGAGACGTTGCCATTCCTCCTCTAGTCACCGCACCCACCGCCATGACAGCCGCTCAGATCACAGAGCCTGTTGGAGATGTGGGACATGAGTCCGGGAGGGCGAGTCCGTATATGACCCGCGTTATGCCTGGGCGATTCGGGTTATAAATAGGAAATGGATAATATGAATTTAGAGTCTCTCTCGTGTAATGGGGTAATCCCTTAGGTAATGGGGTATATTCCACACATGGAGCCTGTTTGATATCTTCCTGGCTCATGTGGCCCAAAGGATGCGGGCTCTTCCCAGCCCTACGCTGCTTCTCTGGATTCCTCGGTCAGTGAGTTATGTCTGAGGCCTTGTCGTTCTCTGGTTCCTCCACGAGTCAAGTCATTTATGGAAGCCCTCATCTGGGTATACCTTTCCACCCATCGGCTAAGCAAAGTAGTTCTTTAAGCATCTGGGGATCTCTCTCGAAACAAACAGGTTATTCTTTCGAGGATGATGTGTCCTGGATGGGCTTGAGAGAAAATGTTTCAAGACCTCAAGATAAACGTATGGGTTTGCCGATATGGCTTGTAAACCTGCATGGCGTCTACAGATATGGAAACCTGAACAGAGGTCTCGTACTCAGAGGAGTTCTTCAGAACAGGAAGATTATGTCTTTATCGCTGTTTCAACGACTTTATGTTGCTGTCCTAGGACAAAGTCAAACTTTTTTTTTTTTTTGCCACATCCTACAGCTTAAAACACAAAGTCCAGCTGCTAGTTCGCAGGGAATAGGTTTGCCAACTTTGGGGGGCTCTGTGGGGAAAAAGCCACCTAGATTCAGTCTGGCTGATGCTCTTTTGGGCCCAGTTCATTACAGTGGAGGGCACCATCTCTCTTCCAGTTGGAAAGATCATAGTCATCCAGGAGGAAATTCGTGGTCTCTAATCTCTTCATGGCAGGGTGCCTCATAGTACCTAAATTCATTGGTTCGATGGTCTCCACGATCCCCATAGTCAAGTAGTCCCTGCAGAAGTTTTACCCTGTCCAGCCAGGTTTATGCAAGTAATTGATATCAAGGGGCAATAGTCAACTTGTTCACATGTCATCAACGAGGAGCAGCCTCTTCTGGTGGCTTCAGCACAAGACCGGCTCAGATTGACACTCCGTGGTGCCATAGAATGGGTTAAGGTCATGACCTATGCCAAGCAGTACTGGTTGGGGAGTCCGCTGCACATTGGATCTTGTTCAAAAAGGTACGAGTCTTCTCAGCCTGGGCTAGTACATCCCGGAACTTCCGGCAGCCTGGTGTGCCTTTTTAGTCCTTCTCCCATTGGCGGAAGGGAAAGTCAGCTTTATCAGTAGTTCATCGCTGTGTCGTCCATTCCCATGTGAAGAATCATGGAGGTTCCCGAAGCACCACATTGTTCCGGGAGGTTGAACCCATCATGTCTTGGGTCCAGGCGACATGTCATGGGCATACTTCCTTAGAGTCCAAAACGGCTGAGTGGTTTTCCTGTCACGCACTTGGTTAAGTTTCTAGCGAGTGGTCTCTTCGTGTGCAAACATTCAAGTGGATTATGTCTCTGGGGGTCAATCCTGAGGTAGATCTATTCTCTTCCCAGGCAACTTCAAGCTGGTGAGGTATTACATTCAAAGGAGCAGTCCTGTATCCTTGTCCGTCCCGGGTGTTCTTCAAAGATGATTTCCACCCTCATGAGCTCTATGGGGACGAGCACGAATTAGGTCGATGGAAGAAGATGGGCCAAGTCTGTTGTGTACTCTTATTTTTCAGGTAGAGATCCAAAAGCTCAGCTTTCTTATTCGGGCCTAGATTTATCTCTATCCATCAGCTCTTTTTAGGGTTTAAGTCTCAGCCTTGTCGGTCTTCCCCGGAGCTTAGTGGGTTGTTCACCCTTTTATCCGATAGTTGTTCTGTAAGGAGTTAAAACTCAGCCCTCAAAGAAGACCAAGATTCCCCATTTGGGATCTTTCCCTTGTCCTCAACTCCCTGTCTGAACTTAATAATACGGGGTCCTCCCCGCTTGCTATCTTGGTCCTGATTCCTATGTCAGCTCAATTCTGGTAATTATCTCAAGGTTCCATAAGTGCTAGGAGATCGTCCTACCTACATTTAGGTCCAAGAGTCCACTAAAGAGCTAATTCTCTGAATATAGGCGGAATTCAGAAGGTATACCGGTAAGCCATTTCCAGCTTCGACTAGAACTGCGGCCTGGATCATCTAGTTCAGCCTTCAGCCTTTAAAAATAGGGGCCTGGCCCCTCTGGAAGCAGTGATGGCACATTCTGCCAGGGATATAGTGGCTTCATGGGCAGCAGCCGAGCACGTGGCTCCAGACGTGATCTGCAAAGCAGCCCCATGGGCCTCTATTAAAACTTTATCGTCACTATGCTGAGCCGCTTCGCTATCTTTTATGAGACTTTAATAATAGATCTTGTCAGTTTGACGGGTCAAATTGAAATTTACTGCTGTTCAGCATACCCACCCGTGTGGATTGGCTAGTTATTTCCCACACGTAGGCTGCCATGGAGTCTGTCAGGAAAAAGGAAAAATTATCAAATACTTACCGTAATTTTCCTTTCCTGATGGACTCCATGGCAGATGGAGTTCCCACCCTTCAGTTATTGAGTAGGCTAGTTACAGAACACAGTACCTAGCGGTGAGCTCTCTTTTATTTGAATGGGGTCCTATAGCATTGGAGAGGAGGCGGGGTTAACCCACATGTAGGCTGCCATGGAGTCCATCAGGAAAGGAAAATTACGGTAAGTATTTGATAATAAATTTTCCTTTTTTAAACCTGTGTTCAAGCTATGGAAGTTCAAGTTTTACCAAGCTGCAGGTAATGCGACTTAAAGGGTTTGTTACCCCAGCATTTCATATTCCTGATATGTGCCTGTTGTACCATGTAGTTGTATGAGAAAGCACCTGTTTTTGTATTGTTTCGTTGTGTGAAATCCCTGGGAGTTCCTACTCTGCTTTCCTATTAAAAACTGACCACACTAAGCAGGAGAACACAGCGTGGTCCGTTCTATAGCTATGCTGGGAACTTAGCCTGCTCACCTCCAATAATCAGACTTGTCCTGACACGACCCTCCTGCAAGCCATTCACTGGGAAGCTCAGTGTACTGTTGCCTCTCCTCCCCCCAGCTCTTATGCAGCTGAGAATAGAGAGGGAGCAGAGGCAATGTCACTTATAAAAAAAGAAACCAAAAAGGGAAGTTGGGACTTTATATAATTTTACACATGCATACATGGACAATGCACGAGGCTGAGTATGATGAGTAAAAAAAAAGTACATGCATAACACTACATAAACAAGGTAGTGAATGTATAAATGAATAAAGAAACATACATATGCCAATGGCAACATGCCCTATGCTGGCACATGCATCCACGCTAGAGCTGCCACGACGCGTCGATGTAGTCGACTAAGAAAATACGTCGACGTGCGTGAAAAGCGTTGATGCGTCACACGGGTTGCAGGTAAATACACCCCCACCGCGGCTTTCACCATCACCGCAGACTGTCCCCTATCCTCCTCCTTTCCCCATCCGTCCTTCCCCATGCTGCTCCGTGTCCCCCTCTCTCTTCTCCCCCTCGGTATCTCAGGATGGAGAGCGGAGGTAGGAGCCTGTAAACCCGGCTCCTTAGTTTTCTGAATGGACAGAGTCAGTCACTGACTCTGTCCATTCACATTAATGAATGAATGAATGAATGAATGAATGAATGAATGAAGAGAAGCCACTGTCATGGTCCCTTTCCCTGTCTCAAATGGGAGATGTCAGAGGTCTGCTAAGATCCCCGATATCTCACCATAGCCCCCAACAAAGCTGATAAAAAAATTGCAATAAATAATAAAAAACACAACACAACACAACACAACACACACTTAAAAAGAAAGCATTGTAAAAAAATAAATTATAAACTTCTGAACAGAAAATAAAAAACAGAACATGTAAGATTAAGGAAAATTGTTGCCCATACTTACAGTAATTTTCCTTTCCTGGATCCTCCCCATGTCAGCCTACTATGGGTCAGCTCCGCCCCCTCTGACCCCCTCCAGGACCACCTTTTTCCTAGCCCATAAAGGGCGGCTGTCTGCCCACACCAGTGTTCAAAAAATATCTGCCTCGCGACGGATAAACTGGGTGGGAATAATCCGGCTGACATGGGGAGGATGTAGGAAAGGAAAATTACGGAAAGTATGGGCAACAATTTTCCTTATTCCTGGACCTCCCCATGTCAGCCTACTATGGGATGTACCAACATTAAAAAGGGAGGGAAGACAAAAAATAAGCCAAACCCTCAATGCAATGCTACCCAAATTCTTAATGGGCAACAGCCGCCGTAATAACCATAGAGCCAAATGTTTTCTCAGGTGGACAAGCCAAATTAAGCCTGTAATGCCTAATAAAAGGTGTTGGGCACGCTCCAGCTTGCTGCTCTGCAAACTACTGCCATACCCCTCGTTGAATGTGCTTTGATCTCTGAAGTAGGAGAAAGGCCCAGCGTTTTGTATGCAATATGTATGGTCTTTGACAAATCCGGAAGACACAACTCTGGATGTTGCCTGTATACCCTTTTAGGGCCCATTGGGAAAAACTACAGCTGATCTGCTTTTAGTCCATTCCAGGTAGGTTGAAACCACAGAGGCCAGGTCTAACCTACTCCACTCATCAGCTGTATCCGCCGGAAAGGCTGGGAGAATGACCTCCCAGTTCCTACGAAATTATATGGCAACCTTAGGTAGTAAGCTTGGTATCGGCCTAAGGACTATCTTGTCTGGGAGCACCAAACAATATGGTTCTTTAGATGAAAAGGCGCACAACTTGGAGACTCTTCTGGCCGAGACAACGGCTAGTAAAAAGAATAATAATAAAAAAAATAAAAAAAAAAAACTGTTAAAAGAAACAAGAGAAAGCTTGATCAAAACGGAGGAGCCAGCGATGTCCCCAAGACTAGTGTTAAGTCCTCTTTTGAAAAAAATTTCGATGGACGTCTAATTTCTATGGCTGCCCCTAAAAATTGGATCACCAACGGATGTAGAGCATATCTTGTACATGACATAGCCGACAAAGCGGGGATTTGACCCTTCAGGGAAGTATAAGCTAACCCTTAGAGACCACTCTGCAGAAAACCCAAAATGTTAGATACCAAAGGAGATCCAAAGGCCCCAAACCCTTTCTGTAGTATTCCAGATCTGGTAATAGGTTACGTTCGTGGACCTTTTACGAGCCTGTAATAATGTCTCCACTATACTGCCTGAGAGACCCAAGCCAGCTTAAGCCTCCCTCTCACTTCCAAGTTATTAACTTCATCCTCCTGCGGTTCGGGTGTCAGGCCCCACTCCGCAAAAGGAGATTTTGACAAGGAGGCAGTGGGATTGGTGAGCCCAACTTTATCCTCCAAGCCAGAGGGAACCACGGTTGCCTGAGCCAGTAAGGTGAGACTACTATTGCTGTGATCATTTCTCGCTGAATCTTCAGCAGGATTTTGAGAGTCAATGGAAGCGGCAGGAACACATATACCAAGGGGAAATTCCAAGACCTGGACAGAGCACCCCGACCCAACGCCTGTGGATGCCAGGTCCGGGAGGAGAAGCAAGGCATTTGACAATTCTCCTCCAATGCCATAAGATCTATCGATGGAGGCCCCGTTCGTTGTGATCCTCAAAGCCTTGATTCAAGAGATCTGCTAAAACATTCCCAGGCTCTGGGAGATAAGATGAAGAGAGAGACCTGATATGCTTCTCTGCGCATAGGAAGATTGACATGCCACCTGAAAGGAGAGGGCGACTTCTTGTGCCCCCTTGATGAGACACATAAGCCCCCGTAGTTGTTCAAAGACTCTTGACAGCTCGACCTCGCAACATAGGTTGGAACGCTAAGAGAGAAAATTTGAACTCTTCACCCCACTAAAATTCCATCGGCCTTGAACCTGCTGTCCCAGGCAGTGTGCCCCGCAGCCTGCCAGACTGGCATTGGTCGTCACCACTATTGGTTCTGAGGCCTTCAATGGAACTCAGCGGGAAAGATTGCGAGCTACTGACCACCAAACCCGGGACCAGATTATCAGAATTGGCAGATTTTCTGGAACAAGGAGTGACGATCCCACTGTAGAATAAAGTTGCATTGAAACCTCCTTCTGCGCCACCTGACCCACGGGACTACTGGAACTGTGGCTGATAGAACCCCCAGATACTGCATGCATTGCTTCACCATCATAGAAGGCCTGGCTATCACTGCTTTTGTCTAAGACTGAATCTCCTGGACCTTCCTCTGAGGAAGAGAAACACCACCCTGATCCGTGTGGAATTGTACTCCCAAATACTCCAACATATGGCTCTTCCGAGAGTTGAAAAACCAACCGAACGAGCTAGTGTTTTACAGGTGAAATTCACATGGAGTAGAAGGAGCTCATTTGACGGACCCAGAAGTAGCATGTCATCTAGATAATGGAATATTTGCACTCCCTTGAACCTGAGAGCCGCGATGACAGCAGACAGTAGCTTTGAGAACATTCTCAGAGTCGTGCAGAGACCGAATGGGAGACATTAAAATTGAAAATTAGAGCATTCCACGGAAAACCTGAGAAATCGATGGTGAGATGCGTCCATGGAAACAAGAAGATACGCACCGCCAGATCAATGGAAACCATCCAGTCTCCTGAGTCCAATGACTTAATTTTGAATAGTGGTACCTTCATGTAAGAATTCCGAAACCCCCTGAAGCCTCTGGGACCAAAAACAGAGGGGAACATACTCTTTGCCCCAATTCGTGCCTTGGAACCGAAAGGATGGCCCTTACTGCCAACAGCTCCCCTATATAGCCTCACAAACATCCATAGGAAGCCCAGCTTCTACAAACAAGGTCTGAGGAGGCCTTGATTTGAACTTGAGATAACGTGATCAAATGATGGCTACAATCCAGGCATCCTGTAATTTGTCCGCCCACACCCCCCCGAATTGGGCTAGTCTTGCTCCTACTCGAGAGGGTCAAGTGGAGGCACCTTCAGAAGGACCCATTTAAAGCCTTAGGAGCTTCGTTGGCCCTGGGCTTGGAAGGTTGAAGCGGCTCGCTTCCACTGTCTGTAAGCACTGGCCTCTGAATCCTTCTTTGGATCTCTAGTTAAACCGAAAGGGCTGCTGTTGTCTTTTCCTCTTCTGCAGGATTAGGCTAGATCTGCCACTGGAAACCCGCTGAATTGCTGATCCTAAGTCTTCTGGAATAGTAGCTTCCCATCGAATGGAACTCAACATGACTGTGCTTAGAAGCCTTATCGGCTGACCAATGCTTCAACCATAAGGCTCTGCGGGCTGTGACGGAATGAGACAATATCTTTGCTTTCATTTTTGAACCAGCTCCCTGACCTGGTCAACAGTCACTTCAGCCACAAACTGTAAAGCAGTCTTGAAAACGGAGGAGGAGGAGGAGGAGGGAGGAGGAGGAGGAGGAGGAGGACTGCCACTTCCCAGACTTTCATCTGAACATCCATCCACCAGCTCCGCTACCCCCAGTCTAAGGCTGGATTCACACCCATGCATCCCTGCATTCCGCAGACCCGCACCACAGAACATGTCCCATAGGAAACCACGGTAAATAAATGGTAGAGCAAAACTGCAAAAAAAAAAATAAAATAAATAAAAATAAAAAACGCACAGGTGCGAATCCAGCCCAAGTGCTCCTGCCACAGAAGTGAGCACTACCGCCGGCCTGCAGGCTGCTCCAGCCAAATTATACAACTTTTTTTTTCTCCTTTTTTTCAGGTCTGCATTTATTCTGTGATTCCTAGGATCCCTAAAGGAATCCGAATCCTCCAGCGGAAGTGGAATGTGGCAGGCGAATCTACGCAATGAAGTATCCACCTTAGGCGTAGTGTTCCAAGGGTTACAGCCTCAATACTCTATTATGCACATAGAGCCCCTTCTCAGGCCCCGCCCACTCAAATACTTCTTTAATTTCAGAAATGAATGGGAAGGAAGGTAGATTTCTTTAAATACGGGTAGTATCTCTGCTGTTTCTTTGGAGGTGACAATTCTTCCTGCCACTTCATCGCATCCTTAACAGCCTCCACCAAGGGGGGAACCAGTGCCAAAAAATCAAACGTATGCGATTCCGAGACCATCACAGCCTCAGATGGATCCGAATCGCCATCGACTTCAGAGCTAAAAACGCACTGAAAACACATGATCTGAATCTGCAGATGCTTAAAGATACAGCAGGATTCCATGAAAGGCTGTTTAACCCTTCCTTGACTGTGTCCTTAATGTAGGATTTAACCTGGCGTGCATTCGCAGCATTGTCCTAAGCCGCCTCCTTGAAGCAAGATACACAAACCCACTTTCCTCTGATGACCTCAGCTGAGCAGGCCCAACAGGATCCTTCTTCTGCCTGGGCTGGCGATAAAGATCTGTCCAAAGAAGAGGATCTTCTTCTCTGTCTGCACCTGGATATGCTCTTTCTAGAGGCTTTCTGATGTCTTGACCTCTCTTGGCTCTAGTCCAAGCGACTAAAGTGAGGTAAGGGTGAGAGATCTGGAATGCAGCAACAACAGGCGTCTATCCAGCTGCATGCGACTCTGCGATTTGTCATGTCCAGTCTCCTTTTTACTCCTTTGAGGCTGGAGTGCTGATTAGGAACCTCTTTGCGGGCATTTAGCGCGCATTGGGCCCTTCTCTCTGTAAAACAGGATGTGCTCTCTTTTTAAAAAAAATAAATAACTAACTAACCAAATAAAATAAAATAAAATAAAACTTCTCCATCCGAATCTTTAGTGCTAAGGCAGCTAGGCAGGCAGGCAAAACTCCCCAGATCTATAAAGGCACAGGATAATAAAAACACTCCAGACAAGTAACACAGCAGTAAGTAATGGAAGTCAGGCTTACCAGAGCAGAGTAGCAGATTAATCAGCTGGAGGCTAAGATTAGCCTAGAGGACACAGCCTGCTGCAAATCAGTAGTGAGCATTCTGGTATTTGCTAAGCAATCCAAGAGGAAGCTACCTCTGATCTCACCTGCTCAACTCTGAGCTTCCTGAAAGGAATACATGTGGAGGTGGTGAACTGCAAGTCCCAGCGAGCCAAACCACTGCATGAACACACAAAAACATAGGAGAGAGTGCCAGCACCTGCCTAACAAAAGGTGTATACAGTAATTTATACTGTTATGACCTTGCCAGTAATTCCCACAGTACCATACAATCCCAGCACCACGGGAACCCACACGCCTCGGGAGATTTACAGCCCATCTGGGGGGGGGTCCTTCTGATCCGGGAGAGGCTTAACCCGGACAGGATTGATAGTGGATGGAGAAAAAAATAAATTAAATAAATATAAATAAATAAATAAAATTAAACTTTAAAAGGCGTCCGGAGCGAGAACGAAAAAAGAACACTGGTGTGGGCAGACAGCCGCCCTTTATGGGCTAGGAAAAAGGTGGTCCTGGAGGGGTCAGAGGGGGCGGAGCTGACCCATAGTAGGCTGACACGGGGAGGTCCAGGAAAAAAGAATATAACTACATACATTTTTTATAAATATATATATTTATTTTATTCTTTAACCTTAACTTTACAAAAAATAAAATATAAACTACATACGTATAATATATATATATATATATATATATATATATATATATATATATATATATGTATATGTGTATATGTATACAGTTAGATTCTTTTATCGTACCTTTTTTTTTTTTATGTACTTATTTTTTTAGTTATCCAAAGGATTAATTGGCTAATCAAAAAAAAAAGAACACTAGATTAAATAAATAAATATATAAATAAAATAAAAATAATCGTTAGTCGATGACTAATCGTAAAAATAAAATCGATAGATTAGTCTACAGACAAAATAATCGTTAGTTGCAGCTCTAATCCACGCGGTGATGTACATCCACCAAATGTTATATAAACATCATAGAGTGTAATAATCGTAAGTAAATCAATAGTAGTCGGTATGAGTAGCTGCGGCAAAGCTCTATGCATTTCGTGGGTTTTCCCACACGTCAGGAGCGGATGCGACAGACATTCCTATGGAATATATTTTAAAAAAGTGTAAAAGGGTCATACTCTAGAGAAAAATTCTCAAAGATATTTTTGTGTATGTATGTATGTATGTATGTATGTATGTATGTATGTATGCATGTATGTATGTATGTATGTATAACCCACAGCACTCACCAACCCAGACAGCAACTGCAGTGCGGGATAGCCGCCACAGGGTCGGCCGAGGACATGACACCACCGCGGGAGCTGAGGCGGCATAATATGGGGATGCAGCATCAAAAAGTGCAAGAATAGGTAAGGTGTGAATAAGATCTCCATATGGCAAGGAAGTGATGTGTACTACGCGAGACAGGGGTATCTGGGAATAAAATGTAAAGAATGTATATCATTATAGTAATCCATTGTTAGAAGTACTACTAGTACTAATTATACGTGAACCCAGTGTAGTTCCACAAAAAGTGATAACAGGAGTAAGGGAAGTGCCAGAGAGTATTGGAGTACCTGTGTAAATCAAGTAATGGATGCATGAAGCCTTAGGAGTGTAAAAAACTGAAGACAAACATGCCAAGTGAAAAAAAACATGAATTCAGAAACTAAACCACCAAGGGAAGGAAGAAAGAGAAGAAAGCAAAAGATTTAAAACCAAGGAAAATAACTTTGCTGCATCAAAGCACCACCAGCAAGCGAGTGGCTGGTGTGCAGTAACCCCAGAAGGAAGCCGGTCAATGAGCAGCTCACTTCAATGGGGAATATACATATAAGCTGCCAGCGCCACGCAAGTGAACCAATAGGGAGAGAAGAGTCACCACTCAGTAACAGGTGTGGAAACTCCCCCAAACAGGGACACGGGATGTTGTGGCTGAACGCCGGCGTGGTGAGGTCATGACTAACGTCACTCGCACGGCGTAATCACCGTCACACAAACAGCGTGACAAACGTGGCGCCGATGCGCAAGGGGGCACCCGCACGACCTCCCGACCATACAGTCTGCAAGGGGAGGAGGGGAGGGGCCACTGAGCGTATCGCAGCTCCTGCGATGAGGACAGACCACAGACGAAACCAAGCGCCAAACAAACCACACACAGCAGATAACTGACCAGGCAGGGGAGGTCTGTTGGACATCTGGATGGGGACAATCCATGTGGATGCATCACAACAGCACAGGGAATGCTGCATGTACAAAATACCATGTATAAAACTCACAAATATAGATGTAAAGAACAAATAAAGCTAAATATTGATAAATGTCAATGTATAAACCTTAGCAAGAGGTACCCTGTAAATGAGGGCAAAACCTCACACAGGAATGGCAGGGGAACACTGCCAATCCCGAATATTCAAATGCTTCCATCCCGGTATATGTATATAAATAAAAGGGGGAGATTGGGACTTTAAATGAAGCACCCTAAAGGTGCCTCCATCCCGGTACTGAATGAAACCAAAAGGGAAGTTGGGACTTTGAATGAAGCAAATGAATAGTGGAGGTAAATTCCAGTATAGAGTACTGCATTCAAAGTCCCAACTTCCATTTGGTTTCATTCAGTATCGATATGGAGGCACCTTAGGGTGCTTCATTTAAAAGTCCCAATCTCCCCCTTTATTTATATACTTATAAAAAAGAAGGAGGGGTGAGTATTTAATGCTTTTATTTATTTTTTTTGATCTATACATAAAAGTTTTGCCTTTTTTTTCAGTCTTAGGCTTAATGTACACAGGATGTTTTTACAACCTCTCCTGAATGATTTAACTTGACAGATAGTAACTCATGTTTAAAAACGTCTGTTTATCCACGTTTACATGCTGCGTTTAGAAATGTTTGAAAAAAATAAAAAATATTTTCATTTCAAAATAGGCAAAAATGAAAAACGTCTGTAAACAAAATGCGGCTAAACGTGAGTTGTCGTGTTTTAGAAGCATTTGGTGCTTGAAATGCCTCTAAACTCAGCGTTTGAACTAATTGTTTTGCTTTCCATAAAAAGGCCTCTAAACTCAACTGCCTAGAAACAACCCTGTGTACATGTACTGATAAGATAACAAAAAGGAGAGTTCAGGAGCAGTTGAAAAAAAATGCCCAACTTCTCCATTTAGCAGCAGCAGTGTACATGAGGCGTTAAACTGAATGGGCTATTTTACAAGGTGATTATTTACAATCACTTTAAAAGGATAACAACAAAACGGGCAAGACTTTTTTTTTTTTAGGTTTTGGATAGAGTGGAGATGGATTAGAATGCTTGTCAGTTGTTATAGTTGCCTGTGCCGCCGTTAAGGAGATTCACCCTCTCCATTTGTCCTGTTTACCATGAGCATTGAAAGTGAAAGTAATGCTCACGGACATTTTTGACACATTTTTGGGACCATTGTCATTTTTACAGCAATTAATGCTATTTAAATGCATTAATTCCTGTATAAATGACACTAGCAGTGAAGGGGTTAACCACAAGGGGGCAGTGTAAGGGTTAAGTATGCCTAGGGGTGCATTTCTTACTGTGGGGGGGCGTGGCTGTCAGCTAGTGAATGCTGATCTCTGCTCCAATCACAGGGAGCAAAGATCGGCATCACTAGTTGCTAGGCAGAACGGGGAGATGCTGTTTATCACGGCATCTCCCCGTTCAGCCTTCCCGTGAGACGATCGCGGGGGTCCCAGCGCGCTCCCGATGGCACGGACAGGCTAAAGGAGGGACTTATATATATGCCCTCCTGCCTGTACGTGCCATTCTGTATACGTATATCGTCGTGCGCCGGTCGGCAAGTGGTTAAGCTTATGATCTACCAAAACCCCCAGATCCTTCTCCACTATGGATTCCCCCAGTTGTACTCCTAGTATGCATGCATATTCTTAGCCCCCAAGTGCATAACTTAACATTTATAAACATTAAACCTCATTTGCCACATAGTTGCCCAATTAAACAGTGCATTGAGGTCCGCTTGAAAGTTGGAAACATCCTGTAAGGGAGTTATTCCACCGCATAGCTTGGTGTCATCTGCAAAGACTGTTGCGCATGGCACAGGCAATATTTTAGAGAATATCACCTTGGAGGTCCTTCAAAAACACTCATGATCGGAACCAAGGAACGAGCCGGAAGCAGTCGGTCTTGTAAACTAGCGCTCGTAATCTCGAATTAACATTTGCGACGCAGCAATTGATGAAGTGTCAAAATTTATTCATTTAATCAGATAATAATGAAGTTGCTTTGCATGTAGTTATGCCAAAAGTATTTTAAAAGGCATTTGTTTTGTACGATTTGAAAATCGCAAATCAACGCTCGTCAAACTTCTAACATGAAATTAGCAGAAGGGGCCCAAAGGGTGGCGCTTGAGGAATGAACTTCCTCTTTATACTCCCATAGTAAGTCACTACGTTCGTGTTTGTCAAACGACAATTTGCGCATAGTTAGTATGCTACACAAAATCCTGCACACACCCTTTTGACAAAAATCTGATGCTCGGTCATCCAACAATCAGACTTTAGGCTTCATTCAGAGAGGCATAAAGTACAGGCATTTGATCTGCATTATTAAAGCTTTCTGACCTTTGGCCAAAGCCAATGTCTGAATTTTACATTGACAGAAATTTTACATGGACATTTAAAAAAAAAAAGCATCACAACTGCATCAATTTTAATCTGATCTACAATCTTTTGCAACTTGCCAAATGCAAGGGACCGATGCATTGTAAAGCTGAGCATTACAATGTGAAATTACTGTGAAGTGACAATAGCTGCCATTTCCTATTCTGACTATATCTGTCAGTTTTTCAGGCGGCCTTGATCAGACCCTCCAGTCTCTCCTATGGAGCGGTGGATGTCAGCAGTGACAAGTCCGTTGATATCCGCCGCTATCCGATCCTGCCTTCAAAAAACAGATTGATGGAGGTCCTATTTTCCACCTGTCTAATGGATCGGATATGATTGAATGAAAATGGACAGGCGGTCCGTTTTTACTCCATGTCCCCATAGAGGAGAGGGGGACTGTGTCCGTCTTCTCTGCACAGCGGAGACGGATCTGTCATCCGCGGGGGGATTAAAAGAGTGATATACAAACTATATACAGTGGGTATAGAAAAGAATCACCCCCCTTTAAAATAATCAATTTTTTTTATTTTCAGCCTGAAATTAGGACAGACACAGTTTTTGTTTTAACCAGCTGTATTTATTACTGCAGAACATCCAAGTAAGATAAAACACCAACATATCAGAACATTTTTTATTTTATTTCTTCAATAAAAAAAGAGAATCACTGAGTTGGAAAAAGGATCACCCCCTTGTGTCAGTATTTTGTTGAACCACCTGTTGCTTTAACCCCTGCCAGGTCCATACACCGTACGGACCTACAGAAGTGCCTGCAGGTGGCCGTACAGACCTATATTCCTGCTCTGTTATAAGACGATGATCACTTCAGTGACCATAAACTTATATCAGAAATGTTCAGCAGACTCTGCTCAACAAAAAAAAAAAAATAGCTCCGATTAGTGGCTAACAAGCTGCTGATCAGTTATTCAGCTAAAAAATGACACCGCCTCTCTACCCGTCAACCGCTGCTTCCTCCCCTCCTGCACTGCCTAAAATGCCTGCTCTGTCCCCCTCACACTATCCTCTGCCTACTACATCTATCCCCCCAGCACTATTTTTTACCCCCCAGCTTCAGCTCCCCCCCCCCCCGCCCACTAGCACGGATCCCAGAGGATCCGCTACAATTGCCAGCTCCCTCCGCTGCCACTCCAGCCGGCAATTGCAGTGTTTCCTTAAATGATGTCCCCTTCCACTGGCACCCCCTTCAGCCCCCCCCCCCTCTCACTGATCCCCGGCAGCCCCTCCATGCAGCTCTGCAAGCCGGCATTCTTGGCAGCTGCTGCCCGGGAGATCGGCGAGTGTAGTGTCAGGATGGAGATCGGGGGGCTGGTAAACGTGTTTACCAGCCCCCTTCTTTTCCTAGGTGAACATAGTGAGCATTCGGTACCGACCACTCACTATGTTCAGCTATCACTGTGGCATAGTAAACAATGTTTACTATGCCACCATTTATGAATAAATGAAGGCCGCTATTCAGAGGCTTCCATGCATTCATAAGTATTGCAGCTGAACTTGCAGGGACAGGGACTGAACTCTTCAGAAGGGGGGGGGGGATCAGTCTTTTAATCCCCAAGCGGATGACAGATCCGTCTCCGCTCCGCAGAGCAGACGGACACAGTCCCACTCTCCTCTATGGGGACATCAAGTAAAAACAGACCACCTGTCCATTTTCATTCGATCATATCTGATCCCTCAGACAGGTGGAAAATAGGACCTCTATCCATCTGTGTTTTGAAGGCAGGATCGGCTAGCGGCGGATATCAAGGGACTTGCGGACATCCATCGCTCCATAGGAGAGACTGGAGGGTCCGATCAAGTCCGCCTTAAAAACTGACAGATAAAGACCTGATCGGACAGCATGTGTGAAAGGGCCCTTGCCTCTAAAGCCCAAGGCTACACTCCAGAGCCTACTGACAGGTAGTGAGGGAGCGATGCCTCCTCACCACCCGTTTTAATCCCATTTTTACCAACAAATGTACCGCAACTGCATAGCAGAACCCCCCCCCCCCCCCAAAAAAAAACTGCAAGTCTAAACAAAGCCTAAGGCCTTGTTCACACAGGGCATACCACTACAGGGACGTGTTAAGCTGCAGAGGGATGCACCGGTGTTCCGTGCATCCCTATGCAGGCAATCCCATTGATGTCAAATTGGGATGCAGCAGCTACAAGGACACAGCCACTACTCCCAACTAACTTGATATCCATGTGGGTGCATGTCCCTGAACTCACACTGTCTGTGTTTGGGTCCATGCACCTACACCCACATGGATGTCAGATCTGTCCTTGCAGCTGCTGTGTCCCATTTCACATGAATAGGACTGCCTTCACAGGGATACACAGAATACCTCTGTATCCCCATGCAGGTAAACACGGCCCTCCATTGGTGTACGCTTTAGCACCCCCTATTGAACAAGGCCTTAGTAGGAATTTAGCAAGTTATATTGTGTTTATGTGTGCAAATAAGGATTTTAGTGTTTTTTTGTGAAAATAGTGATTTGTTAAATGTTTAAGCAAAAATTGTGGGGCCTTAAAAAAATCAGTAGCACCTTCTTTTTATTCTACTGGTCATGTGCTTTCATAAAAAATATGGTATGAGGGGGGGAGTCTATCACATATCTGAATGCTGTAAAAAAATAAATAAATAAATGGGGAAAAAATTAAAACCTTCCGATTTTTGGAAAAATTTGGATATTTTTTGCATACGTACGATTTTAAAATGACAAAATATTTGTTATTTATTAACTCGGTACAGGTTAAGCTTTCATATTTAGTTGGACTTTTGTAAAATTAGCTGTGTTTTTTCTGCTAGTACCAGTAAGTCTAACTTGAATTTTCCCTTATCGTCTTTCAGGACAGCACATGAGAAGATAAACGAGACTTAGCAACTAGGGAGGGACAACAGCCTGCAGGACTTTTCTGCCAAATGCCTGATCACCAGCTGACAGAAGATCCAGTCTGTAATGATGGACAAACGTTAAAAAACTTGACCACGTAGCCGCCTTACAAATTTTCTATGGGGTGGCACCAGCTTTGGCACCATCTGCCCATGTGGTGGCTAGAGCTCTAGTACAGTGTGCTGGTATTCCTGAAGGAGGAGCCAAACCCGTCTGAGAATAAGCTTCTGAAATAGCCAATCATAGCCATCTGGCAATTGATCCCTTTGATGCCTGGCATCCCTTTCTGCTGCCAGAAAAAAGAATGAATAAAGAGTCCGAAGACCTAAAGTACTTTGTTATTTTCAAGTAATGTAATAGAATTCTTCTTACATCTAAATTATGAAATACTTCCTGAAGGATTTGAACAAAAAGTTGTCAGGACGATTTCCTGCGATCCATTATGAACTGATACCACCTTTGGCAAAAACCCCGGATCTGTTTTAAGCACAATCCTGTCAGGGTAAATCAACATAAAGGGCTCTTTAACTGAAAGAGCATGTAGTTCATCAATTCTTCTCGCAGTCGTAACTGCAATTAAGAATACGGTCTTAAGAGTCAAAATTTCTTAATGAGATTCTCTGCAACGGTTCAAAAGGATCCTTTGGGAGTGCTTGCAAAACTACTGACAAGTCCCATTTTGGAAAATGTTTAGTAGGAACTGGTCTGGACCTAGTAAGTGACCTAAAGAATCTTGTAACCAAGGGAACTGAAGAAAAAGGTTGCTCCAGGTATACTCCCAAATGCAGCCACTTGTACTTTAAGGGTGCTAATAGAAAGACCCTTGTCAACCCCAATTTGTAGGAATTCAAGAATCGACACAATGTCCTCTAAGGTTCGGTTTGCCGAATGACACCAAAAGTTGTAAACTCTCCAAACTTTAGCGTAGATATCTCTAGTCACCTTCTTTCTACTGGCGAGTAAAGTGGACACTAGAGGATCTGACAAACCTTTGTTTTTCAACAGCTGTTCCTCAGATACCAAGCGGCGAGACTTAGTCTGGCTACATCCGGATGATACACTGGGCCTTGAAGTAGCAAGCTCTTTTACCGAGCGAGGGGAGTCCGGCTACCTTCTTCGTCGTCGCCGCCGTCTGGGGGTCTCGATCCGCCTTCGGGGGTCTTCTTCCGTCTTGGGGGTCTTCTCGCCGGACTCCTCCCCTCTCTTCTGCTCTTTTACCTAGCTCTTTCACGAGGGGGGGAGTCCGGCTACCTTCTTCGTCGTCGCCGCCGTCGTCTGGGGGGTCTCGATCCGCCTTCGGGGGTCTTCCGGGGGTCTCTTCTGTTCTTGCGGCGGTAGTCGTCTTCCGCGCCGCCGGCGCCTTGTCCTTCTTCTTGTCCTTCTTGTTCTTCTTCTTCTTCTTCCGATGTTGACCCGTCGCTGTCTCTGCCCGGAATGCCTGTGCCGATCTGCGCTCGGACTTATATAGGGACATGGGGGACAGGGTCACATGCACATGTCACATGGTGACCCCGCCCCCTTGTGTTGTCACAGTCCCGGAGGATGCTGGGACTGTGACATCGCAAGGGGGCGGGGTCACCATGTGACATGAACATGTGACCCTGTCCCCATGTCCCTATATAAGTCCGAGCGCAGATCGGCACAGGCATTCCGGGCAGAGACAGCGACGGGTCAACATCGGAAGAAGAAGAAGAACAAGAAGGACAAGAAGAAGGACAAGGCGCCGGCGGCGCGGAAGACGACGACCGCCGCAAGAACAGAAGAGACCCCCGGAAGACCCCCGAAGGCGGATCGAGACCCCCAGACGACGGCGGCGACGACGAAGAAGGTAGCCGGACTCCCCCCCTCGTGAAAGAGCTAGGTAAAAGAGCAGAAGAGAGGGGAGGAGTCCGGCGAGAAGACCCCCAAGACGGAAGAAGACCCCCGAAGGCGGATCGAGACCCCAGACGGCGGCGACGACGAAGAAGGTAGCCGGACTCCCCTCGCTCGGTAAAAGAGCTTGGTAAATGGCGGGGGAGTCCGGCGAGAAGACCCCCAAGACGGAAGAAGACCCCCGGAGCAGTGCAATAAACTATTTTTTCAAAAGTGTGGGTGTTTTTTTTTTTACTTTACATTTTACACCTTAGGTGAATGGGTAGGGGTACATCGTACCCCATACTCATTCACATAGGGTGGGGGCCGGTATCTGGGGGCCCCCTTATTAAAGGGGGTTCCCAGATTCCGATAAGCCCCCGCCCGCAGACCCCGACAACCAACGGCCAGGGTTGTCGGGAAGAGGCCCTTGTCCTCATCAACATGGGGACAAGGTGCTTTGGGGTGGGGGGGCCGCACGGCCCCCCTTTCCCCAGGGCACCCCCCCTGTTGAGGGCACGCGGCCTGGTACGGCTCAGGAGGGGGGGGGGGGGCGCTCGTTCGTCCCCACCCCTTTCCTGGCCTGCCAGGCTGCGTGCTCGGATGAGGGTCTGACATGGATTTGGGGGGAACCCCCACGCCGTTTTTCGGCGTGGGGATTCCCTTTAAATCCATGCCAGGTCACGGAGCTAGCGCGGCGGCAGTAACTGCCTACGCTAGCTACGTGTGTACGCGGCCTTAGTCTGGCTACATCCGGATGATACACTGGGCCTTGAAGTAGCAAGTCCTGCCTGAGGGGAAGCTGCCAGAATGGTTTGATCGACATTTGAAGGATGGAGGAAAACCAAGCCCTCTTTGGCCAGAACGGAGTGACCAAGATTACTGTCACCTTTTCCTTTTGCATTTTCCTCAATACCAGAGGAATTAGCTGAAATTCACTGCTGACAGGGAGAGTAAAATGTTTTTCTGCCAACTCCAGGATCTCTGATGACAGTAATAGAAGAGCCCCGTTCCTTGTGCCCCCCTGCTTGTTCAGGTATGCCACGGTGGTGGCATGGTCTGAAAGTATCTGCACATGGGACCCCTGGAGGCTTGGAGAGAAGGCAGCTAAGGCTAGAGCGACTGCTTTTAACTCCCTCCAGTTTGAGGACCTTCCTGCTTCGGCCTGGGACCAGACTCCCTGTGCTATGTTTTGACCCCAGTGGGCTCCCCATCCCCAACTGCTGGCGTCTGTCGTGACCCTAATTTCTGTCGGGAAGGACCAGAGTAAGCACTTTGACAGAACTATCTGACTTCTCCACCACCAAAGAATCATCTTTACTTTGGTGGGAAGTCTTACCTTTGCGTCTAAGGCCTCTAGACTGTGATCTCAAACTCTTAAGAGAAAACTCTGAAGGGGCCTGAAATGGAGCCTTGCCCATTGGATGGCCGGCATAGTTGAGGTCAAGGTTCCCAGGACTGACATAATCCTTCTGATTGATACCTCCCGGTTTGTCTGAAGGCTGGTTACTACATTTAAGACTTTTTCTTTCTTCTCTTCTGGAAGAAAAATCCTCTGCTCTACAGAGTCTATCAGATAACCTAGAAACTGAACTCTTTGTGCTGGATTGAAGTTTGATTTTTGAATGTTCCCAATCCAGCCCAAGGCCTCCAGATGACTGCGGGCCTTGTCCAGGTCTACCCGCAACCTCTCTCTGGAAGGGGCAAAGAATAGGAAGTCGTCCAGATAAGGGACGACCACTATTCCCTGCAGCCGGAGAGAAGCTAGGGCTTCCGCCATAATCTTAGCAAATATTCGAGGGGCGGAAGAAAGACCAAACGGGAGGGCCCTGAACTGAAGATGCAGCACCTCCCTCCCCATATTTACTGCCAGTCTGAGGTACTTTTGAGACTGCGGATATAGGTACATGTAGGTATGCATCTCTTAAGTCTATCAATGCCATGAAGAATCCCTTGACTAAAAGATTTTACCGTAAAGATAGAGTCCATACGGAATCGTCTGTATAGGACTGTTCTGTTTAACGGTTTTAAATTGAGTATTAGGCGAAAACTTCCTGACGGTTACCTTATTAGAAAAATATGGGGTAATACGTGGTAACGTTCCTCTGGAGACACCTACACCACAACACCCTAATGCATCAGATTCCCCAACAGGTTCCTCATGGCTAGGGATTTTGTTGTGCCCTTTGGCGGGTCTGTAACACAGTATCTCTCTGGAGGAAGGTCTGACAGTTCTATTTTGTATCTCTGGGCCAGTACATCCAAAATAAAAGTTTTTGTTGTCATGTTTGCCCAAAAAGGAAGGAATTTCTGAAGTCTTCCTCCCACAGGCAAAACCAAGTCATTGTGTTTTATTGGCTGGCGTAGGAGGATTGAAAAAGGCCATTCCCTCTGCCTTTACCTCTTTGCGCCAACCAATTCCTTCTCCTTTCTTGCAGCTTGTTACCCTGCTCCTGATTTTTTTAAGGTCGAAAAAAATATTTAACCGGCTGTTTCTTCTTTTTTATAGGAAAGGATTTCTATCAGCTGTTCCATCTAAAACAGACTCTAGATCAGGACCGAATAGGAGATTTCCCGAAAAAGGAATACCACACAATTTATTTTTGGAAGCTGCGTCCCCAGGCCAAGTTTTCAGCCTTAGAGCTCTCCTAGCTGAGTTAGCTAAGGCCCCAGACCTGGCTGACATCCGTATAGATTCTGCCAAAGCTGCTGTTAGAGTTGGAAAGGAATCAAGAATCTCCTGCTTGGGTGAATAAGCTAAAATGTGTGCTTTTAGCTGGTTTTGCCAGAACTCCATATTTCTAGAGAAACAGGTGGTAGCCATAGCTGGTTTAAGATTTCCCATAATGGATTGCCATGCTTTAAGTTGCTGATCCTTCCTTTTGTCCATAGGATCTTTCAGAATACCCAGGTCCTCAAATGCCAAATCTGTAGATCGGGACACTTTGGAACAAGGTTCCAAAATTGGATGCAGCTTTTTCCCAAAAGACTCTGGGTATTCATTAAATGGAAAACGCCTCTTATGCGCCCTTGGGAAAAAGGGTTTCTTCTCTGGATCAGCCCATTCCTTCTTAACGGTCTCCGAGATTACCGAATGTACAGGAAAAGTGCTTCACTAAGCCCTGCATACATTCGATCATGCAGTGATAATTCTCTTTTTTTCCTTCCTCTAATCCCAATGTTGCATATATGGCTTTTAACAGACTGTCCACTTGTTCCAAGGAGTCAATGCAAACCTGGCATAAAGTCTTCTTCCACCCCTCTAGTCATTTTGAACCAACACTACAACATATCAAAATTTGGGGTTCCTAGCCCCAAGTGGCCCCAAATTCGGTCAACTGTGTCCATCTGCAGCAATGTCATTTCGGGACCCTTTGGGTCCAGAGACCCCAAATTTTGGCTGCTAGGGGGCATCTAGGAACCCTTAACTACCAAGTTTGAAGTTCAGGGGACCTATGGCTGCAAATGGGCACAGTGAGGTTGCAAATGGGCATTGTTGACCCTGTTTTCCACTTACAGTAGCTGAGCATTTCTCACCTGTAGTGATATAATATATAGTTCGTAGATGAATAGTAGTTATTAATAAGTATTGTCCCGCAGCAAACCCAATTCTTCCAGAGAGAGAGTTTATTGGCTTCCAAAACAGAACAGTATTATAATAGATGACAAAATCCAACAGGGTATAATCATGACAGCGAATATTTCTCCTAGACCTGTACCTTCATAATCACAAACCCTCCCTGAGATAGTTTTAGACTGAATGCCATCTTATATCCCCCACACACACTGAATGGCTGAGCAATTTGATTGGTTGTTTCCATTAAATGCTTTGATCTGCTCCTGTCTTTCAGAGTGACAGCAGATCACCCCAAGCTGTGAACAGCTGTAATCATAAACTGCCCTAATCTGCGTTCTTGCATATTAACATAACCCAGAATCATTATATGTTCCCCTTTGATATGTGGAGTAATTCTTGTTTGGCCACTTCCCTTTTGATCAACAATTCCCCTTTGATATGTGTAATTAGGTTAACAGATAACAATATGGCCTGCCTAGAATGAACTTGTCTTAGAATGCCTACATAAAAAAACACTAATATATATATATATATATATATATATATATATATATATATATATATATATAACATACTACATCACCCTAGGCTTGTACTCGAGTCAATACATTTTCCCAGTTTTAGGTGCCTCGGCTTATACTCGAATATATATATATATATATATATATAATAAAAAAAAGTGAAAATGTCCAAATTGGGCCCAAAGTGTCACTTTTATTCCTATTACAAGGAACGTAAGAAACTTCCGGGTTACTAGATCCGAGACCCGATCCCGGCATTGTTCGTGTCTCCGGCCAGCCAGCGGACGTTCCTGGTGGGATGGGAGAGCTGCGGAAGGGGGGGGGTGGAACATTCCCTCCATCTGTTTGTAATAACAGCCAAGCGGCTGATTAGCCATATTGGTTGTTATTACAAGGAAGCTGACTGTTAGCTTTAAAAAAATAAATAAATAAAATAAAAACACTGTACCGGGGTGATGACTGCAGGCCTCACACCAGTACAACCCCTTCAAGCCGAAGGCTGCACATTTGCGTTATGTCCGCATCAAGGGGTTAAAGTGGAAGTCCACCCTAGCACTAAAATCTCTAAATCTACAGGCATCCACAATCTAATGATTAACCTATCTAGCCCTGTAAAAAATAAATCACTATAGATAGCTTTTTTAGAAGCCGCTCCCATCTCCAGCGGCAGAAGCTCTGCAGAGGAGATAGCCGACAACAGCTAGGAAATGAATGGGAGGTGACGTCACCCATAGAGTTACTATGGGGCTTCCGTTATCGGCTGCCTCTTCTGCACCTGCCTCCACAGCGGAGCCCCAGCTGACAGCTCAGCGCGTGACCAGAGCGGCTTAGAAAAAAAAAAAAAAGTTATTTATAGCAATTTCTTCTTCTTTAAAGGGGCTAGATAGGTTAGTTTTAGATAGTGGATGTCTGAAGAGTTAGAGATTTTAGTGTTAGGGTGGACTTTAAAAATTGTTGCATCTCACAAGACTTGCACGCTCCCTCCCCCTCACGCCCAGGAGAATCACCCCCTTTCACCGCTGTGGCAGGACCGAAGGCACGTGCAGACCAGAAGATCTCTTCAAACTACCTGAACGTGATAGTCTCCATGGCCCCTGAATGGAGATTGCTAAATTCTTCTATGCCAGACTGGTCGATGTCTACAAATAACGGTAGACTACACACAGTCACCTCTGTTGCACTGACTCAGTGCAGTATGTTGCACAACCCGTTCAAATGACTTGATAGTTCCAAGTTCGTTTGTTAATCTATGTTAGCTATTAATTTTTTTACTAAAGAGATGGCGGGGGGCTGGGCCCGCCCTCCCCAGAGGGGGGGGATGACAGGAACCTCCAGGGCCAGTGACTCCGGGACGGGTGTCACTGATGGGGAACCTACCCGTTCTGGACTTGCTGGCCCGAAAATGGAGGGGGGGGGGGCCGGCCTGAGTCGCCCAAAAGTGTTACAACATTTTTTAGAAATTTAGTACCCGTTTGTCTCTTTATAGGTAACTGTTCACTGGGTCGGGGTGGCCATACATGCCACCCAACTGCGAGATTGCCTTCCTCTGACGATGAGGGTACCCTCGTTCATACAAATCTGGACATTGCGTCCGGGAGGGGCAAAGCCCCAACATGTCACTAAATCATTAAGATATATCAAGAGAGCATACATTTGTTCAACTTTCTATTACTCATCTAATCCGTTTTCTCCTCCCTCTTTCCTCATCCCTTCCTTCATCCCAAACCCTGGCTCCACGCTCCAACCTCACGATCTGGTCCTGGTCAAAAAGGAAGCAGATGACAACCACCCCAGAAGCTCCGATACAACATTGTGTGACACAAGGTAAAAGTGCTCTGCCCTACGACGATGGCTAAAATATACCCCACTGATTACTCAATCACCCACAACATACATGGTTTTAATTACCCAACTAAAATAACAAAGCTTTCCAATTCTACTATGCACAAAAAGCAGATATTCTTTTGCTGCAAGAGACCCATTTCTCAAAAACCTCGGTCCCCCGATATTTGAATAGCAAATATCCGCAATATTACTTAGCATCAGGCCCAGAAAAAATAAAAATAAAAAGGAGGGGTGGCGGTTTGTTTCTCAAAGTGAACCCCTTTCACTATAATCAAAGACAAGGAAGACAGATATATCATGGCAGTGGGTTGCCTTCATAACCAACTGGTGTCGTTCATCTCATATTATGCCCCCAATTCCGGTCAGACAGAATTTTTTGGCAAAATGCTTGGGATTTTGATGCCCAGAGCGCAGGGACGGGTGATCATGGGAGGGGATGGCAATATACCATTAGACAGGACAAATCAGACCCCACTAAAGTGCTTCTTAACCACTTGCCGCCCGCCCTATAGCAAAATGACGGCGGCAAAGTGGTTTCAAAATCCTGACCGGGCGTCATATGATGTCCTCAGGATTTTGAGCCACTTTCAGTCTGACACCCCGCAACTACGATCTCGGCAAAGAGTCTCAGACGGAGACTCTTTTATACGTGATCAGCCGTGTCCAATCACGGCTGATCAGTGTAAATAGGAAGAGCCGGTGATCGGCTTTTCCTCACTCGCGTCTGACAGACATCGGCTGCTCCTCTGACAGGGGGGGTCTGTGCCGATCGATTATCAGCGCAACCCCCCCCCCTGAGGATGCCCACACTGGACCACCAAAATACCAGAGATGCCCACCACCAGGTATGCCACCCTAGACCACCAGGGATGCCAGTCAGTTCCCACAATGGGCATCACTGATTGGCATGCATTGCTTGGCACTGATTGGCATCCATCAGTACAATACAATGCCACCTATCTGTGCCCATCCATGCCACCTATTAGTGCCCATCCGTGCTCATCTGTGCCGCCTATCCATGCCCATCCATGCCGCCTATCAGTGCCAATTATCAGTGCCACTTCATTAGGGGTGCAACGGATCAAAAAAAAAAAACTCACGGATCGTATCGTTCCTCGAATCAGAGTCATGGATCGGATAAGCAAATAATTGAATTTGCAAAAACCTGTGAAAATTCCACCAACATATAGTCCCCACTGTAATATCCACGTCATCTCCCCCACTGTAATATTGTCTGAGTATGGCCGAGTATTGGTAGGGTAATGCAGGGTATTGGCAGGGTAATGCAGAGTATTGGCAGGGTAATGCAGAGTTTGTTTACAAGTGATCGCTCCGTCATTTGACAGAGCGATCACATTGTAAACGGCCGCCGGGTGTACCAAGATGGCCGCCGCTCCGGAGCTAGGCCGAAGCCGTGGCCTTTCCTAAGGGCCAAGGCTGTGAATCCCGGGGTGTGCCGATCCGAACAGGGTGACCCGTTCGGATCACGGATCGGTGACGATCCGTTGCACCCCTACACTTCATTGGTGCCACCTCATCTGTGCCCATCAGTGCCGCCTTATCAGTGCCCATCAGTGAAGGAGAAAACTTACTTATTTACAAAAGTTTTTTTTTTATTTTTACAAAAAAGTATTTGTTTAGCAAAAAATAAAAACCATAGAGGTGATCAAATACCACCAAAATAAAGCTCCATTTGTGGGAACAACATGATAAAAAATTCATTTGGGTACAGTGTAGCATGACCGCGCAATAGTCATTCAAAATGCGACAGTGCTGAAAGCTGAAAATTGGTCTGGGCAGGAAGGTGTTTAAGTGCCCGATATTGATGTGGTTAAAAGACCACCAACCAGTAGCAGCAAGGTAGCATGCCTCCTTCACTTCTATGATCTGATTGATACCTGGGAGGGAAAAAAAAAAAAAAACCCACAGTCAGGGATTACACACATTTTTCACAGGTACATCATACCTACTCCCGGATAGACCATCTCTTGGTACATACCCCTTTGCTACAACACATAACATCTGCAAAAATACTGAACACTCCTTGGTCTGACCATTCCCCTATCAAAATCTCCACAATGGGACTTTGGACCAAATCACATCCTTCCCCCATGGAGGAGACTAAATGCAAGTCTACTGAATGACCCCATACTTTACACTGGATTAGAAAAGGAACTACAGGCCTACTTTAGGACCAATAAGGTGTCAGAAACATCCCCGGCGACAAACTGGGTGGCGCACAAAGTGGCTATATGGGGTAAATTACTGCATTTATCGGCGTATAACACGCACTTTTTCCCCTTAAAATCGGGGGAAAGTCGTGGGTGCGTGTTATACGCCGATCCCCCCCCCCCCCCCCCCCCCCCCAAAAAAAAAGAAGAATAGCGAGCGCTGCCGAAAAAGACCAAACGCCGCCGAAAAAGACCGAGACGACTGCTTGGCTCCGCTCGCAGTCCCGCCTCCCTGCGCTCGCTCCAGAAACAGAAGGGAGGGGGGACTGCGAGCAGAGTCTTTTTCGTCAGCATGCGGTCTGTCTCGGCGGCGGGAAATTTAAACGCGGGCAAGCTGTAAATGGCGCTTAAATGCAAGTTTTTTTTTTTTTCCCCTATACCTCCCTCCTAAAACTTTTTTTCCTTAAAATGCCCTTTCTAAACTTGGGGTGCGTGTTATACGCCGATAAATAAATACGGTAATACAAATAGCGGCCGGAGCCAAACAGACCCGAGAACATACGATTAAACAATTAGAAGTGAACCTAGACAAACTAACAGAAGAACAGCAAGCTAACCCCCAGGTAGATATAAGACACAAGATAGATGAAACAAGACTAGCACTAAAACTAAGGCTGACCACCAAAACTGAGAAACATACGCTGGTCCAAACAAATACTACACACTAGGGGACAAACCAACCACAATGCTAGCTAGGAAGTTAGTACCTCGAACATGCACGCCAACTTTACCCAAGTTGCGATTGCCTAATGGACACCCCACACAAAACCCTGAACTGATCCTCCGGGAATTTCACAAATTTTACGCAAAATTATATAGCTCACAAAACAAATATTCTCCAACCAAAAGCAGCAACATTTTTTCAAGAGGTTCTGCTACCCCAACGCATACATCCCCATACAGAACTGATGGACAAAGAATTCACAGAACTAGAGATCAGGACGGCAATAAAAACTATACATCCCTCCAAAGCCCCAGGCCCGGACGGATTCTCAGGTCATTATTATAGAGAATACCAAGAGATCCTTATCCCCCACTTATGCTCATATTTCAACGACCTTAGACAGGGTAACAAAATCCCCAGACATAAAAAAGCAGCATACCTACATGTTTTACCGAAACCAGGAAAGGACCATGGGGACTGTGCTAACTACCACCCAATCTCCCGGATAAACATGGAGCTAAAAATGACTAAAATATTAGCCCTTAGACTAAATTCCTTCCTCTCACAATATATTCTCCCAGAGCAGGCGGGCTTCGTTCCAAACCGCCAAGCTTCAGACCAGACACGCAGGATTAGAAATCTCATTTCAGCCATCCAATCTGACTGGGACGCCAAGGGACATAGACAGGGCATGCTGCTTTCGTTGGATATCCAGAAGGCGTTCAACTCCCTAGCCTGGGATTACTTATTCGATGTACTACGTCGATTTAGGTTTTGTGAACGCTTTCTGGCCCTCCTTCAAACGCTGTATGATACCCCAACGGCATCCTTGATGATCAGGGAATATTCCTCTCAATCCCTTGTCATCAGAAGGGGAACTAGACAGGGCTCCCCACTATCCCCGTTATTCGCCCTTGCAATAGAGCCCTTGGCTATAAAGATTCGCTCCTGCCCAGACATCAAAGGCATAATCTGCGGTGACAGAACACAAATGCGTTGCAGACGATCTCTTGCTAGCTCTATCGGCACCTATCACATCCCTCCCCAATCTATATGCTATATTACAACCATTTTCAGAGATCTCAGGCCTTAAAATAAATCACAGTACGTCCAGGGCAATAAACCTTTCGCTGAAGAATTCCACTCAGAAAACTCTGGAACAATCCCACCAATTCTCGTGGGAACCAGAAGCTCTTTCGTACTTAGGAATACATCTGACATCCTCTATACAAACAAAAATTACCCGGCCTTGTTCAAAAGGCTGATAGGAGACTTTGCTAGATGGCAGATACACCCCCCTCCCCATCGTGGTTTGCAAAACCATCTATCCCTTTTGCCCCTGCTTCCCTCTCTAGTGAGAAGTACACTGGAACCTGGGTGTTCGTTCTCCTGGTGAACAAATCCACCTCCAGGAGACCCCATTTCTGCACTCAGCTGAAAGATCTCCTTGTTCGCACACCTGGTGTCGACTCAGAAAATTCGCCAGGTGGTTGTCAGATGGACTGCCGAGACTGACCCTAGCTTTTTCTAGGCCCAGTACAAGATCGTACTTGTTAGCCTGACCAAGGACGGGCATCTCGTTCCTCCTTGTTTGTTTAGATATGAGACTGCCACCACGTTGTCCGAGAGAACCTGTACGTGGTGGCCCCTCAGATCTCTGGCAAATGCTCTTAATGCTCCCCAGATCGCCTGTAACTCTCTCCAATTGGCCGACCTCTGGGACTGTGCTTTCCCCCAGCGTCCTTGGGCTATTTTTGACCCCAAATGGGCCCCCCAGCCCCAAGCATTGGCATCCGTAGTGATGCGGACAGACACTGGAGGAGACCACCATAGACCCTGTACTAGGTTCTCCTCTTTCCTCCTCCACCACAGAGACCTTATGGTCTTTGAGGATAGGTGGATAATCCTGTCCAGAGATTCTTGTGCTCCGTCCCAGCTGCTCAGGATGTTGGCCTGAAGGCACCTGAAATGGGCCCTTGCCCAAGGGACTGCAGGAATTGTTCCCACTAACAGGCCTAGTCCCAGCATAGCTGAGCGGAGGGAAATTGCCCGATTGTTCTGCAAAAAGGTTGCCGTCGCCTTCACCCTTTCTGCTTTTTCCTCTGTGAGGAAGACTTTGTGTCACCGAGTCTACCAGGAAACCCAGATACTGTATGGCCTGTGTCAGTGTCAAGTGCGACTTTTCTTCGTTTATTAACCATCCCAATCTTTTTAGACAGGAGATGGCTACCCTCAGGTCTCCCTGTAGTTGGTGTTTGGAGGGGGCGAAGAATAAAAGGTCGTCCAAGTATGGTATGACCGCGACCCCTTTCAGTCTCAGGGGAGCCAATGCTTCCGCCAGGACCTTGGTAAATATCCTGGGGGGGGAGGAAGATAGACCGAATGGCAGGGCCCTGAACTGGAAGTGTCGGGTCTGCCTTCCCCACTGAATCGCTATGCTCAAATATTTTTGAGAGTCCTCGTGGATGGGGACGTGTAGGTAGGCATCCCTCAGATCGAGGGAGGCCATGAAACAAATTTGGAGGAAGGATTGACCTTACTGTAAAAATTGTTTCCATACAGAATTTTTTGTATGTTACCCAATTGTTTAGTAACTTTAGATTCAAAATTAACCAGAATTTGCCTGACGGTTTCTTCACTAAAAAAACATTCGAGTAGAAACTGTGGTTTATCTCCTGTGTTGGCACTGGCACTAGAATCCTCTGGTCTATTAAATCGCTAATTTGCGACAGCAAGGCCGTCGCCTTCTGAGGATCTTTGGTCCGACACATCCTCGTAGGTGGGGTGTGTCTGAACTGTATTTGGTAACCCTCCCTGATGATCCTCAGAATAAAAAAAAAAAAAAAAAAAAAAAAAAAAAAAAAAAAGGTATTTTGGGTAGTTTTTTCCCCATTGTGGGAGGAACTGCCCCAGTCTTACCCCCATGGGAGCCAAGTCACTGGGACTTTTTTTAGAAGAGGAAAAGAGATTGCTTTTCTGTTTCCCCCCCGTCCACTGTTTTTTAGGAGCTGACCCCTTAGAGGTCTGTCCTTGCGACTGTCCCTGCCTTTGGGGACGAAAAAAAGCGTTTTCCTGGTGCCTTTTTAGTTTTAACAGGAAAGGCTATCTTCTTGCCTGCCATGCGATCCAGAACCTTTTCAAGATCCTGCCCGAACAAGAGGTCTCCTTCAAAAGGGAATACCACATAACCTCACTTTTGAAGCTGGGTCCCCTGACCAAAGACTTTAACCAAAGTGCCCTGCAAGATGCATTTATGAGGGCAGCAGTCCTTGCTGACAGTTTGATCGACTCTGCAGAGGCGTCTGCCATGTAGCCTGCTGCTTTATGCAGCATAGGAAGGGAATCCAGGATTTCCTTCATAGAGGTTCCTCCTTCCAAATGCCCTTGCAATTGTTCCAGCCAGACCTCCAAATTGCGAGCCACTATTGTTGTGGCCATCGCAGGTTTTAAATTGGTCATGGATACTTCCCATGACCTTTTCAACAGTACCTCCATCCTTTTGTCCATGGGTTCCTTGAGGACACCCATGTCCTCAAAAGGCGAGGTCCGTTGATTTTGCGCACTGGGAGAAGGCTGCGTCTACCTTAGGAACTTTGTTCCAGACGCAGGTGGGATCCTCACTGAAGGGGAATCTCCTCTTCATACTCTTAGGGAAAAATTGTTTCTCTGGCTCCACCCACTCTTTTTTAATAGAGTCTACCAGTGTGCAATGAACCGGAAAAACCCTGGCTGAATCTTCCTTCAAGGTTTGATACATCCGGTCATGTAAGGACAGAGAGACCTGCTCCTCTTTAATTTCGAGTGTCTCATAAATCACCCCCAATAAGGCATCAACCTCCTCGAGTGAGAGCCTGTATCTGGGAGAACTTGTCCATTGAGTCGGAATATCTCTGGATGATGCCATCTCACTTAGGCCATCCAGAGAATCAAATTCCTCTTCCCCTGATTCGTCACCCTCCTCTGGGGTGGAAGCAGGGGGAACTGCGGCTGATTTTGGGGTCTCAAGGTTCGCTAGCATTGTCTTGATGGACTGCATTTCTTTCTGTACCCCAGAAATCAGTTCTTTACAAGCCCCCGTAGCCTCCTTATAGACTAATCTGTCTATGCAGGCTTTACAAATGGGTTTAACGCATCCTTCTTTCAATTTTTTCATACATGATGGACACCTCTTCTTCCCCCCTGACCTCTCTGGTTCTTTGGGCAGAGCCTAAGACAAGAGAAGGAGAGAAGAAAAGGAAGGGAACAGACAAGCTAACATCAGCGTAACCTTAGCAAAAATAGGATGCCTTCAAACACCTATGTGCACCCCACCAGCCACTAACAGGATTCGCAAGACACACTAGTCCGGATCCTGTTTAAACAGAGAGGGGGAGGGGGGAACCACACATGGACCATTTCAAAATGCCTTTGCACTGATTAGTCCATCACTCCCCCCCTCTCCCAGCCCCGTAGGTACAAAACACCTCTGCGTTTGCCTACCTGAGCTGATTCGGCGCCACTGCCACATTCCGCTGCATCCATGTCCATTCGGAAGCTTGCCTGACCGCCTGGAGGCTCTTCCCTTCAGCCTGTGGCACAGCACATTTGCTATGTGGCTGGCGCTTTTTAAATCAGCCGCCAAGGTTCCGCCGTCCACGCTCGCCACGCGACCCGGATCGCCGGAAGTCCCCTGTCTTCCTCCTGCGTTCCACAGGCCGGAACTCGATGCCTGCGTCCGCCCCCCCTCCGCCTGACTCACGCCAAATCCGAAACCAAATAATCAGGCGGGGGAACACCAGCCCTCCCCGGGCTATTCAGGAGGACTACGACGGTTCATAGCTGTAGTCAACCCAGCCGGGGGACCTCAGATGTCCGTCACCTTACCCAGGTACACAGACCTCCTTCCCCCTCTCTTATGGGCTCTCCCACCATCAGGGGAAGGTGAGTTCCAATCCAGCCTCCTCCTCCGGTGGAGGAAACACAAAAGACTGAAGGGGAAAGGACGGAAGCCGCCCTTTAAAGATTTGGATTGGGTTTCCTGCCTCTGGAGGTGGAGCCTATCTCTCTAGTGCTGTCCTGGACAGACGACTAGAGAAAACATGGTTTTAAAAAAAAAAAAAAAAAAAATTGCGTTTTTTTTCAAACTTGTCACTCTTCTTTTGTTTATAGCGCAAAAAATAAAAACTGCAGAGGTGATCAAAATACCACCAAAATAAAGCTCTATTTGTGGGGAAAAAATAACAATTTCATCTGGGTACAGTGTTGCATGACCGCGCAATTGTCATTCAAAGTGTGACAGCGCTGAAAGCTATAAAATGGCTTCTGTCCAAGATTGGCCCTAGTATATGAATGGGGACCTTGAATTGTGGGCTCCTTGAGGGTAGGGACCGATGTGAGTGTGCAATGTATGTGTGGGGCACTGCGTAAATTGACGGCGCTATATGGGTACCTTAAATAAATAGGGATAATTGTAGACTAGCAACCACAGTCACTTAGGTTGAACTGGTGTCTTTATTTAACCTATGTAAAGCAGGTTATCTTTTTACTTGGCGCAACATCTTTCAAAGAGGAGGGAGGAGGTTAGAATCACTTTAACCGCTTGCCGACCACCGCACGAACATTTACGTTGGTGGAATGGCACGGACAGGCAAATGGGCGTACAGGTACTTCCCTTTAAATTTGCTGCCGTGTGGTTGCCGCAGGCTCCGCGAGTGTGATCGCGGGTCCCATGGACTCTATGTTCCCTCCTGGTTAACCCCTTCACTGCCAGTCACATTTACATCACAGTAATCAATGCATTTTTAATCACAATGATCGCTGTATAAATGTGAATGGTCCCAAAATGTCGCCAAAAGTGTCCGATCTGTCCGCCATAATGTCTCAGTCACGATAAACAAAAAAAATAAAAAATGCTTATCGCCTCCATTACTAGTAAAAAATAAAATAAAATAAAAGATTAATAAAAATGCCATAAAACTATCCCCTATTTTGTAGACGCTATAACTTTTTCGCAAACCAAATCAATAAACGCTTATTGCCAAAATAAACAAAAAATTACCAAAAATATGTAGAAGAATATGTATTGGCCTAAACTAAAGAAAAAAAATATGTTTTGGGGATATTTATTATAGCAAAAAGCAGCAGGGTGGGCCAAATTTTAATTCATGTATTGGCAGCCAGGTTGTACAGAAGTTGATCTACTGATTGACTTCTGTACAACCACCCTGTTCCATTCTACCTGCTCGGTCAGCACCGCCGGCTATAGCCTGCAACCATAAACAATGTTTTCTGATGGTGGTCAGAAATCGAGTGTGTGGATGGATGCATCAAGTCAGTTTTTTTCCTTCAACCTGCTGAAGGAAAAAAAAAAAAAAAACTGACTCCCCACAATCCAGCAGTGGACTGTCCCTCGTCAGCCTCACATCTAGTGCAAGGCTTTGGACCCTGCCCTGGTCTTGAAGTCAGGACCCTAGACCAGGCAAGTCTGGGGTGCAGACACTGCAGGAGACTGGTCTAACTGTGGGGATGAGCAGCGAATAAATGGGGTTTTTTGCTACCCTAGGTAAAAATAAAATAAAAGCAACAATTAAAAAAGGAGTTCCAGCCTGGGGGAAAAAAAAAAAATTAAAAGTCAGCAGTTACAAATACTGTAAAGGAAGGAGGAGGGGGGTTAAAACTAGGGGGCAATAAAGGGGTTAAATCTGTGTCCTAGGGAGTGTTTCCAACTGTGCGGGGGGGGGGGCTCTGCCTGGGGGAGGAGACCGATCGCTGTTCCTAAGCAGCAGGAACAACAGGTCACTCTACTCACCCCTGACAGATCAGAGATCTGTCCGTTTACATTGACAGCCCTCCTTTGTCTCTCTCAGGAGCAATCGCGGCGGACATAGTGACCGTCGAGCACGTGCACCCCCTAGTCCTCTTAAAAGCAGACGATGTACAGCTATGACGGCTCGCCCAGGGGCGCCAACCTGCCGCAGAATAACTGCAGCGGCTGGTCCTCAAGTGGTTAAATTAACGCAGTGCCATATCACAAAAAACAGCCAGGTCATGAAGTGTGGGGGGGGGGGGGGGTAAAACCTTCCAGAGCTCAAGTGGTTAAAGCACAGAGCTCTTAAGGAACGGCACGGGTATGCTGAGCCGACTACATCACCAGATAATACACAAGTAAATATCTCCTAAACTGTGTGGGTTTAGGAGATATTTACAATACCTACAGATAAGCCTTACTATAGGTAATACATAAACAACAGGACTTTAATACACTCAGTTTTCGAATAGAATATATAGGTAGTTATACACACTAGCAAAGTACCAACCGCCTAATGAATATAAAACATGTCCCCGAATGACACCGTTATTAGCTAACATTAACTAGCACAGTTTGTTAGCTTATTCTGGTTACCGTACATTTAAAACTTTACGTTCAGACATCTTTCAGTCCTCACAGGTCCAGCCGGAAAGTCGCACACAATACGCGTCTCCTACACGAAGTCGTCTCTTACTACTATTGGCTGAGCATAAAAAAAACGTCCTACACATCTAGAAAAAAAAAAGTCTTTGCTGGCCGCCATGTTACCGGAGCCCAAGTACATGCGATCTCTTCTGAGGAGACTTTGCATACAGGTGTCCTGCCGAACAAGGTCGCCCGGCGGATAATGCCCCCCTGTACTGAGCAGCGCTTGCGCAGTACGAACTACAACGGAGCCGCCGAAAATAGCCGAAGATGAACAGCTGTGAGTCGGCTGTACACGGCTCCTGCGCAATGACGACGACATTGTGCCAGACGCTGCCGCACGCTCCCGATGCTCGTGCTACTCTGCAAGGGGCGGGTGTATTACTGTTATCTCGTCTAAGGGACAGAAGAGGCCGAATTTTTAATTGATAGGCAGAGCCCCGCAAAGACGTGTTGTTTATTGCTAAAACCACCCCCAACTTATCAGCTCTGCCCATCAATTTAAAATTCGCCCTCTTCTGTAGCCACCCGCCCCTTACACCAGATAACAGTAATATACCCGCCCCTTGCAGAGTTGCACGAGCAGTGGGAGCATGCGTCAGCGCCTGGCACAATGTCGTCGTCATTGCGCAGGCGCCGTGTACAGCTGACTCACAGCTGTTAATTTTCGGTGGCTCCGTTGTGGTTCATACTGCGCAAGCGCTGCACAGTACAGGGTGGTCATTATCCGCCGGGGGGACCTTTCTCGGTAGAACACCGGATGTTCGTATTGCTTCGTTGTAAACATGTCAGCTCAGGATCTGCTTCGCAGGAAGATAGACACAAAGCGCCCCGTGGTGCTTGTCTCTCACGTTACTGTCGCTGCATTACCTTATGAAACTCAAAATTTTTTTTTAAAGTTTGTATGTAAATAATAACTATTTACACACTAAATTATGGATACATTAAAGCTGAAGTTTAGTCTAAATTTAGTTTTCGGGATACGGCATGCGGCATTAGTTAAACGCTGTAGTGTACCTAGCACATCAAGCACCTGATACATTTTTTTAAACACCCCCCCCCCCACTAGGGTGATGACCAACTGTCTTTGTATTTTTATTACTTTTTGACACTTTTTTGGTGAATGGGTAGGGGTACCTCATGCTCAATCTCATGGGGGGAGGCGGGATCTGGGGGCCCCCTTGTTAAAGGGGGCTTCCAGATTCAGATAAGCCCCCTCCCCGCATACCCCCACATCCAACCGCCAGGGTTGTGGGGAAGAGACCCTTGTCCCCATCAACGTGAGGACAAGGTGCTTTGGGGTGGGGGGCCCTGCCCCAAAGCACATCCCCCATGTTGAGGGCATGTGGACTGGTATGGTTCAGGAGGGGAGGGTGCTCGCTCACCCCCCCCTTTTTTGACCTGCCAGGCTGCTTGCTCGGATAAGGGTCTGGTATGGATTTTGGGAGGACCCCGCACCGTTCCTTTTACATTTTGACATAGGGTCCCCCTTAAAATCCTGGGGGGGACCCAATGCCATTTTTTTTTCCAATACCTGGGAGCAATTGCCACCTGTGAGTCAATTTAAATGTGATTTGATTCTGGGACCTTTTTTGGGGGAAGGCAGGGGATGTCCCTGAATGGCAGTTTGGAAATGTGGTTACCCTACCCCCCCCCCCCACCCCAAAATAAAAATATTTTTGAAGGTATAAAGTGACATCAGCTATGCCTCAGAGATCCGTTGTCTTAGGGCTCCTTCACACGTGAAGTCAGGTCAGCACTAAATATACAGCTGTGAACAGCTAAAGACACAGCTGCACAAAAACGTAATCAGCATGATGCTTTTGGGGGGCGGAGCCACCACCGAACACTACTATTGCAGATCTAGGGGCGGTGCCGGAACTGCAGTGCAACCGTGTGCAATGCATGCAATTGCAACATGGCACTATGCCAATTAAAGGGTTAAAGAGGATACAGTATGTGTATTGCTGGGGGCAGCAATACACATACTGTAGATGCCGACTTTTAATATTAGGACACTTACCTGTCCAGGAATCCAGCGATGTTGGCACCCCAGCCGATGTTTCCATCGGCTCTCGGGTGCTGCCGCCACAATGGCCTGCAAGGGAAACCTTGCAGCTGCATAGCTGGTTGCCTACTGCGCATGCGTGCACAGAGCATTGCATGGAAAGTACACTTATGTACATACAGGTCAAGAAACCGCGTACATCAATACATGCAGAAAGAGCTCACAGTCATGGGAACAGAAATATTCAGTGAATTCAAACCAAACAATTATCTAGCAGATCAGATTAACTAGTATTTATGCTAAGATGGGTTGTCTTCCTTAGTATACTAGTCGGAGATCCAGGGGGCCAGTACCTTTTCGTATTTCCATTGACAACCCCGATTTATGTATGCAATTTTATACATAGGTAGGGCAGCTCCAATCTCTGCCTTTCAGGAGGAGGGGGGGGGGGCGGGTTGGCATGATCCACTTAAGGAGTATTTATTTTTTAGCGTAAAAGAGAAGGTATGAGATAAGTAGTTTGGAGTGATAAGAGCGCTGTTCATCCTCATGCACCCCCAGTAGGACCAACTCAGGTAGCATTGGAAGGGACAGTTGCAGTCTAGTGTTTATTGCCCCAAATACCTTCGTCCAGTAGGCCGAAATGACGGGACAGTCCCAGAACCTATGAAAAAAACTTTCCTACGTGTGATTTACATCTAGGGCACTTAGGGTTCCTGTAATATTCTGTGAAGTCTTTGGGGCATGTAATATATTTTGTGTTAAAATTTTACCTGAGTGAGTCTATCCTTAGAGGAAATAACTAGTTTGGGGCCATACACCAAGCAGTCCTCCCAGCCCTCCCTGTCCAGTGATGTCATGATTCCCATAGTTTCTCTAACTTGGAGGAGTCAGTGCCCAGGAGTGCACCATATAGGGTGGATAAGGGTTTAGTTAGGTCTCCCGGGACCAGAAGTTCCTCTATAGGGTCAGCTTGGAGGATGGACAGGGGTGGGAACTGAGCCCTGGTAGCATGTTTAAGTTGTAAATATCAGAATTCCATCCAGTCATATTTTGCCCTCAGGTCTGTAAATTGCAGCAGGGTGCCCTGAGGTATAATATGGTCCAGTGTTGTGACGCCATGTCTGGCCCATAGCTAGGGATCTGGGATGGAAGGGAAATGTGGTAGGGCAGGATTTCCCCATAAGGGTTGTGCTGGAGACCACTGATCTGGCCGCTTAAAGCGCCACCCCGCCATGTCGCCCTAGTTGGTCCCGGTGGCATCTCCTATGCCCCTGGTCCCCTGTAGGCAAAGCTACGGAGCCCAGCCAGCGAGCCCAAACAGCTCGCATCCAGGCAGACCGCCGCGTTAGATTTAGATCCCTGAAACTACCACTGGACCGTCACTAGAACTGCTGCCCAATAATAGACTTGAAAGTTGGGGAGGGCTAGTCCACCTAGGTGGGCAGGCAGCCACAGTGTGGAATGAGCCAGCCTTGGGACCGCTCCACTCCAAATAAAGGATCCTATACATTTGTCAATCTCTTTAAAGAAAGTAACAGGGATCCACACCGCACAGTTTCTAAATAGGTAATTAAATTTGGGCAACATAACTATTTTAGCAAATGAATACGACCCAACAAATTGAGACAGGGGCTGGCGACTCAGATGCTCTTGAATAAAAGTCCTTTATTTGGTTACATGGGTACACAGGTACAGGCTACGTTGACGCGTTTCAGCTAAGAAGCCTTCATCAAAGGCTCTGATTCAAGTACTGCATTTTAGGGCCTGAACGTCCTGGCTAGAGCAACGGTCCACAGTTCATAGATCATCATATTGGCAGTAGAGCTGGGGTATCATTTTGCTTCTATCCCTAGCATACTCTAGTTGAGCGCAGGAACATGCCCTTCCTGCGAAATATTACAGCAAAAATTGTAATTACACGGCCCTGTTAATCAGGGGCAGGAAAATTGGGCTTTAGGCACTGGTGCCACAACACTGCAACCCCTCACAGATACTCTAGTTGAGTGCAGGAATGAGCCCTGCTGCAAAATATTACAGCAAAAATTTTAATTACACGCCCCTGTTAACTACTTTCCACCCGGCCACTGTACATATACGGCCGGGTGGGAGCCGTCTACTTCTGATAGGACGTTCCGGAACGTCCTTCAGAAGTAGCGGGATTGCGTGCGCGTGCCCGCGCAGCTGCGCGCTCCCGATACGCTTGTGTCACCCGGACACGGCGCATATCTCGGATCGGCAGGAGGGCTCTGTGAGTGGCCCTCCTGATCACATGACGGCCGTGTCGAATCACAGCCATCATGTGATGTAAGAAAACAGCCGGTTGCTAGGCAATCGGCTCTCCTCTCCTCACACGGAAGTCGTCAGTGAGGAGAGGAGAGCGGATCGCTGCAGCCGGCTGGTGATCAGTGAGTATTAGCTGTTTTTTTTACAGCTTTTTACTCACTGATCACCAGTGTAGTGTCCCCACAGTAAAACACACATGTCCCCACAGTAAAACACACATGTCCCCACACATGTCCCCAAAACACACATGTCCCCAAAACACACATGTCCCCAAACAATAAAAACACATGTCCCTCACATATGTCCCAGTAAAATAACATGTGCCAATGATTATCTGCACACATATGTCCGTGATCACCTGCACACATATGTACATGATCATTTGCGTACATATGTCCGTGATCACGCGAACCAATTATTATACACTTAACGGAATTTTTTTTACAAAAAACATGTAGCAGAATACATTTTGGCTTAAATTTATGACAAAATTTGATTTTATTGGATTTCTTTTAAAAAAGAAAGGAGAAAATATTGTTTTTTTTTTCAAAATTTCCGCTATGTTTTCGCTTATATCGCAAAAAATAAAAAACGGAGTTGCGAATAAATACCACCAAACTAAAGCTCTATTTGTGCGAACAAAATGATAAAAATTCATTTGGTTACAGCATTGCATGACCGCGCAATTGTCACTGAAAATGTGAGAGCGCTGAAAGCTGAAAATTGGTCTGGGAAGGAAGGGGGCGAAATTGCCCAGTATTGTAGTGGTTAAACAGGGGCAGAAAAATTGGGCTCTAGGCACTGGTGCTGGTGCCACAACACTGCAACCCCTCACAGATACTCTAGTTGAGTGCAGGAATGAGCCCTGCTGCAAAATATTACAGCAACTATTGTAATTACATGCCCCTGTTAAACAGGGGCAGAAAAAGGGCTTTAAGCTCTGGTGGTGGTGCCCAGAACCAAAAATGTTCTTAGAAGCTATCAACAAGAACATTGAGAAGGAATAGGATAGTCACTCAGCATAACAGGATAGTCACTCAGCATCTGCATAGGCAGTCTTCAAGGGATCTCACATTCATAAAAAAAAGTATCAGTTACATCAACATCAGGTGCTTGGTAGCTGGTGATCCAAGAATGATTCATTTTTATGAAGGTGAGCTGATCAACCGAGTCTGTGGACAGGCATACTCTGTGATCGGTTACAAAGCCTCCAGCAGCACTGAATGTGCGTCCAGATAGAACGCTGGATGCAGGACAGGCCAGTAGCTCAATTGCATACTGTGCCAGCTCTGATCAGTGATCCATCCTCAAGACCCAGTAACCCAGTGGATTTCAGTTGGAAAGGTCTCCAAGTCTGATCGTGCCCCAAGGTATTCCTGCACCATGTAAATCAGACGCTGGCCAAAGGGTCAAGACGTGGAACTCACTTTGTATGTCAGTTGCAGGCAAGGTAAATCTCATAAAGATGATTCTCATGCCCCAACTGCTATACATGTTACACAACTCCCCGGTAATGATCCCACTGAAGACATTTAGCATAATTAACGCTATATATTCAGGGAATTAATATGGAAATCCTGCCCCCCCAGAATAAAACTAGAGCATCTACAACGCTCCAAGGAGGAAGGTGGACTAGCTCTTCCAAATCCCTGGCTGTACTATCTGGCGTCCCAAATGCAGCATCTGATAGGTACCATGGCCCCAGAGGGAGAACAAGGAGACAGAACCCCCAGTGTCTCAGAGAGCATAATGCTTCACACCGTAGGGGGAAACTCCATTCCAACTGCGCTTGAAGCATTGGCCTTTGCCAAACCCCAAAAAAGCTTCCCTACGTATAGCCTTATACAAAAAGTGTGGAATAAAACCAAATACCTTCAGGGGGCGATAGGTTTTAGTGAATATAGCCCTATATGGGCGAATGAATCCTACCCTGAACTAGCAAAGTTACAACATGGGAGGAGATGGCAGAGGAGGGGCGTGCTCTACCTGACACAGATAATTAGCAATGGCAACCTACTGTCCTTTGACGTCCTGAGAGAGAGATATCAGCTGCCAGCGCACATGCACTTCTACTACTTGCAACTTAAGCACGCATTCATGGCCCAAACAAGGGTCTCTGAGTGGCGGATGGATGACATGCCCCTCCTCTCCCAGCTCAAGGCAGCAGAGGTTTCTAAGGGATTCATTTCACAGAGCTACACAATACTGAACAAATTTCTAGTGAAACATCCCCTGACTGTTCAAAGTAAGTGGGAACTAGATGTAGGACCTCTGGACGATGAACAGTGGGAAGTACTACAGTCAGTGGCCATTTGCTCACTGAATGTGGCACAAAGACTTACACAACTGTATACAATACTGAGAGTTTACTATACGCCCCTTAGGCGGCGTACACACGAGCGGACTTTCCCGCGGGATTGTCCGCCGGACAATCCGCCCGTGTGTGGGCGGTGGCAGACTTTTTCCTCCCAAAAGTCCGGCGGACTAAGTTTTAAGTTCAGACTTAAAATTTCCGCTGGACTCGGCAGTCCGGCGGACAATCCCGCCGTCTGTGTGCTAGTCCGCAGGACTTTTGAAATGAATGGACTTGCCGACACACGATCGGAAAATCCGTTCATTTAGAACGTGACTCCAGGTAGACGGGGCTAGCGAAGGCAGTGAATGCCGCCGTGCTAGACCCGTCACCTGGCATGGATTTAAAGGGGAATCCTTACGCCGAAAAAACGGCGTGGGGGTGCCCCCAAGTCCATCTCAGACCCTTATCCGAGCACGCAGCCCAGCCGGTCTGGAAAGGGGGTGGGGACGAGCGAGCCATGCCATGCGCCCCCCCCCACCCCAAAGCACCTTGTCCCCATGTTGATGAGGACAAGGGCCTCTTCCCGACAACCCTGGCCGTTGGTCGTCGGGGTCTGCGGGCGGGGGCTTATCGGAATCCGGGAGCTCCCTTTAATAAGGGGGCCCCCAGATACCGGCCCCCCACCCTATGTGAATGAGTATGGGGTACTCATTCACATACCCTACCCATTCACCTAAGGTGTAAAAATGTAAATTAAAAAAACGACACAATTTTTAAAAATATTTTATTGCACAGCTCCGGAGCGGAGGAGCCCGGCTTTCTTCTTTGTCGCCGCCGTCGTTGTCTGGGGGTCTCGTTCCGCCTTCGGATGTCTCTTATGTTCTTGCCGCTGTCGTCGCCGCCTTCTGCGTCGTTGTCGTCTTCTTCTTCTTCTTCTTCCGATGTTGACTCGTCGCTCTCTCTGGCCAGAATGGCAGAGACACGCGGTGTTGTGACTTATACAGGGACAAGGGGCGGGTCACATGCTCATGTCACATGGTGACCCCACCCCCATATGATGTCACAGTCCCGGAGGATGCTGGGACTGTGACATCATATGGGGGCGGGGTCATCATGTGACATGAGCCGGTGGCCCCGCCCCTTGTCCCTAAATAAGTCACAACACCGCGTGTCTCTGCCATTCCGGCCAGAGAGGGCAAAGAGTCAACATCGGAAGAAGAAGAAGAAGAAGACGACGACAACGACGCAGACGACGCAGAAGACGGCAGCGACAGCGGCAAGAACAGAAGAGCGGAACGAGACCCCCAGACGACTACGGCGGTGACGAAGAAGAAAGCCGGGCTCCTCCGCTCGTGAAAGAGCTAGGTAAAAGAGCAGAAGATAGCAGAGGAGTCCGGCGAGAAGACCCCCCCAAGACAGAAGAAGACCCCCGGAGCTGTGTAATAAAATATAATATTTTTAAAAATTGTGTTGTTTTTTTTATTTACACTTTTACACCTTAGGTGAATGGGTAGGGGTACATCGTACCCCATACTCATTCACATAGGGTGGGGGGCCGGTATCTGGGGGCCCCCTTATTAAAGGTGGCTCCCGGATTCCGATAAGCCCCCCGCCCGCAGACCCCCGACAACCAACGGCCAGGGTTGTCGGGAAGAGGCCCTTGTCCTCATCAACATGGGGACAAGGTGCTTTGGGTGGGGGGGGCGCGCGGCCAGGAGGGGGGGAACGCTCGCTCGTCCCCACCCCCTTTCCTGACCGGCCGGGCTGCGTGCTCGGATAAGGGTCTGAGATGGATTTGGGGGGACCCCCATGCCGTTTTTTCGGCATAGGGATTCCCCTTTAAATCCATGCCAGATGACGGGGCTAGCGCGACGGCATTCACTGCCTTCGCTAGCCCCATCTACCTGGAGTCACGTTCTAAATGAACGGACTTTCCGATCGTGTGTCGGCAAGTCCGTTCATTTCAAAAGTCCCGCGGATTGTCCACTGGAAAAGTCCGGGCGTGTGTGGGCAAATCCACATGCTCGGAAAGTCCGGCAGACCTCCGCTGGAAAGTCCGGCGGTTTGTCTGCTGGACTAGGTCCGACGGACAATCCCGCCGGAAAGTCTGAGCGTGTGTACGCCGCATTAGGCTACATAAAATGGGCTTAACGCCTAACCCTAGTTGTACTGGATGCAAAAGAGACCATGGAGACTTGATACATATGCTGTGGCGATGTCCCAAACTCCATGTGTATTGGAGGGGGGTGATTAACACCTTGAACGCGGTGTTCCAGATGTCAATCCCGTGTGACCCCAGATGCTGCATTCTGAATCTGTTGGATGGAATGGAATGGGAACCTCACGTAAGGGAGGTCCTTTCCAGGGCTCTGTTTATGGCCCGTAAACTGATAATGTTGCATTGGAAGTCTGAATCGCCACCTACTCTCACAGAATTGACCACCAAAATAGGAGACACTCTCCAGATGGAAAAAATTATTTATCAACACAGAGGCTGCTCGCAGAAATTTGAGAAGCTCTGGGGACCGTGGTTAGAGACTCCGGGCTTAGCACCGGACGATATGGTTATGGACAGGCTCTTGGGTATAATCTAAAATTGGGAATATTACTGAGGAAATGCAACAGCCTGTAGGATGAGGATATATTGCATACATGACTGAAAGTTTGTATAATGCTATAGAGATGTGCTCTTGGTAATGAAGGGGGAGGAGACAGCAGGTTAAGAGGGCGGAGGCGGGCCAGGGACAGGAGAGAATAATAATGTTTGTATAATTATATGCTGGGAAGGCGGGATGGATGGAAGAAGACGTATATGACTGTTGGCACTTGAACTGTATGTGATTTTCCGTTAAAATAAAGTTCTTTTTGGATAAAAAAAATCAGACGCTGGCGATGGTTGCTGGAACCGATCAGACCTTGGGGCTGCGGACTAAAAAATTGTCTGAACGCATCAGTCAGATGACCACCTTCTCCACCGCTCGTTCTGTGACTGACCGAAGCCTCAGCAACATGTTGTCCAGGAGGACCAGGGAATTGCAACTTCCCAGGCTCTGGAAACGCATTGCACAAACCTTTCTGCAGGGCCTCCCGAAGATGTTTCATCCTCTGCTCCCTCTGCGAAGGCTGGATAAGTTCCGCAACCTTACCCTTGTAATGTGGATCAAGAAGAGTTGCCAGCCAGTAATGATCCCTCTCCTTGATACCACAAATCCAGGGGGCCTTTTGCAGGCTTTGTAGGATCAGGGAGGCCATGTAGTGTAGGTGATAGGCGGGCCTGCAGGAATACTGTCTGGATATAGGGGGCCTTGAGAGGTAAGGAAGTCCTCCTCTTCCTCCCTCTCTTCTGCCTCAAGTGCCCTGTCCATTATTCCACGCAGCGTTTGCTCCAACAGGAAGACAAGAGGGACGGTATCACTGATGCATGCACTGTCACTGCTCACCATCCTCGTGGCCAGTGGCGGCCCATCCATAGGGGGCACCCGGGCACCGCCCCCCTGCTGTAGTCAAAAAAAATAACTAAGTGCACTGTGTTTGGGCGCCGGACACAGTGCACTATGGAAAACACCACGCAGCGCTTCATTGGCGGGGTTTAGAGATGCTTTGTGGCACAATCGATTGCGCCGACCAGCATCTGCCCAGCCAGGTGCTTTGTTCTCAGTGTGAGAACAAAGTCACTTCCGGCGGGCTACAAAAAGATGGCCGCCATGACTAATCCCCTAAGGCCCCTCCCCTCTCCACTGAACACACAGAGAAAACCAGGAAGGAATGGACGTGCCACCACTGAGCTCACTGGCGTGCTCACTGAGCATAGAATCCTTCCTTCAGGGAATCGTGTTTCCGTCAAATGCTCGGCTCTGACAGTGCTGTGTGTGCGGAGGAGGGGATACATGAAAGCTTTGCAGATGGGGAAGAGAGACACTCATATCATATCATATCATATGTGAATGTGTGTGTGCTACAGGTCACCCCTCACTTCCAGGACACGGCTCCTCGCTGATACTACCCAGGCTTATTTGTGCTAACATGCCCATGGCATCCAATTACAGTCTTCACCTCTGAAGTTTACAGATGCCTGCTGACAGCTGATTAGTTGCTATGGGCAGCAACAATTTGTCTTGTTACCAGCCTCTGCAAACATGAGCCCCATAATGTCATGTCTAATAGTGATCTGCAGTGCCCGGATGTCTCCAGGATCATTGTCATCATTATGTGTCACCTGTTTTCATCTTTCTCCATATTCTATCCATGATCCTCCTCCCACACTCTGCTCTCTCTCCTCCAGACGCGGCTTGAAGTAGTGATGTGCTGCCGGGGACACAGATGTGAGGAGGACTCTGCTGAAGGGGACACAGATGTAAGGAGGACTCTGCTGAAGGGGACACAGATGTAAGGAGGGACTCCGCTGACGGGGACACAGATGTAAGGAGGGACTCCGCTGATGGGGACACAGATGTAAGGAGGGGCTCCGCTGGGAACACATATGTAAGGAGTGACTCCGCTGACTGGGACACAGATGTAAGGAGGGGCTCCGCTGGGGACACAGATGTAAGGAGGGACTCCGCTGATGGGGACACAGATGTAAGGAGGGACTCCGCTGATGGGGACACAGATGTAAGGAGGGACTCCGCTGATGGGGACACAGATGTAAGGAAGGGCTCCGCTAGGGACACAGATGTAAGGAGGGACTCCGCTGATGGGGACACAGCTGTAAGGAGGGGCTCCGCTGGGGACACAGATGTAAGGAGGGACTCCGCTGACGGGGACACAGATGTAAGGAGAGACTCCACTGATGGGGACACAGATGTAAGGAGGGGCTCTGCTGGGGACACAGATGTGAGGAGGGACTCCACTGACAGGGACACAGATGTAAGGAGGGACTCAGCTGACGGGGACACAGATGTAAGGAGGGGCTCCGCTGATGGGGACACAGATGTAAGGAGGGGCTCCGCTGATGGGGACACAGATGTGGTAGGGAACTGGGGTAGGAAAATTTGCCTGCTACAATCGGCTTTAGGTGTACCGCTAGCAGATTGCCCGCAAGTGCTTAGGACACCTAATTCTACACCTTCATTTCTCTCAGTTCAGGTCTCTGAGAGGACTGAAGGTATAGTGGGGTTGGAGATCCCAGCTGATGAGGAGCAAGGAGAGGTCCTCTGTCAGGGTCCTGGCCGCCCCGTGCGGCCCAGATTGCCTCCACGCAGGTCAACGGCCATTCCTGTGCCCCCCAGGCATCAGCGCAGGCGTCGGCGCGCGCCAGAGCCGTAAGAGAGGTCTCCTTCCGTCAAGCCAGGCTCGCCGCCAGGCTCGCCACCAGGTACCTAACAGTACGAACAGCTCAGATGACCGAGCCTGCGGAAGGAACCTCTCCCATGCAGGAGTTCTGCACCCACCTTGCAGCTCTCACCCAAGCAGTAAAGTCTCTGCAGGAAGGCTATACCAAGTTGGAAGGACAGGTACAGCATCTTTCCAGTCCTATGGCCGCTGCACCTCCTGCGCCACCGGTGCAACCCACCGCTCAGCCTGCAGTAGTGATGCTTCCTCCAGAGCCAAGAGTGCCCGTTCCGGAAAGATTCTCAGGAGACCGGTCCAAGTTCCCTGCCTTCCGAGATGCCTGCCAGCTTTATTTTGCTCTCCAGCCCAGGACTTTTTCTTTGGAAGCCACCAAGGTGGGATTTGTGGTGTCTCTCCTGCAAGGAGAACCTCAGTCATGGGCTCACCGTCTTCTGAGAGCCAATAGCCCACAGACCCAGGACCTTGCTACCTTCTTCCAGGCAATGGCGCAGCTCTATGATGACCCCCAAAGAACTGCTACAGCCGAGACTGCCTTGTCCACGCTCCAACAAGGCCGTAGAATGGCCGAGGACTACATCTCTGATTTTAGGCATTGGAGCACGGACACTCAGTGGAACGATGCAGCCCTTAGGCATCAGTTCCGCACAGGCCTGTCTGAGAGCCTGAAAGATGAACTGGCCCGAGTGGGAGTCCCCGAGTCTCTGGAAGACCTGATTACCCTTACTATCCAGCTGGACCGCCGGCTCCGGGAACGCCGAGCCGAACGTTCTTCCCAACCAAACCGCCCGGCCTGGATGGTGGCAAGGGCTCCAACCCCTGCTTCCCGCTATCTACCTACAACTGCTACAGTTCCAGCCAGTCCTGCCTTCGACAGTCCCGAACCGATGCAGATCGGACTTATGCGCTCCACCTTGTCTCCCGAAGAGCGTGCCAGGCGCCGGCAGTTGAATCTATGCCTCTATTGTGGTGGTTCTGGACATTATGTAAACAACTGCCCAGTCAAGACACGTAAGTGCCTTTCTTCTGTCTCTTCTAATCCTGCACCTTGCCCAAGCAACACCACTCACCTGGCTCTTCCCCTCTCGTTGCAGCTCCAAGGAAGGACAATCCACACCAACGCTATCCTTGACTCCGGAGCATGCAGTTGTTTTATCAACGCCACCTTTGCCAGCTTACAAGCCCTACCCCTCCGGGAGAAGACCCGTGGACTTTCTGTCTTTTTGGCCGATGGATCGCGCATCAAATCAGGTCAAGTGACCCAAGAGACATTTGCCCCTGCCTGCCACCATCTTGTCCCAGCACCAAGAACTGTTGATACTGGATGTAATCTCTTCTCCTCTTTTCCCAGTGATTTTGGGCATACCATGGCTCCAAGCCCATAACCCCTGTATTAACTGGTCCACGGGACAAGTAAAGTTCCAGTCCCCTTATTGCCTTGAACACTGCCTACCTGAGCCCGTTGGGGCACCCACTACTCTGTGTTGCCTAAACTCTGATCAGGACCTATGCCGGGCCGTACCCAAGACTTACCATGACTTTCTTGACGTGTTTAGTAAACGAGGGGCAGACTCCCTGCCGCCCCATCGTCCATATGACTGCCCCATCGAGATTCTCCCAGGAGCCGAAATCCCATTCGGACGCATCTTCCCCTTATCCGAAAAGGAGCAGAAGGCCCTGAAGGTGTACATCGCGGAAAACCTCGAAAAAGGGTTTATCCGTCATTCCACCTCCCCAGCAGGCGCGGGGATATTCTTCGTTACTAAGAAGGACCAAACACTCAGGCCTTGTGTGGACTACCGCGAGCTGAATAAGGTTACAGTCAAAAACCGATACCCCTTGCCGTTGATACCAGAACTCTTCCAGAAGTTACGAACTGCAACTAACTTCTCTAAGTTGGATCTAAGGGGGGCCTACAACCTGGTCCGTATCAGGTCCGGGGATGAGTGGAAAACTGCCTTCCGGACCCGCTTTGGCCATTATGAGTATTTAGTCATGCCGTTCGGCCTCTGCAATGCTCCTGCCACCTTTCAGCATCTGATTAATGATGTCTTTAGGGACTTTTTGGACATTTTTGTGATCGTATACCTCGATGACATTTTAATTTTTTCCAACTCCCTTGAACAGCACCAGGGGCATGTGGGCAGAGTGCTACTTCGCCTCCGGCAACATGGCCTATATGCTAAAGCGGAGAAATGCTTGTTTGAGCAGCAGGAGATTCAATTTCTGGGACTCGAGATTTCCCCAGCAGGGATCAGGATGGACGCCCAGAAGGTAACCGCTGTATTGGACTGGCCGGCACCATCAGACAAGAAGGGCATTCAGCGCTTTATAGGGTTCGCAAATTTCTATAGGAAATTCATTAAGGGATTTTCTACCATCGTCAACCCTATTATCCAACTGACGAAGCAGGGTACACGCTTTCAGTGGGGTCCCGAGGCCCAGGAAGCTTTTGAGAGACTTAAAAAACTATTCACCTCTGCCCCCATCCTCAGTCACCCCGATCCTGCTCTCCCATACATTCTGGAGGTCGACGCTTCCGAAGTGGCGCTGGGAGCAGTGGTATCTCAACGGCAAGGCAGCAAGGATTTGATGCACCCGGTAGGGTTTTTCTCTCGGAAACTTTCCCCCGCAGAGAGGAATTACGACGTCGGGAACCGGGAACTCCTGGCCATCAAGGCAGCCCTGGAGGAATGGAGGTACCTGTTGGAGGGCGCAAGTCACCCGGTATTGGTGTATACCGACCATAAAAACCTCGAGTACCTACGGACAGCCAAGCGACTGAAGTCTCGGCAGGCCCGTTGGGCCTTGTTTTTTTCTAGATTTTGTTTTCACATTACCTATCGCCCAGGATCCAAAAACGTGAAACCAGACGCGCTCTCGCGCATGTTTGACAATCCAAAAGATACAGCAGCCCCGGACACCATCCTGTCATCTGGCAACTTCCTACTTGTACAACCGGATTTGCTCTGACAGATCAGGGAAGCATCTGCAAATGGCCCAGCAACCCCAGGGGTCCCCCTGATACCCAGAGACGGTCTCTTTTGGAAAGGAAGCCAAGTCTTTGTCCCAGAATCTGTCCGAATCAAGGTCCTGAATCTCTGTCATGACCACCCTCTGGCGGGACATTTTGGAGTCCACAAGACCATTGATCTGGTGCAACGCACCTTCTGGTGGCCAGGTCTAAGGAGAGACTGCAAGGGATACGTCAACGCCTGCCCTGTCTGTACCCAGAGCAAGACCTCAAGAAGCCGAGCTTGGGGCCTCCTTAAGCCTCTTCCCGCACCCGACCGGCCATGGAGGATGATCACCATGGACTTTATAGTTGAACTCCCATGCTCAGAAGGATGCACAGCAATTTTTGTGGTCGTAGACCGGCTGTCTAAAATGGCCCACTTCCTGCCCCTAAAGGGAACCCCGTCCGCTTCTGAAACAGCCCGTATCTTTATCAGGGAGATAATTAGGTTGCATGGGGTCCCTGCCAGCATAGTCTCTGATAGGGGGGTTCAATTTACGTCCCGTTTCTGGAGGGCTTTGTGTAAATCCCTAAAGATTGAGTTGGCTCTGTCCTCGGCCTATCACCCCCAAACGAATGGACAGACAGAACGCACAAATCAGACCTTGGAACAGTACATTAGGTGCTTCACGTCCTTTGTGCAGGACGATTGGGTGTCCCTACTGCCCTTAGCCGAGTTTTCATACAATAACGCCAGCCACTCAGCCACAGGCCAGTCCCCTTTTTTCTCCAACTATGGCTTCCACTTATCCTTTCTCCCTGACTTTCTTCCAGAGTCCCCGGTTCCAGCGGTGCAGGATACAGTGACCTTCCTCAGCCACAACAACCAGATCCTTCAAGAGGCGATAACCAAGGCCCAGGCAGACTGCAAAAAGATCTTTGACCGGAAAAGAAGGGGAGAACTGGACCTCCAGATTGGAGATCAGGTATGGCTATCTACTATTAATTTGAAGTTACCTTGCCCTTCCAAAAAACTCACTCCCAAGTTTCTGGGGCCCTTCTCTGTGAAAAGGAGGATCAACCAGGTATCCTATGAACTGTCGTTGCCCGACTTAATGAAGATACACCCGGTGTTTCATGTGGCCCTGTTGAAGCCCTCTGTACCTGACCCCTTTCCTGATAGGGGAACTGGGCCCCCTGGACCTGTTCTTGTCGAAGGCGGCGAGGAATACGAGGTGGAGGCCATTATTGATTGTAGGAGGCGGCAAGGGCAGACACAGTTCCTAGTTAAGTGGAAGGGGTACGGGGCTGAGGACAATTCCTGGGAACCTGATAGCAACCTTCATGCTAGAAGACTGATCCGTGCCTTCTTTACCTCCCACCCAGAGAAGAGAAGCCTATTGGGCACCCGGAGGTCACCCCTTGTGGGGGGGCAATGTCAGGGTCCTGGCCGCCCCGTGCGGCCCAGATTGCCTCCACGCAGGTCAACGGCCATTCCTGTGCCCCCCAGGCATCAGCGCGGGCGTTGGCGCGCGCCGCGGGCGCGTGCATGCGCGCGACCGGCCCGCGGGCACGCTCCCGTGCGCTAATAGCGGGGGCGCGCGCCTGTGCGCGTGCACGTGCGCGGCTAGCGCTGTTTGGCGCCAGTGTCCCTATTTAAGGATCAGAGCTGCGGCCCAGCAGTGCTGTTCGTCTGCAGCTCTGACCTGAGTTTCCCAGTTAACCTGCCTGTATCTGCCTGTGACCCCTTGGAACCCGACCCGGCCCGTCTGACCCTGCTGACCTCTCTGCTCCTTGACCCCGGCTTGCCTGACTCTGTTTATGGACTTACTACCTGTTGCTGAACCTCTGCCTGCCATTTGACCATCCTTCTGCCTGCCGTTTATGCCTATCTGCCTTCTCTGTGACCCGGCCTGTCTGACTACCTCTGCCGTCCGAGTGTGCCTCTCTCCCGCACAGGATCTGCCACTGCTGCTGCTGCTCCACAGATTACCTCTCTCTCCGGTCATCCGATCCCAGACTGCTGTACCATCTCCTGCAGTTCCTGCTACCTGAAGACCAGCACCAGCATCCTGCACCAGCTGACCCACCGGACGGACACTCCTACTCCGCTGTGCTCACGGGTCCCCTGTCTCCATTCCAGTGGACCCTGAACCAGAGCCGTAAGAGAGGTCTCCTTCCGTCAAGCCAGGCTCGCCACCAGGTACCTAACATCCTCCTTGTTCTTTGGTGTGAGTCTTTGTTTTGCTTGCGTCTATCAAGCAAGGTATCAGGGACCTGGTCCGCCGCGCGCCCCAGTGCGCAGGCGCATAGGTCCGGCGCTGCGGCGCACAGTAGGAGTCAGAGGGACGCTGTGGCGGCGCACGCACGTTCGCGGCCCAGCTGAACGGCGCGCGCGCATGCGCACTAGCGCACGTCCCATGTGACCTCCAGCCGGCCTATAAAAGAGAGGCCTCTGCACCCAAACAGACGCTGGTTCGTCTCTCAGCTGTTCCCTTGTACCTGTACCCGTGCTTGCTGTATCTACCTGCCTACCCGTTGCCGACCCGGATTCCATTGGACCTCTCTGCCTTCTCCTGACTTGACCCTTGGCTTGTGTTCCCGGATTACCGTCTCTCCTGTCTCCAGTGTTTGACCCTCGGCCTGTTTATTGGACTTCCGCTTCTGTCTTCTCAGTGTTTGACCCTCAGCCTGCCTTGACCCTCCTGCTTACGCCTGACCATACTACCTGGACTTGCCCATCAGTATTTGATCCTCTGAACCTGTACCTAACTTACCTTGTGTTTGATCCTCAGCCTGCTGCCTGTCCACCCATCAGTGTTGGAACCTCAGCCAGTCTTCCAGCTTCTACTCCACGATACCTGGATCCACGCCTAGCCACTACTCTACAGGTGGCTTGTGCCTCTTGGTGTCAACTGTCCCCTGTACCACCTTCAGGGGCAGTGGGCGCTGAGTCGCAAGGGCAACCGCTCTCGGCATCTTGGCCTCGGTGAGTACTTTAGTTCCTGATAGTACGAACCAGCCATGACAGAGGCCAACAGAGCGGGATCTCCCCTGGAGATGCTATGCCAACAGGTATCCGCCCTCATGGAAGCTGTACAAAAACTACAAGAAGGCTACGTACAAGTGGACAGTCGCCTCCAGCAATTGGCAGCAGCTTCCCTTCCGGCAAGCCCAGCTCCTGGACCAGCCAGTGGAGGTTCTGCACCACCAGCCCAAGGCCCACCTGCCATGATGATGGCTGTACCCGAACCTAAGGTACCAGTACCTGAGCGATTTTCAGACGATCGCAGGAAGTTCAGGTCTTTTAAGAACGCCTGCACCTTATACCTTGCCTTACAGCCCCGCACCTTCTCCTCAGAAATCGTAAAAGTGGGATTTATCATGTCACTGCTATCCGAGGAGCCCCAGACCTGGGCCCACGGCCTTATGGAACAGAGGAACCCCCTGTTAAACACGGTAGACTCCTTCTTCGAAGCAATGGGCCAACTTTATGATGACCCCCAGCGTTCTGCCACAGCCGAAGCCACACTACATACCCTCTCCCAGGGTAAAAGGCTAGTAGAGGACTACACGGCAGAGTTCCGCAAGTGGTCAGCTGACACTACCTGGAATGAGGCTGCCCTCCGCTATCAATATCGGCTGGGGCTGAACGAAACCCTGAAGGATGAGTTAGCTCGTGTGGAGACCCCCACAACCCTGGAGGAGTTAATACAACTAGCCACTAAACTGGACCGACGCATGCGGGAACGGCGTTCCGAGCGCCTGCAAAATCCCCGACCAGTGTGGGTACCTCCTAGGCCTTCGCCTGCATACCCTGCCTCCTCCTTCCCTTCAGGTACGTCGGCTCCAGAGGGGGAGCCCATGCAACTTGGCCTAGTGCGCCCCCGGCTTTCCCAGGAAGAAAGACAACGCAGACGCAGATCCAATTTGTGCCTTTACTGCGGGGGTTCCGGACACTACCTACTGAATTGTCCCATCCGGCCCAGTAAGTTGCCACCTCAACCCACTATCAACTGTCAGTCCATTAACATTGTCCAGGCTTATGTGACTCTTTCTGCCTCCCTACAGCTGGCGGAAAAGAAGATTCGGCTTCCGGCCGTAATTGATTCGGGCGCCTGCAGTTGTTTTCTGGACATTTCCATCGCCAACGAATGGCATATTCCTTGCTTAAATAAAGAAAGACCTTTACTGGTTCACTTAGCTGACGGGTCCCTTCCACACTCAGGACCAGTAGTCCAGGAGACCCCACCTATCCTTACCACCACAGACTCTGGCCACCAGGAACTGTTACGATTTGACCTGATCTCCTCCCCGATGTTTCCCATCATACTTGGACTCCCCTGGTTACAGGCCCATGATCCTCAAATCCATTGGGACCGGAAGGAGGTCTCCTTCTCTTCTCCCTACTGTCACCAACATTGCATCTCCCCGGCTCCGAGCTGCCACCTGGCAGTCATCTCGGCACCAGAGAACCTCCAGCACATTCCGCCAGTCTACCAGGATTTCAAGGATGTGTTCGATAAAAAGAAGGCCGACCATCTACCACCTCACCGGGCTTATGACTGCCCTATTGAGTTATTGACTGGCTCCGTGATCCCTTTCGGGCGCATATTTCCGTTATCTGAGACCGAATTAAAGGCGTTGAAAACCTACATGGACGAAAACCTTGAAAAGGGCTTCATTCGGCCCTCTACCTCGCCGGCCGGGGCTGGCATTTTTTTTGTAGGGAAGAAGGATGGGTCACTCAGACCCTGCATCGACTATAGGGAGCTTAATAAAATCACTGTAAAAAACCGTTACCCATTACCTTTAATTCCTGAGCTTCTCCAACGTTTTCGATCAGCTAAGATTTTCTCCAAGCTTGACTTAAGAGGCGCCTATAATCTTGTCAGGATCCGCGCAGGTGACGAGTGGAAGACAGCCTTCAGGTCCAGGTTTGGCCATTATGAATATTTAGTGATGCCTTTTGGCCTGTGCAATGCTCCAGCTACCTTCCAACATCTGGTGAATGACATCTTTAGGGAGCACCTGGACGACTTTTTGGTTGTATACCTGGATGATATCCTCATTTTTTCTGCCACCTTGGATCTGCATCGGAAACACGTTAGGAGAGTACTTTCCATCCTTAGAACCCATCAACTATACCTTAAAGCCGAGAAATGTGAATTTGAGAAAGCTACGGTACAGTTCCTGGGATTTATCATCTCTACCAAAGGCACTGCAATGGATCCCCAAAAGGTCAAGGCAGTAATAGAGTGGTCAGCCCCCAAGGACAAAAAGGCCGTCCAACGTTTCATCGGGTTCGCAAATTTTTATCGGAGGTTCATCGTCGGGTTCTCTACTATTGTTGCACCCATCACCCGCCTAACCCAACAACATGGCCGTTTCCAGTGGTCTCAGGAAGCCCAGGATGCCTTCTCCAAATTAAAAAGCCTCTTCACCTCTGCTCCTATTCTTCGACATCCGGACCCGCTACTTCCCTTTGTACTAGAGGTAGACGCCTCGGAATCAGCCACAGGTGCCATTCTGTCACAACGTCACGGGCCAAAAGCCCTTCTTCATCCAGTGGCCTTTGCCTCCCGGAAATTGAGCCCGTCTGAAAGAAATTATGACGTCGGTGACCGTGAGTTATTAGCCATTAAAGCCGCATTAGAAGAATGGAGGTACCTTCTCGAGGGGGCAACCCACCCAATTACTATTTTTACTGATCATAAAAACCTCGAATATTTACGTACCGCCAAACGGTTGAGGCCTCGTCAAGCCCGCTGGGCACTTTTTTTTTCAAGATTCACCTTCCACATCTCCTACCGGCCGGGGTCCAAAAATGGCAAGGCAGATGCTCTCTCCCGAATCTCCCCGGAATCTTCTCAAGTGGCGGAACCAAGTACCATTTTGGCCCCTCAAAATTTTCTGCTCCTTACGCCAGCGGATCTATCTTCTTCTCTCCTCGCTGCTTCAGCCCATTGCCAGGATCCCATTGTGTCTACCCTGGAGAAACGTGAAGACCTATTCTGGTCTCAAGATAAGATCTTTGTACCCCTAGAAGTAAGACCTTTAGTCTTGAAGACGCTCCATGACCATAAACTGGCGGGTCACTTCGGGAACCGAAAGACGGCTGAACTCATCTCACGCACCTTCTGGTGGCCAGGCTGGAGACGGGACTGCCGCACTTACATCTCTTCCTGTGTCCCGTGCCAACGAAGCAAGGGTCCTAAAACCAAGCCCTGGGGATTATTGAAGCCATTACCCATTCCGGAACGTCCATGGGCGGACATTTCAATGGACTTTATTGTGGAACTACCCCCCTCAGAAGGCTTTTCCACCATACTGGTAGTAGTTGATCGACTATCTAAAATGGGCCATTTCCTGCCCATGGTGGGTACTCCCTCTGCTCTTGAAACTGCCAACATTTTTATTAAAGAGGTCGTCAGGCTCCATGGGGTCCCCAGGAGCATTGTCTCTGACAGAGGCTCTCAATTCACCTCAAAGTTCTGGAAGGAACTCTGCAAAACCCTAGGAATTAAGGCCTGTCTTTCCTCGGCCTACCACCCACAGAGCAATGGTCAAACGGAGCGTACCAACCAAACGCTCGAGCAATATTTATGTTGTTTCTGCTCCTCTGCACAAGATGACTGGTCCTCCCTGCTGGCATATGCGGAATTCGCTTACAACAATTCCTCCCACTCAGCCACCAACCAAACTCCCTTCTGGGCAAACTCGGGCTTCCACCCATCTTTCCTCCCAAACTCGTTTCCTGAATCACCAGTTCCTCCTGTACAAGAACGTCTAGAGGCCATTCAAACCAATTTTAAAAAACTCCAGGAGACCATGCAACAGGCCCAAGAAGGGTACGAGAAGTATCACAACAGGGGAAGGAGGGAGAACCCTCATTTTAAAGTCGGAGAAAAGGTGTGGTTGTCTACGGCTCATCTCAGGCTCTCTTGCCCTTCACGGAAACTGGGTCTCAAATTTATTGGGCCATTTGAGGTTAGGAAGGCAGTAAACCCCGTGGCTTTTGAGCTCTCGCTACCTAAGGCGTACAAGATACATCCTGTTTTTCATGCATCGCTTCTGAGACCTTTGGTTCCAAGTCCCTTCCCAAATAGGGAGGAACCTCCTCCACCACCCGTCACAATCGATGGTATGGAAGAATTCGAGGTGGAATCACTTCTAGGGTGCAGAAAGGTGGGTCGTCAGCTACAATACTTAGTGAAATGGAGGATAATTCCTGGGAGCCATCGGGAAATTTCCATGCACCAAGGCTAATTAAGATTTTCCAGCAGGAGCATCCCGAACTAATGGATAGCCTGGGCGTCCGGAGTCCGCCCCTCAGGGGGGGCACTATCAGGGACCTGGTCCGCCGCGCGCCCCAGTGCGCAGGCGCATAGGTCCGGCGCTGCGGCGCACAGTAGGAGTCAGAGGGACGCTGTGGCGGCGCACGCACGTTCGCGGCCCAGCTGAACGGCGCGCGCGCATGCGCACTAGCGCACGTCCCATGTGACCTCCAGCCGGCCTATAAAAGAGAGGCCTCTGCACCCAAACAGACGCTGGTTCGTCTCTCAGCTGTTCCCTTGTACCTGTACCCGTGCTTGCTGTATCTACCTGCCTACCCGTTGCCGACCCGGATTCCATTGGACCTCTCTGCCTTCTCCTGACTTGACCCTTGGCTTGTGTTCCCGGATTACCGTCTCTCCTGTCTCCAGTGTTTGACCCTGGGCCTGTTTATTGGACTTCCGCTTCTGTCTTCTCAGTGTTTGACCCTCAGCCTGCCTTGACCCTCCTGCTTACGCCTGACCATACTACCTGGACTTGCCCATCAGTATTTGATCCTCTGAACCTGTACCTAACTTACCTTGTGTTTGATCCTCAGCCTGCTGCCTGTCCACCCATCAGTGTTGGAACCTCAGCCAGTCTTCCAGCTTCTACTCCACGATACCTGGATCCACGCCTAGCCACTACTCTACAGGTGGCTTGTGCCTCTTGGTGTCAACTGTCCCCTGTACCACCTTCAGGGGCAGTGGGCGCTGAGTCGCAAGGGCAACCGCTCTCGGCATCTTGGCCTCGGTGAGTACTTTAGTTCCTGATACAAGGTTACTCTGTGGTATAAGCAAGGAAGCTAAGACTTCTGCAGTGTGTAAATGTGCTTTTACTATACAAAGATGCTGTACATACAAAACTATTACAATATTAGGAATACAATACAAGACTGACAGATATCTATAACAAGCAAATTACCTAGCAAATGAACAGCCTATGGTCTATACAAGTACAAATACACTTAAAAGTTACTTATCTTCTGTTACTGTATGTTTGTGATCTCCATTGGCAACGATTCTTCTGGAGGCTCAGGCTCTGTTCTTGTATCATGAGTGGCTTCTGATCTTAAAGCATCATGATGTGTGTTCCCCCAGTCTCTACTTATCCCGTTTTATTTGTACAAGTTTGTTGCCAAAAGTTAATGGTTACAAACTTGTTTCCATAGCAACCGACTAACAGTCATTCTTTCAGTTTGAAAGCTGAAAGAATCTCAAACAAGTAAATCTCTTACCTGTTTACTGTAGATATAGAGACAATAGCCTCTTCAAACTGTCAATTTGAATACAACAATGGTATCTATGTACCCATTGTATGAAACAGCATTTGAGAAATCTACTCAAGCCAAAAACCTGACAGTATCTCTATGACCAACCACTATTATGTAATGTTATGTCTGATTAATGTTAAAAAATCATTTTAACAAACACAACATTCCGCCCTCAATTTTTTTTCCTTTCAGGCTCCACACAGAAAATCACTTCATTACTAAGAAAACTCATTCTAAACATTAATTTTCCTTGAATGCAACACCTCCCATATTTCTGTCATTGAGAAGGTGTTTCAGTTTTTAACTAAAAGTTCATTAGGAAGTCCATTCTATCGATCTTCCGTCATTCTTTCCATCATGTCCTATGGATCAAATCTGAGACAGCCTGTGGAGTGGAGAACAAAGCAGATTATCTGTTCCTTCTAATAATACAAAAACAGTAGAACCAAGCCCTTCAGCTAAAATCTCTCCTCTAAATGGCTTCTTGCCTGGATATCTGACTAACACTTTGCCGCCTGCCTTTACCCACTTCTGACCCTCCCAAAGAACAGCAATAGGGAGGAGAGGAAATATACTTATATTTCTCAGAAGATCACTGTTGTTTATTTTGGAAGGTCTGATGTTATGTAGCCTCACTTTCCACTCTTGCTGAGAAGTATCCACTAACCAGTCCGTGTCCCAGCCACTGTCTTGAAGCTCATCTGCCAATGCAAATATAACTTCAAACCTTCCTGCCAGATTCCCTCTCATTCCTAGATAGGCTTCAGCTTCAGATAAGTCACTCTTGGTTTCTATGTCATGGGAAGCAGTAACATGGTATCTGTTAAGCCCTGTTCTTTCAGGAACCTTACATAAATACTAAACTCTGCACTCCAGCTGTATAATCTGTGCCCCAGCCCCTACCCTCTCATATGGTGTGCTTTTGGCTATTGGCCTAGAATTTAACAACATGGCTGCCTGTGTGAGGACCCAATCCCACCCCCTTAGTGTATGTGTGGGTGTAAGTTTGCGTATCTGGTCCTTCAATAGCACATTGTATCTTTCAATCAAACCAGCTGCCTGTGGATGGTATGGGATGTGGCACAACCTGTAAACTCCAGAATCTTTGGCTCACTGCTGTACTGTTGATCCGGTGAAGTGTGAGCCGTTATCACTTTGGACTTGTTTGGGACAACCATGAGCCATGACAAGTTTCTGGAGGAGTTGAAGCGTTGCGGCTTCATCTGCGCATTTGCAAGTATGAACAAGCATAAGTCCTAAATAGGTGTCCACTGCAGTGCAACAATATCTCCATTGTTTCCCCGGGGCAGGGGACCAATGAAGTCAATCTGCCAGATCTCTGCAGGCCTCTCACCCCTCTTAATCGACCCAGTGGAGTACTTTTGCAATGGACATTGTCGCACTTCTCCACACACTGTACAGTTCCCTATTACAGTCTTTATCATGTCCATGGATATAGGCAATCCTCTCTGCTGTGCCCATTCATATGTTGCTTTCTGCCCCAAATGTCCAGATTGCTTGTGGGCCCAGTTGGCCAAGTTCATCAAGACAGGATCAATTGGCACAACTGCCTTCACTTTGGCGATTTCATTTGCAACTCTGTTATAGTTCTCAAAGTCTGGGACTAGGGGCACATGTGCATCAACATGCCCCACTTTTATGGTGTGGGAGTGATCTTCCTTCCAGATGTAGTCCCAGACTCCCTTGCCTCCCCACACCACCTTTCAATAAAACATCCATTCATTGGACTTCCACATGGGCATCCAAGTTGTCAGTTCTTTAAAAACTGCCCAGCTGTCAGTGTAGATAGTGACATGGGAAGAAGGATCCTCCTGAAGAGTCATCACTACATCTTTCAGCTCTGCATACTGACTGGACCCAACAATTACGGTCTCCTGCAGGACTGTGTCTGTACTTGGGTTGTAGGCTGCTGCTGTCTATTTACGCCCAGACGAGGCAACTATGGCTGAACCATCAGTGAACCATGCTGACTCCTTCATGTCTTCTGACAGAGACTCAAAGGGTATGAGGGATGACTGCAGCACAGGAGTTTCTTCTTCTGGCTGGGTGCTGGTAAAAAAGTAACAAGCCCTGCCAACTGTTTTGAAATGTCTCTAACATCCCCCACTGCAATACCCCCTCTTTCTTGAAGGTACCATTTCCATTTAATAAGTGTCTGGTTTTGGGCTACAGCTGCCCTAGTGGTCAGTCCATTATCTCTCACCCATCCTGCTATTGGCAATGCAGTATGGATGGTGACTGTGTCCTTTCCTGTATATAAAAAACTAAATAAAAGAGGTGGATACGGGACTTTTGGTGAAGTGTGTCTCTGTTAGTAAGGATGTTGTAACTATGATATATTAGTAAAGACTATTAATTGTAGCCATTCCCCAATGGATAGTTCCTAAAATGAATAAACTGAATAAATATTTATTGTGTACAATATAGGCCAGATATAAACATATTCAATGCAGAATAGTCATATATTTAATATTTATACAAAAAAGGACATGATTGGTACAGAGGACAATAATAGAAAAAGGTATTATACATAATTGTAATAATAAACAATACATGATATAAAACGTAAAAAGCACAAGAGATGAATTCATGATGATACAAGCTAAAAACCTGGCACCCTTGAGTGTGGACTCAATGCGTTTCATGGCGTTTGAAGCCAATCATCAGGAGTAGGATTCTATAAAATAGATAAGATAATGAATAAGTAAGTAAGTAGACCTACATCTAGTATATTTAATACAAAAGGCTCTCCAGGTAGACAACAGGGTGTAATATAATGGTGGCACTTTACCTATGGAGTATCTCATGGGTGTAGACCTACAGCTGCTGTGTTGGAACAATAATAGCCTGTAAAAGTTTGTCTCCTCCGGGGTTGAGGCGGGAGAACCCAGACCAGTATATGTCCCCTCACCATGCCGCACGGTGCATCGGGCAGGCTAGGTGGGAAATCACGGGGCCAAACAGTCGGGGACAGGAGCGAACGACCACAAAAAGGATCAGGATGGAGGGTCTGGATACCCAGGATATGGTAGGATGACTGTACACTGGGCACATCCATTAGTGGAGTGTCCATCGATTAACCCTACAAAACATACAATGAAAGACTAGATGAGTGTAGTATGGGTGTAATGTGTCTATAAGAGTAAGTAAAGAGGGTGTAAAAGTATTTGTATGAATAGGTGTATGTGGAAGTGACTATGTGTATGTATGTCTGTATGTATGTGTAAGTATGTATGTGTGTGTAGGAGTCAGGGGTCCTGGGAAGTTTCCTCCATACCTGAAATCTAGCGAGATTGAGAGTGGATCGTCCTATCAAGGTGGAAGCAGCCTATGAGTAGCCATCGGCTCTCTCCCGTGCAGAGGGGTGCACCCCACCAGCGTCATGCGTCAGCGCAGAGCGGCAAGGAGGAGACACACCTCACAAAAAGTCCTGCATCCACCTCTTTTATTTTCTTTTTTATATATCTTCTAGGGATGGAGGTATGTCTCTGTTATGTTTGGGCTGATTTGTGTCACTCTCTGTTTTTTATCCTGTTCTAATTTAGGGTGGAAGTCACCCAGTTCACTCTGTGGTCTTACTTGCCCAACACGTCTACATTAATGATAGTTTACGTATCTCTTGTATACCCATAGATTCCAATTACATTTTCAGTGTATCTCTATTTCTTATCACAATATTATGTCCAATTGACTACTAATTGACAACCAGTTTAGGCTCCCCCTTCAGTGGCTTTGGTCGCTAGCCCTGTACTGTTCTCTTTTTATCTGCGTTCTACAGATACCTAAGCCCTGTGATCATGGCCATGGATTGTCTTTGTCTCACTCCGGGGTTGCGAGGTGCCTAGTTCTTCTTCCTCGCCCATCTCACTTTGCGATGGGGGCGGGAGTTGACCTCCACACTTCGGTTTCATGCCCACGCACTCTCTCGTGCGGCGTCCTTTTGGGCGCCGCTGAAGGTCTGTGCGTGTGCTTTTTCCATCTCACGTTGCATCGATCATGGAGCCTTTTCTCCTCCTTGCCGCTCTGCGCTGACGCATGACGCTGGCGGGGTCCCACCCCTCTGCACGGGTACTTTAGCCGGGAGGGAGCCGATGGCTGCTCATAGGCTGCTTCCACCTTGACGGGACGATCCACTCTTAATCCCGCTAGATTTCAGGTATGGAGGGAACTTCCCAGGACTCTCCTGGGTACGGTCCGGTTGGCCTGCAACTGTCACACAGGATTATGAACCTTATTTCCATAGGCGTATGGAATTAACTGTGGCTGGCAACTGTGTTTTATGGGGAGACCGAGTGATCATTCCACAGACCCTCCGGAGACACATTCTGGACTTGCTACATACTGGTCATCCCAGGGGCACACGTATGAAACAAAAGGCCCGAGGCTATGTGTGGTGGCCAAACCTAGACTCAGATATCACGACATATGTGAATGCTTGTGCTGGATGTGCACAAACTACAAAAGACCCTCCTCGAGGGTGCGTCCAGCCCTGGACTTTGCAGGCCCGATCAGAGGACATACCTTCTTGATCATAGTGGACTCCCATTCAAAGTGGCCTGAGGTAATTCCTGTTACTCAGCCAACGACTAAGGCAACGGTTTCCATACTGTTACATCTCGCTGCTACGTTTGGATACCCCAGAGAAATTGTCACAGACAACGATGCACAATTCACCAGTCAGGAGTTTCAGCGTTTCCTGACTGCCCACAACATCAAGCACAAGTTGACCGCACCTTACAACCTGGCTACAAATGGTCAAGTAGAACGGTTTGTGCAGACTTTTAAACGCTATTTCAAAGCTACAGTGGCTGCAAGTAAACAACAGTCCCTCTCACCCCAGCAGCTGGACTCCTTCCTTTCTGCTTACAGAAACACACCACATGCAACCACCGGGAAAACTCCAGCATAACTCCTTCTGGGTCGGCAGCCATGGACTGTTTTGGACATGCTCCGCCCTCAAACAGTCCAGGAACATGTACTGCAGTCCCAAGACAAGATGGTCAAACACCATGAGCTCCCCCGATTCACAGCCCAACAAAAGGTATGAGCCCGATCTTATGGGGCTTCCAACACCCGTTGGCTTCCTGCTGTCATTGCAGAGACTTTGGGACCCAAGATATATAGGGTCTGCCTGGAAGATGGTTCCATTTGCAGACGGCGTGCGGACCAACTGCGTCCTCGTTTTCAACTGCCTAAATCCCTGACGCCGGCTGAACCACCAGTGTCGCAAGGAACTGCTCCCAGCGGATCAGAATGCAAGGGGACTGATTATTTTGGGGACTCTGAACTTTTGAACTCAGCTCCAACAGAGCCCTCCAGCCCTGGTCCGGAGGTCTGTTCACCCACTGAGCTGGTGGATCCCTTCTTGACCCCGCCGGGGCCGATTCCGGCCAGCCATGTTTCCTCCGGTCCCGAGTCGCTGGGGGCCCACTCTCAACAACACTGTCACCCTCCTGACCGGTTTCAGCTTCAAGACCCATTACGAGACTTTCGAACGGGGCCGCCGAAAGTGATCCGATGACATTGTATCCCCGCAACTGTCCCTGGAAGCTTGGTTTCACATCTGGATGCAGGAAAAAAGTCCTCTGCATCTCCTGTGTTTGGAGGACTGGTATTGGACAGTTATTAGTTAATGTCGTGCCTTTTCTTGTTTTGTTGTATTTTTTTTTTTTTTTAGGGATGGGTGGAAGGTGTTATACCTGAAGGGTTCCACATGTACTGTCACTTTAAGGCTGGCTTCACCGAGGAGTGATCACAAGGGTCAAGGGTCAAGGGGCATAGTAGCTATCTTAGAGCACATTTAAGGAAGCATGTTGCAGTGTACAGTGAGTACTGAAATAAACATTGTTCCAGACCAGAGTCTTGTGTCTCTCACAACTAAGAGGATATAACACATACACATAGTCACTTCCACATACACCTATTCATACACATACTTTTACACCCTCTTTACTTACTCTTATAGACACATTACACCCATACTACACTCATCTAGTATTTCATTGTATGTTTTGTAGGGTTAATCGATGGACACTCCACTAATGGATATGCCCAGTGTACAGTCATCCTACCATATCCTGGGTATCCAGACCCTCCATCCTGATCCTTTTTGTGGTCGTTCGCTCCGGCCCCGGCTGTTTGGCCCCATGATCTCCCACCTAGCCCGCACGATGCACCGGGCGGCAGGGTGAGGGGACATATACTGGTCTGGGTTCTCCTGCCTCAACCCCGGAGGAGACAAACTTTTCCAGGCTATTATTGTTCCAACACAGCAGCTGTATGTCTACACCCATGAGATACTCCATAGTCTTTACTAATATATCATAGTTACAACATCCTTACTAACAGAGACACACCTCCCCAAAAGTCCTGCATCCACCTCTTTTATTTAGTTTTTTATATATCTTCTAGGGATGGAGGTATGTTTGGGCTGATTTGGGTCACTCTCTGTTTTTTATTGTGTCCTTTCCTTTAATTGTCTCTACATGTTGAAGTGCTGTGTAGGCCCCAAACAGGTACTTCTCTAGGGGTGTGTATCTCTTCTGTGCCCCTGTCAGTTGTTTGGACCAAAATCCAATGGGTATTGCTCTCAGTCCTTTCTTTTCATTTGGCTGCCATAGACTCCAAAATATGGTACCATTCTGCTCCACTACATCGAGCTGAAATGGTACTCCTTGTGTCACGGGTCCTAATCCCTGATCAGAGGAGGGCTGGCAGCCTTAGGCCTGGGGGCAAGTCCAGTCAAGTGGCCCATTGAACTACCTAATCAGCTCACCATCCATCTGCACCACACTGCTCGCACAGAGAGAGAGGGAGACTGCTCCATATTGCCCCAGAGAGAGAGAGCGACCACTCCACATTATCTGCACAGAGAGCCGGAGATACCGCTTGACACTGCCTGCAGGGAGAGAGAGACCACTTTACACTGCCGGCACAGAGAGAGAGACCACTTCACACTTCCGGCACAGAGAGAGAGACCACTTCACACTGCCGGCACAGAGAGAGAGAGCGAGAGAGACCACTTCCCACTTCCAGCACAGAGAGAGAGAGCGAGACCACTTCACACTGCCGGCAGAGAGAGAGAGAGAGACCACTTTACACTGCCAGCACAGAGAGAGAGAAAGAGACCACTTCACACTGCCGGCACAGAGAGAGAGAGTCCACTTTACACTGCCGACACAGAGAGAGAGAGACCACTTCACATTGCCGGCACAGAGAGAGAGAGAGACCACTTCACACTGCCGGCACAGAGAGAGACCACTTCACACTGCCTGCACAGAGAGAGAGAGAGAGAGAGACCGCTTCACATTGCCTGCACAGAGAGAGAGAGAAATAGACCACTTCACACTGCCTGCACAGAGAGAGAGAGAGACCACTTCACACTGCCTGCACAGAGAGAGAGAGAGATCACTTCACACTGCCTGCACAGAGAGAGAGAGATCACTTCACACTGCCTGCACAGAGAGAGAGAGACCACTTCACACTGCCTGCACAGAGAGAGAGAAAGAAAGAGAACGCTTCACACTGCCTCCAGAGAGAGAAAGAGACCACTTCACACTGCCTCCAGAGAGAAAAAGAGACTGCTTCACACTGCCTGCACAGAGAGAAAGACCACTTCACACTGCCTGCACAGAGAAAGAGACCGCTTCACACTGCCTGCACAGAGAAAGAGACCACTTCACACTGCCTGCACAGAAAAAGAGACCGCTTCACACTGCCTGCACAAAGAGAGAGAGACCACTTCACACTGCCTGCACAGAGAGAGAGAAAGAGACCGCTTCACACTGCCTGCACACAGAGAGAGAAAAAGTGACCGCTTTACACTGCCTGCACACAGAGAGAGACCACTTCACACTGCCTGCACATAGAGAGAGACCACTTCACACTGCCTGCCCATAGAGAGAGAAAGAGACCGCTTCACACTGCCTGCACACACAGAGAGAAAAAGAGACCGCTTCACACTGCCTGCACACACACACAGAAAGAGAGTGCTTCACACTGCCTTCACAGAAAAAGAGAGAAAGACTGTTTCACACTGCCTCCAGAGAGAGAAAGAGACCGCTTCACACTGCCTGCACACAGAGAGAGAGAGACCACTTCACACTGCCTCCAGAGAGAGAAAGAGACCACTTCACACTGCCTGCACAGGGAGAGAGAGAGAGAAACCGCTTCACATCGCCACCAGAGAGTGAAAGAGACCGCTTCATACTGCCTGCACAGAGAAAGAGGCCGCTTCATACTGCCTGCACAGAGAAAGAGACCGCATCATACTGCCTGCACACAGAGGGAGAGACCACTTCACACTGCCTGCATAGACAAAGAGACCGCTTCATACTGCCTGCACAGACAAAGAGACCGCTTCATACTGCCTGCACAGACTTAAGCCCCATACACACGGTCGGAAAATCCGACCACCAAATCCATCGGATTTGGTCCGACGGATTTAGTCCGACACTGGTGTTGCATACACACGGTCGGACAAAGTTGTCGGAAAATCCGATCATTCTGAACGTGGTGACGTTTGTTGCCTACGACGGGACTACGTAGAGGCTAGTAGCCAATAGCTTTGGTCTTGTAATGTGATCTGAGCATGCGTGGCACTTTGTCCGTCGGAATTCGCTACACACGATCGGAATTGGTGTGATCGGACTTTGTTGTCAAAAAATCTTTAGAGCAGGAGATAGAACTTTGTCCGTCAGACAATCCGATGGAAACTGTCCGATGGTGCCTACACACGGTCGAAATTTCCGACAACATTGTCCGATAGGACAGAATCCATCGGAAAATCCGACCGTGTGTATGGGGCTAAAGAGACCGCTTCTTACTGCCTGCACAGAGAAAGAGACAGCTTCATACTGCCTTCACAGAGAGAAAGAGACCACTTCATACTGCCTGCACTAAGAGTAATGGAAATAAGGTGCGTTCAAAGTGAACCGTGCCATTAGCTGGAGGGATTGGCATTTAGAAGGGTAAAATATTCAGGGAGGAAATGTGATGATACCTCCTCACTTCCTGTCAAAGGCCTCAGAAAAGTGACCTGAGCATGAATCGCTTTTCAGTGGCGTGGCAGTGCCTGTAGGGTGACCACATTTCCAAACTGCCATTCAGGGACACCCCCACCCTTTTCCCAATAATAAGCTGGATTTCAAAACCCTCGCCGACGATGGAATCGGTCACTCTTTTTCTGGGGCTAATGCAGTCTCTGGGTTGACAGGGAATTCAGGTGTAGGTGATTTGTTGTGCTAATGGCTGGTGTTAGCAATTAAATCATCCTGACACCATGCTTGATATGGTGTCAGGATTATGAAATCACATTATTTCTATGACTACATTGTAATATATAATGGAATTGTTCAACTCACCATAATGCAGAATCAGTGGGAACCCTGAGCTTGTCACTTGCCACCAGACACAGCTTGCCACCGTCGCCTGCCCCCAGATGCAGCGTGTCACTTGCCGCCGTCCGTGGTGAAGGTGGAGTCGGCCCATTGAGAGCACTGGGCGCGGAGGAGGAGAAAGTTAACTGACGTCACTGGTTGATAGACGCCAGTCGGCTATAGCAACCAGTGGCCTAGCCAGTAGAAGTAGAGAAGAGTCTCTCAGCTGGAGGTGGGGAGGCAGAGCCAGCGCCATGGCGATAGCGGGATTTTGCTCCCCTGTCAGTTTCATTCCGGGACATTGTATTGTCCTGAAATGAAGGTGCCCGGGACCCGGGACAGACCTGCTAATTGCGGGACTGTCCCAGGCAATCCGGGACACGTGGGCACCCTAAGTGCCTGTGACAAGTGAATAGCCTTTGGGCTCACACTGGTGTGCTGTGTTTGGCTGCAGTACGGGTATACTGGTGGTTTTCTATAGCCGCAGTCCCCCAGATATCTTTTAAGTTGCACATTTTTTGCTGAATTTTCTAAAAGTGCACCAAAGATGCAGCATGCAGGACTTTTTTTGTGCACTTTCAGAATATGCAGTAAAAAAATGTGCAACCTAATAGAGGTCTATGGGGCCAGGGGTAACATGCAGGAAGACTACCTGCTCTGCAGCATACCAGTGTCAGTGTGAACCTCTTCATACCACCAAGGAGGGCAAAGTACTGTCACAGGTTGCCAGAAAGAAAACTCTTTAGCTGCAGAGAGGGAGAGGAATTTGGGAGAGAGAGAGCAGGGAGGGATGAGAAGCTCACTTACATGGACATGCACTTGAGCTGACTGCTTGGTTTTAACTTTCCCGCCCACACATCCTCTGAGTCTTAACAGACAGCACACGGGCTGCCCTGAATTGTGGGCGGGGAAAGAAAGAGCAGATCTACCAGCCATTCATGAGGAGGAGGGGGGGGGGGGGGGCTGGACTGTGCTGTGCTCTGTAACACAGACGACTTTCAGCCCAGTGACAGAACACATTGCTGGATGGAGCTGCTGCACTCGGCCAGCTCAGAAACTGCACATGCGCAGTTGTGAGCTGGCGACACAGCGGCCAAATTGTACAGCACATCAGAGCGGCCCGGGGGGCAATTGCATCCCTGCCCCCTGGCTCAGCCCGTCCCTGATGCTGCAAAATAGCTTCTTAGCAGCCAGGAATGCAGTCCGCTGCTCTGAACCCCATAAGAACTCAGTCTTTTTCCTGGTGACCTTATATATAGGCCTCAGAATCAGTCCAAGATGTGGGATGAACAATTTCCAGAACCCCACAACTCCAATGAACTTCTGTGCCTTCTCTTTGGTAGTAGGGGGCGACAGAGCCTGGATAGTTTGCACAACTGTCTCTGGAATTTTCCTCTGCGGCCCAGTCCACATCATTCCCAGGAATTTCACTTCTGTGGCAGGTCCTTGGACTTTGTCTTTGTCGATAGCCCACCCTCTGTTCTCCATGTGATGTATCAGCAGGTGCAGTGCTTCAGTTACATCTTCTTTTGTTCCAGAGATTATAATGTCATCAATGTAGTGAAACACAGTGACTTTCAAACTCAGGGTACTTACATTTCGGGCAATTAGTCCATGACAAATCGTTGGAGAATGAACATAGTCTTCAGGAAGCACGGTGAAATTGTACTGGCGGCCGTCCCACACCATAGCAAACTGGTCTTGACACTCTGGGTCTATCAAAATCGAAAAGAAAGCATTAGCTAGGTCTATCACAGCATGATATTCTCCTGCATCTTTAGCAATTTTTTCAACAATTGAGATCATATCTGGTACAGGTGACTTCAATAGAGGTGCCACTTTGTTTAGACCTTTGTAATCCACAGTCATCCTATATGTCCCATCAGGTTTTTTTACTGGGAAAACCGGAGACGAGAAAGGACTTACAGCAGGTCTAAGGATCCCTACTTTCAACAGTTCTTGAATAGTCTCCCCAATTTCTTTGTAGCCTCCAGGAAGTCTGTACTGCTGGAGACAGACTGGCTTCTCTGGTGAAGGAATGTAGACAGGGGTCCATTTCGCATTACCTCGGACCACAGCCTTCACCGCCCAGATATGCTTTATCAGGATACCTGAATATGAATGTACCTCTTTCAGTCTGAATTGACTGACCTTGAAGTACATCCATGCCAAGAATATTTTCAGGTAACTCTGATACCAAAACATTTGTCATAAATCCTGATCCCTTGCCAATAGCCAATTTCACTCGTATCCTAACTGCTGGTGTAGTTTGCCCTCCCAAACCTTCTACATAAATCAATTCTCCTTTATGATGGGAAGGATTTCCTTGCAAAAGTGTAACTTTAGCTCCGCTATCAACTAAAGCCATTACATGTGTAGGAGAAGATGACTTCCCCCACCATACAGTGACAGGTGCATATGGCCGTCGGTCTCCTGCTGTCACTGCCCTTACTGTTATTACAGGCGACTCACCTTACCTTCATAAAGGATAAGGAACCTGCCAATCCCCTTTTCTGATTCATAACTCCTCCCCAGGATAAAGGGATTTGGATGTTATGTTTTGGGAATTTGTTTGGGGCTAACAGGAGGGGTCTATTCTGTTTCCTCTAAATCTAGGCTGATGTTATCTTCACTAGGAGTAGTGTTTCTAACCCTGACAGTTTTCCCTACTAAATGTTTCCACCTCTTCAGCATTTCTGCAGTAGAAATGCCATCTATCTCATCTTTAGGTACTCCTGCCTTCAACCACTTCAGCCCCGGACCAATTGTCAGCTTAAGGACCAGAGGTCTTTTTTCAATTTCGCACTGCACTGCCTTAACTGGTAATTGCGCGGTCATGCAATGTTGAAACCAAACAAAATTTGCGTCCTTTTCTTCCCACAAATAGAGCTTTCTTTTGATGGTATTTGATTGCCTCTGTGATTTTTATTTTTTGCGATATAAACGGAAAAAGACAGAAAATTTGGAAAAAAAATATATTTTCTAATTTGTGTCATAAGAAAAATCGAATAAACTAAATTTTAGTCAAACATTTGGGCCAAAATGTATTCAGCCACATGTCTTTAGTAAAAAAAAAATGCCAATAAGCGTATATTTATTGGTTTGCGCAAAAGTTATAGCGTCTACAAACTAGAGTATATTTTCTGGAATTTACACAGCTTTTAATTTATGACTGCCTATCTCATTTCTTGAGGTGCTAAAATGGCAGAGCAGTAAAAAAAAAAAAACCCAAATGACCCCATTTTGGAAAGTAGACACCCCAAGCTATTTGCTGAGAGGCATGTTGAGCCCATTGAATATTTTTTTTTTAGTCCCAAGTGATTGAATAAAGACAAAAAAATATATATATATTTTTTTTCAAAAAGTTGTCACTAAATGATATATTGCTCACACATGCCATGGTTATATGTAGAATTGCACCCCAAAATACATTTTGCTGCTTCTCCTGAGTATGGGGATACCACATGTGTGGGACTTTTTGGGAGCCTAGCCGCGTACGGGGCCCCGAAAACCAATCACCGTCTTCAGGATTTCTAAGGGTGCAAATTTTTGATTTCACTCCTCACTACCTATCACATTTTCGAAGGCCATAAAATGCCAAAATAGCACAACCCCCCCCCCCCCCCCCAAATGACCCCATTTTAGAATGTAGACACCCCAAGCTATTTGTTGAGAGGCATGTTGAGTCCATGGAATATTTTATATTTTGCCACAAGTTGCGGGAATATTACAAACTTTTTTTTTTGCCCAAAGTTGTCACTAAATGATATATTGCCCACACATGCCATGGGCATATGTGGAATTACACCCCAAAATACATTCTGCTGCTTCTCCTGAGTACGGGGATACTAATGTACTTTCGATTTGCCATTTTGGGCTCTAAATTTAGTAGTACACTAGTGAGAGTCACAGGTAAAAAAGCTCCTGACTGTTAGCGACTGAATCAAAACGCTACCAAAAAAACTGTTAGCGATCGCAGGTATCAGGCCTGACTCTGCGAACGCTGCAGTTATGTGTGCTTAGTGTTTTGTAAGTGACAGTGATCGATCGATACTGCACTTGGGTGGGCTGGGCTGGGGAGGGGGAAAACGCAGGTGCTAGCAGGTATCTGGGCTGATCCCGCTAACAATGCGTTTTTTGGAACTCTAAACTGCTGGGACGCTAGTATAGATCTGATCAGATCAGATATTGATCTGTTCAGATACTATACCACTAAGGGAGGTGTATGCTTTGCGCGTGGGTGTTTGCGGTACTGGCACTAACCTGGGGCGACGCAGACCTTATTTGACCCTAAAACCTAATTGATATCACCCGCCGGGCGATCAGGGGGTTAAACCGTTATTGGGTAATAAATGGCGGGTGCCCTGACAGTATAAAAAACAAACTAACTAACCAGCGTCACCGTAACAGTTATATGGTGATCACTGGTGAAAGGGTTAACTAGGGGCAATCAGGGGGTTAAAAACCTTTATTAGGTAATATATGGGGTACCTGACGCTATATAAAAACCTGATGGGGAACCTAAATAACTAAATAACTAACTGGCTAACCAGCGTCACCAGTGACACTTATACGGTGATCACTGGTGAAAGAGTTAACTCTAGGGGCAATCAGGGGGTTAAAACCTTTATTTAGGTTGTAATATGGGGGTACCTAACCCTTTAAACCTATTTATGAACCTATATAAACCCGGCGGTTAACCTAAAAAAAAACTGGCTACCTAGCGGCACCAGTGACACTAATGCAGCGATCAGAAAAACGAACGCCCAGTGACAGAACACATTGCTGGATGGAGCTGCTGCACTCGGCCAGCTCAGAAACTGCACATGCGCAGTTGTGAGCTGGCGACACAGCGGCCAAATTGTACAGCACATCAGAGCGGCCCGGGGGGCAATTGCATCCCTGCCCCCTGGCTCAGCCCGTCCCTGATGCTGCAAAATAGCTTCTTAGCAGCCAGGAATGCAGTCCGCTGCTCTGAACCCCATAAGAACTCAGTCTTTTTCCTGGTGACCTTATATATAGGCCTCAGAATCAGTCCAAGATGTGGGATGAACAATTTCCAGAACCCTACATAAGGAGTAGGGCTCATGTCCCGGAGGACAAATCCCTATGTGAAGCATGCTACTCCAAGGCTGTGAGGGAGAGAGGTGCAGGAGACCAGCAGGTGGAAGCACTGGTTAAAAAAGGTTGTACAGGAATCTCTGAATAGGACGGATTCAGCCCACACAGCCATTCCTCCCTCAACACCAGCCTCAGCCGCGGACGTAGTGGATCTTGAAGTTCCAGGTCCTTCTCACGACAATTTTTCATCAAATGGATCCTCCGATAGTGAGGTTGAGGTGGATGAATATGGAGCGGGGTTCGACTTCTCCCAGGTTCCTCATCTGGTCAGGGCAGTTAAAGACGCGCTGAAATGGGAGGACCCAATAGAGATGCCCTCTAAACAGAAAAAGTATTTCAAGCATCTGAAAAAAGAGCGCCCGAATTTCCCCTTCTTGGGTGAGCTAGGCATTCAGGAGTGAGGAGGTGAAATACCTGGATTCAGCCCCCCTCATTGATGCTGCACTGATGAGATTGGTGAGACATGTTACGCTTCCACTGGAAGACACAGTGTCATTCAGAGACGGTCTGGAAAGGAAGATCGATACTGATCTCAAACGAGTATATATCACCGCAGGGATGGCCTGCAAGCCGGCCTTGGCTCTTGCGGCCTTGTCAAAAGCCATGGAAACCTGGACAGATGACGTGGGTACAATCCTGGGAAGTATATCCGAAGATGTGGTCAGGAATTCTCCAGTACATGAATTAAGGATGGCATCGGCTTTTCTGGGGGAAGCATCCCTGGACATTATCCGGTTAGTATCGCGTGTCATGCTATCTTCGGTCACAGCTAAACGTGCTCTATGGTTACGTCCATGGGCAGCGGATCCTGCCTCCAAACAGGCATGGTGCAAGATTCCCTTTGAGGGTTCTTCCCTCTTTGGGAACAAGCTGGACTCGGCCATCACACGCGCTACTGGGGGTAAGTCGGGTTTTCTACCCCAGGATCGTCGTCTCTTGAGCCAGAGAAGAACCCAACCCAGACAGGATCAGGAGCGTGCTAGGGACGCACGGCGATACAGACCTGGTAGGGAATTCAGGAAAAACTGGAAAATAAACCAACCTTCAGGACAGAAGTCCACAAAGGCCACGTCTTCCGGGGGTCGTGATGCGACTAAGTCCTTTTGATATGGAGCCTGTCCAGGTGGAGCAGGTAGGAGCACGGTTACTCCATTTCCAGCACGTCTGGGCAGCCTCGGTCCAAGATTATTGGACAATCAAAACCATCTCTACAGGTCACACCTGGACTTTCACCAACCACCCACACACCGCTTCATTCCCACAGTTCTACCGAAATCGGAAGAGAAGAAAGAAATTCTCTTATCCTATACAGACTCCCTGATATCTCAAGGGGCCGTCATTCCGGTACCAGTGGAGGAAAAATTTCAGGGAGTATATTCCCCCCTCTTCATGGTTCTCAAAAAGAACGGGTCATGGAGGCCAGTCATCGACCTAACATATTTGAACTCCTTCATCCAGAAGGAAAGATTCAAGATGGAGACTCTCTTGACCATAAGTCAAACAATTCAGCCAGGCGATTGGATGGTCTCAGTGGACTTGAAGGACGCATATTTTCATGTGCCAATCGCGAGGAATTTTCAGCAATATCTCAGGTTCGCAGTGGAGCAGAGACATCTCCAGTTCACCTGTCTTCCTTTCGGGCTGACAACATCGCCTCGAGTGTTCTCAAAAGTATTACTGGCAGTGGTAGCCCTAATCAGGGTCAAGGGTGTCCGGTTACACCACTACCTGGACGATCTACTCCTGCTCTCGCAAGACAGAGAGCAGCTTCTTTTACATCGGGACCAAGTCATCTCGGTCTTGACGGAGTTCGGCTGGTTGTTGAACAGGGAGAGTCAGTTGGATCCAACCCAGTCCTTGATATTCCTTGGGGCACAGTTCGACACGGTAAGAAGTACCATTTCCTTACCCATGGAGAAGATCCCAGTAATCCAAGACAGAATCCGTCTTGCCTTGGCATGTCCTCGCCTCAGGGCATCATATTGCCTCAGGGTTATCGGCACCATGGTATCCACAGCTCCCATGGTAAAATGGGCACAGTGGAAGATGCGGCCCTTCCAAAAGGGTTTTCTTCAGCAATGGGTTCCAGAGTCACAGGATCACTTTATCAGAATGACCCCGTCCATGAAGGAGAGTCTTCCTTGGTGGCTTCATCAGGAGAATCTCCTCAAGTGCCATTCCATTGCGCCAATCTCCTGGATCACAGTGACGATGGATGCCAGCAACAGCGGCTGGGGAGCCCTCTGTCTGTCAGAAGTAGCCCAGGGGAAATGGGATTTCCCATCTCAAGGTATAGTGTCAAATGTCTTGGAGCTCCGAGCTGCCTTTCAAGCTCTTCAAGCCTTCCGTCACCTGATATCAGGAGCCTCGGTTCTGTTGAGGCTAGACAACACGACTGCGGTGGCATACATCAAGAGACAAGGGGGCACACGCAGTCTCGACCTGCTAAAGGAGGTCAGTCCGATTATGGTCTGGGCCCAGGCGAATCTGTCAAATCTATCGGCAGTCTATCTCCCCGGAGTCCAGAATGTCCAGGCGGACTTCCTCTCAAGAGTATCCCTGGACAAAAACGAATGGTCCCTCCACACGGAAGTGTTCAGCTGGATTCTGTCCCTGGGAGTAACACCGGAGGTGGACCTCTTCGCATCACCCTGCAATGCGAAACTCGAGAAATATTACACGAGGAATCGTTGTCCCCAGGCTTACGGGATAGATGCGTTGACGGACCAGTGGAGGTTTCTCAGGGCGTATGCTTTTCCCCCAGTTCCGGTCATTCTCCGTTTTCTATCAAGACTCCGCTGGGAAGAAGCCGAAATAATAGCGGTAATTCCATACTGGCCCAACAGGCCATGGTTTCCTCTCCTGACGCAGCTCAGTTGTCGGGACCCAGTCCCCCTTCCTTCCAGACCGGATCTCCTGCTACAGGGAGCGTCGCTTCACCCATGTCCATCCCATCTCCACCTGATGGTTTGGTGGTTGAAAGGGAAAGGTTAACAGCTCTGGGGTGTCCGAACACAGCAATTGAGACCCTGATGAGTGCCAGGAGAGAGGGTACTAATAGGGTATACCAAAGAATCTGGGCAAGATTCGTGAGTTTCATCTCTACTGTTGGGGGCTCATTCAAAGACCCAAAAATATCGGACATTCTGGGTTTCCTGCAGTCAGGCCTAGAGTTGCCCTTGGCCGTTAGCTCTCTTAGAGTTCAAGTCTCCGCGATTTCTGCATTTTCAGGCGTTGCCTGGGCAAAACATCCTCTCGTCAGGCAATTCTTCAAGGGTGCAACAAGACTTAGACCTCAAAGGAGGCCAAGGTTCTCCAAATGGGATCTTCCCCTCGTTTTGGACTTCTTTTCAGGAGAAGAATTTCAGCAAATGGATCAATTGTCCATCAAAGACCTTTTTCTCAAGACAGTATTCCTGGTGGCCATAACATCTGCCAAGAGGGTATCTGAGATCAGCTCTCTGGGTTTCAAAGAACCATTTATCACCTTTTTTCCTGATAGAGTGGTCTTGATCCCCATGCTGGGATCAAACCCCAAAGTGACGTCCGTCTTTCACGAGAATCAAGAAATAGTACTCCCAACATTCCATTCACCTGACAATTCTAGCATCCATCCTCTCGATGTCGGAGAAATCTTAAAACTCTATTTGGAAACGACGGCTCCTTTCCGGAAATCGGATTACCTTTTTATCTACTTCCAAGGGAAGAACAGAGGATTACGTGCTTCCTCCAGATCCATCTCAGCCTGGATCGTCCAGGCTATTCAAAGGGCGTATACGGCTAAGGGTCTGGTTCCTCCGGAGGCAGTGACGGCTCACTCAACTAGGAGTATCTCAACGTCTTGGGCAGCTTCCCGTCACGTGTCGGCAGAAGTGATTTGCAAAGCAGCCTCGTGGTCATCGATAAATACATTTATGACACACTATTGTGTTGAGCCAGCGGCTCTTTCCTCAGTTAATTTTGGTTTGAATGTCTTATCTGTTGACGGTGCCAATTAAACCTTTTTTCTTTAAACCAGCAATATTTCCCACCCGGGAGTGTATGGCTAGTTATTTCCCATACGTAGGCTGCCATGGAGTCTGTCAGGAAAATGGAAAATTTATATCAAATACTTACCGTAATTTTCCTTTCCTGATGGACTCCATGGCAGCAGGAGTTCCCTCCCATTGCTGGAGTAGGCTAAGTTATGGAACACGGTACCTGGCTAGGAGCAAAGATTTATGGGAGTGGGGTCCTATGAGGTAGGAGAGGCGGGATTAACCCATACGTAGGCTGCCATGGAGTCCATCAGGAAAGGAAAATTACGGTAAGTATTTGATATAAATTTTCCATTTTTGCTGCTTCTCCTGAGTATGGAGATACCACATGTGTGGGACTTTTTGGGAGCCTAGCCGCGTACGGGGCCCCGAAAACCAATCACCGTCTTCAGGATTTCTAAGGGTGCAAATTTTTGATTTCACTCCTCACTACCTATCACATTTTCGAAGGCCATAAAATGCCAAAATAGCACAACCCCCCCCCCCCCAAATGACCCCATTTTGGAAAGTAGACACCCCAAGCTATTTGTTGAGAGGCATGTTGAGTCCATGGAATATTTTATATTTTGCCACAAGTTGCGGGAATATTACAAACTTTTTTTTTGCCCAAAGTTGTCACTAAATGATATATTGCCCACACATGCCATGGGCATATGTGGAATTACACCCCAAAATACATTCTGCTGCTTCTCCTGAGTATGGGGATACTAATGTACTTTCGATTTGCCATTTTGGGCTCTAAATTTAGTAGTACACTAGTGAGAGTCACAGGTAAAAAAGCTCCTGACTGTTAGCGACTGAATCAAAACGCTACCAAAAAAACCGTGAGCGATCGCAGGGATCAGGCCTGACTCTGCAAACGCTGCAGTTATGTGTGCTTAGTGTTTTGTAAGTGACAGTGATCGATCGATACTGCACTTGGGTGGGCTGGGCTGGGGAGGGGGAAAACGCAGGTGCTAGCAGGTATCTGGGCTGATCCCGCTAACAATGCGTTTTTTGGAACCCTAAACTGCTGGGACGCTAGTATAGATCTGATCAGATCAGATATTGATCTGTTCAGATACTATACCACTAAGGGAGGTGTATGCTTTGCGCGTGGGTGTTTGCGGTACTGGCACTAACCTGGGGCGACGCAGACCTTATTTGACCCTAAAACCTAATTGATATCACCCGCCGGGCGATCAGGGGGTTAAACCGTTATTGGGTAATAAATGGCGGGTGCCCTGACAGTATAAAAAACAAACTAACTAACCAGCGTCACCCGTAACAGTTATACGGTGATCACTGGTGAAAGGGTTAACTAGGGGCAATCAGGGGGTTAAAACCTTTATTAGGTAATATATGGGGGTACCTGACGCTATATAAAAACCTGATGGGGAACCTAAATAACTAAATAACTAACTGGCTAACCAGCGTCACCAGTGACACTTATACGGTGATCACTGGTGAAAGAGTTAACTCTAGGGGCAATCAGGGGGTTAAAACCTTTATTTAGGTTGTAATATGGGGGTACCTAACCCTTTAAACCTATTTATGAACCTATATAAACCCGGCGGTTAACCTAAAAAAAAACTGGCTACCTAGCGGCACCAGTGACACTAATGCAGCGATCAGAAAAACGAACGCTTAGTGACACTGGCAAAAGGGGGTGAAAGGGTTACCTGGGGGGCAATCAAGGGGTTAAACCTTTATTAGGGGGGGGGTAGGGGGCTACCTTAGACCTAAAGGGGCCTAAAACTAACTGCCCTGACAGTTATTACAGTCACAACTGACACTAAATGCAGTGATCAGTAAATAAATGATCACTGCAATCAGTGACACTGTGACTGGAGGGGGCAGGGGGTGATCTGGGGGGTGATCGGGGGGTGACAGGGGGGTGAAATATGTACCTATGTGTCCTGGTGTCAGTGTACTGTTGGTGCACTAACCTGGATGTCTTCACTCTCTCACGTCCCCCGTCAGAAAGACCGACACGAGGAGTGTGACATCACTTCCGCCTGCCTGTATTTACAATTCACAGGCAGGGGAAGCTTTTCATTCGCCAGGAGCGATCGCGAGGGGGTGGCCAGAAATCACTGGCAGTCCCCTCATCTCGGATCGCTCCTGAAGCGAAGCCGACCGTCTCCACCGGCGGGGGGGGGGGGGGGGGGGGTCCGATCGGACCCCACACCCGCCAGAAGAATGTCACGTACAGGTACAGGATTTTGCCTGTACGTGCCATTCTGCTGACGTATATCTACATGAGGCGGTCGGCAAGTGGTTAATAGGTTCACCCACATTTCTTTCCTAGAAATAACTAGTCTGGTTTTGTCTTCGCCTCCTGTCTTCTCTACCCCATTCCATTTCTTCTCTGTTCTTTTCTGCTTGTATTCTTCCTGTCTGGCTTTGACCTTATCTACTGCCCTGACAGGTTTTGTTTTAGTCCCCTCTAGCTCCCCCAACTGGCTTAAAAGGGTTGTGGCTTCATGAATCGTGCTGTTTAATCCCAGGCCTCCCAACAAGGACAATAATGGAGCATGAGATTAAATGGTGCAGACTTCATCAGCTTAGAGCGCAGAGCAGACGTAAAGGGTTCCATATCTGGACCCATCCATTCTGGAAACGTATTTAATCCAGTAATAAAACTCATCTCACGTAACCTGGAAATACCCTCTCCTATTGATCTCCAGGAGTAGGTATTTTCCAGGTCAGTAGGACAAGCGTATACTCGGACTATTCCATCTCTCACGAGGTCTAACAGTGAAAAATTCACACTAAACTCTCAGGCTTTTTGCATTGCCTGACGCAATTGTGGATCATGGGTTAACACTCCCATAGTCACTGCTTCCTTACCTGACAAAACAACACCCCTTCACCCCATAAGCGTAGGAGCCAACTCACTAGGGGTTCCCCAGACCATTGTTTGTATTGTTTTGCCAGCTCATAGAGTTCAGTTTGTGTAAAGTCACATACTTCTTCAAGTTCAACATCTCTGGGGTTGCGATAATGCACCTCCCCATCTGCCATATCCTCTCTATCATGTTGCTGTTCCCTATGCTTAGTAATGAGAGGTCTGCCATACTTTTTCTTTCGCACTAGCAGATCATCATGCGAAATATCAAACTCTATCTCCTCAATTTTGGGATGTGACAATGGCACGTACCCTGGCTTTACTAACAGGTTTACGCCCCTTCCTTTTCCTTAAGGCATTAATTGATTTGGTCATGAGGGCTGCACACCGCTCTTGCAAATCATCAGCCCGACTAGCAGTTGAATGTACACACTCTGAAGCAACTGCTATCTGGTCTTTTAATACCTTAACTTCTGCCTCTGCCTGATTCTGTATAAATAGCATGAAGAAAATACCAGCTCACTGTGGACACTGTCCTCTTCTCTTTTTTACTTAAATCCAACACCTTAAGGCTAAAATTTACAAAATGATGTGAGACTTTATCACCCAAAGTCAGCTTCAAGGGAGAAGCATACTTCACAAATTCTTTAGCAAGATGCTCCCACTCATTGTCTCTGGCCCAGATAGGTAAGCTGCACACTTCCTTCTGGTCACCAGAACCCTCTGCAGCCCTGCTTTTCCTAAACAGCTTACGCAGGATTTTACCTAGCACAAGCTACACAACACACTACAGAAAAACAGGTCTGCTTCAATTGAACTATAGCACAGATCGCGGCACGAGCCCCCAAATGTTTTGCTTGCGTCTATCTAGCAAGGTTACTCTGTGGTATAAGCAAGGAACCTAAGACTTCTGCAGTGTGCAAATGTGCTTTTACTATACAAAGATGCTGTACATGCAAAACTATTACAATATTAGGAATACAATACAAGACTCACAGATATCTATATAAAGCAAAATACCTAGCAAATGACCAGCCTATGGTCCATACAAGTACAAATACACTTAAAAGTTACTTATCTTCTTTTACTGTATGTTCGCAATCTCCATTGGCAACTATTCTTCTGGAGGATTAGGCTCTGTTCTTGTATCATGAGTGGCTGCTGATCTTAAAGCATCATGATGTGTGTTCCCCCAGTCTCTACTCATCCCTTTTTATTTGTACAAGTTTGTTGCCAAAAGTTAATGGTTACAAACTTGTTTCCATAGCAACCGACTAACAGTCATTCTTTCAGTTTGGGAGCTAAAAGAATCTCAAGCAAGTAAATCTCTTACCTGTTTACTGTAGCTATAGAGACAATAGCCTCTTCAAACTGTCAATTTGAATACAACAATGATATCTATGTACCCATTGTATGAAACAGCATTTGAGAAATCTACTCAAGCCAAAAACCTGACAGTATCTCTATGACCAACCACTATTGTGTAATGTTATGTCTGATTAATGTTAAAAAATCTTTTTAACAAACGCAACACAGTCTTTTAAGTACTGTTGCCAACGGACTGCATGGGAGCTCGACATATGTCTGGTCAAGCATGTGGTGCCCAAGCGGCTGCTGTTTTGGACACGCTTGATACGCTTCAGACGTATGTTGTAAACAGCAACGCACAGCTGCACACATCTCAAAAAAGGCCCACACCAAAGAACTTTTGAAAAAACATGCAGAGCTCTGCGGTGTGATGCAGTCGGTTGGCTCTCCTTAAGCTGGCCCCTGGAGGGCATCCTGCCTCATTGGAGATGTGCCTACTCCTCCTCTCTTCTATCAGGCACTCACGTAGAGTCAGTGACCTCATCATCCCCTCTCTCCTCGCCACTGGAGCAAACCTGGCAGTATGCTGCAGCTGGGGGAACATGACTGCCAGTTTCTTGTCCTTCTTGGGTACCCCCTCTCTCTGGGCTCACGTTACTGCCTTCATCCTCAACCTGGGTACCATCATCGGAGCCTTCAAAACGCTGCGTATCCTCCTGCAGCATGTACCTGACACTGTGGTCGAACAGTTCAGAAGACTCCTCAGGACACGATGGTGGGGCTAGGGAAGGAGTGACTGATGCCATTGAGCCAATGGAATGGGCCGCTTGGCAGCTGCATTGGCAGCCAAACTTCTCTAAGCCTGGGTGACGGAGGATGAGGAGGATGAGGATGGCTTTGTGATCCACTCTACCAACTCTTCTGCATGTTGTGGCTCAACACGGCCAGCTGTCGAAAAAAGGACAAGCGTGCCCCACGGCCATGTGCTGAGCATGCACAGTGTTCACGACCAGCACTGTTGGCTGTAAACACAGAGCCTGCTTGCCCTCTTTTAGTGGCCTGTGAGCACCTGCCTTTCCTTGGTGGCCTTCCAGACATGCTGTAAAATTGGATTAGCAAAACACTGCCTGAAGTTTACTAGAAAAATGTCACCAGTAATGGCTTGCAGTCAGGTATAGGCTTGGCTAGACTAGAATGCTGTGGATATTTATGTAGGAGACTGTGGCGGCACAGTGGTGTAGTGGGTAGCACTCTCACCTAGCAGTAAAAAAGGGTCGCTGGTTCGAATCCCAACCACAACACTACCTGCCTGGAGTTTGCATGTTCTCCCTGTGTCTGTGTGGGTTTCCTCTGGGTACTCTGGTTTCCTCCCACACTCCAAAGACATGCAGGTAGGTTATTGGCTTCTGTCCAAAATTGGCCCTAGTATATGAATGGGGACCTTGGATTGTGGGCTCCTTGAGGGTAGGGACTGATGTGAGTGTGCAATGTACAGGGAGAGGGACAATTGTAGACACTCACTCAGGTTGGAATGGTGTCTTTATTCAACCTTACTAACTATGTATATATATATATATATATCTTTATGCACTGCAGATCACTGAATCACCTGCCTGGCCTGCCTGCCTGAAAGTGTCTTTGAATACATACACCAGAAATGGCCTGCAGTCAGATATAGGCTTGGCTAGACTAGAATGAAGTGGATATATATATATATATGTAGGAGACAGTATATATATATATATATATATATATATATTTTATGCACTGCGGATCACTGAATCACTTGCCTGCCTGAAAGTGGATTTGAAAACGTACACCAAGAATGGCCTGCAGTCAGATTTAGGCTTGGCTAGACTGGAATGCAGGGGATATATATATGTAGGAGACAGTATATTTATATTTTATGCACTGCGGATCACTGAATCACTTGCCTGCCTGAAAGTGTATTTGAAAACGTACACCAACAATGGCCCACAGTCAGAAATAGGCTTGGCTAGACTGGAATGCAGGGGATTTATATATGTTGGAGACTGTATATATATATTTAATGCACTGCGGATCACTGAATCACTTGCCTTCCTGCCTGCCTGAAAGTGTATTTAAAAACGTTCACCAGCAATGGCCTGCAGTCAGATATAGGCTTGGCTAGACTAGAATGCAGTGGATATATATATGTAGGAGACAGTATATATATATTTTATGCACTGGGGATCACTGAATCATTTGCCTGCCTGAAAGTGTCTTTGAATACGTACACCAGCAATGGCCTGCAGTCAGATATAGGCTTGACTAGACTAGAATGCAGTGGTTATATATATGTAGGGGACAGTATATATATATTTTATGAACTGAGGATCACTGAATCACTTGCCTGCCTGAAAGTGTATTTGAAAACGTACACCAGCAATGGCCTACAGTCAGATATAGGCTTGGCTAGACTGGAATGTAGGGGATATATATATGTTGGAGACTGTATATATATATTTAATGCACTGCGGATCACTGAATCACTTGCCTGCCTGAAAGTGTATTTGAAAAGGTTCACCAGCAATGGCCTGCAGTCAGATATAGGCTTGGCTAGACTAGAATGCAGTGGATATATATATGTAGGAGACAGTATATATATATATTTTATGCACTGCGGATCACTGAATCACTTGCCTGCCTGAAAGTGTATTTGAAAACGTACACCAACAATGGCCTACAGTCAGATATAGGCTTGGCTAGACTGGAATGCAGGGGATATATATATGTTGGAGACTGTATATATATTTAATGCACTGTGGATCACTGAATCACTTGCCTGCCTGAAAGTGTATTTGAAAACGTACACCAGCAATGGCCTGCAGTCAGATGTAGGCTTGGCTAGACTGGAATGCAGTGGATATATATATGTTGGAGACTGTATATATATTTAATGCACTGCGGATCACTGAATCACTTGCCTGCCTGCCTGAAAGTGTATTTGAAAACATACACCAGCAATGGCCTTCAGTCAGATATAGGCTTGGCTAGACTAGAATGCAGTGGATATATATATGTTGGAGACTGTATATATATTTAATGCACTGCGGATCACTGAATCACTTGCCTGCCTGCCTGAAAGTGTATTTGAAAACGTACACCAGCAATGGCCTGCAGTCAGATATAGGCTTGTCTAGACTGGAATGCAGTGGATATATATATGTTGGAGACTGTATATATATATATATATATATATATAAATTTTATGCACTGTGGATCACTGAATCACTTGCCTGCCTGCCTGAAAGTGTATTTAAAAATGTACACCAGCAATGGCCTGCAGTCAGATATAGGCTTGGCTAGACTAGAAATGCAGTGGATATATATGTAGGAGACAGTATATATATTTTATGCACTGTGGATCACTGAATCACTTGCCTGCCTGAAAGTGTATTTGAAAACATACACCAGCAATTGCCTGCAGTCAGATATAGGCTTGGCTAGACTGGAATGCAGTTGATATATATATGTCGGAGACTGTATATATATTTAATGCACTGCAGATCACTGAATCACTTGCCTGCCTGCCTGCCTGCCTGAAAGTGTATTTGAAATCTTACACCAGCAATGGCCTGCAGTCAGATATAGGCTTGGCTAGACTAGAATGCAGTGGATATATATGTAGGAGACAGTATATATATTTTTTGCACTGCGGATCACTGAATCACTTGCCTGCCTGCCTGCCTGAAAGTGTATTTGAAAACATACACCAGCAATGGCCTGCAGTCAGATATAGGCTTGGCTAGACTAGAATGCAGTGGATATATATGTAGGAGACAGTATATATATTTTATGCACTGTAGATCACTGAATCACTTGCCTGCCTGCCTGCCTGAAAGTGTATTTGAAAACGTACACCAGCAATGGCCTGCAGTCAGATATAGGCTTGGTTAGACTAGAATGCAGTGGATATATATGCAGGAGACAGTATATATATATTTAATGCACTGCGGATCACAGAATCCCTTGCCTGCCTGCCTGCCTGAAAGTGTATTTGAAAACGTACACCAGCAATGGCCTGCAGTCAGATATAGGCTTGGTTAGACTAGAATGCAGTGGATATATATGTAGGAGACAGTATATATATTTTATGCACTGCGGATCACTGAATCACTTGCCTGCCTGTCTGTCTGAAAGTGTATTTGAAAACGTACACCAGCAATGGCCTGCAGTCAGATATAGGCTTGGCTAGACTGCGGTCTGCAGTGAGATCTAGCTAAACTGGATACAGTGTATATAGTGGATATATATATATATACCAGTCTGACTGTATATATATATATATATATTAAATACACTGCAGCTAACTGAATCAACTGCCTGCCTGAAGTATATTAGAAACAGTACAGCAGGAACGGTCTGCAGTGAGATCTAGCTTAACTGTATGCAGTGGATATATATATATATATATATATATATATATATATATATATATATATATATATACCAGTCTGACTGTATATATATATATTAAATACACTGCAGCTAACTGAATCAACTGCCTGCCTGAAGTACCGTATTTATCGGCGTATAACACGCACCTTTTCCCCCTTAAAATCGGGGGAAAGTCGTGGGTGCGTGTTATACGCCGATACCCCAAAAAAAAAAAATGACAAAAATCGGTTGCGGCGCCGAAAAATGGCGACCGCGGCCGAAAAAGGCCGAACCGCGGCCGAAAAAGGCCGGAAAAAGCCGAAGCGTGGCCGAAAAAGACCGAAGCCGGCTGTTCAGCTCCGCTCGTAGTCCCGCCTCCCTGCGCTCGCTCCCGAAACAGCAGGGAGGCGGGACTCCGAGCGGAGCTGAACAGTCGGCTCGGTCTTTTTCGGCCGCACTTCGGCCTTTTTCGGCCGCGGTTCGGTCTTTTTCGGCCGCGCGTGCGCGGTAATTCTCGCGGCGGGAAATTTAAACGCTGGAGAACTTCAAATGACACTAGCAAGCTGCAAATGACGCCGGGCAAGCTACAAATGACGCGGGGCAAGCTGCAAATGACGCTGGGCAGGTTGCAAATGACGCTGGGCAGGTTGCAAATGACGCTGGGCAGGTTGCAAATGACGCTGGGCAGGTTGCAAATGACGCGGGGAAAGGCTGCAAATGACGCGGGGAAAGGCTGCAAATGACGCGGGGAAAGGCTGCAAATGACGCGGGGAAAGGCTGCAAATGACGCGGGGAAAGGCTGCAAATGACGCTGGGCAAGCTGCAAATGACGCTGGGCAAGCTGCAAATGACGCTGGGCAAGCTGCAAATGACGCTGGGCAAGCTACAAATGACGCTTAAATGTAAGTTTTTTTTTTTTTTTTCCCTAAACTTCTCTCCTAAAACTTTTTTTCCTTAAAATTCCCTCCTAAACTTGGGGTGCGTGTTATACGCCGGTGCGTGTTATACGCCGATAAATACGGTATATTAGAAACAGTACAGCAGGAATGGTCTGCAGTGAGATCTAGCTAACTGAATAAACTGCCTGCTCAAAGTAAATTAAACTACACTCTCTCTCTCTCTCTCTCTCTCTCTCTCTCTCTCTCTCTCCGCCAGCAACATACTACACAAGGCTGACGTGCAGGCGGCCTTATATAGTGTGGGTCGTGGACTTAACCCCCTGAGCCATAATTGGCCGATTATGACTCTCTGCTGACGGCGCTGTGATTGGCCAAAGCATAGTGCGTGCTTGGCCAATCATCAGCCAGCAATGCACTGCGATGACGCAGTGCATTATGGGGTGTGACGCTCCACTCGAATTTGGCACGAATGCCCCACAATGTTCGATCTTCGGCGACTGATCGAACAGCCAATGTTCGAGTCGAGCTCATGTTCGACTCGAGCTCGAAGCTCATCCCTAATTTTAAGTACCCAGAAATTGACTGGAGTACTGCAGGAACAGTTAAAGGGCAAAAATGTATTAACCTATTATAAGACAATTTTATTGTACGGTTTATAGAGGCCCTGACTAGGAATAATGCTCTGCTAGACTTGGTAATCTAAAACCATGCAGAACTTATTACTAATATTCATATAAAAGAACATCTGGGTAGCTGTGACCATAACATGATTTAATTTAACCACTTCACAACTGGGCACTTAAACCCCCCTTGTGACCAGACCAATTTTCAGCTTTTTCACACTTTGAATGACAATTACTCAGTCATGTAATACTGTACCCAAATACATTTTTTGGCCTTTTTTTCATACAAATAGAGCTTTCTTTTGGTGGTATTTGATCACCTCTGGGTTTTTTTTTTGCGCTATAAATGAAATTTTTTTTCTTAGTTTCTGTGATAAAATTTTGCAAATTTTGCAAATTATTAATTTTTCTTCATAAATTTTGTCCACAATTTATACTGCTACATATCTTTGGTAAAAATAACCCACATTATTTGGTCTGTGTGAAAGTTATAGAGTCTACAAGCTGTGGTGCAAATCATAAAAAAATGATCACACCTGAAGTACTGGTGGCCTATCTCATTTCTTGCGACCCTAACAAGCCAGGACAGTACAAATACCCCCAAAATTACCCCTTTTTTGAAAGTAGACATTCCAAGGTATTTAGTAAGAGGCATGGTGAGGTTTTTGATGTTGTCATTTTTTTTCCCACAATTCTTTGCAAAATTAAGATTTTTTTTCCACAAAATTGTCATTGTAATAGGTTATTTCTCTCACATGGCATGTGTATACCACAAATAACACCCTGAAATACATTCTGCTACTCCTCCTGAGTATTACGATACCACATGTGTGAGACTTTTTTAGCCACATAGAGAGGCCCAACATGCAGGGAGCACCATCACGTGTTCTAGGAGCATAAATTACACATCTAACTTGTTGACTACCTATTACACTTTTGAAGGCCCTGGAGCACCAGGACAATGACACGTGACACTGATGACAGATGGCACTGATACGTGGCACTGATGGCACGTGACACTGATGTGGCACTGATGACAGATGGCACTAATAGGTGGCACTGATGACACCTGACACTGATGTGGCACTGATGACAGATGGCACTTATACATGGCACTGGGGACAGTTGGCACTGATAGGTGGCACTGGGGACAAATGGCACTGACAGGTGGCACTGGGGACAGATGGCACTGGGGACAGATGGCACTGGGGACAGATAGCACTGACAGGTACTGTGGGCACAGTATTTTCTATTTTTTTTTTTTACACTCACTGACGCTGCAGCAGGTCGCTCTCCCTCCTCACACGCTGTCTCTGTGTGAGGAGGGAGAGCCAGTGATGAGAGATGATCTCATATGTTTACATATGATCTCATATGTTTGATGAGACATGATCTCATATGTTTACATAAGAGATCGAGTGCTAAAAGGCCGCTGTGATTGGCCATTTAGCACGATCTGTGATTGGCTGTGTCCAAGGGACACGGCCAACACAGAATTTCCCTGGACGTCCTCCTGTTTACTTCAACGATGTGATGGGAAGTAAACAGGAGGACGTCCAGGGACGCCCTCCCGGCAATTGGGCACCACGCTGTAGTCGTCTTTCGGCTATAGCGCGGACGCCTAGTGGGTAATGTTAGCTGTAAGCAACAAGCTCATACTGGAAATATAAAAACACTTAACTTTAAGAGAGCACATTTTCCAAGAATGAGGGCTGCTCTCCAAGACTTAGACTGGGAGGGAATATTGGTATCAATGGACACAGAACAGAAATGGGAATTCTTCAAAAAGACTGTATGCAAACTCACTGCAAAGTATATTTCCATGGGCACTGGGAAGACAGGCCACGATACCCCGATAAGCCCTGGCTATTAGCAGGGTATGGAGCGAGCTAAATTGAAGATACTCCAATAAGTCTTGCCTGTTAGCAGGGTATGGAGTGGGCAAGCAAAGGAGGTGCTGGAAGAGCTAAAGCCTGGCCATTGGCAGGCAAGCGGCGCAATGGCCAGATAGCCCAGCTATTAGCGGGTGGCCCTATCTGCCCCAAGCCTGGAGTGATCAACCTACCTGGCCCGATCTGGTAATGGAAGCAGGATTGAAGTTGCTGTGTGCGGTGATGTATACTTTTATATTACATATTCCATGGCAGCAGTTTGTGTGTTTCTGTTTGTCAATTTCTTCTCTGGCTCTAGTGTCTTCCAGTCTATGGCAGCTGGAGCACATTTGCGTTCCAAGCCGCTGCTTTCTCTTCCAGCTGGGTGTCCCTGGGTTGCTCCTGCCCAGGGGTCCAGTGCATGAGCACTGCAGGTGGTGGGGGCATCATTTCAGTTGTCAGTCAGTACTGTTGATGTAGGGATTTCTCTGTAGGCAGCTTGCAGCAGTTTCCCAAAGTGCTGTGTGCAATCATCACAGGTATATGCTCTGTATTAACACCCTGATATGCTGTCTCTGTGTGATTCTGCTATGATTTGATCATCTGAGGTTGTCTGTCTGTGCAGTTCACACTGTGGATTTATCACTGCCCCCCGTGTGGCCAGCCCTGGTGTAGCAGGTGTAGGGTGGGTTTAACACTTTCCTTTCCTTGCTGACCTAGGTACTCTTTTTGAGTTCTTTTACTATTTCCTTTCTATCCTATTTTGCTTTCGTGAGTCTTTCTAGGTTGAGTTGAGTTGAGTTGCATCTTGATATAGCGCGGTCCTTTACCCAGCAGGGTCCCAACGTGCTTACAAACACATACACATATACACATATTAGGGCCAATTTTGTAGACAGGATCTGATTAACCTACCAGCATGTCTTTGGAGTGTGGGAGGAAACCGGAGAGCCCGGAGGAAACCCACGCAGGCACAGGGAGAACATGCAAACTCCAGGCAGATTGACAATACACGGCACGAGATGATAAAGACATCATTAGCTCACAACATTTTTTTCCAGATGTATTTTTCATAGGTCACTATCAAGGTCCAGCCTTCATAGCAGAAGCTCTGAATCCTCCTCTACGCACCCACCGCTATGTCAGCTGCTCCAAGGAGGGAGCCTGCTGAGGATGCAGGACTCTGGTCCCAGAGGGCAAGTCTCTGTGTGAGCCATGCTAAGCCCAAGCAGTGGTGTTTTCCAGAAAATTGAATCCCTAGTGAGGCACGTGGTGCAAGAATCCCTTCTTAAAGAGTGGGATACAAGCCACACACAAAGTCCAACAGCTATTGCAGTGTGTTCTCCCACTAGGATGACCAGGAAGAACTGGAACTGTCCCAACCAAGGTAGAGTCTCCTGCAAAGCAAGAGGAAGTTCTGTAAGCACCTTTGGGCTCCGTTTCCACTAGTGCGACTTGTCATGCGACTTTGGACACATGAGGTCACATGGCGGGTCACAGCCCATTAAGTTCAATGGCACTGTCCAATCTATGCAACTTAGAGTTGCATAGATTAGAGCAGCAACTTTAAAGGGGTTTCTGCGCTACTTTGATGTGACTTTTGATGCAACTTTGATCCAGAGACTGTAAAGTTGGATCAGGGTCGCAGTCTGAATCACACAACTTGGAGACAGCTGTAGAGATAGTGTTCTAAATTCTCATTCTTAACAGAACAAGGGGACATCATTTTGGATGAGTGGAGCAAGGTCGCGAGACCTCCCTCCCTTCTGAGCAAGATGGCCAAGCTCTATCTATTCAGAGATAAGGATGTAAAGCATCTAAAGGCTGCCTCTCTAAATGGCTGAGGCCTTGATGAGGCAAGCAAGCATGTCGCTCTTCCTTGAAAAACGCAGTGAATAGCCTAAAAGATGGCCTGGGCTCTTGTGGCCATATCGAAAAGTATGGAAATGTGGATGGAGAATGTGGACGCAGTATTCAGGAGCGTTTTCAGAAACTCTGTAGTTCAGTTTTCGGAGCTGGTGTCGGTCTCCATGATAAGGCTCCAAATGACATCAGCCGCATAGTGGCACAGGTTATGTTCTTGTCAGTTACCGCAAAGTAAGTGCTATGGCCGGGGGCCTGGGCTTGCTTTTCCCACCTCTAATAGGTGTAGTGCAGCATTCCCTTTTAGAGAGCTTCATCTTTTGGCAAGCTGGATAGCACCGTAACCCAAGCCACAGCTGGCAAGTTGAGGTCCTACTTCAGGGCCAGCACTGGCTAGGCCAGAAGAGGACAGTCTAGAAAACAAATTTCAGAGCGTGCAAGGGGCGCACATTTTACAGACCGGGTCTGGATTTTAGGAAGGGCTATTGAGGGGACCTAATATCCCCTCAGAAATATGCTAAAGCTTGAACTCGAAATCCAAGAAGCTATGGAGTTGGGCTATTGGGACATCAAAGTGGTCCTTTCGGGACATGTATGGTCCATCAGAAGTCCTCCATCTTCTCTGATTCATTTCCATGAACTTTGCCTCACGCTGAGGTAAAAAAAGCATATACTCATGCTTTACGTAAGTCGCTGGTGTCGCAAAGTGCTGCTGTGCCAGTCTCTAAATGCGAGAGATTTCAGGGCAGGTGCTCGCCCCTCTTGTGGTCATGAAAAGGAACAGCTTGCGGAGGTCGGTTTTAGACCTTGTACACCTGAGACAATTTTCAGCAAAGTAGAAGTTCAAGATGGAAACATCGTCCCTGATTCATAGGGGTCCATCCAGCCAGGTGACTGGCTTGTTTCCAATAGACTTAAGATGCTTATCTTTATGTGCCTATTGTAGAAGACTTCTGCAAGCTCCTTTGGTTCACTGTAGGTCAAGTCCCTCTCCAGCTCCAGCCATTTGGGCTTTCAACATCACTGTAGAATGTGATACAATATTAATAACTAATATTATATCATCTATGTATAATTGTATAGTCCCTGTAGATTAGTTAGTCTGTTAAAACTATGAGCGCATGCTACTGTTAATATCACAATAATACAACGTTAGTTATGAAACCAAACACACGGCTTAAGAATAATCAAATCTCATTTATTTCCCAAGGAAATAAGAAAGCTAACATGTATTAAAAGGGGGTTACAAAATTACATAGCATAAAGTAACAATACAATACAATGATATACTTAGCACGTCCTCATGGCTTGATGCTCTGGATGGAAAAGAGGCAGTTGTGTGTGTGAAATTCCCTTTTGTCAAACACACCTCATTCATGCCGCATCCCATTGCCCGCCCATCTTTTCCTTGTTGACGAACAAGTTTCTACTGTACTGATTATAATCGCCCTGCCACAAGTGGTCTCTGGGGGGCAGTGTCTGTCCAGAATTGCACTTGGTCCGACTGTTGTCTAATCTTGGGATTTGATCTCTGGTGTCCCACCTCCATTATCTCTTCCAGTTAGGCTGGCCTTTGTTCATCACAGACAGACCGGAGCCGGCATTCTTCATGCAGAATAGCCCTCATAGAGTGGAGCTTTTTAGTCTAATGAAAATAGGAGTTATGACTGGATACATTCCACACGGGGGAGGGCATCCTGTTCTCCGGGACACAGTCCATGTATGGATCCCAGCATATTGAATCCAACATATACCGCTTTGCGCCTAAACAGGCGCATAACACCCTTCTTCAGACACAGCTCCTATTGAACAGTCCAGGACTGTTTTCTCCCTGACATGCGTTTCCAAACCAGTACCCATAGAACAGTCCTTAACTTTCTTAACGTGTTGTGGATTTCAACCTGCGCAGCAACAGCTCCTATGGAACAGTCCATAATGGTCTTACCGTGTTATGCTTCCCAACACGTGCCGCTTTGCCACTAAGTGACACACCACCATCCTTCTTCAGTGACAGCTTCCATGTCACCCTTCTGTATCTTTGGTATCTTCTCCTTTCTGGTATCTTCAGGACGAGATGCAGTACAGGCAAGGGGTGCCCATTCACTCACCATTCACCACCACACATTCAGGGTAACATATCACCCAGCTTTCCAACACAGAGTCTCGAGGAGGGCCTTTCGCCCATGTTACTAGCCTAAAATACACCTTTATCACACTACACCATAACATAAATCAACCCACTACCATAATATATACATATATACATATGACCCCTCAAATTGCGTATCCCGCGCCCAACCTCCTATAACTCTTTGCTGTAAATACGGTTTGGGATTAGGCAGGTTTGTTCACAATGGCCTTCCCTACCGCAATTCCGGCACATCAGTGGTATTCCAGGGCTCTGAGCTGGCAGCAAAGCCTCTACCGTATATGAAGAGACCTTACCGTCAATTCGTCCCTCCACTTGCAAATATTACCTCCCACCAAGACCCTCCCACATAATTTTCTAATTGATGCACTACCTCCTTTATTTCATTCTGATTATGGTATATGGCTATAGTAGCATTAGCTCTCTCTTGCTGCAGCATCTTCATAAGGCTCCCATCTCTATCCCAATCTGCTAATCACTCCTGTATCTTCCTTCCCATACCAAGGTTCAGGGCTCTCAGATTAACAGGGAGGTTGTGGTTGACATCCACAGACAGATTGGCAATATGCGGTATCACATAATTCCATTCCTGTGTCTGGATTTCAGAGACACCGCCAAAGGTACACCATGCTCTTCTTGCTATTGTCAGGTTCACAGAACATCTTATTTCCATGACTAATGTTACATTAGTATCTTTTAGGACAAAGAAACAAACTCTCCCATGTCCCACATGATACCCAGGTGCTTCCTTCCCAGCACTGATCCCTGAAATAACTTCCCAACATTTTTACGTTCAACACCATGTATTGACCTGGCATACAAAGGACATCATGGTCATGCTTCCGACCGAGGGAAGTATCAACCTGCTTCCAACTCCTCTGATCACATGTGGGTGATTTAGCCTTGAATGCAACAAGATAGAATCCCCAATCAGTAAGCCCATTGATGCCACCAAATATACAGACCGCATTTCTGTATATGGGATCATACAGCCTAACACCCTTCACAATCCAAACTGGTACAGCCCATCCAGGCATTCGACCACCACTTTGGATTAGTGTAAGCGACGTGTTTTGGCAGAGTCTTACTGAGCGGTTATGCTAACTCATCAGGCCACTGCCCATCATGCAGAGACTGTACAATCAGCTTGATGCTGGTTGACACTTCCGCCTGCCACTGAGCCCATGACAGATTTCTGTTTTGTACCATCACACTCTCCACCAACCTCTCAACATGGTTCACAAAATCTGGAGCCACTTTACCCTGGGTATTTATGTGACTTTGTAGAATGTTATTAAGGATGCCACCCATCTCTCTGAGTAACAAAGTCCCACTTAAGCTATGGCTGAGAGTTTGTTCTTCAGGATACCGATGTCTACTCCATTAACACCACCCCTCCCAGCGCCTATTCCCCCAATACAGTGCTGAATACATGCCTCCTCTTCCGGTTACTCCTCAGAGATAAGCGTCCTGCATGCACCTTATACTGTGTCGGCACATCTCTGGGAGTAAGTCACTGGTACACTGACCGCACTTGATTCAGTGTGTACTCAGCACATATAGGGTAATAGGTTTTATCAATCACTGTGAAATGTTGCAGTGCCAAGTGGTAAAGGCATACTGTACCCTGGTAGCCATGCTTCTGTGTGTATTCACTGGCATTCCCTGTGCAGGGTTTCAACTTCTCAGGTGAGACCTCACCCAGGCGTATCTCCCCCATACAAGGAAATTTTCACCCCATTGATGTGTCACCTGGCACCCTCTAGTCTGGCCAACAGACACCTTATTATGCATAAGTGCCTGCACCATATAAATTCCGTTACGTCAATACATGTCATATATTACACAATTTTTCTTCTTTCAACTCCTCCCTCCAACATAAAAAAAACATATATTTTACATTTTCATGTTCTGATGGATTAGATGTGTTATATTCCTTCCCCCAACCTCCAACCCATTGTACGTATATTAATAACACGTTTGCATTCATCAGGAGAGAGTCTAGCAAAAAAAGTTTTGTTGATAGGCACAGTCTTTCAGATTCAGCACCAGATCGTCCATAGGAAAAGAAAAAGTTTTAAAGTGCATCTTTTTATTTGTCCCGTCTCTCCTGATATTTATTAGAACAAATTTGGGGCGTGGTATGGCACAGACAAACTGCCAACCAGATGATCATCTGTCATCCATTTTCCAGAAACCTTTCCAGTCTCGCTCCACCAGGATTCTGGAATTGAAAAACAAGAGCAGAATCAAATTCTTATCCATAATATCTGTTTGCTTACTATATTTACTCATATTTCCCTCCTTGGAACCCAGGAACTTAGTATTCCTGGCTTCTGCAACTTTGACCAAACTATCAAAACAACCATGACCTCCTTAGGCAGAACCCACTCTAAAATGGACCCCCATGGTATGATCAAAAATTTCAAAAACGAACGTCACTGTTGTTTCTCAAAAATTCTCAATTTAAAAACACAAAAAAAAACAACCAATGCATTTATCTTTATCTTACAATCTATGCACTAACTCCCCTTTCAGGTGGACAAAGGCTAAACCTTTTAGGAACTCTTTTCCATTTGAATGAAAATAATCAAGTAAAGAAAAAAAAACACAAACTCCCGCGGCTAGAATGGTTTTCTACCAACTTTGTCTTAAACAAAATGTATCCAGCTGCTACCTGTGGGCATCGTCCATTACAACCCTTTCAGGTGGACTAAACATACTAATGTCCCACCTGAACAAAAACTAAATAAAACTAAAATAGATGACTAAACAAATACCAAAAAAAAAAATTAAAAATCTGGCCATTATCACCCAAGAACAACATGACAAGACAACCACCATAAAACAATGACAACCACTCAACTTTTAATTAAAGACATCCATGGACTTTCCTCCTGAGAAGAGTGCATGTTCCTTTTGATCTGAAAGGCAATTAGTTAATGGGAAAAACAACACAAACAAAACATTTGTAACTTCATTTGTAACTCTTTAGTCCATTAATGTCAGACTATTGTTTAAATTTTTTTTTATTGTTTGCAAATAATTACTAATTAATGAGCTCATGGTACCATGTATTAATCGATTATGCATTTACAATAACCTAACTCCTGTGTTGGTCTCACTTTGAGAGACCTGCAAACAAAACACAAATATTTAGTATCCAAACCTGTTTACTCTTCCCTGGTCTCTGGAAAGGAACACAAAGACAATGATTACGCATGATTATCATGACAATTGATCTTTTAGGTGCCCCAAGCCTTTTCCCATTAATTGTACTGCTAGGGGAACACATACAAGCCAGAATGGTGGAATAAACAACTAAACTAAAAAAACGGAAAATTGTTTCATACTTACCGTCATTTTCCTTTCCTGGTTCCTATCCATGGCAGTATACCTGTGATAACTCCGCCCCGGAGTCCTCCCCTCAGGATAGTTAATAGCTTATAAAAATGACACCCATGTCCCCCTTTAGCATTCTCCAATTATATCGAATACCAAAACAAGGGAGGGCATGTATACTGCCATGGATAGGCACCAGGAAAGAAAATTACGGTAAGTATGAAACAATTTTCAGTTTTCCTGGTGCCTCCATGGCAGTATACCTGTGATACAATAAATAGCTGATACAAGGGTGGGTAATGCTTCAAAGAAACTTTATTTTAAGGAACCGTGAGAGCTGCCTCAATTGTCTTTCTACCAAACTCCACTGAGGTGAGTGCTCCTGGGTCGATTCTGTATTGGCGTATGAACGTATTTGGTGACGTCCATGTAGCTGCCCTGCAGATATTTTGCAAGGATACGCTTGCTCTTGCCGCCCAAGATGAAGAAACTGCCCTTGTAGAGTGAGCCTTTACCACTGGTGGGACCAACCCTCTCGCCCTATACACCTTTTGAATTAACTTTTGGATCCATGAAGCGATAGTTCTGGCTGTGGCTTCTTTCCCTTTATTTCTAACCCAAGGTATGATAAACAGTCTATCCGTTGTTCTGAAGGGGCTCGTGATTTGTAAGTAACGTGCCAACACCTTAGAAATGTCCAGTTCCTGTAATGCCCCTGAGCGAGGGTCTGAAAAGGTAGGCAGTGCCCAGGTTTCAGAGAGGGCGACATGTGATGCTACCTTTGGGACAAACCCTTGTACTGTCCGTAACTCCACTCTGTCTGGAAAGAAGACTACATGTTCTTTTCCTGCCCCTAGAGCCTGCAATTCCGAGGCTCTTCTTCCCAAAGTTATCGCCACCAGGAAGACCGCTTTGAGGGTCAAGTTCCAGAGTGAGGTGGATTCTAGAGGTATAAACGGCTGCGCCATTAGGCTCTCAAGGACTAGTGGAAGATCCCAGGCTGGAAAAACTCTCTTTGACGGTGGGCGAATCTTTTTGACTGCCTTCAAAAATTGTGTGATGAGTGCGTCCTCCGCCCATTTCTTCTGGGTACTCGCCGAAATCGCTGCTACTTGGACTTTCAGCGAACTTAGGCTGAGGCCCAGGTCCAGGCCTGACTGCAGAAATTCTAGAACTACCGTGGTAGATGGCATTGTTGGATCAGACCGCCTGTTCTCAGCAAACTGTTTGAACTTGTTCCAGACTTTAGAATATACGCAGTTTGTAGAGGGCTTTCTGGCCTTTAAGAGAGTCGCGGTCAGCCCTGCTGAGCAGCCTAGGGATTGGAACTTTCCCCGCTCAGAATCCAGACATGTAAATTCAGCTTGTGTGGAGCTGGGTGAACGAACCTCCCTTGCGAGAGCAGCTGTGGAAAAACCGGGATCTTGCGTGGCGGGCACAAGCTGAGGTTCACTGCCCAAGGGAACCATGGCCTCCTGGGCCAATAGGGGAGAATCGCCACCACCTTGACTCGTTCCCTCATCAGTCGGAGCAGGAACCTTGTGATCAAAGGTCCTGGAGGGAAGGCATATGCCGTCTTGCAGCACCAAGGGCTCGAGAGAGCATCCACCGCTTCCGCCATGGGGTGAGGTAGGCGGGATAGGAATCTCGGTAGTTTTGCGTTGATCGGGGAGGCAAATAAGTCTATCTCCGGAGGATCCTTACATTCCATGACCCAACGGAACACTGTTGGGTGTAGAGACCATTCGTTGTTGTTCGGGAAGCAATGGGATAAACGGTCCGCTTGCTGATTTAGATGGCCCGGGATGTAGACCGCCTTCAGGTCTATCAGATTTTTTTCTGCCCATAGCATAATGGGTTCCACCTCCCTCAACAATGGCAGGCTGTGGGTTCCCCCTTGCCGCTGTATATAAGATACTGCCGCCTTGTTGTCCAGCCGGACCAGCACCTGTTTCTGGCGCAGGTGTTCCCCTAGGTTCAGGAGTGCTAAATAGACTGCCCGGAGTTCCAGGATATTTGACACCACTCCCTCCGTGGGAACTTCCCATCTCCCTTGTATTTCCCGGTGGCCACAGTGTGCTCCCCACCCTCTTGCACTTGCGTCGGTGGTAAGAATGGTCCAAAAGGGGCCCTGCAGGAGACGAGGCCTCGAGATGCACTCCTCTTTCGACCACCAGAGCAGACTTCTCCTCATGGAGGCTGAGATCGATATCTTCTGCCAAAGAGAACTCCTCTTCCACTGTGTCAAGAAGCCCCACTGAAAGGTCCTCAAGTGCCAATGAGCCCAGGGTACCATTGGTATACATGCCGCCATTGTTCCTATCAGGCTCAAGCATTCTTCCACCTGTAGAGTTGAGAGAGTCCTCACGTGTCGCATTTTCTGAGATATTGCTGTCACCTTCTGGGGGGGAGACGCACTGTGCCCCCTTTGGTGTCGAAGAGAGCCCCTAGATAAATCATAGCCTGGGTTGGGGTCAGAACACTCTTCTTGGTGTTTATCAGCCAGCCAAATTCTGTGTGGGTGGCCAGAAGGATCTGCCTGTGCATTGCCAACTGGCCCGGACTGGCCGCCAAGAGAAGGATGTCGTCCAAAAAATGGAAGACACGCAGCCCTTTCTCCCTGAGAGGTGCCAGGATTGCAATCAGCACTTTTGAGAATATTCTTGGTGAAGTACATAGGCCAAAGGGAAGGCACTGGAACTGAAGGTGCGTTGAGCCTACTGCCACTCTCAGGAACTTCTGAAAGGCTGATAGAACGGGCACATGAAAGTAGGCGTCCCGTAAGTCTACCGAGACCATCCAGTCCCCTGGTAGAATAGTGTGGATGATTGTATGTAGGGATTCCATCTTGAAAGAATCGAGTTGTATCCACCGGTTTAGTCTTTTGAGATCCACCACCGGTCTCCACTCTCCCCCCTTTTTGGGCGTAAGAAAGAGAGGAGAGTAGAAACCTGTGAACCTCTCGGAGGGAGGTACCGGAATCACCGCCTTCTGCGCAAATAGTAGCCTGAGGTAACCCAGCAGGGCTTCCGCTTTTTGAGGGGAAGACGGGATTTTGGTTGGACTGAAAGAGTCTCTCGGGGGTCGATCCTGGAAGGTCCAGAAATGACCATACTTGACCGTAGAGACCACCCACGGGTCTCTGCATTTGCGACTCCAGACCTCTGCGAACTCCCTCAATCTGGCCCTTACTGGCGGGGATGGGCTGCCGTCAAAAGGGTTTCGCCCCCTCTTGGGTGCTGGGAAAGCTTCTCTGTTTACTTGCCTTCAAAAAGGTTGCCTGCGTGCTTCTCCAATTCCTTTTGGGGTCCCTGCTTTGTCGGGAATTGTTGTAGTTCCTGTTCCTGGGCCACTGAACCTTGGAGGAAAGCACTCGAGAGCATCTTACTCTCCTGTCCTGGGGAAGTAACCTCGACTTTCCCCCGGTCACTCTTGATATCGCCTTCTCCAGTTTCTCCCCAAAGAGGGCCTTCCCATCAAATGGGATTTTGCACCAGTTTTGCTTGGATGCCCCGTCTGCCGCCCACGGCTTTAGCCATAATGCCCGTTTGGCCATAACCGTGTGCAACATAGCCCTGGCCGAGTATCTTAAGGAGTCGATAGCGGCTTCCCCCATAAAATCCGCCGACAGCTTCAGTTCCTCTAAGGCTTTTATGATATCTTCTTTCAGAACCTCCTCCAGAATGGCCACCTCGATATTCTCTGTTCACACCTTGACTGCGTTAGAGACTGAGGCCAAGGCGATGGCCGGCCTGCAGGCCCCCCCAGCCAGCTGGTAGGCCTTCTTTAAGTCTGCGTCTATACGCTTGTCCAGTGGGTCTTTGAAGGATGTAGGGTCCTCCATAGGTAAGGTGACACTCTTTGCTATGCGGACTATTGCGGCATCCACTATAGGAGGGGTATCCAGTAGGGCCGCATCTGCCTCTGCCAGGGGATAGAGATTGTGGAGTTTATTTAAGGAGAAACGCTTCCACTCCCCCTCTATCAAGTTCTTTTAACTCGTCCAGAAAGGGAAAAAAGTTTTGCTTCTTCTTCAGAAAGGGGAAGAAAGACTTTGTTTTCTTAGGGGGTTCCTCTACTTCCTCCCAACCAATAGCCTGCTTAACTGCAGAAACAAATGGCTGCACTAGGCCGAAGTTGAAGCCAGAGGGGTCCGTCTCATCCAGGGAATCCTCCGAATCTGCTCCATTCCCTGAGGGAGGAGTCGGTCCAGGTGCCGGATCAACCCGGTCTGTAGTGGAAGGGCCTGGGACGGCTAGGTCTGCGGGTAGTAGCTGGTCACTGGGCGGGTCCTGCCTGGGAGGGTTCATTTACATCAGTTCTACCAGGGAGTCTTTAACCATCCTTTTGATCAGGTCAGTGACCTGTTCTGTTTCCGCTCTTTCCTGGTATGCATACCCCTGCAGACAGTCCCTGCAGATTAGTTTATCCGGCAATGCGGTTGCCTCGCATGCTCTGGGTTGCCCTCTTCTGGGTGGACTGGAGGACCTACGCCTCTTGGATGAGGATTTTCCTTTGGAATGGCGGGAGCCGGCTGAGTGGCTGTGGCCTGAGCTGGGGTGGGAGCGTCCACTCTGATGGCCCGACGTCTGATTAGACGCGCTCTGGTGTATAGGGCTGCAATGACAGTAACAGCACAAGGCACTCTTTTAGCACAAACTTTTAGTTAATTTATTTATATATATATATATATATATATATATATATAAATATTCATGTATGGAAATCGCATACATATGCATCCATATATATATATATATGCATACATACCCATATCCATACATGGCTGTACGTGCCCTTACCTAAGGAAGCGAGGGTCTTGGTCAAATGGCGGCTGGCTCATTATGTGGAGGCAAGCAAGGGCAGAAGGAGATTGAACAGAGACTAGAAACAGATAGAAATGAGCGATGAGAAAAAAAAAGGACACCCTACTGCACCATTCAGTCCAACAAACCTTTAATATGTGCATAATTTAACTCTCTTCCCTCCCTTCCTCTCTCTTTTTTTTTTTTTTTTTTTCCATTCAAAAGGTTTATTGAAGGTAAGTTACAGTACAGGTGATCACATAACTTGAAGACAGGTACAATCCTGTCTGTACATTTTTATTGTGTTGGTAGTCTATAATAAAACCAGGAACATGTAAGATTCAAAACAGATTCACATTCAACACTAGCTGTGAGCGACCTAAAGAAATCTTTTCGTTATAACATTCGGTGCTCAGATCACATGTCTAGTTCTCAGATTGATCGCATTATAATTACCTTCTATGTCAGCATTATGGTGGCGAGTAAGATTGAAACAGGTGACATTTAACCACTTCAGCCCCGGACCAATTGTCAGCTTAAGACCAGAGGTCTTTTTTCAATTTCGCACTGCACTACTTAACTGGTAATTGTGCGGTCATGCAGTTTTGTAACGAAACGAAATTTGCGTCCTTTTCTTCCCACAAATAGAGCTTTCTTTTGATGGTATTTGATTGCCTCTGTGATTTTTATTTTTTGATATAAACGGAAAAAGAGCGAAAATTTTGAAAAAAAAAGAGATTTTCTACATTTTGTTATAAGAAAAATCTAATAAACTCAATTTTAGTCAAACATTTGGGCCAAAATGTATTCAGCACATGTCTTTAGTAAAAAAAATGCCAATAAGCGTATATTTATTGGCGCAAAAGTTATAGCGTCTACAAACTAGAGTACATTTTCTGGAATTTACACCGTTTTAATTTATGACTGCCTATTTCATTTCTTGAGGTGCTAAAATGGCAGAGAAGTACAAAACCCCCCCAAATGACCCCATTTTGGAAAGTAGACACCCCAAGCTATTTGCTGAGAGGCATGTTGAGCCCATTGAATATTTTTTTTTTTTAGTCCCAAGTGATTGAATAAAGACAAAAATAAAAAATAATTTTTTTTTCTTCAAAAAGTTGTCACTAAATGATATATTGCTCACACATGCCATAGTTATATGTGGAATTGCACCCCAAAATACATTTTGCTGCTTCTCCTGAGTATGGGGATACCACATGTGTGGGACTTTTTGGGAGCCTAGCCGCGTACGGGGCCCCGAAACCCAAGCACCGCCTTCAGGATTTCTAAGGGTGCAAATTTTTGATTTCACTCCTCACTACCTATCACAGTTTCGAAGGCCATAAAATGCCAAAATAGCACAAAACCCCCCCAAATGACCCCATTTTGGAAAGTAGACACCCCAAGCTATTTGTTGAGAGGCATGGTGAGTATTTTACAGCTCTCATTTGTTTTTGAAAATGAAGAAAGTAAAGAAAAAAAATTTTTTTTTTCTTTTTTCAATTTTCAAAACTTTGTGACAAAAAGCGACATCTGCAAAATACTCACAATACCTCTCAGCAAATAGCTTGGGGTGTCTACTTTCCAAAATGGGGTCATTTTGGGGGGTTTTATGCCATCTGGGCATTCCATGGCCTCCGAAACTGTGATTGGCAGTGAGAAGTGAAATAAAAAAATTACTCCCTTAGAAAGCCTGAAGGCGGTGCTTGGTTTTTGGGGTTCCGTACGCAGCTAGGCTCCCAAAAAGTCCCACACATGTGGTATCCCCGTACTCAGGAGAAGCAACAGAATGTATTTTGGGGTGTATTTCCACATATGCCCATGACATGTTTGAGCAATATATCATTTAGTGACAACTTTTTGTAAAAAAAATATATATATTTTTTTTTTTTCATTATTCAATCTCTTGGGACAAAAAAAAAAATATTTAATGGGCTCAACATTGCTCTCAGCAAATAGCTTGGGGTGTCTACTTTCCAAAATGGGGTCATTTGGGGGGGGTTTGAACTGTCCTGGCATTTTATGCACAACATTTAGAAGCCTATGTCACACGTCACCCACTCTTCTAACCACTTGAAGACAAAGCCCTTTCTGACACTTTTTGTTTACATGAAAACATATTTTTTTTTTGCAAGAAAATTACGTTGAACCCCCAAACACTATATATATTGTTAAAGCAAAGGCCCTACAGATTAAAATGGTGGGTGTTGCATTTTTTTTTTCCACACAGTATTTGCGCAGCGATTTTTCAAACGCATTTTTTGTGGAAAAAAATACACTTTTTTTTATTTTAATGCACTAAAACACACTATATTGCTCAAATTTTTGATGAAATAAAAAATATGATCTTAGGCCGAGTACATGGATACCAAACACGACATGCTTTAAAATTGCGCACAAACACGCAGTGGCGACAAACTACATACATTTTTAAAAGCCTTTAAAAGCCTTTACATGATACCACATTAGATTCACGGAGGAGGTCTACTGCTAAAATTACTGCCCTCGATCTGACCTTCGCGGTGATACCTCACATGCATGCTGCAATTGCTGTTTACATATGACGCCAGACCAACGCTTGTGTACGCCTTTGCGCAAGAGAAGGGGGGGCAGGGGTGCTTTTTTTTTTTTTTTTTAGTTTTTTTTTTTATTTATTTAGCTTTTTTATTCTATTTTTAAACTGTTCCTTCCATTTTTTTTCTTTGTTATGATTTTTATTGTTATCTCAGGGAATGTAAATATCCCCTATGATAGCAATAGGCAGTGACAGGTACTCTTTTTTTGAAAAAATTGGGGTCTATTAGACCCTAGATCTTTCCTCTGCCCTCAAAGCATCTGACCACACCAAGATTGGTGTGATAAAATGCTTTCCCAATTTCCCAATGGCGCGGTTTATATCCGGGAGGGGGGACATTCCCTCCTACTGCTTGTAAAAGCAGTCTAGAGGCTAATTACCCGCTAGAATTGCTTTTACATGAAAGCCGATCACTGGCTGAAAAGAATGATACCAAGATGATACCTAAACCTGCAGGCATCATTCTGGTATAACCATTCAAAGTCCAGCAACATACTGGACATATATTGTAATCTTTTTTTTTTTCATGCAGCCTCTTGGCTGAACGAAAAAAAGAGATTGATTGGTGGGTATGCCCACCATTAGAATACCTCCCTTCATCCACCCACTTCTAATGATGGGCATACATGCACCATTTATATATGCCGATGCATGGGGGCATCCTCCCGCAAAAGTTATGCCGTGTACACACGGTCGGAATTTCGACCGTATGTACGTGGCATTAGGAGCCAATCGCTCCTCCGCCCCCCCTGCTGCCCCCATGCTTCGGCACATATGCTCTTTTTTTTAAATGTGGTGGTGAAATCACCTCCTACAGCGTTGGAGTCGCGGCTTTATGTATCGTGGGAGCAAACGCTGTTGCTGTCAAGATAAATAAATCCGCGCTGCAACTGAATGGCGCACCTGAAAACAAAAAAAAAATGCTTAACACTAAAACACAGTAAACAAAATTACATACCTGAAAAGCAAGCATGATAAAACATGATAAAACATAATAAAACATTGCAGAATAGAATGGAGTAAAAAAAGAGCAACAATAGAGAGAGAGAGAGAACAATAAAACGACAACTATTTTTGTTTTTTTTATTTTTTTGAGATTCACAGGTAAAAAAGCTCCTGACTGTTAGCGACTGAATCAAAACGCTACCACAAAAAAAATGTTAGTGATCGCAGGGATCAGGCCTGACTCTGCGAACACTGCAGTTATGTGTGCTTAGTGTTTTGTAAGTGACAGTGATCGATCGATACTGCACTTGGGTGGGCTGGGCTGGGCGGAGGGGGAAAACGCAGGTGCTAGCAGGTATCTGGGCTGATCCCGCTAACAATGCGTTTTTTTGGAACCCTAAACTGCTGGGACGCTAGTATAGATCTGATCAGATCAGATATTGATCTGTTCAGATACTATACCACTAAGGGAGGTGTATGCTTTGCGCGTGGGTGTTTGCGGTACTGGCACTAACCTGGGGCGACGCAGACCTTATTTGACCCTAAAACCTAATTGATATCACCCGCCGGGCGATCAGGGGGTTAAACCGTTATTGGGTACTAAATGGCGGGTGCCCTGACAGTATAAAAAACAAGCTAACTAACCAGCGTCACCCGTAACAGTAATACAAAAAAAAACTGGTTACCTAGCGACACTAATGCAGCGATCAGAAAAACGATCGCTTAGTGACACTGGCAAAAGGGGGTGAAAGGGTTAACTAGGGGCAATCAGGGGGTTAAACCTTTATTAGGTAATATATGGGGGTACCTGACGCTATATAAAAACCTGACGGGGAACCTAAATAACGAAATAACTAACTGGCTAACCAGCGTCACCAGTGACATTTTATACGGTGATCACTGGTGAAAGGGTTAACTCTAGGGGCAATCAGGGGGTTAAAACCTTTAGGTTGTAATATGGGGGTACCTGACCTATAAACCTATTTATGAACCTATATAAACATGGCGGTTAACCTAAAAAAAAACTGGTTACCTAGCGACACTAATGCAGCGATCAGAAAAACGATCGCTTAGTGACACTGGCAAAAGGGGGTGAAAGGGTTAACTAGGGGCAATCAGGGGGTTAAACCTTTATTAGGTAATATATGGGGGTACCTGACGCTATATAAAAACCTGACGGGGAACCTAAATAACGAAATAACTAACTGGCTAACCAGCGTCACCAGTGACAGTTATACGGTGATTACTGGTGAAAGGGTTAACTCTAGGGGCAATCAGGGGGTTAAAACCTTTATTTAGGTTGTAATATGGGGGTACCTGACCTATAAAACTATTTATGAACCTATATAAAACATGGCGGTTAAAATAAAAAAAAAATGGTTACCTAGCGACACAATGCAGCGATCAGAAAAACGATCGCTTAGTGACACTGGGAAAAGGGGGTGAAGGGGTTAACTAGGGGCAATCAGGGGGTTAAACCTTTATTAGGGGGGGGTAGGGGGCTACCTAGGACCTAAAACTAACTGCCCTGACAGTTATTACAGTCACACTGACACTAAATGCAGTGATCAGTAAATAAATGATCACTGCAATTAGTGACACTGTGACTGGGGGGGGAGGGGGTGATCTGGGGGGTGATCAGGGGGTGACAGGGGGGTGGAATATGTGCCTAACTGTACTGGTGTCAGTGTACTGTTGTGCACTAACCTCTACATGTTCGCCGCTCGGCGTCTCCGGTCACATAGACCGGCGCACCGAGCGTGACATCACTTCCGCCTTCCTGTCTATACAATAGACAGGAAGGGGAAGCTTTTCATTCGCCAGGAGCGATCGCGAGGGGGGGCCAGAAACCACTGGCCGTCCCCTCGTCCCGGATCGCTCCTGAAGCGATGCCGACCGTCCCCGCCGGCGGAGGGGGGTCCGATCGGACCCCCCAACCGCCTGAAGAATGGCACGTACAGGTACGTGGTTCTGCCTGTACGTGCCATTCTGCCGACGTATATCTACATGGGGCGGTCGGCAAGTGGTTAACGTCAGGAGATATAGATGAGTATAGAAAAAGTGAGAGAAGAAGAAGAGAGTAGTCAGATGTGTAGGACAGAGAAGGGAGAGAGAGAGGGTTGGTAGTCATACATGTTAGCCTAAGTATTGGAGCACATTTCAGTTATATCTGTAATTCAGTTCACTATCTAAGCCTTTGCATGATGGGCAGTTGGTTCGCAGACCTCCCCAGAAGTGGGGTATTATCTTTCAGCCAAGGTTGGGTAAGTTAAGTTTTTCATATTCTTCAGAGAATCTAAAAGCAACCCAGGGGGCCCAAGTTTTGTGGTATCCATCCACGTCATCATTGGACTGGGCCTGTGTCTCCTCCATGTTACATATGTCCACAATCCTATGGAGCCACTCTTTAACGGAGGGAACCTTAGTAGATTTCCAGTATAATGGTATGAGCGTTTTAGCCGCGTTAAGCAGGTGTTTGGACAGGGATTTCTTGTATTTGGAGAGTGAAAAGTCGGTAACATGAAGGAGGCAGCCGGCCGCATCCAGTTTCAATGAGGTATCTGTAACATGGCGAATAATTGTCACCACTTTTTCCCAGAATCGTGTGCCAGTGCCACCAGATGTGCAAAATCGTACCTTTGTCTTGTCCACATCGCCAGCAAAGATCCGAGGTTTGGGGGAACCACTTATGTAACTTGGCCGGTGTGGCATACCATTGTGTAAGCAATTTATACGCAGTTTCCTGCATTCTGGTGCTCAGGGAGCACTTATGTGCGAGTATACAAGCTTTTTGCCATTGTGTATCTGTTATTTCTATGTTAAGTTCTTCCGACCACTTCCTCCGAAATCTGTCCAGGGCGTGCGGTACTGAAGCCTGAAGCCAGGCATATGCCAAAGATGTAGCTTTGGGAATTGGGGCCCCCTCCAGGCACACTGATTCCATATCTGTCATTTGTCTAGTAAAGTGCATTTTGCGTCGTGCATAGCTTCGTATCTGAAAGTATGTCCATAGGGGCAGATCCTGCACATGGTCCTCTACTTTCAGTTTCTGGTAGTCCTTAATAAGGACGTTCTCAAAACAGTGGCTGGTGAGCAAAGGTGTATTCTCGCCTTGTTTCTGTAACGCATGGTTCGCTACCCCTGGTGGAAAGTCCGGGTTATCTTTTAGTGGCGTCAAGGGGCTTAAGGGTGTGGATATGTTTGTCTTTTTAATGATTGAATGGAATATAGATAGGGTGGTATTCAGAAGGGGATGTTGTCGTAGGGTCGGTGGATAATTTTTCATCGAGACCCATGGGGAGAACCTCAGGGGAATCGGGCTCAGCTCATTTTCCAGGGGGACCCAGTCTTTAGTGTCCTGGTGGCAGTGCCAGTCCAGGATTCTTGTCATATGTGAGGCGTGATAGTATTGTTTATAGTCGGGTAGGCCCATTCCCCCTCTATCTTTTGCCCTAGTCATTAACTCAAATTTGATCCTCGGGCGCTTGTGTGCCCAGACAAACTCAAGCTGGATTGTTTGTAGAGTTTTGAAAAAACACTGTGGTATCAGGACGGGTAAGGTCCAGAACAGATACAGCACTCTGGGTAATATTGACATCTTACAGATGGCTGCCCTCCCGAACCATGAGAAATTTTTGTTGGCATGCCAGGACAACAGATCTTGTCTTATGATTTTGAGCAGGGGTGGGAAGTTTCTCTCGAAAATTTGAGACAGCTGTGGGTTTAGCCACACGCCGAGATACTTCATGGCAGAGGATACCCATTTAAAGGTGCTATTTAATTGTGCGCTATATAGTGTATTCTCTGTCATGGTGATATTCATCGCCTCTGACTTCGTATAATTGATCTTTAGGTAGGAGACATACCCGTACACCGTGAACTCCCTCAGCAATGTGGGAATTGACGTGAGGGGTTTCGTCAGGAAAAATAACAAATCATCGGCGTATGCAGCGATTTTAAATTCCTGTTGACCCACCCAAAAACCCTCAATATCTGGCGATAACTTCACTTTCTTAATAAAAGGTTCTAGCGAGATGATGAAGAGGATTGGCGAGAGGGGACACCCCTGTCTTGTACCATTGGTTATTTTTATCGTTTCGGATAAGGTTCCATTGATTCGCAGTTTTGCTGACGGGTTTTGGTATATCGCCGAAATCCAGTTCATCATGTGGGTACCTAGGCCAACATGTTCGCACGTTGCCAACATGTAGTCCCATGCTACTCGATCGAAGGCCTTCTCCGCGTCTGTAGACAGGAGAAGACCCTCGATCTTTCGCTCCCTGGCTGCATATACAAGGTTTAGTGCCTTTGTTACGTTGTCTTTTGCCTCTCTGCTTGGCATGAATCCTGCCTGCTCTGGGCCTATGATGGTGTGAAGGAGGGGTTTAAGTCTGTTCGCTAATATTTTGGTCAGAATTTTAACATCAAGATTCAATAGCGAAATTGGTCTATAGCTAGGACAGTGTTCTGGATCTTTGTTTGGTTTGGGCAGAACTGTTATGTGTGCTCCAAGGAACGTCGGAGGGACTTCCCTGGGTGTAGAAAGTGAGTTTAGAGCTTTTAGAAGTGGGCCAGTCAGGTTGTCTAAAAAGGTCTTATAATATATGGAGGAGAAGCCATCAGGACCCGGGCTTTTCCCATTTTTCATTTCTTTTATTGCCGCTTTAACTTCTGTTTCCTCAATGGGCCGTTCAAGGAGTTCAATGTCAGTGGTGTGTAGTGTGGGCATCTCTGCCCCGCGCAAGTACTCATGAATTGCTTGTGTTCTGGTTCCTGGCATGTCAGGTGGTTTGTGAGGGCTCGGTAGGTTATAGAGATTGGAGTAGTAAGAGTGCAAATGTTGTGCAATCTGCTCATCAGTCTGATCTAACGTTCCCTGTTTATTTCGTATACCCAGGATTTTGTTGCTAAGGCGAGGGTCTTTTAGGGCTCTGGCTAAGAATTTGCCTGTTTTGTCCCCATATATACTTTTTTCCTGAAAAACAGGAACCGTTTAGTGGTGGCATCTAGGATTTGTTGTAGGGATTTTCGGGTGTCGATTAATTCAGTCGCCGTCTGTTTGGTAAGGGATTGCTTGTGTTGTAGCTCTAGTTGTGAGATTCTATCTGTTAATTTTGAGATCTGTTTTTCCCTGTCCCTCTTTCGCTGAGCTCCCGCCCTCATCAATTCCCCTCGCATGTAACATTTGTGTGCCTCCCATGTCATCAAGGGGTCTGTCTCTGGTAATGAATTAAAGCCAAAAAATTCTTGCAATTGCTTGGTGAATTTCGGCAATAGTTCACAGTCTGTCAGAAGCGAGGAATTCAGCCGCCAAGAGTGTCTCTTATGTGTGGGTACATCAGAGGCCAGCGACAGAGAAACGGGGGCATGGTCAGAAAAGGATTGTATGCCAATGTTTGCCCTTTCCACTAAATGTAGGTCCTTTCTTGAGATGAAAATGTAATCAATTCTTGAGTACCTGGCATGGGGGGCAGAATAAAAAGTATAGTCCTTCCCATCTGGGTGTAAATATCTCCAGGTATCAACCAGATGCAGCGAGGACAGGATTGATTTCAGACTCTTCAGTACTCTGTATCTAATGTATGATGCGCCAGTCGATGTGTCGGTTAGAGGGTTTAGGGGAAGGTTGAAGTCCCCGCCCAGGATTATGCGTCCCGAGCCAAACACTTCAAGCTCCCCCATTACCCGTCTGCAGAAAGTCAGGTGCGAGGTATTCGGGAAATAAACATTAGCCAATGTCATTGGTACTCAATATTTCCCCTTCAGGAAGATAAACCTCCCTTCAGGATCTGTCAGTTTGTCCGTCAATTCAAAGTTGGCCTCCTTGCTAATTAGGATAGAGACCCCCTTCGACTTAGCCGAGTCATTAGTAGCATGATATACTGTAGTGAAATAGGAATCAGTGAGCCTGGGTACATTGCTTGTTCTAAAGTGCGTCTCTTGCAAGAAGGCAAAGTGAGGCCTACCTTTCTTGAGTTCCCTTAGGAGGGCGATACGTTTTTCAGGGGTATTCAGACCTCTGACATTGTGAGATATCACTGTGGGGCAGTGGCCCATCGATGAGTATGCCATTGCACCACCCTGGACAGATTCGGTGAGTCGGTACCTATGGAAGACACTAAACAGGAGATATGTGATTACAGTATGGTATTCTTTCAAGTGATGTCTACCAATGCGTATAGAGCTACCAGTTGAGAGAGAGAGAAAGGGAAGAGTGGCAGAAAGGAGAAAATAGAGAAGGAGAAGATTACGTAATACTGCCTTCGAATAGATATTCTATCCGTGAGGTCTGATTAGGAGTACTAACCAGGGACTAAGGTCTCCCTGGGTGTACCTTGTGGGGTAGTGGGAGGTGGCAGCAGGGATATCCTGTGTCGATCTCAGTATGGAGAAGGAGACAGGAGTAAATTGTCCCTCAGTACCAATCCTGGTACAAGAAATAAAAAAAAAATATAACTATAGTGGCGGAGGTAGGAGAGGCCTGCGGCCACTTTTCTGCAATTGAGTAAAAAAAAAAAAACGTGCTATATCAAACCATTCTGCACCATGTTGTAAATGTTAACTAAGAGAACAACCAGAGACTCCTCCAGTTAGTGGGAGCAGGAGGGAGCCAGCCAGCGCACCCCAGGTGGGGTACCACCCCAATTAATTTTGGGGATCCATACCCCACCCCGGCCACCGACCAACCACCCCCCCCCCCCGGAAGAATCGCGAACTTCACCCATGAGTGAATTTGTATAGCCTAGACTCTCATTCCTAGGCATAAACTTTGTATCCCGTCAGAGGAGGACAAAACCATAGAGCAAAAAGGGTAATAAAATAAATAAAATATATAAAATAAAATAAAATAAAAAAAAAACAAAGCAAAATAAATAAAAATATGCTAGTTTACAGTGTTGCCACTCATTAGTAAAGTCTGACTCGCATTGATCCTAGCTGCGAGTTGCGCCTGGGGATCAGTGCACATCCCCGGAGATGTCAGGGAAAGTGGCTCACTCTGCCCAGTCCATCTGTAGTTTGCTTGAGAGTCGTATTCTTCAGTCAGACATGTTGGGGCCTTTTCACTTCTCAAGTAGATGGGCACGTTTTAAGGGCCTTCCGGGTGTCATGTTGAACAGGAGTGTATGTCCCTGCTCCCCCCTTGAGCAACCGAGTAGTGTCAGTACGTGGTAAGTGGACATCTGGGTATGTCCTTGGGTGCTAATAGATGTGGGGGGAAGCCAGCAAGCAAAAGAAAAAACCAAAGGGAAGAAAACTAAAACCAAAACAAAACACTGAACCAGAAATGTTGAAACCACATAGGTGTGATCAAAAAGCAGGGGTCTCGTCCTTCTATCATGGGTCCTCCGGAGCTCCAGGTTGGCAGGCTCTAGGTGTGCCAGGGGGGTGCCCTCCCTGTCTGCTTTGCTTTAGCTTCTTGGCTGGTCTCTTGTCGGGTGAGGCAAAAGGGGAGTTAGACGGGCTCCTTTGAACTGGTGGGAGAAGAAATTCTTGGTACCAGTCTGGCAACTCGATGTCCCCCAGCTGCAGAGCATTACAAAACTCCGGCAAGTCGTCCGGCGATCTCAATGTGTGTTGCCTGCCGTTGTGTGACACCAATAAGGCAAAGGGGAAGCGCCAGGTATACCGCAAGTCTCTCTCCCGTAGCCTGTCCAGTAAGGGTCTCAGGGCTCTGCGATTCTTCAGAGTTATTTGGGACAGGTCCTGAAAGAGCATTATTACTTCCCCATTAAACACAATTTGATCATTGCGACGTGCTTTCTGCATGATGTCTTCTTTCAGTGTGAAGCTCTGTAAGCAACAGATGACATCACGTGGGGGCATGTTGTCTGGGCCTCGTGCTCTCAGGGCCCTGTGCGCTCTTACAAACTCTATCTCAGTGTCTTCAGGCCTTTCCAGTAAGCTATTAAAGACCCTCTGTAGTGCAGGTACAATTTGGTCATTATCCACCGATTCCGGCAGCCCTCTGACCCGTATGTTACACCTCCTTCCCCTATTATCAAGGTCTTCCAAATGTCTATTCATCTCTATAAAATGATTGGAGTGTGAATAGGTGACTTTCTCCAGTCTATGTATAGCTTTCTCCCTGTGTTTCCCCTCCGTTTCGGCTGCCGCCATCTTCTCTGTCAGCACTAGCAGGTTAGACTTTAGATCCGTTATTGCTGCAGAGAACGTGGATTTTATGTCCGCTGCAAACATGGACATATCGGCGTATGTTAGTGGGTGCTGGGAATGTAAGTGGCTCCTACCATTGTCCTCCGCCGCGGACTGGGAGTCCTCACTAAAGTCGTCCTCAGCATGAGCCGGCGCCATCTTGGCTTCTGCCACGCTGCTCCGGGATAGTGACTGAGATCTGAAGAGATCTGAGATGTTCCTGCCCTGTGAGGCCGTCGCCGTACGGCGGGATCGGGTGTGCGGTGTTCGGTTGTTCTGCTTGCTCATTCTTGGGAGCTAGAGTGCAGAATGGTCGGCTTGAGGCCGCAGGTTCTCCGGAGCTCCTCTAACAAGCCGCCATCCTCGCTGCGCGCCAAGCCACGCCCCCTCTCTTTTTTTTTACCCCCCCCCACAGAACAAAGGTTATTGTCTTTTTTTTTTGTTTTTTTTTCTTGACAAGGGGTTAAATTCCCCCATGCATACATCCTTCAGGTACCCCCATTGCATTATACCCGAGAAAAACATTTAGGTTTACTCACTCTTTTTATAGACAGCAGAGTAGCGCAGGAGCACTCCTAGGATCAGTCTTCCCCCTTGGAGGGCCTGTCCCTTACTGATTCCTTTCACCTTTTTAAATGTTATTGGGGGGGAGGAGATTCCTCCCTCCTCCCGCCCCAGACCTATTAAGGGCAAAATTGCAATTTTGCCCTGAAGCAAGATGCGGCCGCCCGCGCCGCTTGACCGCTATCGTTATTCGCCCAACAATACTTTGCGATGTGACCTCCCCTTTTACACAAACAACATTTTAGCTCTGGTTTCCCTGCATGAGCCCTTTTTTGAACATCTGGTGCTGGAAATTCACATTGCTGGATAATATTACTACGATTGGAATGAACAGACTTTACACTTTCATCGTCTGAGGAGTCATCAGAAGTTTCCATTTCAACTCCTGAATCAATTTCAAGCGCTGTTATCACATTTTTATTTATGTCTCCAACATTGATTCCCATCATAGTAATATGATTTGCAGCAACAATAGCATATGGGTTTTCTTCATGTCCCACTTCTATTTTTTTTGTACACTGAGCATGTGCGGAGGGTGCCTCCACCATTGCACATTCGGCTATTGCATGTTTGGAGGATAAATCCATTATGGCTGCCTGTGCACTCTGTAATTCCTCCTTAAGCAGTGTGATAACCTGCAAATTTTTAGCCTCCCTTTGATTCAAAAATGCGATGCAACCTTCTCTTAACTCACACGTTTTCCCTAATTCATCTAATCTCTGTTCCAATTCGCATTTTTCCGTCACTAATTGTTCAATCTGACTACGCGCTTGTGCATCTGCGTTTTCAACCCTAATTAATATATTTTTTGTTATACTTTGTAGCTGTTCATGAATTGCTTTCTTTCAGCAACCCACTGTAAGTATTTTTGTTCGGCAATTTCCTTCATTCTCATTAACATGCATAAGGTATTGCCCATTTTCTGTTTTTTGCCACATTTTGATTTATTACTTATAAGACTGTTATGTGTATTACATTGTCTCAAAAGCTCACTAAATTGTTGTGTCAATTCACTCTCTTGTGTAGACTGAAATCTAATAGCACCATGTTTGGCAATGAACAGTCCAATGGCTTCCATTGATATGCTAATTTGCAAGCCCTCTACACTGGAGCTGTTAAACCTGTTTTTGCAACAGTTGGTTACAATGCAACACAGATAAACAGATAAGGCTATTCAAAGGTTTATCTTGTACTCTAGCTTGTAGTCCCAAAAAAGCCCACAAAAAAAACAGATAGTTTAATCCCAGGTACTTGCTACCTGTAGTTCTACAGCCTACACAAGGCACATCCTAAGACACAAGGCAGACTCTTAATCAATGCCTTCCTGTTAGTTTGCAGGCCACATTGAACTTCTATTGGAACAGAGAGCTATGTCACTCTCACGTGCGTAGAAATAATAAAAATGAAAAAAAAAATGACAAAAAAAATATTTTTTTCTCTTTTTTTTAATTAAACTAACACTATCTCTATCACTTTTTTCCTCAAAGATGTTTGGTAATTCCTGTCAATTCCTAACCAAGGGTGATCAGCCCATACTCACCAGCCCTCTTGACCAGCTACAAGTATTCTAACACTTTGCATTAGCAATACAACATTTAACATATATACATATATATGTATCTATACATATACAGTGGTGTGAAAAAGTGTTTGCCCCCTTCCTCATTTCCTGTTCCTTTGCATGTTTGTCACACTTAAGTGTTTCGGAACATCAAACCAATTTAAACAATAGTCAAGGACAACACAAGTAAACACAAAATGCAATTTGTAAATGAAGGTGTTTATTATTAAAGGTGAAAAAAAATCCAAACCATCATGGCCCTGTGTGAAAAAGTGATTGCCCCCTAAACCTAATAACTGGTTGGGCCACCCTTAGCAGCAACAACTGCAACCAAGCGTTTGCGATAACGTGCAATGAGGCTTTTACAGCGTCCTGGAGGAATTTTGGCCCACTCATCTTTGCAGAATTGTCCTAATTCAGTTACATTAGAGGGTTTTCGAGCATGAACGGCCTTTTTAAGGTCATACCACAACATCTCAATAGGATTCAGGTCAGGACTTTGGCTAGGCCACTCCAAAGTCTTCATTTTGTTTTTCTTCAGCCATTCGGTGGTGGACTTGCTGTTGTGTTTAGGATCATTGTCCTGCTGCAGAACCCAAGTTCGTTTCAGCTTGAGTACACGAACAGATGGTCGGACATTCTCCTTCAGGATCTCTTGGTAGACAGCAGAATTCATAGTTCCTTTTATCACGGCAAGTCTTCCAGGTCCTGAAGCAGCAAAACAGCCCCAGACCATCACACTACCACCACCATATTTTACTGTTGGTATAATGTTCTTTTTCTGAAATGCAGTGTTCCTTCTACGCCAGATATACTTGGACACACACCTTCCAAAGAGTTCCACTTTTGTCTCATCGGTCCACAGAATGTTGTCCCAAAAATCTTGGGGATCATCAAGATGTGTTGTGGAGAAATTGAGACGAGCTTTGATGTTCTTTTTGCTCAGCAGTGGTTTTCTCCTTGGAACTCTGCCATGCAGGCCATTTTTGCCCAGTCTTTTCCTGATGGTGGAGGCATGAACGCTGACCTTAACTGAGGCAAGTGAGGCCTGCAGTTCCTTGGACGTTGTTGTGGGGTCTTTTGTGACCTCTTGGATGAGTCGTCGCTGCGCTCTTGGGGTAATTTTGGGCGGCCGGCCACTCCTGGGAAGGTTCACCACTGTTCCATGTCTTCGCCATTTGTGGATAATGGCTCTCACTGTGGTTCGCTGGATTCCCAAAGCTTTGGAAATGGCTTTATAACCCTTTCCAGACTGATAGATCTCAATTACTTTCTTTCTCAATTGTTCCTGAATTTCTTTGGGTCTCGGCCTGATGTGTAGCTTTTAAGGATCTTCTGGTGGACCTTACTGTGTCAAGCAGCTCCTATTTAAGTGATGCCTTGATTGTGAACAGGTGTGGCAATAATCAGGCCTGGGTGTGGCTAGAGAAATTGAACTCAGGTGTGGACAACCACAGTTATAGTATGTTTTAACAAGGGGGGCAATCACTTTTTCACACAGGGCCATGATGGTTTGGATTTTTTTTCACCTTTAATAATAAACACCTTCATTTACAAATTGCATTTTGTGTTTACTTGTGTTGTCCTTGACTATTGTTTAAATTGGTTTGATGTTCCGAAACACTTAAGTGTGACAAACATGCAAAGGAACAGGAAATGAGGAAGGGGGCAAACACTTTTTCACACCACTGTACATATCTCGGATAATAAAAAAAAAAGGTCTCACCAGATTTGTCGCGTGTCCGCTAACTGATGAAATATTTCACAGAATTTTTATGATCATCCAAGCGTGGTTTCAGAATTTGCGAGCCAGCGCCAATCTTGTCCACACTAGAGACGATTTTCCATTCTGGATGTCTGAGGATTTGTGCTTAACGGGACTCAAAACAAAAAATGCCTTAGGGTTTGTGAATCCTGTGCAGAAAAAAAACATATTCTGCACGTCCCATCTGGGGTGCCAAATGTAGAATGTGATACAATATTAATAACTAATATTATAGCATCTATTTATAATTGTCTAGTCCCTGTAGATTAGTTAGTCTGTTAAAACTATGCGCGCATGCTACTGTTAATATCACAATAATACAACGTTAGTTATGAAACCAAACACACGGCTTAAGAATAATCAAATCTCATTTATTTCCCAAGAACATAAGAAAGCTAACATGTATTAAAAGGGGGTTACAAAATTACATAGCATACAGTAACAATACAATATAATGATATACTTAGCACGTCCGCATGGCTTGATGCTCTGGATGGAAAAGAGGCAGTTGTGTGTGTGAAATTCCCTTTTGTCAAACACACCTCATTCATGCCGCATCCCAGTGCCCGCCCATCTTTTCCTTGTGGACGAACAAGTTTCTACTGTACTGATTATAATCGTCCTGCCACAAGTGGTCTCTGGGGGCAGTGTCTGTCCAGAATTGCACTTGGTCCGACTGTTGTCTAATCTTGGGATTTGATCTCTGGTGTCCCACCTCCATTATCTCTTCCAGTTAGGCTGGCCTTTGTTCATCACAGACAGACCGGAGCCGGCATTCATCATGCAGAATAGCCCTCATAGAGTGGAGGTATGACTGGCTACATTCCACACGGGTGAGGGCATCCTGTTCTCCGGGACACTGTCCATGTATGGATCCCAGCATATTGAATCCAACAATCACCCTGTGTGTTTTCAGGGTCTTGATGATTGTTATAGTCTTGATCAAAAGAAGGAGCATACGCCTGCCTAGTTACGTGGATGTCCTTGTCTACTGTCCCAAGACAGAGGGCAGCTGCTGGAGCCCAGAGCTCAGGTCTTTTCTATGCTCCTTCTATCTTTTCTATGCTCCTCAAATTCAGCTGGCTGCTGAATCTGGCAAGGGGACACCTGGAGCCCACTCAGTCTCTTGCGGGCCTAGGGGATCAGTTCAATATAATCTTGGATCATTGCCTTGGCTCTGGATCCCGATGTTTGGGATCTGAATACTCCTGGCCTGGTCTTCTTCCCACCTGCGTGCCTTTCAGTGTCTAAAATTAGCACTTCACTAAGGAGAAATGTAAAGTTGGCAGAGAGTTGTGACTCTCTCCTCTTCATAATCAAAATTAGCTTTTTTTAATTTTTTTTATTTTATCCTCTCCTTCTCTAGGGGAATTCACTATATCACATCAATAAGGTGCAAGACTCACTATATTGATTTTCACAAACCCAATAGGGGATTAAGGAAATATGTCGGGGGAATAATTAATTGTAGAAGGGAAAGGGGGAGAGAGAAGAGAGGGAAGAGGGGAGGAAGGAAAGGAGGAAGATGGGAAAATGGGAGGAAAAGGGAAAAATATATATAAAACATTATTAAAATAAAGCGAGTAGAGGTATTGAAATATACCAGGTATAGGGGGGAGACTGTGGACTAGTTTTGATTTTTTTCTGAAAAGCCTATTGAGATTTATTCATGTGTTTTGTTGATTGTGGTCTTTTTTGTGCTTTTTATTTATTTGTTATATATGTATGTATGTATGTATAATGAAATAATGTGGAATGTTTTTTGTATATGTGAAAAGTTTCTTAATAAAAATAATTGAATACGGTGTCTATTATTATTGGCACTATGGTGTCTACGGATCTGAGGATCAATTGAAACTGGAGAAGGCGGCCTTTCTGGAAGGGGTTTCTCCAGCTGTGGGAGCCAGGAAGGAGATTTCAGGCCTTCCACCATATAACAAGGGAGCGTCAGTGCTCTTAGGTTAGTCAACACTACGGCGGTCTCCTACGTTAAAAGACAGCCTGGGGACTCACAGCCTGTTCTCTATTACATGAAGCCAATTATGTCTTGGGCTCAGGAGAATCAAGCCTACAGCTCAGCGGCGTATGTTCCCAGAGTCCAAAATGTTCTAACAGATTTTCTTTCCAGAGTCCACAACGAATGGTCTCTACATGTGGAGGTTTTCAAGTGCAGATGCCCTGATGGATCATTGGAAATGAGGTAGAACCTATGCATTTCTTCCAGTCCTGGTCAACCTTGGGTTGACAAAGACTACAAAGACTCCGAACAGAGGTTGTGGTGTTAGTGGCAGTGATGCCTTATCCGCCAATTAGGTCATGGTTCCCCTTGCTAGCACAGTTCAGCTTCTGGAACCCAGTTTATCTTTTGCTCAGGCCAGGCCTTCTGTCACTAAGTACAATTCTACATCAATGTCTAGCACGGTTGTGCCTGATGGTCTGGTTCTTAAGATTGGAGGTCCTTGGCTACTCTTCCAGAGTCATCTCCGCTCTCTTGAATACTAGAAGAATGAACGCAGACAAAGTCAACAGGAGTATCTGGTCAGAGTTGTTCAATACATGTCTGCTGCTGACAGATCATGTGGTGATCTAGAAATTTTAGATATTCTAGGCTTCCTCCAGCCGGATTTAGTTCTGGCTCTATCAGTCAGCTCCCTCGGAGTTCAGCTTTATCGGCCTTTACAGGTGTTTTCTGTTCTAGGCATCTTTCCTGTCCAACAATTCTTCAAGAAAGCAGCTAGGCTCAGACCTCGGAGTAACCAGCTGCCCTATCTTCTGTTAATTTTGGTTTACAAGTACTGTTGGTTGACGGTGTTGAACTTTCTTTGCTCAACATTTTGCCCACCCGTGTTGTACGGCGAGTTATTTCTTACACGTATGCTGCCATGGAGTCTCAGGAAAACTGAAAATTTCCTATCAAATACTTACCGTAATTTTCATTATCTGATAGACTCCATGGCAGCAGGAGTTTCCTCCCAAATGTCTGGAGTAGGCTAGTTATGGAACACGGCCACTGGCTTGGAGGAAAGATTTATGGGAGAGGGGTCCTACAGGGTAGGATTGGAGGTGGGGTTAACCCACACATATGCTGCCATGGAGTCTATCAGGAAAGGAAAATGACGGTAAGTAAGCAACAGACAGCCAAACCAATCTTTTAACCTTCTATGAGGAGGAGAGTTGCCTTCTAGATAAAGGAAGGCCCGTAGATGTGGCGTATTTGGATTTTGCAAAAGAATTTGACACAGTTCCCCATAAACGTTTACTGTACAAAATAAGGTCCGTGTACATGGAGCATAGGTTGAGTACATGGATTGAAAACTGGCTACAAGGGCGAGGAGTTCAGAGGGTGGTGATAAATGGGGAATACTCGGAATGGTCAAGGGTGCATAGTGGGGTCCCACAGGGTTCCTTTCTGGGACCAATCCTATTTAATTTGTTCATAAACGACCTGGAGGATGGGGTAAACAGTTCAATCTCTGTATTTGAGGAAGATACTAAGCTTAACAAATTAATGGGATGGGCAACTACATGGCAAATGAGGTTTAATGTAGAAAAATGTAAAATAATGCATTTGGGTGGCAAAAATATGAATGCAATCTATACACTAGGGGGAGAACCTCTGGGGGAATCTAGGATGGAAAAGAACCTGGGTGTCCTAGTAGATGATAGGCTCAGCAATGGCATGCAATGCCAAGCTGCTATTAACCACTTGACATCCGCGCTATGGCCGAGTGACGGCCACAGCGCGGATCTCAATTCCCGGGAGGCTGTCATATGATGTCCTCCTCTGTGCACGCTCCCTGCGCACGCTGTGACCACCAAGTCACTGAGACTTGGGTGATCAGCGTTCCGAGTAAGGGGTGGGTCCTGGCCCCTTACCATGTGATCAGTTGTCAGCCAATGACAGCTGATCACATGGTCAAAACAAAAGCTCGGTGATCGTTTTTTTTCTCCTCACGCTGACAGCGGAGGAGAAAAAAAAAAAGCCGATCACCGGCTCATCTTAAAGGGACATCGGTCCCGAAAAGTCAGAGGCAATTATGCCTCATGTCTGCCACCTATCAATGCCCACAAGTGCCACCTTTCAATGCCCACAAGTGCCACCTGTCAATGCCCACAAGTGCCGCCAATCAATGCCCACCAGAGCCGGCATATGATTTCAATTTACAAATACCCTACTGGTGAGTGGTAACCCCACAATAGGGATAAAACTTTTTTGCAAAAAGGAGTTTAACAAGACACGCGGCCACTCGAAAAGAGGTTTAACCTTAAACTACTTAGAGGGTTCTTTACTGTAAGTGCGGCAAGGATGTGGAATTCCCTTCCACAGGCAGTGGTCTCAGTGAGGGGCATCGATAGTTTCAAGAAACTGTTAGATAAGCACCTGAACGACCGCAACATACAGGGATATACAATGTAATACTGACATATAATCACACACATAGGTTGGACTTGATTTACTTGTGTCTTTTTTCAACCTCACCTACTATGTAACTATGACACCAAGCTATGCAGTGTAATAGTTGAAGTTGAAGGGAAGGACCTCCCAGGTGATATTCTCTGAAATATTGCCTGTGCCATGCACAACACAGTCTTTGCAGATGACACCAAGCTATGCAGTTGAATAACGTCCTTAACCGCTTCCCGACCGCCTCATGTACATATACGTGTGCAGAATTGCACGGGCAGGCAAAATCACGTACCTGTACGTGATCCTTTAAATGCCTGCCCGCGACCCGGTCGGGAGCTCCGTGACCCCGGCCGCGGGACCAGCGGACCCGATCGCCGCTGGTGTCCCACGATCGGGTCACGGAGCTGAAGAACGTGGAGAGGTATGTGTAAACAAACCTCTCCCCGTGCTTCCTACTCTGCCTGTCATTGATTGGCTGTTACCGGTCATCGGGAAAGCCGATCAATGACTTCAGACGTCAGCCCCGCCCCCTAATGTAAAAAAACACACACACGTCACAGCCCATAACCCCTTCCCTCCCCCTAGTGGACCCATCGCCGTACACTCTACACTCCTCTCCCTACACATACTACCCACCGCCGTACACTCTGCACTCCTTTCCTGAAAATACTACCCACCGCCATACACTCTGCACTCCTCTCCTGCACATACCACCCACCACCATACACTTTGAACTCCTTTCCTGCACACAGGGCTGCTGATAAGGGGGTATAACTGGCCCTCCTGTAAGGGGCCCAGGCCCTATCAGTTTAACAGGGGGCCAAGGCAGAGAGGATAATATTTTTTCTTTCCATTGGGTATAGGCAGCTTTAATTTGACTGCCCACAGCTTACAACTTTGCTAGCAAGTAAACTAAACTACCCTGTGTCACATCCATTCAGCAGAGGGGCCCATGTGACCTCTGCACTGTGCGTTCCATACTCCTAACCACTTGAACTCTGCATTCTGTATTCCTAACCCCTGCACTCTGTTATGTACTCCTGACCTCTGCATTATATACTACTAACCTCTAATCCCTGTGTTTAATACTACATATTCCTGACCTCTACATTAGTTGTACATGCTACTGACCTCTGTGTTACATACTATTGACCTCTGCACTCTGCATTACATATTGTTACCACACCCACAATTTGCTACAGCACACTGAGCATGACATCTAATTGTTCTCCTCTGGTTGACTAACAGGGGTGGGGGGACCCTGCTAGGTAGGCTGGACAGGACCCTATTATTTCTAATGACGGCCCTACCTTCACATACCACCCACGTCATACACTCCACACCCCTCCCCTGCACGTACTACCTACTGCCATACACTCCGCACTGTACATTACCTATTTAACACATTCTACATGTAAGTCAGTTAAACTCTAGTTAACTACACCTCTTTAAGCCATTCCCAATATTTAGCGCAATTTAAACCACGCCACCTGTTCGCCTCCACAAGCTTTGTGCGCCACTTTTTTTTTATCATTGCCTATGGCCCGCTTTAGATCTGATTTCATGACACGCCCCTGGTAAACCTGTTTACAAAGGACAATTTTGGTAGTTACAAGTCTTGTTGCATGACAGATTAGAATCAACTAGGGACTAAGGCGCAGAGTTCATAGGCTGACTCAGAGTTCTAGTGCCACACCAAGGCTTCTACTGGTGAGAAGCTCCATTCCAGGCAGGTTGGACAACAGTTGGAGGATCTCTCCATCACAGTTATTCTTGGCCATACCTCACGTCAGCACACAATGGGTAAACGCCTCATCTGCCGCCCACAGGAACACCTCTTACTAGCTAAATAAAAGACAGCCCCTCCCCACTAAGGTGTTGGTAAGTACTTTGGTTGCTGCAAGGATGTCCCCCCTACAGCACCGCCCCTCCTTCTATAGGCCGCTGACCAGGACAATCTGCATTCCTCACATTCCCACACAGGGCTGCTTTCATGCTCCTCAAGCAGGTCATGTGGCAATGGCTCACATGTGTTTAAATCAGCGCAATAGAAAATGCCTTGCCCAGCCCTGCATGCATATTGGTCATTAATTGGCATGGATAGCCTCAAATGCCAATGGATAAGGAAGCGGATGCACAAATTTTGAAAGCCTAAAGGCCGTATCGGAAAGTATGGGGCAAATATCCATGCCACAGGCAAGACACAGGCACAACCATCGCAAATACACAAAGAAATTTTCAAAGGTGAAAAAGGGCTTCTTTTCCCATAATGACGGAGTTAAAAGCTCATTAATGAAGAATGGGAGAAATGTGATAAAAAGACCAATTTACAGTTAAAGGTCTCCAAGCTTTATCCAGTGAAGGTAGCTGATGCATGTTTAAGCAACACACTTCCAGGAGTGGATGGGGTCTGCCAGCGTCTAGTGCATAAGTGTCTTTGCCTTTCAATACCTTTAGGAATTCGGAAATTCGTAAATTTGAAAATTCGTAAATTTGAAAATTCTGAAATTCTGAAATTTATACATTTGAAAATTCAAAAATGCAAAAATTTGGAAATTCGAACATCCGAATTTTCGCATTTCCGGATTTCCGAAAAAAGCAAAAAAACAAATGAAACTAAAACAAACACGTTTTTTGTCAGTGCACGTGTCTAGTTTTTATTGGAGTCAAAAATGCATGAACAGTGTTTACCATGGATTCCAATGGCCTACGCCACACTAGTGCAGTGGGTTCCAGTACAATTAACTAAAGGAGAACATGTTGCATTTTTTCTCTATGGAACGCATCTGTAACATGGCAAAACGCATTGAAAAAGCACCTAAAAAATCTGCATGCAGAAAGACCGCTTCAACTCAGAAATTGTGGTGAACTTGCCTGCAGACTTGCAGAAAATCTATACGGTGGCAGTTTTTTTTTTTTTTACCTGTTGACTAACAACAGCGTTAACAGTGATGTTGAAACATTAAGATATGGCCTTTAATTCAAGTGGAGCCTGCAGAAGTGGGCATGGTTCTGGAGAAATTGAACCTGCCTTCTGACTTTTGGCGGAGGCTTCAATAGACCTAGTTCTAGGGCTGGCACAATAAGTCAAAGCGATAAGAGCTTTGTGGTTGTACCACTGGAGGATGGATAAAGCCGCCACATTCTCCATAATGGAAGGTTTTGTTGTTTGGCAAAACGTTGCTCAAGTCGTCGATCTTCAGAAGGGTTCAGGAGGCCAAATCTTATAGGCCAGGCTGGAATTTACCAGACCACAGGGAGCTCAAACTTCCTGTTTCAAACACAGAGCAGGTTGCTAGAATATGTGGAAAGTCTTTGAAGGTGGGCCCAACCAGTGTCTTCCAGTAAGAGCCAGGATAATTCTGGATAATTCAGAAATTCGTAAAAATTTGAAAATTTGTAAATTTGAAAATTTGTAAATTTGAAAATTTGTAAATTTGAAAATTCTGAAATTCTGAAATTCTGAAATTTATACATTTGAAAATTGAAAAATGCAAAAATTCGAAAGTCGAAAATTTGGAAATTCAAAAATCCCAAAATTTGAAAATTCAGAAATGCGAAAATCCAAAAATTCGGAAATTCGAACATCCCAATTTTCCGATTTCCGGATTTCTGGATTTCCGAGAAAAGCAAAGAAAAATGGCAAAACGTTGCTCAAGTCGTCGATCTTCAGAAGGGTTCAGGAGGCCAAATCTTATAGGCCAGGCTGGAATTTACCAGACCACAGGGATCTCAAACTTCCTGTTTCAAACACAGAGCAGGTTGCTAGACATGTGGAAAGTTGTTGAAGGTGGGCCCAACCAGTGTCTTCCAGTAAGAGCCAGGATAGCCTCCTTTTTGGAGGGTTTGGGGGACAAACATCAAAGACAGCTGGGAGTACAATCACCAAATCTGCAAGATTACGTATAAGAATTATACTGCAACAAGTCCGCATGAGGACCGGTTAGAGTCAATCGACCTGGCTGACGTATATTTCCATATACCAATTGGTGTGTAACACCAGAGACATCAGAGATTTGCAGTGACTGGCGGTCACTTCCAGTTCAGGTGTCTGCCATTTTTAGAATTGACACAGCACCAAGAAACTTTTTGAACATTTTGTTGGCAGTAGTGGCAGTAATTCATCTTTGGGGTCTACCACTACTTGGATGACGTTTTAAATTGTCACAGGTGTAAGTAAGGAGCTGGCAAAGCATCACAACTAGAGTTGAGCGGACACCTGGATGTTCGGGTTCGACGGGTTCGGCCGAACTTAGCAAAAAAGGTTGAGTTCGGGACCAAACTTGACCCCGAACCCAAACCCCATTGAAGTCAATGGGGACCTGAACTTTTGAGGACTAAAATGGCTCTGAAAAAGTAATGGAAAGGGCTAGAGGGCTGCAAATGGCAGCAAAATGTTGTTAAGAGCATGGAAAGTGCAAAAAATGTGGATAGGGAAATAACTTAAAATAACATAAAATACATAAAAATAAAAATGAATATGCTGGAGGCCCCCTTTTCAGAAGAAGAGGTACAGAAAGTCATTAAGAACCTCAGAAACTCAACGGCACGATGCCACACATATGGTGGGAATGCCCCAGAATACGTCCTTTCTGGAAAAAATTATTAAATTTAATCGATAAGCATGTGGGAAGCCAGATCCCCAGAACTCCTCAAGTTGCCCTTCTTAACGCGCACATCCCAAAGATTCCCAAGGCCTTGCGCAGGCTGATCCATTTCATTTTCCTGGGAGCTAAACTTACTGTGGCGAAAGCCTGGAAAAAAAACTATAATCTCATTCCCAGCGGTGAAAAAAAAAATCTCCTGGATAATGTCGCAGGAGAAATTATCTAGCATACTCTCAGACACGGTAGGAAAATTTGAAGCGACCTAGGAACCATGGGCCATTTACGTAGGTTCGCCTCTGACCACTAACTCATTACCTGCCAGACGTCTTCCAACTCCTGTTACTGATGCTCCTTCTTAACACCCTCCTTTTCTCTTCTACACTTCCTAATCCCTCTTCCCTCCTTTTCTCGCTTTCTTCCTCTTCTATCCCTTCCCTCCTTATTATTATGTTTATTTCTTTAGCTTATCTGGAAAGTGATAGTTGACTATACACTGATGCCTAGTCACGGATTCCTATCTTAGGAAAAAAGACACATGGTAATTTCCGTCCCTCTCCTTACATTCACTCCTAAGGGTCGTGGTTAAGTTCCTCCTCTCTGGCACAGCTAGCTCCCATTGGGGGTGTCCAGGGAGGAGGTACACCTCCGACCATTAACAGGAATACCAACCCTTCACTCTAACACTACCATGTCTGTCTAAAATGATTTTACATTTTATATCTCTGACGCGTTACACTCGATTCATCTTGTTGGGCTGCCTGTAACCTTTCTATGTTTTGACTGAATCGATATTCTGAATGTCACTTTCAAATGTATTATTCTTGTGATACAAAATAAAATACTTTAAAATAAAAAAAATAAAAAATAATAATCTTGACCTAGGAGGACGAGGTCCATATGGAGTAGGAGGTTGAGGTGGTGGTGGCGGTGTAGGTGGAAGCGGCGGTGGAGGAGGACAAGGTAGCCAACACTGGTTTTTGTTTAAAATTATTTTTTTTTTTTATTAGGGTACACCCCAAAAGAGTGAGAAAGATCAAAAATACAACAATGGCTGGGTAAGGCCGGTGATGTGTCAAATTCTGCCCCCCCCCGTCAGATAGTGTCCGCCCTGTACTGCGCTTGCGCAGTACGGAGGACAAGGGGATTCTTAAAATCTCTGAAGACGAACGGAGCCTGTGCTGTGAGTCCAGGTTCAAGCCCCACCATTCGAGGTTCAAGCCGATCGAAGCAAGGCCGTGCCCTGTGCCCTGTTACTATGTGCTACCGTATGTCCACTTGGACGGTGGGGCTTGAACCTGCACTCACTGCGCAGGTGCCGTTCATCTTCGGAGATTTACGTAATCTCCTTGTCCTCCATACTGCGCAGTACGGGGCAGACACTCTCCGATGGCCGGACAGTTTTTGTCAGAACACCGGTATACATGTCTATTCTGCACAAGGTACGGACAAGTCCTGTGGAACAAGTCCTGTGGGATCCATGCCTGAACGTGAGCTTGTCCAAATTGGCTCTGGACAGACTGATGCGCTTGTCTGTGATAATGCCCCCTGCCGTGCTAAATACACGTTTAGATAATACACTGGCTGCAGGGCAGGCCAGCACCTCAAAGGCGTAAAGGGCAAGCTCAGGCCATGTGCCCAATTTGGAGACCCAGAAGTTGAAGGGGGCAGACCCGTCATTCAGTACGTGTAGGCGTGTGCACACATACTGCTCCACCATGTTGGTGAAATGCTGCCTCCTGCTAAGACGTTCCATCTCAGCTGGTGGTGCTGGTTGTTGTGGCATGCTGGCAAAGCTTTTCCACATTTCGGCTATGCTAACCCTGCCTTCTGAGGTGCTGGCGGTGCCCCGGCTGCGTTGGCGACCTCTTCCTCCTCCTCTGCCTTTGCCTTGTGCTTCCACCGTGCCCCCGCTGTCAGGTGGGAATGCCACCAGCAGCGCGTCTAACAGCGTGCGCTTGTACTCGCGCATCTTACGATCACGCGCCAGTGAGGGAATTAAGGACGGTAGGTTGTCCTTGTAACGGGGATCCAGCAGCGTGGCCACCCAGTAATCAGCACCAGTTAGAATGTGGGCAACTCGGGGGCGTGGCCTGGACCGGCATGTGAGTAGCAGTGAGACTCACAGCTCCGCTCAAGGACCTGGCTTGTGATCCTCTCCCAGCAGCGATCCGCGGCCACAAAACGGCTTTCCTGAGGGATAACGACCCCCTCACCCCCCCGGACCACCCACCGGCCCTCTGTACTAGAGGGAAGGCCAAAAAACAGGAGGAAAGAATGCCCTCCGAAATTCAAGATGGCGGACCCGCGGCCCTGGCACAGCGCACACCGAGGAGTAGTGACAAGACCAAAGGTACTCAAGCAAAGAGCTCACAGAAGTCCCAGGGTAAGGAACACCCGAGGGACATGTTGTTTTACACCCAGAAGCTGGGGGGACAGCAGGACAGGGATGCTGGGGGGTCTGCAGGGCCAGAGCATGGGCTTAACAATGGGACTGTGACACAATGTACTCAGCACACTGCTAAAGGTGCAGATCCTGAAGCCCAGCATGTGCAGCCCCCCCTCCCCTCCCCTGACACTGAACATGAGGCAGCAGAGCAGCCATCCCTTGCAGAAATCCTCAGAGCTGTACATGTGTGCACAGCCTCTGTAAACAATCTAAAGGAGCAGTTTGGGGGCCTGAGAGAGGATGTCTCCCTGTTAAGGCAAGATATGCAGAAGATTAGGGAGCGTACAACGGCTGTGGAAAACAGAGTCAGTGAGATTGACGACAGACTCCCACCAGTTGCCCGAGAGGCTCATGCGGCCCATCAACTTGCTAGCGACAATTCCAAGAGAGCAGAGGATTTTGAGAACCGCCTAAGACGCAACAATGTCCGCATAGTAGGACTGCCTGAGAAAACAGAGGGCAGGGACACTACTGCCTTTGTGGAGACCTGGCTGATTGAGCTATTTGGCAAGGAGGCTTTCTCCCCCTTCTTTACGGTGGAACGAGCTCACCGCACACCAGGACGCCCGCCACAGCCGGGGGCACCCCCCAGACCTATCCTGGCCCGACTTCTGCACTATAGAGACAGAGAGGCGGTACTGGGAAATGCCCGTGAAAAAGCCAACATCATGGTGAATGGGGTCAGAGTGTCGTTTTACCCTGACTTCTCGGCCCAGGTGCAGAGATCAAGAGCCAAATTCTCGGATGTAAAGAGGCGTCTGAGAGCCCTGCAGCTGCCCTATGCTATGCTCTACCCCGCAAAACTTAAGCCCCATACACACGGTCGGACTTTTTCATGGATTCTGTCCGATCGGACAATGTTGTTGAAAAATCAGACCGTGTGTATGCACCATCGGACAGTGTACGTCGGATTGTCCGACGGACAAAGTCTTATCTCCTGCTGGAAAGATTTGCCGACAACACGGTCCGATCACACCAAATCCGATCGTGTGTACGGTTGTCCGACGGACAAAGTACTACGCATGCTCAGAAGAAATTCTGTGACGGAAGCGCTCGGTCAGGTAAAACTACCTTTCCTAATGGACACAGCACATTCGTCACGCTGCAATGTTAAAATGTCTTTAATGCAGCGCATTCTCTTTTTCTTTACAATGCAACAAGAATGACATGTTTTAGCTGCTCCTATTCACCCGCACTTCTCACAAACTTAGTTCTTTATTACTTTTCAGCATTTATACACTACATGTTTATTTTTACTCAGATCGTAAAAGAATCTTTGTTATATTTTTAGCATGATTTGTCTTTTTTTATTTTTTTTTTTTGGGAATACATATTTGAAGGAGATGTTTTTTTTTTTTTTTTTGGAGGGGGGTTGGGTGTCTCAACTTAGCAAAACCACATTATTAACATTTGTATTTCTTGCTTAAATTTACTAGGAGTTTGTTGGTTGTTGGTGCCCCTTGTTAATTCTACTTTAGGATTAGTGAAATGTACCTGCCTACTCAAAGAAAAACTGTCATTGTAGAAAAGTAAAACACAATAGTCAATGATTATTTCAAATCCAAAAAACATTTATTTAGGTCTCAGCAACAAACCAAAGAGGAACGCAGCCATGGTGAAACTTGGGGAATTTGCAAAGCCTTGGACACCCACGGCAACCATCATTTTTCAAGCTTAGAAAAATGGGGGCCTGAGGAGTACCTATCTAAATAATAAGGGAGTGCAATCTGGTCCTGAAGTCCAAAACATCCGGAACTGCAGCAGATGCCATCTAGGTCCCCAGGCTCTGGTACTACGAGAGGCTCCATCTTCTCTCAGACCAGACTGAATCAAGGTCATCACTCTCTTGTCTTCCTTGTACTCTTCCTTCCACGCCGTGGTGCTGGTGCTGGTGGGGTGGCAGAAGGAGGAGGAGGAGGCGGAGCAAGGTCACACTCGCAAACATGTGTGAGTGGGGTCATCTCCCCAGCCATCCCCTCATTTAGTATTTTGAGGATGACATCCTCACACATGCTGCGTTGCCCCGCCTCCATACCCGTCATTTTACTACCAACCAAGGAGGCAAAGGCCCCCTCGTAGGTGGGTGTGGCATATAGGGAGGCTGAAGCATCTTTGATCAGCTGGAGCGCTGACTCTCCCACCTCCCCCATGTTTTTCGCCCTTCTGTAGGGAAGGCGGAGGGGAGGGACTTGGGAGACAGTCAGGCTCCTAGGCCTACCCCCCTGTTGGCTGCCACTAACCCCTGCCTCCTCCTGACTGCCACCTTCCACAGCCACCTCCTGGCTGAGGTCTTCCTGTGTATGAAAAAGGGACATAGTTTCAGTTATTTGTTCATAAAACACACACAATTCTTATCTAGTGACTGTTGCCAAATGTTTACAAATAGAAAACCATACAATTCTCAGCCCTGCAGTTTAGATTCTTCCCAAAAATGTCTCCAACACCACTGTCTGTTGATATGTCAATCACGTTAGGAACTAAGCAATTGGGGATCCTGAATTAACTGAACATCATTCATTATTCCCAAAAATGGTTACAAAACTACTATACCTGGAACAAGCTGGGCTCCTGCACATCTTCCATACTGGAAGGGCCAAGTTGGTCCTCGGAAGCCTCATCAGGGGTGGCGTACGCGGAAGGACGCGTGCAAGGAAGAGTCGAGAGTGACTTCCTGACATTAGCCTGGTCTTTGAGAAAGTGGAGCCTCTCATAGTACCAGAGCGTGGGGACATATGTAGTGGATATTTCGCCACACTCTTGCGCTAATAAGCGCCTTTCAATCTTATGATATAATGCACCCTCTGATCGTATGCCTCCCTGGATCCCCAGCTCCCAAATACAGACATTACCAGCAGCTTCACGTCATCCTCTCAGCATCAGCATCCAAACCTCACCAGCCAAGCATTCCATCTAAGCCCCTGGATTCCCATTGCCCAGTAAACAGCCATCAACAGCAAGTATTCTTACAGCCTCATCTTTGCCTGGTCAGCCAGCCATCCTTCTGGCACACTCCCCAGCATGGCCTTTTTATTATCACAAAAGCTTTCACAAACAGGAAATGCCTGCCTCCAACAGCAGACACTCCCACAATACAAAATGACATCACAGGAAGTGACATGGAGTAAAAGGGGAGGGCACTCACAAAAGGAATTGCACATGATTAAATCAGACACAGGGAGACAGATGACAATCTATAAAAACACACATCCTAGAATAAAATGTCCACATACATTTTATACAATATAATTTCCACAACAGTCCTTCCTTTTTTGTCATATGCTCCTATGTGTCCCACGATGAATTTCGATCTTCTTACACCTGGAAATGAATCAGTCCTTACAGTCCATATGAGTCCATAAAAAGGAGAACACGGCTTGACATGTAGACTCTGTTCTTCAGTAGAGATGACATGGTGAGCTGTAGTAGTCGCTGGTCGGTCTGGGATCCTCTGTGTCTTGTTTGCAGGTCGGGCGTCTTATTGAGGAAGATGTGGTCATCTGCTCGGGCTCTGGTCACGCGTCCAAATCAGGCAGCAGGAGCACCTCATCACGATATATATAAGGAATAGAAACAAAAACAGTAAATATAAATATACCCCTACTTCCTTCAACTATGATCCGTTGCAAAAATAAAAATTAAATCACCACAGATTCCCAGACTTTTTAGAGAATTCCATTCTTCACTAGCTACAGCTCTGGCTTTGCCTCTCAGGGATCCAAGCCCCATCCATATGGGCCTGAACTTTGTCACTAGTATCCCCGATTCAGGTATAACAATCTTTACTTATGAATTCCCAGGACCCCCCTTTGGATTGTGGGAACTTCCTTGTAGCTTCAACAGTTACATGAAAACATCCCATCCTCAATGGATGATACACTTTTCAATTGTTTCATAAGCTCAAGTCCCCACCGTGTACAAGCAATTCCCTTCTAGGTGTCCCTGTCATTCTTACCTTCCCTTGCGCCATCAGATCCTCGCGATCGGCCGTGACATAAGATGCTGGGACGAGATTCACCAGCACACATGAATCTCTTCCATTAGGGGAATTACTTTATAAACTGTAGATCCGAAGCTTTACTTTATAAACTGTGGGCTATCTAGTTATCCCGATACCAAAGCTGGTGAGAACCAGAGCTATTGTCAAAATTATAATTAATTTTACCCTCTAGAAATGTATCGATAAATTCCATTTACAAATGTCTGTTTGGAGTCTTTACTAGTTTGTCACAACTCCTCACACCAATATGCCTATATATCGCACACCGCTGTCATCACTGGGGCACTAGAGCTCTGTGGAGACTCAGAGTAGACCTAACCATGTGTCCTGTTCACTTTATTAGCTAGTTAGGAAATACACTTTAAAAAAATATAAATAAAGATACTTCTCTTCCTTGTTGTCTTGTTCATCAATCTTCTCTGCAACAACCCAGTCACCTGTCACCTGTCACCTGTCACCTGTCACCTGTCACCTGTCACCTGTCACTTGTCACCTGTCACCTGTCACCTGTCACTTGTCACCTGTCACTTGTCACCTGTCACTTGTCACCTGTCACAAACTTGGCTAGAATTAGAGTGGTTAGTATCATTGGTTTGAAAAATTGTCACTCAGCCCTCTCTTCCCCCCTTTTCCTCATCTTTACAAAGTGGAGGAAAACATTCAGGATTTAGAATGGTGCAGAGCCTCAGAAACTCCTTGGACCTGAAAAGATACTTATACACACAAGTTATTAATCTGTCAATCATAAACAATACAACATTCATGTACATTCGTAAATTGTCAATGACATTCGTCGAAACCGATAATAGCTAAACCCTCTACAACCCTTACTTTCACGTTTTTACTAAAATACAACACCCACAACATGACTGTCGCGGTAGGTTCAGACTTATTCTTGTTTCCACATAGAACACGAGACAGCTAAAACTTTAGACAAACATTTTGATACAAATGTGGGGGAGATATTTCATAGTTCCTAAATCAAAAATTAAAATTAAAACCAACCAGATGGAATTCTGCCTTCACTCTTAGCGATAGAAGAAAATACATACAATTTGGAAAGAAAAAACACAACAGTAGTTTGAAATCTTTGCATGGACCAGCCGCACAAAGTTCAAAAACAGGCCTGAAAATGTTTTTATTTTATTTGTTAATCTATTTTTCTTGATCCCGCCAAAATAAGTTGGTTACATTGGCAGAATTATCAGAGGAAACTACAACAGATCTAGTGTTGGTGGACCCAGCCTGCCTCTCGGCATTGGATCACCAGTCACTGCTATCCCCTCGGGCCAGGTGCACATAAATGCGGTTCCTTCCGGACTGAAACCACCCTCTGTACACCCCCTCCCGCTCTACCATAATAAACTTCTGAAACCACAGCTGAGCTACACATTTCATGCACTGTGCCATACTGTCTGACTGTGGGAAATCTCTATTATTTCCCGTACATGAACCCGTAGTGTCCATGGCAATTCGAATTGGCTTATCGTCTTACCCCCGCGTCCAGGGAAACCGTCGCACCTAAATTCGGAGATCACCGCCCAGGTGCCTGCTTTTGCGGTGAATCGTCAGACTACAGCTAGTCCTTCAACTAGAAACCTGAACGAGGGCGTCATCACCCCCCCGATCAGATCTCTACCCCTCACAGTGTATGCATACACAAACGCATTGCGCTGTACGACCGTACACTGCGTCGCCAGACAACACTACACAGAGCACTTATGTCTGCTCAATAATGTGGCTTTTCTTAAAAAGAAATAAAAATAAAATGGGGACAGCCGTGTTCTCAGTAGTTACCTGATCAACCTAATAATAAACTAACAATCTGGGCATGAACAAAAATAATGTACTACATACTGCAAATTATATAGTGAATATAAAACAAGTTTTTTCTTAAAAACCAAAGTCTTTTCTACAAGACTCAGCTAAAGCTATAAAAACCAAAACAAATGAAGACTAAAAATGACCCACACCACTAAAAGTACAAAAATTCAGTTAAAGCTAGTCTTGTTATCCATTGAATTTATAGAGACTTAATATTACAATAACTTGAATGCCTTTTTTCAAACGCAAGTCAAAAAAAAAGCCCCTCCTGTGGATACATTAGGCATGAACTCATCAAACTGGTTCATTTAAATATCAATGAAGAGGAAGAGCCTAGATTTTCAAATGCAGGCTTAAACAATACAAGCCTAAAAAGAACAATGAATTACCATTTGAGACACTCCCACACACTTGCAAAGCTAGTTTCATTATACACTGAAATCCAGTGCAGATTCCAATGTAAACCAAAATTCAATACAGAAAATGCAAAGCTTTACTTTGAGAGTTGAAAAGCACAAAATCCTTCAAAATGTGATTTCTCCTGCATAAAAGGCTGACAAGATCAAACTGCCCCTCTAAATCACCTTTCTAAAACAGGACAGACTGTACTATTTACTTCGCACTAAGCATTGAAAATCTGCCCCAAAGGCTGAACACAGCAGATACAACAAGATGGCAGATGGTAGCAATCAACAAAGGTCAGACTTCAGCAAGATGGAGTTTTCCCGCCAAACGAAAACAGCTAGCCTATAATAGCTTACATTAAATGAGGCCTAGAAACAAGCATGACAAGGGCTAGGCTACAACATGGAGAATTTTTTCCCGCCGAAACTAAAACAAGTTAAACTACAATAGCTTACATTAAATGATGCCTAGAAACAAGCACGACAAAGACTAGGCTACAACATGGAGGGGGTTTTTTTTTCCCGCCAAAACTAGCACATGGTTTCACACACAAAGGAATGATGTTTGCCCCTTCCCCTATAGGAAGGCCCAGCACAACTTAAGACGAAATACACTTCTTGTCCCCCCCCAAAGTTACTCACTTACTGTGGCATCAACTTCCATAACAAGCCAACCCTTCTCCCCACACATACACACGATCACACACATACACACGATCACACACACACACATACATTCACACACATACACACGATCACACACACACACATACATTCACACACATACACACGATCACACACACACACATACATTCACACACATACACACGATCACACACATACACACGATCACACACACACACACATACATTCACACACATACACACACATACATTCACACACATACACACGATCACACACACACAGACATACATACATACACACAGACATACATACATACACACACAGACACACACACACATACGATCAAAATTCCAGCATTATACTGAAAGACAAAACATTTGTTCTTTTTGCAAAGCTGAGTTTTCCCAATGCATCAGGCAGAGAAAACGCACCCCTTTTGTCTCAGGACAACAAACGTGTCTTGGACTGTGCTCCATTTTCCCCCTGTCTCTGCCTGTGAAGAGGCAAATCTCTGTTTGCCCTTTAAAGACCTGGCCCGCCATTAACTGTCCTGGATATTTCGCCACACTCTTGCGCTAATAAGCGCCTTTCAATCTTATGATATAATGCACCCTCTGATCGTATGCCTCCCTGGATCCCCAGCTCCCAAATACAGACATTACCAGCAGCTTCACGTCATCCTCTCAGCATCAGCATCCAAACCTCACCAGCCAAGCATTCCATCTAAGCCCCTGGATTCCCATTGCCCAGTAAACAGCCATCAACAGCAAGTATTCTTACAGCCTCATCTTTGCCTGGTCAGCCAGCCATCCTTCTGGCACACTCCCCAGCATGGCCTTTTTATTATCACAAAAGCTTTCACAAACAGGAAATGCCTGCCTCCAACAGCAGACACTCCCACAATACAAAATGACATCACAGGAAGTGACATGGAGTAAAAGGGGAGGGCACTCACAAAAGGAATTGCACATGATTAAATCAGACACAGGGAGACAGATGACAATCTATAAAAACACACATCCTAGAATAAAATGTCCACATACATTTTATACAATATAATTTCCACAACACATAGACATCAGCTGCTGCAGCTCCAGATGCTTGGGACTTCCGGACCCTATTGCGCTCCCGGAAATAGGTACTCATCATGTTATTGATTTTTACTCTTAAGTTTGCCACGGTTGCCATGGGCAGGTTTGGCTTTACAAATGCCACAGTGTGCGTACCTCTTTGGTCTGTTGCTGTAGTCACGGTGCTTTGCTTGCCATAAGAGGGGAAATTCCCTGTATTTATCAATGAAGAGGGGGAGAAAACTCACGTCGTAGAAGGCCTCCATCACCTCTGCAAGACACAACACCACACAAAACAATATAAATAATGTCAGCCTAAACTCTCCTAATCTTCTCCATAAAGAAGCCTCAAGTTCTAATCAGTCTAGGCTAGTTATGTACCAACGTCAAATTGTACCTTCGTTTCTAGCGATCGTCTCGTGCGTGAGCTTTCTCTCCCCTCGTCTCCCAGATCGTGGCTACGACACAGGCGTGTGACGTTTTATATACAGTGCGCATGCGTCAAACTCCGCCAGCCCCTGACGATCTTTCTCGTCTATTCCCCACCCCTTCTCTTTACGGCGCAGTGGGGAGAGCACATGGCGGGGACACAGCAGGTGCGCCCCAAATATCCCACCAACGAGGAGGAGGACGAGGAAAGTCCGGAGGCAGAAACGTCCCGATCCCGGAGCCTGAAATTCAAGGCCTCCAATATGTCATTTGGAGAAATGTTGGAGATGGTGGACATATTAAAGAGGAGCGACTATGGGAAGTATGGGCCTTACCTCAACCCCAATGTCCGCAAGGCCAAGATCATGTCTAAAGTTGTGAGAAGGCTGTACAATCATTTTGGGGTACAACGATCCAAGGAGCAACTCAGGAAACGCTGGTCAGACCTGAAACTGAGGGAGGCCGATCAGTACAGAAAGATCAAGCGAATTCTTCAAAAAAGTAAGTAGTTGTGTTTTGTGTTTGCTTTCTTGCTTGCATACTGCTCCATGTGGTTTGATTTTTACAAAGTTGTACATTCCAAAATGGCCACTTTCAGGTTCGTCTGTGCATTCGATCGTACTCAGCCTCGATCTTTCTGCCACTGTCATGATCGTGTGTGTCCATTCGATCGCACGCAACCTCGATCGTTCGGCCACTTATAATACGATGTTTGGTGTTTTTTTTTGGGGGAAAGGAAGTTTGTTCTCACTAGAAATGTCATCAAGAATGTAAAGCCAATTTATTCAATGTAAAGGAGAGGTCACCCAGTAGCTGTTTACCCATCTGGACTCTAGAGCACTAGTGCTGGGACACCCAAACCCCCTTTTTATTATGCTTTTCCACACATGTGCTCCAGTGGATACTAGAGGGGGGTCTACATCACACAAACTTCTACCAAAAAGCTAGTAAGTTTAGCACCTTTACAAAGTGACTACATTCATGTAGTTGGCATTTGTAACTGGCCAAACAAAAATAGTGTCCGTCACTTTCAAGCAATGTTTGTCATTTCCTATTTCTGCCCTCAATAGATTGTGTTGCTAAATCTTCCTTTTGTACATTCTCATAGGGGAGCGAAAACTTGGGCCGTCTGAGGAAACCCCAAAACCAACACCTCCCAAAAAAGGTGAAAGAGCAGAAGCAGAGGAGGAGGAGGAGGAAGGAGAGATCATCGAACTTGGAGAAATTGTCACCACAACAGGTGAGTGTGGGAGAACACAGCTACTGGTAAGCTAATCAATGTATGGCTGCCTCATTTCCAACACCCGATTTTTTTTTTTTTGTGGTTTTTAGGTGACGTGGATGTTGTGGAAGAAAAATCGCACTTTACCACAGAGAGTGCCCACGTACTCATCGGGGAGATAATGGTCTGCAATAGAGATCTAGATTACATAAAGCAAAACATCAATGATGTTCAACAAAAATTGAAGAACATCATTGATGTTTTAGGAAAAATATGAAAACGCACCAAGTAATTAACACACATTTGTGCCAGCTTCTGAACACATTTGCAACTTAAGAACTGTGTGAAATTTGGAACATGCACACATTGTGTCCACATGTGCTAGCTCCCATCATGGTGGATGAATGCCAACGTTTTTTTGGGGGTGCAACCACTTTACGAACTACGAAAGTGGTTGTGGTGAAGGGGTTGCACCCCCAAAAAACGTCCATTCATCCCCATGATGGAAAATGGCACTTTTGAAGCTTCTAGGCATCTAATGACCATTTTCAGACCCAAATTGTGTGCATGTTCTAAATTTCCACTTTCCAGGGGTGACCCCCCCATGTGTTGAAGGCAAGATCAAACACACTTTGAACATATAGTCATGTCTGATCTTGTCTTCACTTTACAAAGTTGAACTTTCCTAGTTCATAGGTTCTGTTTTGCTCCATGCCTGGTTTTACCAATTGCGGAATGTTTGTAAACAATGTTGTAAATAACCAAGATGTTGTCAGTTTGGGCGTGAAGATTGTAAACGCACTTGTGAATGTTTTCCAAGTAAACTTTTTTATTTTTCTAAATGTGTGGCTTCCTTATTTAAAAAACACAATGCATTATGTATGTCAAATGTAAAGGATATGGGGGGCAATGGGTGTTATTTACTAAAGGCACGTCCACTTTGCACTGCAAGTTTCTTTTCCAGGGCACTTTTTCACTGCACTTGTAGAGCATAGTCGATTTGACTTATGTAAATGACACCCACAGTGCTTTGTACGAAAACACGGAGCACAGCATTTTTGAGAATACACACATGTCTGACCTGGTGATGAAAAGGAGTATTTTGGGTGTCAGTTATGCAGTACAAACCTTCTCTAGACCAAAGATTAGGTAGCAAACACACAACATGAGAATAATCTTTTTGGGAAGAAGAGACTGTTACCTCCTTTTGCCCAGAAAGTGCATTCCCACTGTCGAAGGCAAAGGGAAAAAATTTCAAGGTAAAATAAGCTAAAAAGAATACTGAAATGACAAGAAATCATAGGTTGGTTGAAATATCAGATTTATTAAAAAATGCCTCTCACACATCGTCAGGCAGAGCAATGGCCCCCCTACCCACAAAGTACTCCATATATTGCTCGCGGACCGCGCGGGCATTTAGAGGGGGCAAGCCTGGACGTGCCACTTGAAGGGCTGTGAGGTCCGCATTTGGAGGGCCCTCCACATCTGGGCCAACGGGCACCACATAGTTCCTGTTATGTCTTTTGAGGAAGTTGTGCAATATGCAACAGGCAAGAACTATGTGGTTCAGTTTGTATTCCGCCAAGTTAATTGCCGTCAAGAACAGGCGGAAGCGGCTGGCCAGGATGCCAAAAGTGTTCTCCACAACTCTTCTGGCTCTGGACAGCCTGTAGTTGAAGACCCTCTGGTCTGGGGTGAGGGTCCTCATCGGGAACGGCCTCATCACATGGGGAGTCAACGCAAACGCTTCATCTGCGACAAAGACGAAGGGGAGTCCTTCTGCATTCTCCTCTGGAGGTGGCAAGCACAGACTGCCACTTTGGAGACGCCAGTAGAACTCCGTGTGCGTAATGGCACCACCATCCGAGATCCGGCCGTTCATCCCCACGTCCACATACATAAATTCATATGTTGCCGACACCACCGCCAACATCACTACACTATTAAACCCTTTATAATTATAATAGTAGGACCCCGAGTTGGGCGGTGGGACGATGCGGACGTGTTTCCCATCAATTGCCCCTCCGCAGTTAGGAAAGTCCCAACGGCTGGCAAAGTGGGAGGCCACAGTCTGCCATTCCTGTGGCGTGGAAGGGAACTGTGGAGTGAAACAAGAAAAAAAAATTAGTCACTTTGCACATAAACATTGCAAGCAGATTAGACAATCAACATCTTGGAACAAGAGCATTGTATAAAATTGGAGGCTGGAAAGTATTTGCACAGAAAAGTAGAGGCTCCCCTTCACAGATTACTCACCCCCCATCAATCCCCCCACTTCTGATGGGCCATTGGCAATAACTAGGGTTTTGGGGGGGGGGGTTGTTGGACAGGTAACCCTCTGCACTTCATTGATTGGCAAATGGCTCAATAATGTGTGCTAGTTTGGCCAGACCCTCTGTACTTAACACTATTGGCAGCCCCCAGGAAAGCTAAACTAACATTTCAACCCCCCCCCCCCCCCCCAAAAAAAGGAAAGCACATTGTGACATTATGAAATTACCAAGCAAGCTAATAGGAGGGAAAGAACACAAAACAATAGGAAATGGAAAGTATGGAGGCAGCCCCTTGCACTACATGCTTTGCTGAATTCATCCCTAAAGATGCCCACTATAAAGAGGTAGGTATATAGTGTGTATTGACCTTGGGAAAGCCAGCAGATAGAGGATTGGTACCATCTGACAGAGCAGTTGGGGGAGGGGGTTCCTAATGAGTTTGCCCCCCCCCCCCCCAAAAAAAAAAAAAAAAAAAGGGGCTCTACATGAAGTAAACCACACAGCAAACATTTGTGCATATTTTAGGGAGTGTTTGGGGGCAAACAATACTATGCAGCAGACAAAATACATTGCTTAAGTGACTAGGCCATAGGTGTCTATTGGGGCAGAAGAGCATGCTGGGGAGGTAAGTGAAGGGGAAAATGCATGAAGGAGAAAAGGGGCACAGCATATTAGAACATATTGCAATCATGGTAATTAGGGAAGGAGGTCAAAAATAGAAGACATTAGCAAACAGAGCATACATAGAAGGGAATAGTAAAGTATAAATGTTACCTTAATATAGTCCTCCTGCAGGACCTCGATGATGGCAGAACAGGTCTCTGGAATAATGATTCCCAGGGCCTGGGGAGAGATACCTGAAGAGAACTTCAAATCCTGAAGACTTCTCCCTGTCGCCAAGTACCTCAACGTGGCAACAAGCCTCTGCTCCGGAGTAATGGCTTGTCTCATGCAGGTATCCTGCCGGCTGATAAAGGGGGTCAGCAAAGCCAAAAGACGGGGTCCGTCATCCTGAGAAAGTTCCTGAAATCATCAGGATTATTCTCCCGGATCTCACGAAGCAAAGGCATGTGCGAGAATTGGTCACGCTGAAGCAACCAATTCTTGGTCCACATACTCCTCGTCACTCTGTTCATGGACGGGTCTTGGCTCAAAGCTAAAAGCCCGACACCAATTCCGCGTACAGCACGAACTCGGCGACGAGTACGCACGGGAAACATCGCTCACAAGGTCACAAAAGGTCGGCTGGTCAGAACGGACAAACAGAAAGCACCGATAAACAGCAAGGCCTGAAAGAACGAAATGAATACCAGAAACGAGCAGACAATAAGCAGTGCAAATCAAAGCGTCCTATATCAAGATATAGGCCGCAATGACCAACAAATGCGAACTGACTACACGCACTAATAAACAGATATGCACGACAAGCACAAACTGAAGAGCAGTAACGATCTGAGTCAGAAAACTGAGAAGCGCGAATCTTAAGTCACCAAACTTCGACTAACTCGCGATAAACACGGGATCAGCAGAAGGAGCCCAACGGGTGCCTGACGTGGTGCTGAACTTCCCTTTTCTAATCTCGTGGACGACGACTTACGTCACGACGTTCTTGCAGACCGGATATTCCGACAACGTAGTCCGACCGTGTGTACGCAACACCAACATCGGACAAAGTACGACGGACAGGATCCGACCGACCTGGTCCGCGGATTGTCCGACCGTGTGTATGGGGCTTTAGAGTCACAGCAAACAGACAGTCACACTTCTTTGAACTGGCACAGGAGGCGGCAATGTGGCTGGACCGAAACGAGCAGGCCCTTCGTCACCGTGACAGAGAGGAGGAGGGAAGAGGACCCGGCTGAAACTTCCACTGATGATTATTCTCCGCTTGGGGGATTTTATCCCCCTTCCCCCCCCTTTTTTTTTTCTTTTTTTTTCTTTGCAGTTTCTGTTTGTTGCTCACTTATTCTTCATTGAAGCTGAGGAGGTTCCTCTTTAACCGTTGAGATCTATGCACACCTTTTTCCGATCCACTGAATGCTGAGAGGTATGAGCCTATTGCTATTTTACCCATTGCCTCTGATGTTTTTGTTAATATGACGGCTCACATACTCTCACGGGAACCATCCTTACACCAAGCTGCTGGGAGACATTATACTGACCTGCGTACAGTGAGCTACCTTGTGAAGAAAGCAAGAAGAAATGTTTTCCACCCCGGAGAGGGGTAACACACGACCGAAAGGTTCTTTTTTGTTGTTTTTAGGTTTTTCCCAGGAACATGCCCTGTTGGCAGCCTGGGTTTTTGTATTCGCATATTTTTGTCGCTTGCACCGAACATGGTACCCACAAAGATGTACTTTGCAACTTTACAGTCTTGCACTAGCTGAATGCACTAAACTGATAGTAGACTACCCTGGCCCGGCTCCAGCCGTCTGGCTTTTTCATATACAGCCCGTATCCTTAGCCCTGGACATACTGTACACCTCTACCGGTGCCGGATGCAAGATACGGCCCATACTGACATTATACAAGTTGATATCCAATGGCTGAAATACCAGTCGTATCCTGGAACGTGAGGGGTCTTGGATCCCCACTTAAGAGGATGATGATTTCTTCCTGTTTGAAGAAATACCACCCTTTGATATTGTGCATGCAGGAAACGCATCTCACCAAGGATACGAAATGCTGCCTTAGATATGCATGGGTGGGAAAGGCATATCATTCCACTCATACCTCTTACTCTCGGGGTGTGAGTGTAATGATACATAACTCTATAGACTTCCAGGAAATTGATGTATGTATTGATGCAGAGGGCAGGTTTGTCTTCCTACATTGTCGAGTGGGCTTATTGTACTGTATTTTGGCATGTGTGTACATACCCCCACCGTTCTCGGTAGCGGTGATTCGGCTGCTGCTGACCTATTTGGAGGGGAGGCCGGATCTGCCGCTATTGATAGTGGGTGACTTTACCTGCTGGCTGAGTTCCTACATGGACAGACACCCGAACGCAGGGGTCTCTGCCACATCGAGGGAGTCGCCATTGCTGAGATTGATAACTGAAGTGGGGTGGACGGATATCTGGAGGTTGAAACACCCGGGGATTAGGCAATTTTCCTGCTTCTCCAAAACCCATGGCACGCTGTCGAGAATTGATCTTGCAGTGGGTAATCCGGCCATGCTCCCATCCATCTCAGAAGTGTCATACAGGCCTCGATCCGTATCAGACCACTCACATATGGTGATCAACTTGATTACATCCACCATGCCCACACTTCCAAGACCCCCATGGAAATTTAACGCCTTCTGGCTAAAATTGTTTCTGGCCCACGATGAGATGGAGCGGAGCATGGGGGAATTCTTGAGGAACCAGGAATTTGTTGACTCACCGGCTACACAGTGGGACGCCTTCAAGGCCTATTTGCGGGGACTGCTAATTTCTGAAATCACTAAGGTTAAAAAGAACTCCTCAGGGCTCAGAGAAGACCTTGAAAAACAGGTAAAGGCTCTGGAGGAGACATACGTCAGTACCCCAACAGAAGCTGCCAGGGAGGCATGGCAGTCGGCTCAATCAGCTTATGAGCGGCTGCTATCCTCCAAGGCAGAAAAAAAAATATTTTTTTCCAAACTGGCATTCTTTGAGGAGGGTGAGAGTACGGGCCGCATGTTGGCTAGGATTGCCAATTCCCAACAACGAGCGCCGTCTATTGGTGCCATAAAAACGGCAGGGGGGGGGATTGTCAACTCTCCCGATTTAATTTTAGCGGAACTGGCCAAGTTCTACGAGACTCTTTACCTCCCGACCGAGCAATATACACGACAAGAGCTTACAGATTACTTACAGGACATTGACTTTCCACAACTTACGACCGAACAGAGGAGGGCACTAGATGCCCCCTTCACCCTAGAAGAACTGCAGTACGCATTAGCGGAATTTCCCAACTGCAAGGCACCAGGGGCGGACGGGATACCCATGGAGGTATATAAGCAATATGCCGACATGCTCCTTCCCGGGCTTCTGGCAGTGTTTAATGAGGCCAGGGAGAGGGGAGCTTTGCCCCACTCCATGGCAACCGCTAACATAGTCCTCATACTGAAACCTGGAAAGGATCCCCTAGAACCTGGCTCGTATAGGCCTATATCTCTCTTACAGAGCGATATCAAACTACTAGCCAAGATGCTGGCGATTAGGCTGAACAGAGCCATCGAAAGCATCATACATCCCGATCAGGCTGGCTTCATGCCCAATAAATCGACGGCTGTCAATTTAAGGAGGCTATACCTGAATATGCAATCCTCAGCGCAAAATGTGGGGCAGAGGGCTTTGCTCTCACTGGACGCTATGAAGGCTTTCGATAGCGTTGAGTGGGAGTACTTATGGGAAATTCTCGGGCGCTTCGGATTTGGCGCCCGATACATCTCCTGGGTGCTCCTGCTATATCACAATCCACGAGCAGCCATTCGATCCTCAGGGGCAGTATCCAAAACCTTCACACTGGGTAGAGGCACACGGCAGGGGTGCCCTTTGTCACCCCTGCTTTTTGCACTAGCCATTGAGCCCCTAGCTATAAAAGTAAGGGCCAACCCAGACATAGTAGGCTTTAAATATGGAGACGAGCAGGAGAAAATAATGTTGTACGCCGATGACACTATGATCCTGCTCGGAGATGTGGAGGGCTCTTTGACAGAGGTAATGGCCACAGTGGGAGACTTTGGCAGGTACTCTGGTTTGCGGATAAACTGGTCAAAGTCTTCCCTGATGTTAATAGATGAGGGGGGGACGCCCCCGTCATCTAGTATAGTACCCACAACTACTGCTTTTCGCTATCTGGGAATTCAGGTGACACCGAAAATTACCGACTATGGAAAATTAAATATAGCCCCACTGTTACAAAAGTTTAGGGACAGGATTAAAACGTGGAATTCGCTCTGCCTGTCGGTAGCAGGCAGGGTGAATCTGATAAAAATGATACTCATGCCCCAACTGCTTTATGTGCTGCATAATGCCCCGACAGTAGTGACGCTAAAGACATTTAGGACTGTTAATTCTCTGTTCCGTACGCTAATCTGTAAAAACCGAGCACCTAGAATTAAACTAGAGCACCTCCAGCGCCCAAAAGACGCGGGGGGACTCGCCCTCCCAAACCCCTGGCTATATTATGTTGCCGCGCAGCTACAGCAATTCATAGGCACAATCCATACGGATGCAGGAGAAGAGGGGAGGACCCGGGCCTCCTCAGAACTAGTGATGGCACACACAGTAAAGGGGGACTCAATACAGTCAGCTTTGGAGTCTCAGGCATTTAGCAAACCTAATAAGCGCTACCCGACCTACAATCTTATCCAAAAGATTTGGAACAAAACTAGAAGTTTGCAGGGGGTGAATGGATACACAGACTTTAGCCCGATCTGGAATAATGACTCATACCCAGAATTAGCCAAACTACAGCATGGCAAGTTATGGAAGAGCTATGGGATAGTTTACCTTAAGCAGATATTTCACAATGGGAACATGCACACCTTTGAAACTTTGCAGGAACAGTTTGGTTTACCACACTCCATGAGATTTTACTATGTACAGTTAAAACATGCTATAACGGCCCAAAGCAGATCAGAAGACTGGGCCCTATGCCCGACTCCGGTGTTTAAAATGATTGCAAGGGCCACCAGTACTAAGGGGTTTATATCAACATGCTATAACATGCTACTAGGGAACTTTCTGAATAAACACCCCCTACGGATGCTGGCCAAGTGGGAAGGGGAGGTTGGCAGGCTTGACGGGGAACAATGGGAGGAGGCCCTACAGGCAGTACTCTCATGCTCCCTGAATATATCACAGAGAGTTTCACAACTATATCTGCTGCTAAGAGTGTACTATACGCCACACAGACTGTTTGCTATGGGCTTGCGACCTACACCACTGTGCACTAGATGTAAGGGAGATCACGGAGATTTGATCCACCTTCTGTGGAGGTGCCCCAAATTACACCCCTACTGGACAGGGGTGGTGGACACCATAAACAGGGTATTTCAAATCTCACTACCTCCTGATCCAAAGCACTGCCTTCTTAATGTGTTGGAGGAGCTAGAATGGGAGGAAAGCACGAGAGTGGCCACTATTAGATCCCTTTTCCTAGCAAGGAAATTAATAATGACTCACTGGATATCAGAAGACCCACCTACCCTTAAAGAATGGATCAACACAATGGGTGATATGCTTAGAAAAGAAAAGATAATTTTCCAACATAGGGGATGTGCCCAAAAATTTGAGAAATTATGGGGGCCGTGGCTGGATGTTCCGGGGCTTGCCCCGGTGGATCTAGTAATGGCCAGAATACTGGCTTAAGCAAAAATATTGGAAGAAACTCAGAAATGCACATTGGGCTAAGTTTTTTAAGTATGCGATGGATGTAAGGGGGCTGGAGCGGGCTGGCGGGGATTGGCGATATTGCTGTTAAAGGAAAAAAAAAATGTGTGCAACAACTGTTTACAATGACTGTAATGGTGAAGAGATAATGATGTACGTTCGGTGTATGTTTCTGTTTACTTTGTGCTCTTTTTTTCAATAAACTTGTTTTTTGGATATAAAAAAAAGAATGTGGGCAACTCGGCGGTCGTTGCGGAGACACTGCAGCATGTAATCGCTCATGTGTGCCAGGCTGCCCAGAGGCAACGAAAAGCTGTCCTCTGTGGGAGGTGTATAGTCTGTGTCCTCTGTATCATCCCAGCCACGCACCAGTGATGGCCATGAGCTGGTCTGGGTGCCACCCTGCTGTGAACATGGTTCCTCCTCCTCCATCTCCTCCTCCTCATCCTCCACCTCTTCATCCTCCAGAACTGTGCCCTTGCTGGACAATTGTGTACCTGGCGTTTGTTGGTGCAGGAACCCACCCTCGTAGCCACTTGTGAATGACTGCCCTGAAAGCCTTGTAAATGATCCCTCTTCTTCCTCCTCCTCCTCCTCCTGTGCCACATCCTCTTCCATCATCGCCTGAAGCGTTTTTTCAAGGAGGCATAGAACTGGGATAGTAACGATGAGAACCGCGTCATCGGCACTGGTGGAGTACTCGAAAAAGCGCAACAAGGCACACAGGTCTCGCATGGAGGCCCAGTTATTGGTGGTGAAGTGGTGCTGTTCCGCAGAGCGACTCGCGCGTGCGTGCTACAGCTGAAACTCCACTATCGCCTGCAACTGCCCGCACAGTCTGGCCAGCATGTGCAAGGTGGAGTTCCACCTTGTGGGCACGTCAGATATGAGGCGGTGAGTGGGAAGGCCGAAGTTACGCTGCAGCGCTGACAGGTGCGCAGCAGCAGGATGAGAACGCCGAAAATGCACACAGACGGCCCGCACTTTCTGCAGCAGCTCTGGCATATCGGGGTAATTTTTAAGGAACCTCTGGACCACCAAGTTCAGCACATGCGCCAGGCAAGGGATGTGCGTCAAACCGGCTAGGCCCAGAGCTGCTACGAGATTTCGCCCATTATCGCACACCACCAGGCCGGGCTTGAGGCTCACTGCCACCAACCACTCATCGGTCTGTTGTTCCATGTCCCTCCACAACTCCTGCGTGGTGTGGGGTTTTTCCCCCAAACAGGAAAGTTTTAAAACTGCCTGCTGTCGTTTAACCCTGGCTGTGCTGAAGTTGGTGGTAAAGGTGTTACGCTTACCGGAAGAGGAGGCGGTAGAGGATGAGGAAGTGGAGTAGGAGTTAGCAACAGGAGGCAAACTGAAGCACCCTGCAATCCTCGGTGGTGGAAGGACATGCGCCAAACTGCTATCCGCCTCAGGCCCAGCTGCCACTGCATTTACCCAGTGTGCTGTTAGGGAGATATAACGTCTCTGACCGTGCTTACTGGTCCACGCATCCGTAGTTAGGTGGACCTTGCCACAGATGGCGTTGCGCAGTGCACACCTGATTTTGTCCCCCACTTGGTTGTGCAGGGAAGGGATGGCTTAGAAAGAAGGAAGGTGGATACTGCGCTGTATATGGGTTTAGATGCTGTTGTAGTGAGTTTAAAGATGTGGAGGAAAATATTATGGCGTGATGCCGACCTCAAATGCCTTAAATGTGTAAAACAGCACAAAACATTATATATAAAACACATAAAATTGGTATAAGTATAATATTTTCAATAAAATGATGGGTAAAACATTTCTGTGATTAAAATTGGTGAGAATGAAATCAAAATAGTTTTATACCGTGAGAAATTTATCGTGATATATAAAATTCATAAAAACTCAATATCTGTTAAAATCGTGGGTGCTAGGTGAGAAAAACGATACATATAAGTGTATAGAAGTGAAGTCCATAGCATTGATTGGTGATCGGGTGAAGTGACACTGTGGCAACGGGTGGCTCCGTTCAGTGTGATGGTGACAGTTGTCTGATGCCTCTCGGGCCAAATGGAATAAGGCTTACCGGATGGATTGGACTTGAAAAAGGCGTATGCCTCACAAGTCGCAAAAGCTTAAACGTTTAGGGACTGGCAACTCTCAGCTCCTCATGGTGACTCCAAAACTTTCTCAGGTACCGCATGGGTTGGTGGGTAGCAGGAGGGTAAGTATCAGAATGGGAAAAGTGAGCGTCAGGGATCCACGTTCTCAAGCATGTTGTGTGGTCATATTAAAAGAAAGAACTTGCATAGCGTAATACCGTTGAGAAACGTTTTTAATGTTAAGAAAACAGTTTAAAAACACTCACATTTAGATGGTTAAAAACAGGCCTGTTTTAAAATTGGAGTTGGCGTGGTGCTGTCCTTGTAGTCCACCCGACGCGCGTTTCGTCCGCATAGACGTCGTCTGGGGTGTGGACTACATGTGCCAGCAGCACGCATTTATAGGGAGTGTGACCCCAAAGTGAAAAAACGTTGGTGCAGACCGGAAGTGATGTCACTTCCGGTCTGACAAAATTTTAATGTTAGTTTCATTAAAAGGGGAGTGTGACTACATTGGGGATAAGACCATGATGCTTTATTAGTTGATATATATAGAATTTGCATGTTTATATTGTTGTATTTGCCCCTGTTTTGCTAATGAATCTATTAGATGCTGTGTGGAAAGCGCCATAGCGTCACTTCCGTCCAGGGCCATGTGACCGCTTGCCAAACCAAGCCTCACTATGGATCCCTGGAGCGGCGGCGCATGGACGCTTTGTGATACTGGTAGAAAGGTGTCAAGCGTCGTTACGGAACGACGCAAGTGCATCATAACCCGGAAGAGCCAAGCCTCGTTTCCACTTTCAAAGGATTTCTGTGATGAGTATGTGTTTGCATGTTCTGCTGACACTGGAGGCGGGGACTAAAGGTCCCGGAGTTCATGGAATCTCAGTTACACCTCAAGGGGATGGATCGTGAATAACACTATGGAAAAGGCTGATTTGCTTCATAATTATGAGCCTAATCTGAACATAATATCACGATGGGGTGAAACTTGTTGCGCTTATAAAATCCATTATAACACACAGCATTACACATATATATGCATAAAAGATAAATTTGGGCAACATAGTGTTTTAAAAGAACCATATTATAAAATTCATACCAGAGGTATCTATATAAAATATTTTTGTAAAAATATTAATATTGCCATAAAAGGATAACTTGATACACAGGAGTGGTTCTTATAAAATCCATATATAAGAACTCAAATACACAATATAAATAAATATAAACGTATAAAATGTATAGGGATGAATTTTTAAAAATGGCTCTATATAAGAACTCAAATACACGATATAAATGAATATAAACGCATAAAATAGGGATTAATTCCTAAAAATGGCTCTGAGATTATGGAGACCAATGTTGATGTTTTTCTTTGATGTGTGTATAAAATAAAAAATATAAAAAAATGTATATAAATAAATTCCCAGAGATAAGATGTGTAAGAAATATATATAAAATTATAAAATATATATATAAAAATAGTTTGTTAGCGTATACTAAAAATTATCTGAGAATTAAATTAGGAGTTATATTGTTTAGCAACATCAGAGTATGTATTTATGGGTAAGTATATCGGTATTTATGGGTAAGTATATCGTTAATTTCTTTTGGGTGATATTATTTACGCTTTATTAATAAATGCGTTTATATCCCAGTCTATGTTCATTCCTGTCGGAGAATGCGATTGCAATTGGTATATCCAAAAAGTTTCAAGCTGTGAGACCCCTCTAGTTTTGGCTCCTCCTCTCCACGGTGCTGTGAATTTATCGATAATTGCAAACTGGGTGCCTCTTGGGTCTCTATTATGATATTGCCGATAATGCCTTGGTACCGTGTGCTTAATGCTTCCACTTTTTATTTTGGAAATATGTTCAGATACTCTCGTTGTGAAGGAACGTACAGTGCGGCCGACATATTGTTTTGAACATGGACAAGTGATAAAGTATACAACGTGTGTGGTAGCGCATGTACTAAAGTGCTTGATAGGGTATTTGATCTTGGTTACTGAAGATTCAAATTCTTTAGTCATACATCTTCCTTTGGTGTTGTAGTGGCAGACAACACACTTTTTGCATGGGTAATACCCTATAAGATTATGGAAAAAGGACGGTTTGGTTGGAGGATTAATAATTGTGGGGGCGATTTGGCTTTTAAGCGATGGTGCTCCTTTATATATCACTCTAGCGTTATCTGGTAGTAATGGGCCTAACACCTTGTCATTTTTTAAAATGTTCCAGTGTTTGGCAAGTATGGATTTAATCTGTTTATGTTGAACTGAATAACCAGTTAGGAAAGACCATTTAAACTTATCATCCGTGGCAGCTCTGGGTTTGTCTAGCAGCAGTGTAGTTCTGTCTGTTTCTATAGCGCTTTTTAGATCTTTGTCTACTTCTTCCATATTGTATCCTTTTTCCTTGAATCGATCCCGTAGGGTATTGGCTTGTGATTTAAAAGTACCCAGATCTGTGCAGTTTCTACGTAGTCTGAGAAACTGACTTTTTGGGACAGATCTGAGCCAGCTCCTGTGATGACAACTATCGGTAGGAATAAAACCATTTTGATCCGTAGTTTTGAAATGGGTGCTGAATTTAAAAGTCTCTTCAGAAAGTTGAATTTCTAGATCCAAAAAATGGATTTGGGTGCGACTTGATTCGTAGGTAAGTGCGATGCCACGGTTGTTGTCGTTAAGAAAAGAGAAGAAATTATCTAGGGATTCTTGTGATCCCTTCCATAGGAGGAGGATGTCATCAATGTATCTAGCCCATAGTTTCAATTCTGGTCTTGCTGTGGCATAGATGACATCCTCCTCCCATTTGGCCATGAAAATATTTGCTAGGCTGGGGGAGAATTTGGCTCCCATTGCAACTCCCTTATCTTGTGAGTAAAATTGTCCATTAAACCAAAAGTAATTGTGATTCGTTGCAAAAGTAAGAAGTTCCATTATAAAATTGGTTTGTCTTCTAATGAGAGTTGATTCCCGTTTTAGAAAAATTTCTACAGCCTCTAATCCATGCGAATGCGCAATGCAAGTGTATAGGGAGGCTACATCTGCCGTAGCCATGATGAGATCTTCTTCTATAGGTACTGATGATAATTTGTTAATAGCATGTTTTGTGTCCTTTAGGTAAGAAGGTGTTTTTTGTACTATTGGTTGTAGATAGTGATCGATATACTTCCCAATTCTTGAGGTGACTGAGTCAATGCCGCTAATGATTGGGCGTCCTGGAGGTTCTGTTGCGTTTTTGTGTATTTTGGGTAGGTAATAAATAGTGGGGATTCTGGGTGCTAGTGGAATTAAAAAAGCTTTTTCTTTCCGATTTAAAATGTAGGAATCAAAGCCTCTAGTTACTAGCTCTGTGAGGTCTTTTTTATATTTTGATGTCGGATCTGTGGGTAGTTTCTTGTATGTATTTTCATCACTGAGGATTTTATACATTTCACTCATGTAGGCGGATTTGTCTAAGAGGACTATTCCGCCACCCTTGTCAGCCGGACGGATCACTAAGTCTTTGTTATCGCAAAGCGATCTAACTCCTGTACTGAGTGAGGAGTTCCGGTGTATATGTTGAAGGGAGTTTAGCTAAGTCTTTGAGTACTAAATCTTTAAAAATACTCAAAGCCGGGGCTACCTGAGTTGGGGGATTGAATAAGGAAGGGTTTGCAAGGCCTGAATGTACTGTACCTGACATTGCTGCTCTTGCATGATTTCTTACAGGGTTGGAGATAATGTATCTCTGAATATTTATTTTTCTTACAAATTTATGGACATCTATAAAAGTCCCAAATTTATTCAGTTTTTGTGGCGGGGCAAATTTTAGACCTTTATCAAGTACTGCCTTTTCATTGTCTGTAAGTTTTACCTTGCTTAAATTAAAGACTCCTTGGCATGTTATGTCCTTTTTCGTTTTCCGTCTCTGTATGCGTCTGCCTCCTCTACATCCTCTCTTACGTCGGGACCCCTTTTCCTGTTTGGGGGGTCCCCGTGAAAATCCTGGATGGGGTAATGATTAATTTGATTATAACCATAGGTTGCATGTTCGTATTCGGTGTTAGGATGTGGGTAGATGTTGTCATCATAATTGTCCCGTAAAGGTAAATATCGGTTGTGAGTTGCAATTGATTGATGGTTCGGATATGTGGAATTAGAATAATTGGGAGGATGATCATAATATCGAGCAGGTGACCCCCTATGTTGATAGTCGTCATAGTCATATCGATAGTTGTTATGAGTAGACTGACTTCCTGGAAAAGTAGTGGCGGCTGGGTACGACGTACTGTGGGACAGCCAATGCCATCAGGCTTTTAAAACTCTGAGTCTCCACCAGACGGAATGACAGCATTTCAAAGGCCAGGCATTTTGAAATGCTGGCATTCAGGGCCAGGGATCGCAGGTGGGTAGGGGGGTACTACCTCTTCTGCTCAAGTGTTTGGGAGATAGAGAGCTGAACGCTTTCATGGGATATTGTGGAGATGGTTGGTGACCCTGGTGGTAGTGTTGCTGGCAGATCTTCTGTTTGCGGGTTCGCAGGTGCCACTGTCACTACAGAGGTGGATGAAGAGGCCGAGACTGCAGCAGAAGAGGAAGCAGGAGGAGCCAGAGACCTTTCTTGGTTTTTGAGGTGTCTACTCCACTGTAGCTCATGCTTTGCACTTAGATGCCTGGTCATGCAGGTTGTTCTCAGGTTGAGAACGTTTATGCCTCGCTATAGGCTCTGATTGCACAGTATGCAAATCACTTGTGTCTTGTCATCAGCACATTGTCTGAAGAACTGCCACGCTAGGGAACTCCTTGGACCTGGCTTTGGTGTGCTCAGTCCTTTGCTGCGTATGGCAGTAGCAGGCGTACTGTCTAGGGGACAGACGCTCCGCTTTTGCACCCTGCTCCCTCTTCTGCTGTGCTGGTGGCTCTGTGCGACCACCGCCTCTTCCTCCGAACTACATAGGTCACCTGTATGACGTTGATTCCATGTGGGGTCGAGGACCTCATCGTCCTCCACATCATCTTCCACCCAGTCTTCACCCCTGCCCTCCTTGTCAGTCTGCACAATGGCGAAAGCAGCAGCAGTTGGCACCTGTGTTTCGTCATCATCCAAGACGTGCTGCGATGGTCCTCCCATGCACTCATCTTGAAACATAAGTGGTTGGGCATCGGTGCACACAATCAATTCCACTTCTGGGGCAGGGCTAGGTGGATGGCCCTGGGAAACCCTGCTAACAGAGTCATTAAAAAGCAGAAGAGACTGCTGCATGATTTGGGGCTCAGACTGCTTGGCTGATTTTCAAAGGGGTGAGGTGAAAGACTGATGGACATCGGCTGCAGGTGCCAACTCTGATCTTTCGGCAGGAAACTGTGTGGGAGACAATGTGAAGGAACTGGAGGCACTGTACTTGTCCTGGCCTCAACATTCGTAGAGCCGCATTAGGCCCGACCAAATACCGCTGCAGGCTCTGTCGCCTACTCGCATCTGAGGAAGGTGTTTTCACTTGTGCGTGTAGCTGGCACAGATCGACCACGTCCTCTCCCTGCAACAGGAGCTCCACCAGCAGCACCACGACCGGGGCCACGTCCCTTCTTTGACGTTCTCCTCATATATCTCAAATTTAGGATATTGCCCTAAATGGGTGTTTTTTGAATAGCAGAATAGAACAACAGTATCTAAAGGGTGTATCTCACACATACAGATATGCAGAAAATGCTATTCAAAAAAAAAAGTTTTTTGCCCTAAACTATAATTTTTTGGAATAGCAGAATAGAAGAACACTACGACGAGCCGAGAAAATGAAGTTCAATGCTTCCGAGCATGCGTCAAATTGTTTCCGAGCATGCGTAGGAATTTTGCATGTCGGAATTGGTACAGACGATCGGAATTTCCAATCAAAACTTTTTTCGACCGAAAAATTTAGAACCTTCCGCCAGCAAAAGTCCAATGGAGCATACACACGGTCGCATTTTCCGACCAAAAGCTCTCATCAGACTTTTGCTGGCGGAATTTCTGATCGTGTGTACGGGCATTAGGCTTGGTTCTGAAAGCACTAGTACAGACATCCTTTGCTCCAATAGCTTCATTTCCATTGCGGTTAGACATGTGCAATTTGTTTAGTTCCTAATTCGTTTTTTTTAACGAATTTTGACAAATTCGTTAATTCCTAATTTCCGAATTTCCAAATTTTTCAATTTACGACATTTCCGAATTTTCGAATTTCAAAATTTGGGAAATTACGAATTTACGAAATTTACGAATTTTGAATTTTCGGATTTCCGAATTTTCGAATTTCAGAATTTTCGAATTTCAGAATTTCTAATTTCGAATTTTCGGATTTCCAAATTTTCGAATTTCCGAATTTTCGAATTTCCGAATTTCGTATTTCCGAATTTCGGAATTTCCGAATTTTGTATTTTCGTATTTCGGAATTTCCAAATTTTCGAATTTCCGAATTTCGAATTTGCGGATTTTCGGATTTCCGAATTTCCGAATTTTTAATTTCTGAATTTCGTATTTTGGGATTTCCGAATTTTGGGATTTCCGAATTTCGGATTTTTGTATTCCCGAATTTTCGGATTTCCGAATTTTCGGATTTCCGAATTTTCGGATTTTCGGATTTTCGAATCTTCGAATTTTCGGATTTTCGAATTTCCGAATTCCGAATTTCGGATTTTCGGAATTCCGGATTTTCGGAATTCGGAAATTCAAAAATTTTAAAAATAGAAAATCTAAAAAAAAAGAAAGAAAATCTGTTTAATTCTAAATAATAACTAACTATTACATTATAGGTATTGGAATTTCCTTTCAAATTTGTCTGTTAGTGAACGTAACGAGTACGAATTTATCCGAAGTTACGAATTATCTGAAATAACGAATGCTGCATCTAAACAAATGGAACGTAACGATCTAATAGTAATAAATAACAATAATAATAAAAAAAACTTTTTCCATTTGTTTAGATGTGGCATTCGTTATTTCAGATAATTCGTAACTTCAGATAAATTTGTTAAGTTAATAGTTATTAATTAAACTGATTTTCTTTCTTTTTTCAGATTTTCAAATTTTGGGATTTTAAAATCTTTGAATTCCCGAATTCCAAAAATCCGAAAGTCCGAAAATTCTGAATTCCGAAAAACCGAAAATCCAAAATTCGGAAATTCGATAATACGCAAATCCGAAAATTCGAAATCCGACAATTCGGGAAATCCGAAAATTCAGAAATTCGGGAAATCCGAAAATTTGAAAATTCAAAATTTCGAAAATTCCAAATTCGTAAATTCGTAAAATACGAAATTCGGAAATCCGAAAATTCGGAAATCCTAAAATTCGGAAATTTGCCTTCCTCAGTCAATGGGATGGGCTGCCTATGGCTCAGAAAGTCTTTGTGTCTGCACAAATTAGCAATAACTGGAGTTTTGGACACCAGTGTGCGTCTTTTGTGGAATGCCTCTCAGCCCAGGAGATTGAATAATTCTGACGTCGGATGCCTGTCTGCCTCCAGTCTGAAGAGACAAGTGCAAGTCGGAGACAGCTCTCAGTCCGGGATACAGATTTCCTGGGCAACAGGCCTCCAATCATGTTACCACTCTTACACTGATTGTCAATAATTCCCCCAGGCATTCCAAACTATTTAAAGGGACGCCGGGGCAAGAGGGAAGGGGTTAAATATGCCCATGTGAACAAGGTCTAATGCTGGCCATGCACTGATTGGATTCCAGCCAATTCATCAGAAACCAGATGAAATTTTATCAGTGGGTGGCCCTGTTGGCACCCTACAACCTGATATCCTCCTATCTGGAAACTCGGGTGGATAATTCTCAGCTGAACAGTGAGTGAAAGAATCAGACAGGGTGTGAACCTGTTGGGGTGAGTGTGATTGTGGCCAATAGTTCTTATTGGTGAAAGGAGTGGCATGAACAAGGAGGGAAGTGGTGTATTTCCATATATGCAAAAAAGGTAGCTGCGCTGGAAATTTACATATATTGAATGCCAATAGTGAAAATCGGTTCTACCTTGAACCAGTAACCTGTGTATGGATGCAATCTGATTGGCCCAAAAAGCCAATATTCAAATTACACCACCCAGACTTTTACACAATTGCAGTGCTTGTGAACATATGATCGTGAACAAGAACGCATGCAATAACTTCTAAGAATTATCTTTTAGATGCAGTGCAACAAAAAAAAAAAAAAAAAAAATTTTAAATCATAATAATAAAGAAAGTTCGTAAATGAATAGCAATAAATTATTGTGCAGGAAAGTCCACACAGGGTATTATAATCCTGTTGTTAGAGTTCTCGTGATGTTCCTATATTCGACACCCTCGGAAAGGAGTGATTGAAAAGAAAAGAAGGATCCTCCACCAAACAAAAAGACTGCCGCTTACCAGCTGCTTTGATCCCTGTGTTAGAGAGATCAAAAAGGGCCTGTGGCATATCCCCCTGCCCGGGTCTCTATCCAGATTCTTCCAAGTATCTCTCACAGTGTATGGATACACTTAAAGATCCTGTCAGGGTGATCCTTGCTCTCCTCCCCAAACGTTTACATGGAAAACAAACGAGTATCCATAGCGCAATACTGTTGCTTTAAAATTTATTTGTACATAAAAAACATATCGCACTTACATTAAGCATGTAGTCAATAGGCCAGTGTTTTAAAAACAATCTCGAGCCGGCCGGCTCTCTCTCTCTCGCAGCCCGTCACTTCCTGGATGGACGGGGAATGGAGGTGACGTCAGCACGCCGCTCACCCAACGTCGTTTCGTCACAGAATGACTTCTTCCTGGGGCACGGGCGGCGTGCTGACTCACCGCCTATTGTACACAGTGCCGTCCTAATCCCGCCCTTTCCTGAGCTCCCGGTCGCCATATTTGAATAGGGCAATTGCCCTTTCTCTTATTGTTTGGCTTGCTAGGGAATATGGGCGGTGTATCAGGCAGTTAGTGTGTGTGAACGCCATGTTGAGGTAGGGCAAATGCCCACAACTCCGCTCATAGGTCCGTTAGAATGTGTGGGCAAAACCATATAAGTGTCTTAGTATATAGCCGTGCGCGGAACGAGCAGAGCAAAGGCAGAGACATCCGGTTCTCTGCTTCTGTTCGATCCTCCGCTCATCAGCAGACAAACAAGCCCAAGGGTCTCATTCTTTCCCAATGTATGATCTATCAAAGGATGAGACTGAAAATTGTCTACTCTTTTCATTACAAAAATGGTAAACCTATATTAAACAGAATGATAAAAATTATTTGTATAGCAATGGATACTCTTCCCCCCTTACAGATAAAGAGCGGAGAGACTATTTCCGTTCATATATGTATGTAAGACTGTGGGAATAAATATACAGGTTATTAAAAGTTATTTATATAGCAATAAAAGCTCTTCCCCCCACACTGATAGAGAACGGAAAGATTATTTCCATTCATAAATGTGTGTAAGGCTGTGGGAATATATACGAGGCTATCATCATTAACCCGCGATCTCCCGGGAGCTATGTTAACCCTCAATTGCCCTTTGTACCTAACGTGATATAGCGCAATTAAAGGGACCTTTCTACTAGAGACATCGGTTTAAGCCAATGTCCCCAGCATAATTCCTAAATTAATGCGAAAAACGGTATCTAGAAATCCTCACCTTGTATTCCAAGAACACATTACAACTAAAAAAGGAGAAAACAGAAAGAAATGCAGCTTTTCAAGACCCTGATTTGTGTAAAACTCTTCTAGAGCTGAAACCTCACTGCATTCCTTGCTCTAAAACCGAGGAAAAATCTGTTGTGAATTGGAGGTGATGATGGTCTTTTGATAGTATTTACAGGTCACGTATCTGGTGGACCCATCTATTCCTTAAAAGTAAGCTATATATTCGATGTTAGTTCTCCCAACCCACCCTGGGGTGGGTTAATACCGAACAGGGAAAATGTGAAATATTGTCAATGGATAAAAAATCGCATATCTTTCGTGCCAGTATGGAATAACGTGCTTATTTTGATGTTAGCCTCTCTTCTTATTCTTTCTGAATGAAAGTAATTATTTTGTCAGGTAACGCGATCTCCCATTATGTGTCCCCCCTTTCTTGGCCCCCGGGAGCTCAGAGTAGGTTTACAGTGTTATATTATTAACTGTTGTCAATAAAAGCATTCAAATCCACATCTACGTTGAGGCCGTAGGGGGTGTAGCAACGTACTTTATGGATCCACGACATCTCAGCTCTAGACAAATCCCTCACTAGTGGGCTCCCTCTCCAGTGAGCACTAAATTTATCTATTCCTAAAAACAGTGTGCCTGAAGGATTACGGTCGTGGTGCTGAGCATAATGTTTGGACACCGAATGGAACCTGTACCCACTCTTTATATTCGTAATATGCTCACCCAACCGTACTTGCATAGTTCGCTTCGTTCTGCCAATATACTGGAGCCCACATGGGCATTGCAACAGATATACTACCCCTTTGGAGCTGCAAGTGATAAAGGGCTCAATTTTGTGTTCCCTGGAGGTGCTAGTAGATACAAATGTTAGTGTCTTCTTCTGTCTGCTCTTATTCAATGTGCAGATTTGGCACCGGCGACATTGATGGTAGCCAGACATTCGTTGAAAGAAAGACACTTTCTTGGTAGGTGGATCTACCACATTGGGTGCTATCTTATCCCTAAGGGAAGGGGCTCCCCTAAAGACTAGCTCTGGGTTAGTGGGGAGAAAGGTGTTAATGATTCTGTCATTCCCCAGTATATGCCATTCCCCAGTATATGCCAATATGCCATATGCCATATGCCATATTGACAATATTTCACATTTTCCCTGTTCGGTATTAACCCACCCCAGGGTGGGTTGGGAGAACTAACATCGAATATATAGCTTACTTTTAAGGAATAGATGGGTCCACCAGATACGTGACCTGTAAATACTATCAAAAGACCATCATCACCTCCAATTCACAACAGATTTTTCCTCGGTTTTAGAGCAAGGAATGCAGTGAGGTTTCAGCTCTAGAAGAGTTTTACACAAATCAGGGTCTTGAAAAGCTGCATTTCTTTCTGTTTTCTCCTTTTTTAGTTGTAATGTGTTCTTGGAATACAAGGTGAGGATTTCTAGATACCGTTTTTCGCATTAATTTAGGAATTATGCTGGGGACATTGGCTTAAACCGATGTCTCTAGTAGAAAGGTCCCTTTAATTGCGCTATATCACGTTAGGTACAAAGGGCAATTGAGGGTTAACATAGCTCCCGGGAGATCGCGGGTTAATGATGATAGCCTCGTATATATTCCCACAGCCTTACACACATTTATGAATGGAAATAATCTTTCCGTTCTCTATCAGTGTGGGGGGAAGAGCTTTTATTGCTATATAAATAACTTTTAATAACCTGTATATTTATTCCCACAGTCTTACATACATATATGAACGGAAATAGTCTCTCCGCTCTTTATCTGTAAGGGGGGAAGAGTATCCATTGCTATACAAATAATTTTTATCATTCTGTTTAATATAGGTTTACCATTTTTGTAATGAAAAGAGTAGACAATTTTCAGTCTCATCCTTTGATAGATCATACATTGGGAAAGAATGAGACCCTTGGGCTTGTTTGTCTGCTGATGAGCGGAGGATCGAACAGAAGCAGAGAACCGGATGTCTCTGCCTTTGCTCTGCTCGTTCCGCGCACGGCTATATACTAAGACACTTATATGGTTTTGCCCACACATTCTAACGGACCTATGAGCGGAGTTGTGGGCATTTGCCCTACCTCAACATGGCGTTCACACACACTAACTGCCTGATACACCGCCCATATTCCCTAGCAAGCCAAACAATAAGAGAAAGGGCAATTGCCCTATTCAAATATGGCGACCGGGAGCTCAGGAAAGGGCGGGATTAGGACGGCACTGTGTACAATAGGCGGTGAGTCAGCACGCCGCCCGTGCCCCAGGAAGAAGTCATTCTGTGACGAAACGACGTTGGGTGAGCGGCGTGCTGACGTCACCTCCATTCCCCGTCCATCCAGGAAGTGACGGGCTGCGAGAGAGAGAGAGCCGGCCGGCTCGAGATTGTTTTTAAAACACTGGCCTATTGACTACATGCTTAATGTAAGTGCGATATGTTTTTTATGTACAAATAAATTTTAAAGCAACAGTATTGCGCTATGGATACTCGTTTGTTTTCCATGTAAACGTTTGGGGAGGAGAGCAAGGATCACCCTGACAGGATCTTTAAGTGTATCCATACACTGTGAGAGATACTTGGAAGAATCTGGATAGAGACCCGGGCAGGGGGATATGCCACAGGCCCTTTTTGATCTCTCTAACACAGGGATCAAAGCAGCTGGTAAGCGGCAGTCTTTTTGTTTGGTGGAGGATCCTTCTTTTCTTTTCAATCACTCCTTTCCGAGGGTGTCGAATATAGGAACATCACGAGAACTCTAACAACAGGATTATAATACCCTGTGTGGACTTTCCTGCACAATAATTTATTGCTATTCATTTACGAACTTTCTTTATTATTATGATTTAAAAATTTTTTTTTTTTTTTTTTGTTGCACTGCATCTAAAAGATAATTCTTAGAAGTTATTGCATGCGTTCTTGTTCACGATCATATGTTCACAAGCACTGCAATTGTGTAAAAGTCTGGGTGGTGTAATTTGAATATTGGCTTTTTGGGCCAATCAGATTGCATCCATACACAGGTTACTGGTTCAAGGTAGAACCGATTTTCACTATTGGCATTCAATATATGTAAATTTCCAGCGCAGCTACCTTTTTTGCATTTTGTACTTTGTGTGTGTATCTCACCTCAAGTTGCGGCAGGAAATTTCGTTTTTTTTTTTTTTTTTTATTTATTATTGATTTATTTCTTATCACATCCTTTATACAGGATTAGTTGTTTTTGTGCACATACACATCGATTGGGTAGCACATTTAGATTTACTTCATGAGCCAGACAGCGCTGTTACTCCAACAATTGTATTTCCATATATAATTATAATATTATAATTTGTAATGGATGAGTTTTTGGGGGGGTCAGAATCACTAAATGTAGCTAGAATAGATAGGAATATAAAACAGAAAATGGTATAATTACCTGATGGTAATTTTCCTTTCCTAATACTCAAGCATGACAGTATACACATATTGCCCAATCACAGGATTGGTTGTACTATATAAATGAGTCACTTACCTCAAGGTGGCATTCTCATAACAATACTCAAGGGAGGGACCTGTATGCTGTTATGCTTATGCATCAAGAAAGTAAAATTACCGTCAGGTAAGAATACAATTTTCTGTTTTCCTGACACAAGCATGACAGCATACATGTATGGGATGTAGCACACCACAAACAACAAGGGAGGGTAATTCTGAAGTGTTTTAATCAACATATTATTAGATTCATTTAGAACCTGAAGTCAAAATCTCCTGTTTTCCATGTTTCTTGAATAACTTCGTAATAGGCTAGAAATGGTTTGAAATACATGAAACTGTTTGGTGCCCTGTAGAATACTGCTGGATCTGAAGTCTGCCCATGAGTGCGCAATCCGTCTGGTAAAGGGGGCTCTGTGCTAGATTGATGGATTCATCTTCATCATATAAGCCTAGCTTGACCAAATGCATTTGTCCTAGTGGACAGTGAAAGTCTTCTTCTGACACTGCCAGGTCTAAAGAGCCCATTGTCTGACCTTCTGGAGAAGGGCGACTTCCATGTATTTCTTCAACATGGAGTCCACTTCTAATGCTTGTGGTGACCCACTAATTTTAGTTTGGACATGCTGGAAGGATGATGTCCTGACCCAGATGCAAAGATCTGCAGACCTTTGTATGGTGCTGGAAAAGAGACTAGAGTAATTCTGTTTGATAATGGAAGCAATAAGGTAGTTTACAGCTTGATGCTTGGATAATGAAATCCTTCTTCCAGACATGATAGCTGTAAGAAATACTGCTTCAGTGCCACTGAGAATATTGAGGAATTCTTATTCAGAACAATGGAGAGTGATTCAACATGTCCATCACTATTTGTGCTGCAATTCCCAAGGGGGAGAATAATTTGTCATAGCAACCACAGCATTAGACATTAGCTGGCATTGGTCAAAGATCACGTGGATGTGTATCTGGATCAAGTCTCCTGGAGATTGAAGGAACCTCGCTGTGAGCGGGTGGCTTACGTGCAGCTTGTCAGCGGCTGCACGTCATTTCAGTGAGAACTTTGTCTGTCAGCTTGCCTTGGATCCAGCCTGAAGCCCTGCATATGGGAGCCACTACAGCTTTACAAACATGCGCTTGTTTTCCCTGCACACAATGTGAGTGTTTAGTGTTACTTTGTTGTCTCTTTATCTTATACAAATAAACAGTGTTGCACTGGGAGCCGGTGCGCTCTGTCTTTTCCATTTATATCTTTACAGAAGAATAATCTGTACATGCCTTTCAGAACTTGTTTACCAAGATGTGCCACGCTCCCTGGATTCCAGAAAGAGAGGACATGACCAAGACTTTAATACCACTCAATCCCATATCTCAGCTCACTTGTCGACAACTCAGTCTTTGCAGCAGGAAAAAGAAGATTCCATCCTTAATATTCTGTGAGGTTTCCCATGTTCTACTATACAGTGCATGAAGTTATAGCAGGTGCCCTGCTTCAACAGGGTTTTAAATACTGAAGGTGAGACCCCTAAGTGAACCTTCACTGCTTGGTCTCCTAGCAACTAGATTTAACTTGGCTGAATTTTGATGATACACTTGGTCCTGCTGTGTAAGGTCTGAAATCTCGGGGGGCATGGCTTGGTCGTTCATGTGAGAGGACATGTCTCACATTAGCTCCTGCATACTGACACACAGAATCCTGCTGTGAGCCGCAGAAATAGACTGGAATCTTCGCTCCCGGTGTGGAGCTACCCCTGCTGTGACTCCCGGTCGCCGAAATCGGACCCCAGTCATGTCCAAAACAAAACCGGAGGCCTTTTCCACCACAGTAGCGCTCAGGAAAGGTGTCCTATGCCTCAGCAGCAGCCAAACTTGGACAATTTGCACACAATCCAAACAGCCCTAAGAACGGCCAGCAAAATCAGCCCTCCAATACCGCTAAAACGGATGGCAGTGGTCCCCCTGGAAAACCCCCACAAAGCACACAGCATGTGCCTGAGAAAATGGGGCCCACAGCCTCGAGGAACGCAGTGAGTACACCATCCTCCCCTCTCCCTGCCCCTGACATGTCTGGCCCGACAGACATGGAGTATAATGAGCAGTACACTCCTATGGCTCCTCTATTACTGAACTGTCTGCAGAGGTTAAAAGCATGAAAAAGGGCCTATTGCATATTAGGCAGGACATGCAGAAAATCAGGGAGAGGGCCACTGCCTTAGAGGGAAGGGTGAGCTCCATTGAGGACGAATTACCCCCCCCCCCCCCCCCCCTGCTCAAGAAATGCATATCACATCAGCTAAAACTGATGAAACAGCAGCTAGAGTTGAAGATATGGAAAATAGACTGAGAAGGTCGAACATTCGCATAGTTGGTATGCCTGAAAAATCAGAGGGGAAACATCCTGCTGAATTTATTGAAAACTGGCTGGCTGATACCTTTGGTAAAAATAACCTCACCCCATTCTTCTCAGTAGAAAGAGCACACAGGGTGCTATCTAGACCACCACCATCGGGGGTCCATGACAGACCATTCTTACTGAAACTTCTGCATTACAAAGATAGAGATATTATATTACGCCTAGCTAGGCAAAAAGGTGAAATGGAAATACAAGGTTCTAAAATATCAATATTGTGACAGACCTAGCCGGGACAGAGGCTGCTGGAGGGGACAGAATGCGAGCCTCTTGCCTTGCGATTATGGGCCCTGGCATTTGGGGGAACGGTGCTCTTTGTGAGCTGACTGCCTGGGGACCCCTGAGCTGGTGTTAGGATTCAGGCCCATGCCGCCCCCCCAAGACATTAACCCTGTATTGATGTTTATGGTAATATGGTAATGTGTATTGAATAGTCAGTGAGCTAGGAGACGTACCCTGAAAAGTTTTATCTCTCAGTTAACTAGTCTGGGTCAATGATTAGATAATTAGCTCATGCTAATTATGTTAGGTTTTAGTCATCCGGCTGTATATATTTGTGTGACATCTCAAATAAAAGGCATTCCTGATGTACTCCAAGACTGGTGTTGTCTGGTGACTTGGTGAGCTAAGGGGTCTTGGATTGTGTGGTACCGGACAGAGGAAGCATTTACGGCGGACATCTTGAGTACGGGATCCGTCACAAATATATCCAGATTTCTCAGAGGCTGTGCAAAAACAGAGAGCAAAATTTACAGAAGTTAAAAAGAGAATGTGCGCAATCCCATTAATTTACTCCATGCTCTACCCCGCCAAACTGTGGGTAGTGACAGAAGGCTCAGTCCATTTCTTTGAAAGCCCAAACATGACTACTAACTGGCTTGATCGACATGAGAGACAGTTGAGAGGCGCTGCACGAGGACATTCTCCAGGATAAAGACATCATGACGGCCTGTATATTATAAATCCTTTTGCTCACCATGACAACAAAGGAGCACTTACAGAGACACACTTTATATAGCTGGTTACCACTTACCTCACTCCAGCGAACTTTGCACCTTAATCTTAAGGACACAGGGCCACAGCCCTCATTATTACCCCCTAAGAAGCCCTGAGGGGGGGCCAACGGAAGTTCTCTGATGGGATTGACTATGTTTACAACTGCTTTGCCTATTAATCTTTTTGGCAGACTGTTTTTTACTTTTTTCTAAGGTTTTGTTGTTTTTCAGCTGGGGGCTGCATCTCTGCAGGTACCTATATTACGTGACTCTCACCTACAACTTTGCATCCTGAAGTGAACTGAAAATGCATACAGATGGGAAACACCCCACAACCTCTGACTACTCAGGTAATATAAGACCGTGGGTATATCGGCTCGTCCTCCAGGGACTGATCACCCTAAGGAATTTGCACTGGCTACTACAACCATCCTACTATAATGGGTAACAAGAGAGACACAATTCTCTCCTGGAATATCAGGGGATTGCACGACCCAGTAAAGAGGACTGCCTTACTTACTTTCTTCTCACAACAGGACCCCACTGTTATTTGTTTACAGGAAACCCACCTTACCAAAGACACTACTAATTGTATACGTATGACCAAATACCCTGTGCAGTACCACTTGGTACATACTAGATATTCCAGAGTGTTAGTGTTTTGTTTTCCAGGACTACAGCATTTACTGAAAAAGATGCACAAATAGACCCTGAAGGCAGATTTATTTTTCTAATGGGGATATGGGAATCTCAAATATGTGTTATTGCTAATATATATGTGCCGCCGCCTTTTACACTAACGGTCTTGCAATGTCTGGGAAGATTCTTAGCCAAACACCCTCAACTCCCGGTATATGTCCTAGGAGATTTTAATAGTGCTATGGACACCTCCCTAGATATACGTAGAATATTCTGTCCCCAGGGTCCTAGGGTATATACTCCTATGGCCAAACTTGTCAAGGAACTGGGACTGGTAGACCTCTGGAGATGTAAGTCTCCCCTTCAAGCCCAATTTTCCTGTCACTCATTAACGCACTCCACACTGTCACGTATAGATTTTGCACTAGGAAATGACCTAACGCACTGTTATGATCCGATCGTAACATATTTAGCCAGAGGGTTGTCCGACCACTCCCCGGTGCAGCTCAGCCTGAACCTTCAAAAGCCACACTTACCGGTACATTGGAAGCTGAACCCATTTTGGCTTCAGCTGTTCACTGGGATGATATGCAACTGCATATTAAATATTTCTTGGAAACTAACAAACCATCGGCTGCGCCTGGGGTGGTATGGGACACCCTAAAAGCTTTCATTAGAGGAATGTGCATAAAAGAAATTAACAAAATTAAAACTAACAGCAGACAATGGTCTAGAGATGTTGCTCAGGCAGTGGAGAAAGCGGAGGAATTATATCTGCAGACTCCTACGCCTGAACTTGAGAGACGATGGACAGATGCGCAGAAAATATTCCGTACTGTACACCTACAACAAGCTGACAATAAAAGATTCTTTACATCCCAAACTTACTTTGAAGAAGGAGAAAAAACTGGCCATATGCTGGCCATGATAGCTAGGTCACAACAACCACCTCAGGCTATACACAGTTTTACAACATCATTATCATCATCAGTCACCGATACACCCTCAATTCTGAAGGAGTTACGCTCCTTTTACCAAGACTTATACTCGTCTAAGGTATCCTATCCCGTGGATGAGCTGACACGATTCTTAGACTCTGTCACCCTACCCCAGCTTCAGGAACCAGATAAGAATCTCTTTAATGCTCCCCTTACTTTAGAAGAACTCCAACTTGCACATTCCCAAATTCAAAGGCCCTGGGTAACGGTGGCTTACCAATTGAATTGTATAAAAAATTTAGCGGAATACTCCTACTGGAGCTACTCCACACACGGAGGCATTTGATGAAGCAGTGGTGGTGGTCATATTGAAACCAGGGAAAGATTCTGATAAACCGGAGTCATACAGACCCATTTCGCTGTTAAACACAGATCTAAAACTTCTTACTAAGACCATTGGTATGAGACTCTCAAAAGTGTTGACTAAACTAGTGCACCCGGACCAATCCGGCTTCATACCGAACAGGTCTACGGCAAATAACCTAGGCCGCCTATATCTGAATATGCAAATACCCACAGATAATCAGGGTCAAAGAGCTATCCTTTCACTAGATGCCGCTAAGGCGTTTGATAGTGTTGAGTGGGAATACCTATGGAAAGTACTAGAAAGACTTAATTTGGGAGAAAATATCATCTCCTGGATTAAACTACTATACAAAGAGCTAAAAGTATGCATTAGGATAAATAACACCTTATCTCCCTCCTTTGACTTATTTAGGGGGACCAGGCAAGGCTGCCCCCTATCCCCCCTACTTTTTGCCCTGGCCATTGAGCCCCTGGCAGCAGCCATAAGGGGGAACCCAGACATAGTTGGCTTTAAACAGGGGGACGCGGAAGATAAATTGTCATTATACGCCGAGGAGGCACTACTGTTCCTGGGTGACACGTCCAACTCCCCAATTAAACTTATGAACTTAATACAGACATTTGGAGCCTTCTCTGGATTTACCATAAATTGGGACAAGTCGATGATCCTACCCCTCGACCCATTGACAGAGCCCCTTCCTCAGACAGCTAGACTGATTAAAATAGTAGATAAGTTTAAATACTTGGGAATCATTTTACACCCTAACTTATATAAAACTAAACATAGACCCATTGTTTAAAAAGTTCCAGTTCAAAACGACCAGCTGGATTAAGTTACCACTTTCTGTGGTTGGTCGCTGCAACCTGATAAAAATGGTCTGGAACCCGCAAATATTATATGCACTCCACAATGCCCCTCTATGGATCCCAATTTACGTGTTTAGGCGATGTAACACCCTCTACCGTGTATGGGTTTGGAGAAAGCAGGTTCCAAGAATTAAATTGGAAACCTTACAGGAAGCAAAGGACTCGGGTGGACTAGCGGTACCAAACCCATTCTATTACTTTATAGCTGCTCAGCTACAGCATACAGCTGGCTTCAACCCGAGCCCTCTGACCCTATTAGGAACATCGCCCATACACAGATGTCTGGTGATGGACTTGTGGAGTGCATAGAGGCAGGTGAATTTGCCAAACGAACCCAATACCCCACAATGACTCTCATAGATAAGATATGGAATAAAACCAAACAACACATGCAATATGTAGGGTACACAAATTGTTCGCGCATATGGAATAACCACAACTACCTAGAGTTAAACAAATTACAAAATTTTACTAATTGGTCAAGGAACGGAGTAAACTATATTCCACAATTATACTATGGAGGTGTACTCCGAGACTTCCAATCATTACGTGCGGAATTTAATCTGCCGAACTCCTCATTTTTTCAATACCTTCAACTCAGGCATGAGATAGCAGCACAGGCTACACTATCACATTGGGAGCTAACCAGGCCTGCGGTGCTTGCACAATTGATTAGGTCATCATCCTGGAAGGGACAAATCTCCTCTATATACAGCTCACTTCTTGGACATGTTTCCAAGATAATGACTTTGAGCTGCAGAGCTGGTTGGGGAGCGGATATAGGACACATTACAGATGAAGAATGGAATACCATACTAGACAATGTACTTAAGGTGTCACTATCCGCCCCCCAAAAACTCACCCAACTATTTATTATTCACCGTATGTACCACACACCTGAGAAGTTACACAAGTGGCACAGAAGGGATGACCCACTATGCCCCCGATGCCTTATTGACAATGGCACATTGATCCATATGCTGTGGAAATGCCCCAAACTACAAAGATATTGGGCAGAGGTGGTAAACACTATCAACAGCATATGGAATCTCAAACTTAGTACTGACCCTAAATTTTGTCTACTGGGATTATTGGACGAAGAAGAGTATACGCCTTTTATACACACGGCCATTCTAAGGGCACTATTTTTGGCTAGAAAGCTTATTGCTAGGAAATGGCTATCCACAACGCCATCCACACACACGAAATGGATAGCGTCCGTGAATGATTCTCTTATCAGAGAACAGCTCACGTACAAGCACCGAGGTAGCCCACATAAATTTGAAAACATATGGGATCCCTGGCTAGACACCCCGGGACTAGCACCATTGCGCCTGGTCCACAATAGAATCCTGGGGGGCAGGACGCTTCAGCAAACTTGTCATGTTAAAATCTGTCACCAAACTAAAAACATAAACACAGCCAGATTGAAAGAAAAGGGGAAATGAATATTACCTCATTCGCACAACTATGTTTAATGAGAGACAGCATATAACAACACAGGGACCTGCAGAGGTTACGATAATGTATATAGTTGGTTTTGCACAACGTTAATGTTAATGTTTTGAAATGGTATACACCGCTCCCCGCTGGTTAGGGGATGGTGACACCCCGCGCTGCTCCACGGCCCTGATGAGGCTGGAAGCGGTAAGGGGGGGAAGACACATGACAGAGGACACACGTGATAAATACTGAGAATAAAGAATTACACATACTGCGGTCATAGCACATGATTATAACTTTATTGATGATTACATGAACACAGTTGGTAATAAAAACATCAGGTCAGACAGAAAGGTCATGTAACATTGGTTTCTATGTGTCCTCATAAATATACAGGAACTGCTTTGTATTGCAATCCGGGAAAAAGAAGTTGTTATTTTTGTTTTTGTTTTTGATGTATGTATGTTGGTTTTCAATAAAAATGATCTGATTTTAAAAAAAAATCTCAAGAAGGAGAATAGGAGGTTCTTGAACCAAAGACTGTATTTAAAGAGGAGGGCCTACACATTTTTTTTTTAAAAGTCAGCAGCTACAAATACTGCAGCTGCTGGCTTTTAATAATCGGTGACAGGTCCCAGATGACTGTGCGGCGCCGAGGGGAAGTGATGTCAGTGCCCGGGCACTGAAGGTGGCAGACTACGAGGGACCCCCTAGCAACAGGCATTTAGAGGTAAGTAAAAAATATATTTTTTTCCAATTTTTTGTTTTATTTTTTTTGATGATTTTTAAGCCAATTTTTGTTTTTTGGTGGCAACACCACTTTAACTACTTCCCACCCGGCCACTGTATATATACGGCCGGGTGGGAGCCACCTACTTCTGATCGGACGTTCCCGAACATCCATCAGACGTAGGGGGATCGCGCGCGCCCGCGCAGTGGCGCGAACCCTGATGCGCTCGTGTCACCCGGACACGGCGCATCTCGGATCGGCAGGAGGGCTCTGTGATTGGCCCTCCTGATCACATGACGGCCGTGTCCAATCACAGCCGTCATGTGATGTAAGCAAACAGCCAGTTGCTAGGCAATCGGCTCTCCTCTCCTCACACGGAAGTCGTCGGTGAGGAGAGGAGAGCTGATCGCTGCAGCCAGCTGGTGATCAGTGAGTATTAGCTGTTTTTTTACTCACTGATCACCAGTCTAGTGTCCACAACAGTGTACCAACACAGTAAAACACACATGTCCCCACACATGTCCCCAAAACATACATGTCCCCAAAACACACATGTCCCCAAATAAAAACACATGTCCCTAAATAATAAAAACACATGTCCCCCACATATGTCCCAGTAAAATCACATGTGCCAATGATTATCTGCACACATATGTCCGTGATCACCTGCACACATCTGTACATGATCATTTGCGTACATATGTCCGTGATCACGCGAACCAATTATTATACATTTAACGGAATTTTTTTTTACTAAAAACATGTAGCAGAATACATTTTGGCTTAAATTTATGACAAAATTTGATTTTATTGGATTTCGTTTAAAAAAGAAAGGAGAAAATATTGTTTTTTTTCAAAATTTCCGCAATTTTTTCGCTTATATCTCAAAAAATAAGAAACGGAGTCGTGAATAAATACCACCAAACTAAAGCTCTATTTGTGCGAACAAAATGATAAAAATTTCATTTGGGTACAGAATTGCATGACCGCGCAATTGTCATTGAAAGTGCGAGAGCGCTGAAAGCTGAAAATTGGTCTGGGAAGGAAGGGGGCGAAAGTGCCCAGTATTGTAGTGGTTAAGGACACCATAACCTGCGAGGCCACTGGTAAATGATTGCCCTCACAGCAGGATGACTACAGATCCTGATGAGGAGCCTGGAGACCACTGGTCTGCTGGATATCTACAGTGCCTTAAAAAAGTATCCATACCGCTTGAAATTTTCTACATTTTGTCATGTTACAACCAAAAACGTAAATGTATTTTATTGGAATTTTATGTGAAAGACCAACACACAGTGGCACATAATTGCGAAGAGATAGGAAAATGATAACAGAAAATCTATTATCAAATACTTACTGTAATTTTCCTTTCCTGATGGACAGCCTACGCCTCCTCTCCAATGCTATAGGAAGCCACTACCATAAATTTGAGCTCACCGCTAGAGACTGCGTTCCGTAATTAGCCAACTCTTGACCAATGGGTGGGACCTCCGTCTGCCATGGAGTCCATCAGGAAAGGAAAATTAAGGTAAGTATTTGATAATACATTTTTTGTTTTCCTGACAGACTCTATGGCAGACTATGTGTGAGAAATAACTAGCCAGTCCACATGGGTGGGTATGCTGATCAAAGAAAAATTTAATTTAACCTGTCAACCGACAGGATTCTTAAACCAAAGTTCACAGAAGATAAAGCAGCAGGCTCTATACAGTAATGTGACATAAAGGTATTAATGGAGGCCTATGAGGCCGCTTTGCAGATGACATCTGGAGCCACATGCCGGGCTGCTGCCCATAAAGCCGCCATACCCTTGGTGGAATGTGCTGTCAGCGCCTCGGGAGGAGCCAAGCCCTTGGCCCTATAAGCCTGCTGAATGTACTGGACAATCCAAGCCGCAATCATTCTGGTTAAAGCTCGCCTCCCTTTATTACTGCCAGAGTAACAAGCAAAGACAAACAATTAGTCAGAGCGTCTAAAGTAGGAAGTAGCTTGCAGGTATACCTTCGGTAATTCACCTACATCCAGAGGATGTGCATTGGTGGACCCTTGGGCCCTAAATGTAGGTAGGACAATTTCTCGGTTTTCACTACACTAAGGTGACTTTTGGGTTTGAGCCGAGCATAGGGATGAGGACCACCCTGTCCGGGAAGAAAGTCAGAACTGGTTCTTCATGACCCAAGGACCCGATCTCAGAAACCTTTTTGGCTGAAGTGACAGCAACTAGGAAGGCAACTTTTGCAGAAAGGTCTTTGACAGAAAGCGGAGCAGACCCTGGAGGTACTGGAGACAGACAGTGAGTCAAGGACAAGGGAAAGATCCCATTTGGGGAATCTGTCTTTTTTGGGGTCTGAGTCTTGCTGCCCCATGGAAGAACTACCGGATTAGAGGATGAACGGCCCATGATGTTCCGGAGAAGGTCGACAAGGCCGAGACTTGGGCCCTAAGGGAGCTGATGGATAGAGACAGATCTAGGCCGGATTGGTCTAAACTCAGGATGTCCTGAACTCCTGGCTCTCTGAACGATCTGCCCATAGAGGATGAGAATCCTACGAACTTAGCCCATATTCTTTCATAAACCTTATTGGTGCTTGCCTTTCTCAAGCTCATGAGGGTGGAAATCACTCTTGAAGTGCACCCAAGAGATTCCAGCCTTTCCCTTTCAAGAACCAGACCATCAGTCTCAATATCGCCGGACAAGGGTGCAGGACTGCCCCCTGAGAGAGAAGGTCCGGCCCAAGAGGGAGAGGCACCGGGTCCCGGAAGCTGAGCTGGGTCCTGTTCGGCCAGTAAGGTGCTATCACCCCCACTTCGACCACTTCCGTTTGGAGTTTCCGAAGACACTTGAAGGTGATCGGGAGCAGGGGAAAGGCGTATGCCCTGTTGAAGTTCCACTGATCCGACAGAGCATCTACTCCAAAGGCCTGGCTGCAACGATCCCGAGTGTAATACTTCTTGACTTTGAAGTTGCAGAGGGATGCAAATAGGTCCACTTCGGGAATGACTCCCAAAGACAGAATGCATTTGAACGTCTGCACATGAAGAGACCACTCGTTGTTGTCCAACTTTGTGCGAGACAGGAGCTCAGGGAATGAAAATCGCTGAAGTATTGGCCAGGTTTTTCTGAGCCCAGGACATGACGGACTCGACTTCTTGGAGCAGGGTGGTGCTCCAGGTGCCCCCTTGCCTCTTCGTATAGGAGACCGCTGTAGTGTTGTCCATTTTTAGTAAAACCGACTCCCCTTTGAGGAGATAATAGAAAGACTGGAGGGCATACCAGGCTGCCCATAGTTCCAGGACGTTTGAGCCCGGGTTGTGAAGACGGGCATCCCACTTGCCTTGAGCAACTTCTGACCTGCAAAGGGCTCCCCAACTGGCACCGCTGGCATCGGTCGTGACCGTGACCCATGAGACAGGGGCAATGGAGTGACAGGTGAGCATATTTCTGCACTGGAGCCACCAGAAGAGACTGTTCCTCATCACTGAGGATATGCGAATGGACTGATTGATGTCCCCTGAATTCCATTGATGAAGGAACCCTTTTTGAAAAGGGGTAACCTCCAAAGAGACCATTTGACCATGGGGGTCGTAGAGACCATTGTGCCAATGATTCTTAGGCACTGTGAGGCCTTTAGGCGTAGGGAGCTCAGAGCCCGTGAGGTTCTCCCTTGGATGATTGGGAGAGAGATGGTGTTTTCCACCGCATCGAACTGGGCCCCTAAGTATACCAGGCGTTGGGCTGGTTCCAGGTGGCTTTTTTCCAAGTTTAGTAGCCACCCGAATTCGGACAGTGTGGAGATAACTTGCTCCCTGTGGATCAACAGCCGCTCCTTGTCCTGGGACAGTAACAGGAGGTGGTTGAGATAGTGGCACAAGCGTACCCCTTTTGTTTTGATGAGGCCCACCACGGCCAGAAGAACTTTCGAAAAGACTCGGGTGAGGTTGTCAGCCCGAAAGGGAGGCAACTGAACTGTAGACGTTCCTGTTCGACTCTGAACTGGAGGTATTTGTGGAATTATTTTGCCACCGGCACATGAAAATAGGCATCCTTCAAATCGATTGAGATTAGCCAATCACCTGGCTGCACTGCTTGTTGGATGGTAGACAAAGTCTCCATTTTGAATCTTTCGGATATTATAAACTTAAATGTAAGATAAGTCTATCACCGGGTGCCATGAACCATTTTTCTTTTGCACAAGGAAGAGAGGGGAGTATACCCCCTGAAATTCTTTGTTTTTTGGAACAGGCACCCCGGCTCCATGCATCAGCGAATCCAAGTAGGACAGTAATACCTGCTTCTTTTCTTCTGACCGTGGTAGCAAGGTGGAAATAAATCTTGGGAGAGGGGTACTGACGAAGGACCATGTGTGGCCTGTGGAGACCTGGTCTTGATCCGAGATTGAGGCCACCCAGACGTGCCGGAAGAGAAGCAGGTGCGCCCCCACCCGACCCGCCTGGGTGGCTTCAATCTTAAAATGACTTAGCCGGCTCTCATCCACTGGATGCCTGGCTTTTAGCAGATTTTTTGAAGGATGTCTGGCCTCTGCTCCAATTTCTTCTGAAATCCTGGCCGGGCCTGTAGGAGCGTGCTTCCCTTGAATGCCCAGTACTGCGTCTTCTACGCTGGGGCCTCTTCTGACCAAAGAGACGCCTATCCTGGGGTAGGAAGCCTGACTTCCCACCCGTGACTCGGGCTATAGCGCTATCCAGCCTGTTACAAAACAACAAGGGCCCTTCAAAGGGAATCCTACACCAGGCCTGCTTAGATGCAGGATCGGCAAGCCAAGGGCGCAACCATAAGGCCCGCTTAGCCGTGACCAAGGATAGCATCAGGCGGATAAGGTTGATTGAGGTTTCCCCCAGGAAGGCTGTTGCCAGATTCAATTCCTGAACTGCCGAGCCCCTGGCCAGATCTTCTGAGACCCCTCTAAGTACAGAGTCCACATTCTCTGTCCAGGCTTCCATAGCCTTGGACATGGCTGTGACGGCCAAGGTGGGTTTGCAAGCCATACCAGCTAACCCATAAATTCTTTTGAGATCTTGGTCTATTCTCCTCTCAAGCCCATCCTTGAAAGATACGGCATCTTTTAAGGGAAGAGTGATGTGTTTAGCCAGTCGCATCAGTGCTGCGTCTATGAGGGGAGCGTTTTCCAGATGTTTCACTTCCTCTGCCTTGAAGGGGTATAATCTGGAAGTTTTGCTTGACATAGAAGTCTTCTTATCTACCTTGCTCGACTCCTCACGAATAATATCCTTCAATTCAGAAATAAACGGAAAATTGGAACGTTCCTTTCCCAGATGTCTAAAGAACTTCCTCTGCTTAGCCGGAGGAGTGAAAGGATCTTCCCACTTGAGGGACTCTTTGACCGCCTTAATTAGGGGAGAAACCAAGGTGAAGTCAAAGGCACTGACAAATTCATCTTCCTCCAATTCCCTATCTGAAGAGCCGGGGGAAGCATTATAAGGCAGTTACAGTGGTGGACTGGCTCTGCGTGTGGGTTGTACCCCATTCCTTTAGGGACTGCTGCACCACACTCTTAACAAGAGACTCCATCTGTTGGCTCTCCATCTTTTTCTCCCCAACCGCCCGGGCATAACACAGATCACAGAGTGACTTGCCCTCCGGAACTTGTGTCCCACATCCCCAGCAGGCTCTGTGATCAGAGTGGCTGTCATGGCGGTGGGAACGGAAACATCCCCTCTGTTGATGGGTCCTAGACGGAGAGTCTGGACCTAGATAAGGGAGGTTGACGTTGTGGCCTGGCAAGGTCCCTGTTGTCCTGGACAATAAACTGGTGATTCGATCTGGAAAGGCTAAAAAAGCAGGAGGGCAAAAAACACATCACATAAAGGAATACAACCATCCCATATGAACCTGGCCCCCTCACACACTCCATGTACCTAGAGTGGCTGAGGGCTGGCTGCACGGAGGTGGTGACTTGTCCATGGCACCCTGGCGGACGATCAGTGATGATCCTGCAGCTTGGAGGAACACACGAACGTCCTGGGAGAAGGAGAGCAAATAGCATGTAGCTTGCCCTTTAACAGCCATCTCCCCTCACCCTGCACAATAAACCCTCAAGCCGGCTCACCTTAACCTGGGAACCCTGGTGCAGGGAGAAGCTGTCACAAGGTGCTCACAGTGATCCCCAGTGTGACAAGAGCTCACAAGAATTTAAATATCCTGCCGAAATTACGTCACTGCTATGTCTAGCGTGCCTGCGTGACCGCCGAGACCCTGGTCTTACTGCGCGAAACCAAGCCTCGGTTTCGTCCGAGAATCGCGCATTCGCAGAAGCGCACTGGAGCCGCGACCCGGAAGAGGGAGTCGTGTCCTGGAACGCACCTGCGTTCCAGGCACCAAAGAGGGGAGGGAAGGGGAAAAGGGGAGACAAACAGAGCATAACAAACAAACACTTACTGCCATGCCAACCTTCAGACCTGCCAGCCGATCCGCGCCTGGGCAAAGAGAGGCCGTCCCCACCACTGTACATAGAGGCCTGGAGCCACGTACCCACCCATGGCTGGGCCCTGGGCTATCCTGACACCGTTAGAAGGTATGCCCGGCATCAACCTCGATCGATTGGACGTCCGTAAACGTAAGTGCATTTTTTGTAGGTCCAATGAGAAGGACAAAAAAGGAACGTAGTCTCTAGCGGTGAGCTCAAATTTATGGGACTGGGGTCCTATAGCATTGGAGAAGAGGCAGGGTTAACCTAAACGTAGGCTGCCGTGGAGTCTGTCAGGAAAAATGTTTTTCAACATTTTTTACAAATAAATATCTGAAAAGTGTGGCGTGTATTTGTATTTAGCCCCCTTTACTTTGATACCCCTAACTAAAATCTAGTGAAACCAATTGCCTTTTAAAAGTTACCTAATTAGTAAATAGACAAAAAGCAAAAGGTCTGGTGTCACCAGCCAAAACCACCTCCATCCCAATATATGCAACAAAAAACAGGAAATCGCCCCAGGACCTTAAATGAGGTGAATGCGGTTAGCCAACAATTGACAAAGTAAATGCAGTCTCAAAATTTATTAAAATTGTCATGCAAACATAAACAACATGAATCATAGCCAAGCCACTGAAATGATACATACAGTAAAAAAATCTCATTACAAGTATCATGGTATAAAATGTAAATTGCAAAGTACACAGGCATGAAAAGTATCCCAACACTTTTCGCAAGATCTTGCTCTCTTCATCAGGGGTAGATGCATGTGTAGTACATCTGTAGGGGGTATAATGAACCAAATAAGTATCAACACAGAGATGGTATTGGGACAATTATATGCTCACCAAAGGCTGCATCAGACTACCAAATGCTGAATACCCAGAGGTGGCAGTAATGAGCGTCCGGCTCGGGAGCTGAGGAGGCAGAGAAAAAACCAACCCAACAATGCACAAACGGGGGGCAGACATGACCGGGATGGGGGTGCGTGTCACCAAAGATCTCCCAGTATCCATTAATAATGTCAACTGAAACATAAATGCATATGTATCAATAGATGCTGTCATAACAGCATAGAAGTAAAGTAGTATATGATATAAGTATGTATATGCATGAACCAATCTGGTTCAATAATGGTATGGGCTAGGGGACAATTTTTTTTTAAAATAAATAAATAAAATGTTTGGATAAAAAAAATGACAAAAACAATGTGATAGAGTGTGTGTTCCGCATAGCCTGTATCCAAGTCCATTGTATATGTCAGCTAAAATAAGAATATATACTATACCAACAGAGTAACCATGAAGTATACAATGTAATGAAATACATATATATATATATATATATATATATACATACAGTATCTCACAAAAGTGAGTACACCCCTCACATTTTTGAAAATATTTTATTACATCTTTTCATGTGACAACACTGAAGAAATTACACTTTGCTACAATGTAAAGTAGTGAGTATACAGCTTGTATAACTGTAAATTTGCTGCCCCATCAAAATAACTCAACACACAGCCATTAATGTCTAAACCGCTGGTAACAAAAGTGAAAAATGAAAATGGCCAAATTGGACACAAAGTGTCAATATTTTGTGTGGCCACCATTATTTTCCAGCACTGCATTAACCCTCTTGGGCATGGAGTTTACCAGAGCTTCACAGGTTTCCACTTGAGTCCTCTTCCACTCCTCCATGACAACATCATGGAGCTGGTGGATGTTAGAGACCTTGCGCTCCTCCACCTTTCATGCCCCACAGATGCTCAATAGGGTTTTGGTCTGGAGACATGCTTGGCCAGTCCATCACCTTTACCCTCAGCTTCTTTAGCAAGGCAGTGGTTATCTTGGAGTTTATCCCCAAACATATTTCCAATGCAGTGTGGCCCAGTCTCCAAAGGGAGGGGATCATGCTCTGCTTCAGTATGTCACAGTACATGTTGGCATTCAAGGTTCCCTCAATGAACTGTAGCTCCCCAGTGCTGGCAGCACTCACACTGCTTGACTGTAGGCAAGACACACTTGTCTTTGTACTCCTCACCTGGTTGCCGCCACACATGCTTGACACCATCTGAACCAAATAAGTTTATCTTGGTCTCATCAGACCACAGGACATGGTTCCAGCAATCCATGTCCTTAGTCTGTTTGTCTTCAGCAAACTGTTTGCCGGCTTTCTTGTGCATCATCTTTAGAAGAGGCTTCCTTCTGGGACGACAGTCATGCAGACCAATTTTATGCAGTGTGCGGTGTATGCTCTGAGCACTGACAGGGCTGACCCCCCACCCCTTCAACCTCTGCAGCAATGCTGGGAGCACTCATATGTCTATTTCCCAAGGACAACCTCTGGATATGACGCTGAGCACATGCACTCAACTTGGTTGACTATGGCGAGGCCTGTTCTGAGTGGACCCTGTCCTGTTAAACCGCTGTATGTTCTTGGCCACAGTGCTGCATCTCGGTTTCAGGGTCTTGGCAATCTTCTCATAGCCTATGCCAACTTTATGTAGAGCAAAAAAAAATTTTTTTCAGATCCTCAGAGAGTTCTTTGTCATGAGGTGCCATGTTGAACTTCCAGTGACCAATATGAGAGAGCGATAACACCAAATTTAACACACCTGCTCCCCATTCACATCTGAGACCTTGTAACACTAAAGAGTCACATGACACGGGGGAGGGTAAAAGGCTAAATGGGCCCAATTTGGACATTTTCACTTAGGGGTGTACTCACTTTTGTTGCCAGTGGTATAGACGTTAATGGCTGTGTGCTAGTGTAAATTTGCTGTCTCCTGAAAATAACTTGTTATACAAGCTGTACACTCACTACTTTACATTGTGGCAAAGTGTAATTTCTTTAGTGTTGTCACATGAAAAGATATAATAAAATATTTACAAAAATGTGAGGGGTGTACTCACTTTTGTGAGATACTGTATATATATATGAACCAATGTTGCTCAAAGTTAGATGGATTTGGAAACTTGGAGACAGTGAAATAAATTAGATGAATGTGTAATGGTTAGGGTTGAGCGAACCCGAACTGTAAAGTTCGGGTCCGTACCAGACTTTTGGGTGTTCGGGACCCGGACCCGAACCCGAACTATTGGCTGTAAGTTCGGGTTCGGGTCCGGTGTTCAGCGATGTATTGGCGCCTTTTTAACAGCTGCAGGGCAGCCAATCGACGCTAGTTTCACTAGTGTGCCCTTAGAAGCCATCACAGCCATGCCTACTAATGGCATGGCTGTGATTGGCCAGTGCAGCATGTGACCCAGCCTCTATATATAGTACACACACACAGCACACAGCGTCATTCTGCTATAGACAGGTTCCTGTGCTGCTGAGAGAGAGGATTTTTAGGAGTTAGTGTGATAAAGTCAGTCCACATTCCTTGAATTTTCTTCTAATTAGTTAGATCAGTGAACGATCTAGATAGCTAGAGTAGGGAGTTTCTTTATTATTAAGCAAAAGAAAGAGGCAGAGAGAATTATTGAAGAGATTACTAAATCAATTGTACCCTGGCTGGGGTGCAGTGCACAGTCTTTTAACAGTGCCATGAGGCCAGTGCCAGACAAAATATAAAAGTTTTACCTGCAAGCTCAGTGCACCATTACTGTACTGCATATAGTAAGAGATACACCATAGTCTGTGTGTATTCTGCTATTGGAAAAACATTGCAAAAATTTTTAATTTTGCTGTGTTTTTTTTTTTTCCCCAATAGCATTTTCTGCGTGTTCATACACGCTTTACATACTGTCCGTGTATTCTGATATTGGAAAAACATTGCAAAAAATTTTAATTTTGCTGTGTTCTTTTTTCCCCAATAGCATTTTCTGCGTGTTCATACATACACGCTGTAGATACTGTCCGTGTATTCTGATATTGAAAAAACATTTTGAAAATATGAGGAGATCATCAAAAAGGGGACGTGGCCCGGGTCGTGGTGCTGCTGGTGGCGCTCCTGTTGCAGGGAGAGGACGTGGTCGATCTGTGCCAGCTACACGCACTAGTGAAACACCTTCCTCAGGTGCGAGTAGGCGACAGAGCCTGCAGCAGTATTTTGGCGCGCCTAATGAGGCTGTACGAATGTTGAGGCCAGGACAAGTACAGGCGATAGTAGATTGGGTTGCTGACAGTGCCTCCGGTTCCTCCAAATCATGCAGCAGTCTCTTCTCCTTTTTGATGACTCTGTTAGCAGGGTTTCCCAGGGCCATCCACCTAGCCCTGCCCCAGAAGTGGAAGAGATTGTGTGCACCGATGCCCAACCACTTATGTTTCATGATGAGTACATGGGAGGACCATCGCAGCACGTCTCGGATGATGACGAAACACAGGTGCCAACTGCTGCTGCTTTCGCCATTGTGCAGACCGACTAGGAGGGCAGGGGTGAATTTTGGGTGGAAGATGATGTGGAGGACGATGAGGTCCTTGACCCCACATGGAATCAACGTCATGCAGGTGACCAGTGTAGTTCAGAGGAAGAGGTGGTGGTCGCACAGAGCCACCAGCACAGCAGAAGAGGGAGCAGGGTGCAAAAGCGGAGCGTCCGTCCCCTAGACAGTACGTCTGCTACTGCCCAACGCAGCAAGGGACCGAGCACACCAAAGCCAGGTCCAAGGACTTCCCTAGCGTGGCAGTTCTTCAGACAATGTCCTGATGACAAGACACGAGTGGTTTGCACGCTGTGCAATCAGAGCTTGAAGCGAGGCATAAACGTTCTCAACCTGAGCACAACCTGCATGACCAGGCATCTAAGTGCAAAGCACGAGATGCAGTGGAGTAGACACCGCAAAAACCAAGAAAGGTCTCTGGCTCCTCCTGCTTCCTCTTCTGCTGCAGTCTCGGCCTCTTCATCCACCTCTGTAGTGACAGTGACACCTGCCAACCCGCAAACAGAGGATCTGCCAGCAACACTACCACCTGGGTCACCAACCATCTCCACAATGTCCCATGGAAGCTTTCAGCTCTCTATTTCCCAAATACTGGAGCGGAAGAGGAAGTACCCCCTAGCCACCCACGATCCCTGGCCCTGAATGCCAGCATTTCAAAATTCCTTGCCTTTGAAATGCTGTCATTCCGTCTGGTGGAGACGCAGAGTTTTAAAAGGCTGATGTCATTGGCTGTCCCACAGTACGTCGTGCCCAGCCGCCACTACTTTTCCAGACGAGCTATCCCTTCCCTGCACAACCAAGTGGGGGACAAAATCAGGTGTGCACTGTGCAACGCCATCTGTGGCAAGGTCCACCTAACTACGGATGCGTGGACTAGTAAGCACGGTCAGGGACGTTATATCTCCCTAACAGCACACTGGGTAAATGTAGTGGCGGCTGGGCCTGAGGCGGATAGCAGTTTGGCGCATGTCCTTCCACCACCGAGGATTACAGGGCACTTCAGTTTGCCTCCTGTTGCTAACTCCTCCTACTCCGCCTCCTCATCATCTACCGCCTCCTCATCCGGTCAGCGTAACACCTTCACCACCAACTTCAGCACAGCCAGGGCTAAACGACAGCAGGCAGTTTTAAAACTTTCCTGTTTGGGGGAAAAACCCCACACCGCGCAGGAGTTGTGGAGGGACATGGAACAACAGACCGATGAGTGGTTGGTGGCAGTGAGCCTCAAGCCCGGCCTGGTGGTGTGCGATAATGGGCAAAATCTCGTAGCAGCTCTGGGCCTTGCCGGTTTGACGCACATCCCTTGCCTGGCGCATGTGCTGAACTTGGTGGTCCAGAGGTTCCTTAAGAATTACCCCGATATGCCAGAGCTGCTGCAGAAATTTCGGGCCGTCTGTGCGCACTTTCGGCGTTCTCACCCTGCTGCTGCTCGCCTGTCAGCGCTGCAGCGTAACTTCGGCCTTCCCGCTCACCGTCTCATATGTGACGTGCCCACAAGGTGGAACTCCACCTTGCACATGCTTGCCAGACTGTGCGAGCAGCAGTAGGCGATAGTGGAGTGTCAGCTGCAGCACGCACGCGTGAGTCGCTCTGCGGAACAGCACCACTTCACCGCCAATAACTGGGCCTCCATGCGAGACCTGTGTGCCTTGTTGCGCTGTTTCGAGTACTCCACCAACATGGCCAGTGCCGATGACGCCATTCTCAGCGTTACTATCCCAGTTCTATGCCTCCTTGAAAAAACTCTTCAGGCGATGATTGAAGAGGATGTGGCACAGGATGAGGAGGAGGAGGAAGAGGAGGAAGAGGGTTCATTTTCAAGGCTTTCAGGGCAGTCATTTACAAGTGGCTACGAGGGTGGGTTCCTGCACCAACAAGCGCCAGGTACACAATTGTCTGGCAGCAAGGGCACAGTTCTGGAGGATGACGAGGTGGAGGATGAGGAGGAGATGGAGGAGGAGGAACCATGTTCACAGCAGGGTGGCACCCAGACCAGCTCATGTCCATCACTGGTGCGTGGCTGGGGGGATACAGAGGACACAGACGATACACCTCCCACAGAGGACAGCTTTTCCTTGCCTCTGGGCAGCCTGGCACACATGAGCGATTACATGCTGCAGTGTCTCTGCAACGACCGCCGAGTTGCCCACATTTTAACTGGTGCTGATTATTGGTTGGCCACCCTGCTAGATCCCCGTTACAAGGACAACGTGCCATCCTTAATAACCTCACTGGAGCGTGATCATAAGATGCGCGAGTACAAGCGCACGCTGGTAGATGCGCTGCTGGTGGCATTCCCACTTGGAAGCGGGGGTACGGTGGAAGCACAAGGCGAAGGCAGAGGAGGAGGAAGAGGTCGCCAACGCAGCCGGGGCACCGCCAGCACCTCGGAAGGCAGGGTTAGCATAGACGGAATGTGGAAAAGCTTTGTCAGCACGCCACAACAACCAGCACCACCAGCTGAGATGGAACGTCTTAGCAGGAGGCAGCATTTCACCAACATGGTGGAGCAGTATGTGTGCACACGCCTACACGTACTGCATGACGGGTCTGCCCCTTCAACTTCTGGGTCTCCAAATTGGGCACATGGCCTGAGCTTGCCCTTTACGCCTTGGAGGTGCTGGCCTGCCCTGCCGCCAGTGTATTATCTGAACGTGTATTTAGCACGGCAGGGGGCGTTATCACAGACAAGCGCAGCCGCCTGTCCAGAGCCAATGTGGACAAGCTCACGTTCATTAAAATGAACCAGGCATGGATCCCACAGGATTTGGCCGTATCTTGTGCAGAATAGACACATATACCGGTGTTCTGGCGAAAACTGTCTTGCTATCGGATAGTGTCCGGCCACTTACTGCGCAGGTGCAGTGCTTGCGCAGTACGGAGGACAAGGAGATTCACAAAATCTCCAAAGATGAACATCGCCTGCGCAGGGAGTGCAGGTTCAAGCCCGACCATCCAAGTGGACATACAGTAGCACATAGTAACAGGGCCCCTCACGGGCTCGCTTGGCTAGGCTTCAACCTCGGATGATGTGGCTTGAACCTGGAGTCACCGCGCATCGTCTTCGGAGAGTTTCAAAATCCCCTTGTCCTACGTACTGAGCAAGCGCAGTACAGGGCGGATACTATGCGACGGGGGACAGAATTCGACACATCATTCACCACTAGCCTTACCCAGCCATTGTTGTATTTTTGAACCAGTGTTGGCTACCTCGTCCTCCTCCACCGCCACTTCCACCTACACCGCCACATCCACCGCCACCTCAACCTCCTACTCCATTTGAATTTCGTCCTCCTAGGTCAAGATTATAATTTTTTCATTTTTTTTAATTTCCAAGTATTTTATTTTCCCACTATCTTATCCATTAAATTGAATAATTTTTTCCAGAAAGTGCGTATTCTGGAGTATTCCCACCATATGTGCGGCATCGTGCCATTGAGTTTCTGAGGTTCTTAATGACTTCCTGTACCTCTTCTGCTGAGAAGGGGACCTCCAGCGTTTTATTTTTATTTTTAATTTTTTTAATGTTATTTTAAGTTATTTCCCTATCCACATTTGTTTGCAGATCACTTGCCATGCAGGTGTTCCAACCCGAAAAACTGACCAGAGCTAGAGCTGCCACAATCCAGAACAGAAGGCCAGGGACTCGACCCTTCAGCGCCAACCCAGTGGTTCTCCATCCCCATCAGAAGGCTTCCCTTTCGGCTACGAACTGCTCCAGGTCACCTTTACGCCAGCAGGCTTTTGCATAGCAACCGCCACCCCTGCTCCACCTCGCCGTAGAACAGGGACGGAAGCAAGCGCCACCTCCTGGCAACTGATAAGAACAGATACTACACTTGATCTTAGCCAAAAGGCAGAGAAGCACTAGTGAAACACCTTCGTCAGGTGCGAGTAGGCGACAGAGCCTGCAGCGGTATTTTGGCGCTCCTAATGAGGCTGTACGAATGCTGAGGCCAGGACAAGTACAGGCGATGGTAGATTGGGTTGCTGACAGTGCCTCCGGTTCCTTCACATTGTCTCCCACCCAGTCTCCTGATGAAAGTTAATAATTTTTTCCAGTGCGTATTCTGGGGTATTCCCACCGTATGTGTGGCATCGTGCCGTTGAGTTTCTGAGGTTCTTAATGACTTCCTGTACCTCTTCTGCTGAGAAGGGGGCCTCCAGCACTTTATTTTTATTTTTTATTTTTTTATGTTATTTTAAGTTATTTCCCTATCCACATTTGTTTGCAGATCACTTGCCATGCTCTTAACAACACTTTGTTGCCATTTGCAGCCCTCTAGCCCTTTCCATTACTTTTTTACAGCCATTTTAGTGTTCAAAAGTCCAGGTCCCATTGACTTCAATGGGGTTCGGAGTTCGGGGTCAAGTTCGGTTCAAGTTCGGTCCCTAACCCAGACTTTTTTCCGAAGTTCGGTCGAACCCGCCGAACCCGAACATCCAGGTGTCCGCTCAACTCTAGTAATGGTGTGTGCATGAATGAACCATGTGAGTGAACATAATAATGTGTGAGACAATGTATATGGCAGGTCTATACTGTGTACACCACCTGCACAGTATTAGAAACTGTACACCACCGAATGGACTGTATATATAGGCTACGCTGAATGCAGAGTATATATATATATATATATATATATATATATATACTAGTCTGACTGTATATATATTTATTTCAAATACACTGTCACTAACTCACTAACCTGCCTGCCTAATCTAGCTCAATCTATCTATCTCGGTCCACTATAACACACTATACGGCAGTGTTGCCAACCTACCAGATTGAAATTTACTGGCACGACACCCAGAATTTCCTGGCACAGCCAAGTTTTTACTGCCATTTCAAAAATTACAAAATTACAGTTTTAAGTGCAAATTTTAGTATTTAGGTTACAAACAAGTACAATATGCAATTAGCAATGTGATTTAAGGTAGATATTAGGGCAAAAAACATATTTCTTATTTTATTTTCAATATCGTAAGTAAGTAGCTCAGGAACAGGACTCAGGAGGGCAATAAATTAGAATGGGAAGGCAAACACACACATGAAGTTGACTCTCACAGTGATAATGACAGAAGTGTGTAGTAGCACAGATGATGCTGACTTCTCACCGGCACATGTCCCCCTCCTGATTTACAGTGACTGTCTCTCTCCAAACCAGGTGGTCCCTTCAGTCCACACCAGTCTAAACAGCACTGACAGTCCCACTCCTGACCTGCCCTGCTCCTTTCCTGCAGACCCGCACACGAGGGCCTGGCCGCTCTGCTTGGCTCCCTTGCACCATGACATCACACAACATGCTCAGCACCGCCTCCACCAGAGCTGCCCCGAACACACTGTAGCAGGCACTTGGATGGTCTCGGCCAGCTCTGGACTGAGCCGAACATCACAGCCATATTTTTTACTGGCAACTTTTTCCTTTTACTGGCATTTACTGGCAGGAGAAAATTGACGGTTGGCAACACTGCTATACGGGCACTGTGTAAGCAGCCTTATATAGTGTGGGGCGTGGACTTAGTCCCCTTGAGTCATGATTGGCCAAAGGCACCCTGCCTTTGGCCAATTATGGCTCACGCTGAGGAGCGTGCTGTGATTGGCAGGTCAGGTGAATGCTTTGGCCAATCATCATACAGCAATGCACTGCAGTCTTGCAGTGCATTATGGGGCGCTCGAATTTGCTGCAAACGCCCTATAAAATTTGCTGTTCGGCGAACGGGTGAACACCCGATGTTCGAGTCGAACTCAAAGCTCATCCCTAATGTTTTATTGATCAATATAAAAGCAGTAAGGTAAGTGATGCACTCACATGTACAGTATCTCACAAAAGTGAATACACCCCTCACATTTTTGTAAATATTTTATTATATCTTTTCATGTGACAACACTGAAGAAATGACACTTTGCTACAATGTAAAGTAGTGAGTGTACAGCTTGTATAAAAGTGTAAATTTGCTGTCGCCTCAAAATAACTCAACACAGCCATTAATGTCTAAACCGCTGACAACAAAAGTGAGTACAAAAGTGAAAATGTCCTTGTGTGGCCACCATTATTTTCCAGCACTGCCTTAACCCTCTTGGATATGGAGTTTACCAAAGCTTAACAGGTTGCCACTGGAGTCCTCTTCCACTCCTCCATGATGACATCACGGAGTTGGTGGATGTTAGAGACCTTGCACTCCTCCACATTTACATTGTAGCAAAGTGTAATTTCTTCAGTGTTGTCCCATGAAAAGATATAATAAAATATTTACAAAAATGTGAGGGGTGTACTCACTTTTGTGAGATACTGTATATAAAATAATATGCAAAGTAGTTGAAGGGAAGCTTTCAGAATGGCAAAGATGTTTTTATTACAATTATGTGACTAGACTGCAGTTCCTCCTTGAACACAGGGGGGGGGTGGGATATTTCATGTAGATCAATGGAGGCTTCACCTCCCTGTTATTCTGAGACACAGCCTTGAGGGGCGTGACACAGCCTGTGACCGGCAGAAATCTGCCCACACCATGAATAATCCCAAAAAATAATAAAGATTTGATTTCAAATATATAATTGTATGACAATTTAAAACAGATGATTAATATTACCGTATTTATCGGCGTATAACACACACTTTTCCCCCTGAAAATAGGGGGCAAATCATGTGTGCATGTTATACGCCGATATATGGCTGCCTCTTAGGGGAAGGAGGGGGCGAGCACCGCCGGATTACACAGAGCCGGGATCTCCTGTGTACTCGTCGCTCACAGTCAATTACAGTCCCGCCTCCTGGCACAGCTCCTAGCATAAACGGCACATGTCCCGGCATTGGACCCGTGTTCTGCCTGACATAGGAGCCGGGCCAGGAGGCAGGACTGTGAGTGACACAGGAGTACACAGGAGATCCCAGCTCTGTGTAATCTGGCACCGGTGAGGCTGCATTGATGGGAAAAGGCGAGTCTTCAGATGGGCACTGGTGAGGCTGCATTAATGGGCAATGGCGAGGCTGCAGATGGGCACTGAGCAGGCTGCATTGATGGGCAAATGCAAGGCTGAAGATGGGCACAGATCAGGCTACAATGATGGGCAATGGCAAGGCTGCAGATGAGCACTGATCAGGCTGCAATGATGGGCAATGGTGAGGCTGCAATGATGGACAATGGTGAGGCTGCATTGATGGGCACTGGTGAGGCTGCAGAGGGGCACTGATAAGGCTGCACTGACCCTTATTTTGCTTCAAATTTCAAAAGTTATTTTTCCTGCAACTTCCCTCTTAAAAATAAGGTGCGTGTTATACACCGATAAATACAGTAATTATTTATTTTTTACCACTTCCGGGCTGCCGCACACCGATATACATCATAATTTTGAAGAGAAATATCATTGTTATGGCAGCAGCTAGCTGCCATAACCCCAGTATCCTCTTCTTCAGCCGGCGGTCCGGTTTCCGATAATAGTGGTCTCTGCGGCGGATTCACCACGAGATCACATTTATCGGTGGCGGGATAGGGCCCCCCCTCCCGCCGCACTACGGTGCCCTCTGCCGCTCACCGGAGCCGTCGGTAGCAGCGGAGGCGATCGGAACATTCTTGGTGTTAGGTATGGAGACGAGTGAGGGGAAGATTGCCCCCACCCTTCTCCATACCATTGCAGGGCAGAAGCGACGTCAAAACGTCGCTTCCGCCCATAGCTCTTAAAGGGGAATTTTTTTTTCGTTTTAAATGACAATTTTTATTTATTTTATTTTTTTTTTGCATTTTAGCGTAAATATGAGATCTGAGGTCTTTTTGACCCCAGATCTCATAATTAAGAGGTCCTGTCATGCTTTTGTTCAATTACAAGGGATGTTTACATTCCTTATAATAGGAATAAAAGTGACACCATTTTTTTTTAAAAGAACAGTGTAAAAATAAAAAATAAAAGGTGAAATAAATAAGATTTTTTTTTTTTTTTTTTAAACGCGCCCCATCCCGCCGAGCTCGTGTACAGAAGCGAACGCATATCAAAATGGTGTTCAAACCACACATGTGAGGTATCACTGCAATCGGTAGAGCAAGAGCAATAATTCTAGCCATAGACCTCCTCTGTAACTCAAAACATGCAACCTGTAGAATTTTTTAAACCTCGCCTATGGAGATTTGTAAGGGTAAAAGTTTGTCTACATTCCATGAGCGGGCACAATTTTGAAGCATGACATGTTGGGTAACAATTTACTCGGTGTAACATTAACTTTCACAATATAAAAACAATTGGGCTAACTTTACCGTTGTCTTATTTTTTATTAAAAAAAGTGTATTTTTTCCAAAAAGAGTGCGCTTGTAAGACCGCTGCGCAAATACGATGTGACAGAAAGTATTGCCACAACCGCCATTTTATTCTCTAGGGTGTTAGAAAAAAAATTTGGTGTTAGAAGTAATTTTCTAGAAAAAAAAATGTTTTTAACTTGTAAACAACAAATCTCAAAAAGAGGCTTGGTCCTTAAAGCGGAAGTAAATCATCGATTTAACAGCTTCAAAAAAAAGTTACGTTCCCGGCATGCCGTAGAATGCTAGCTGTCACGTTGGTTGTGCTCTCAACAAAACTGTCGAACCATCCAATGGCTGGAGTCATAACTGATCACATGTGCAGCATCATGGCAGTTGAAGATTAGACAGAGACCAAGATGGCAGCTTCCTTGGCTGAAAATTATAGGAGGGTTTACTTCCGCTTTAAATGGTTAATCTGTATTCCAAAGGCTGTTTTTTTTTTTAACACGTGACCAGCAGCAGAGGACTAGAAGCTCCTTCTGCTTATGTTTCCCTGCAGACAGGCTGAGAAAGCTCTGGGTCATGTGACAGCTGTATATCGATTAGGAAAAGTAATAATAATAATTACAGTGCAATCATCCTCATACAGAAGGGACAATATAAATTAAATGTTGTGTGTTTAGTATCACTTTAAAGTGGTTGTAAACCCTCCTGGGGAAAAAAAACAACAACAACACCCTGCAAGATAAAGGCATAATGAGCTAGTATGCATAGCATACTAGCTCATTATGAATTACTTACCCGACAACGAAGCCCCCGCAGCCGTCCTCGTCTCCCCCTCCGGCCGGCGACATCTATCCCAGAGGTTTTTTCCGGGTATCACGGCTCCGGCGCTGTGATTGTCCGGAGCCGTGATGACGTCACTCCAGCGCATGCGCGGTAGCCACCGGGAACGGCACAGTAAAAACTGAAGCAACAGCACGTACGTGCCATTGCTTTAGTTGGCTTAAGTGCTCATGTGCCGCATGAAGTTGGCACATGCAAATACAGGGATATCTCCTAAACCGTGCAGGTGTAGGAGATATCCAGTGCAGCTACAGGTAAGCCCAATTATAGGTTTGCCTGTAGTTTAAAGTGGTTGTAAAGAGTTTACAACCACTTTAATGGCCCTGTAACTGTTTTTTTTTAATAGTTTCTTACTGTGTTTCTACCTCTGTGCAACATCCTTCATGAGTTCCAAAACCTCTCCTTTTCCCCTCACTTCTGTTTATCTGGAACAAGTGGTGCATGTTAGTTGTTGTAATGTGCATTGCTCTATGCACAATCCAATCCCATAATCCCCAGTCCATAGTTCCTAGTCCATTCTGGGAGTGAGCAAGTGGGGTGGATACGTTCCTCCATACAGTGGGACCATGGAGAATGAACGTAGTCACCCCCTAACAGAAAGTCAGATCACAGAATTTGGAGATTTGGAGGAAGCTGAGAGCAATATAAGTTACTTTTTGAGATTAGAATACATACTTGATTGGCTTTTTTAATACAAATTGATATCTTTCTCATGGCAGTGACATGTAAAAATGCTCACTGTAATCAAATCTGCAGAGCACTATAAATATAAAAAATGTATCTGATTTACATACAGTAGTTAAAAGTTGTTGGGTTGAAACATAGAATCAGTAACTGAATTCTTTAAAACAAGTATAGGATTTGTGGAGTTCTATGGTCTATGTAAAATACACAATTTTGTAAATACAAAATTGTAAAAATAAGCCTTGCCACCAGAGGTGCAAGGATTTTACAGCATCTTTGTAGCAAAAGGGTTAAGACCAGCCCCCAATCACGTTTCCAGCCTACACAGTGAGGAGAGTTCCTCCTCCAGACAGCTACAAAGAGTCATTTGGTTTATAAGCAGACAGAGCTGAGGCGACAGAAGAGTTCAGATGTGCTTGTCAGTTATCCCATTCTCCTTGTAACCACTGAGAACTGAAGAAAGAAGTTCTGTATACACAACAGGAAAACTACTTGATGAAGAATTATTAGTTTAATTGAGACAGGATCTAAAAGCAGCACCGCAATGAAGCTTTTTTCAATTTTAATGTTGCTCGTTACGTTAAACGGCGTTAAGAGCTGGGGTCTCTCCCCTGAAAAAAATAATCAATATGCCTCCTGGGATGAAATGAATGTGATTGCTCATGGACTACTCCAGCTAGGGCATGGCTTGAAAGAGCATGTGGATAAAACTAAAATTCATTTGAGGGAGATCACAGGCAAGTTAAACCAACACAATGTTTCTATGGCAGCACTCCTCAATAATGCCAAAGAAGTCAGAGACAGTGCAGATGTGCTGAAGGACAGGATGCAGAAGCTGGAGCAAAGAGATAAACAATTGCAGGACCTAACTCTACTCCTCCGAGAGAAGCTGCAAGGGGTCAGTAAGGACAGAGAGGTCCTGGACAGTAGGCTGCAGAACATAGAAGAAAAGCTCTGGCATTTTGAACCAAGCAACAATGACAATATTAGTGCCAAGGAAGATGTTCAGAGCATTCAGGTAAGCTTTAACTTTAATTTCTTTCATGTTTTTCTTGATAGGTACAGGAATCTAATAAGTGGACATGCAACATTACATAAAAAAACACCCCATTAATATATACAGAATATAGCCTCTTTCTATGCATAACTTGTTTCATAAGTACTGTGGGTATTTTTTTTTCCTTTTTTTTTTTTTTGGCTGGAGAGGGATTAGAACACCCATCTGTTTTTATTTCTGCCTGTGCCCCTCACCAGAACAGGGATAGAGGAGAAATCTTCCAATGTGAACACTCTCACTTTCGAGGGGTTTTCTCTCACTTACCGTTTTGGCTATGGGACAGAAAGCAAAGGGAAATCTCCCCAATGGGTCACAGGCAGTGACCTGTTCATTAGGGGCACTGGGGCGCCACTCCCTCTCTTCTCGTTACCTCCCTATATGCAGTGGATAGATTCATGCATAGCATGAATCTATCCATGGCCACCCCCTATTCACGTGTCTGGCCCCTTTCAGGGCACTGGGCACATGAATTACAGTGGCAAGGTTTTTTTGTGAAGCACCTGATTAGAGCCAGAGGCTCTAATAGGCTTCAAAATAGGGCGGGCTCGGGTCGCAGAGAATGCGTCCAGAGCCCACCCAGGTGTGTTGCAACAGCAAATGAATATTCGCTGTTACAACACTGATCCTCCTGGCCAATTGGGAAGCAGGTATGAAACCCATTTCCCAATTGGCGAAAAGGTCAGGCGATCCTATTGGATGCCTAGCACCGGGAGGAGCAGAGAGGAGACACACCGCAGAAACTGCTCCAGGAGAGGGCACCGGAGCAGTTTTCCCCTAGCCCGCCACGCTGGAAGATGGCCGAATCTGTTCCGACCACTGCTCTCACTGCCCAAATCCAGGGTAAGGACAGTGGGTGGTGGTGTTGGTGAGGTGTGTTAGTGCCATGCTGCTGGGGGGGTGGCATTAATGGTGGCAGTTGTGCTTGTGCCACTCCACCAGCGGCTCAGGGAGGTTGTTTGCTGCTCCCCCCCAAAAAAAAACACCAGCCACCACTGGTCACAGGTAGCAAAAAAGAAATTGACAGTGTTTACAACCCGTCTTTACTCTATCCAAAAAAAACCTCCCTGTAGGTTTGCACAAACTATTTTTAATGATTGTGGGGGAATCTCAAGAGGTAGACCCTGTGTTAGCATCTATGAGTGTATTGTATGGAGTGCAGCACAGGTAGCAGATGTGTATGCATTTTTCTTTAAAGAAACATTGGGGGAGGTATGCAAGAGAGGCTGGTTATTGGTGGGGTGAAAGATGCAGGGGGTGCAGAATGTAGAGTAGTGGGAGATCTAGTGGCAGCAGAGAGATGGGAAATTGGAGATACAGGGGTGTACAAAGTGTAGGGGGTGCAGAGTGTTGGGGTAGTGGGGGTACAGGGAGTACAAAGTAAGGTGTAATAGGGGATGCGGAATGTGGAGCAGTGTGGGGTGCAGAATCTGAGGTAATGGGAGATTTAGGGAGTGCAGGATATGGGGTAGTGGGGACCTGCAGAGGGTGCAGAGTTTCAGGGTATTGGGAAAACAGGGGGGTGGTGGAGGATGTAGGAGATGCAGAGTGGGTATAAGAGGGAATGCAGAGGGTGCAGGGAAGATGGGAGATGCATCGGAAGTGTGTGGAAAGACACAGGGGAAGAGGGGCAGGCTGGCAGGCTGTACAGGGCCAAATGATTTTTAATGGCAGCCCTTGGAATGGACTGGAAAAGTTGTCTTCACCAAGGTTAGACGCACCCTCCCCAGTTGGTCGGTCACCGACCCTGCACTTACCCTATCTAGGTCGCGGTGGCTCTGGGCGGCGGCTTCCCCTTCGTCTCGCCCTCCCCTGCATCACGCCATGCATCTCATCCCTCCTCTCCTCTGTGCGTCTCCTCCCTCCTCCTAGGATCGCCTCTCCTTTTGGATGATGAGTCTCAGGACCTGCTTCCTGATTGGCTGGGAGGAGAATCAGTGTGACAATAGCAAATATTCATTCACTATTGTCACACAAGTGGGTGTGCTCGATCTCACTCTTTTTTTAAGCCTATTAGAGCCTCTGGCTCCAATCACGTGCTTTTTCAAAGCCAAGTTAGGTCTTTTATAATTGAGAGAGTGTGGGGATCTTTGGGTGAGATCTCCCCTGCATTATTTTGAGAAGTCAGTGGGTGACTGAAGTAAACAGCATCAACCTATTTAGACACATGTATCAATATGTCTCTTACTATTTAGAGTGTATTAATATAGTTGCTACAGTTCATGTATCAAGAAAACAGTAATAGGCTCAGGTAATCCAGGTTTTGCCTGTTTAGACAAAGCTAAAAAATATTGTGATTTAATAATAAATATTACCTATTCTAAAAAAAAAAAAAGCTGCCTAAGTTTTGTAAAATGTAATACACGGACTGCATTGTTTCATATATGCTGCATCTAGAATGCTCTGAAATCATTTCTTATCCAAAAATAAGTGCAATAACTTACAGTAAAGAGAGTATAATATCATTTACAAGCAGATAGGGATTTCTGGCTTCCATTTGACTCAGCTTCCTACATGCCTGTTACAGTTAAATGACTCAGAATGCATTGAAGCTAGAAACAGCAAAGTAAGTGGGATTTTCGGAAGGAGGTCAGCAATGAAATTTAAATAATTGTTTCAGTTCCAGTTTTTTTTAAATGTATCGCCATAACCCCTGCGGGGCGGCTATGTATTTTCTGGGCTTACCGATTACCTCCTCCTTGTAGCTCGTCGTTCGTTGTCTAGGGGTTCCCAGGGTTAGTACCCAGTAATTGCAGAGACCGATATTCAAAGTCCTTTTGAGAATTTTTATTTGCAAAAAAACGTTGAAACATAACACAGTCTCTTAGTTGGGAATAGAGGGCATGGGTGATAAAGCTCAGGCACTTCAGAACTGCTGACATCAAATAAATGTCTCCTTAGATAGCCCAGAGAGTAGCCACTCGCAACTGGACTCTTCACTGTTGGATAAACCTTTGTCTGTACATCTAGCAGCCAACAAGTGATTCAGAATTAGCACAGTCTCTGCCACAGACTAGGTTGTGAAACTTCAAGTGAACAATGTAAAAGTCTCTGCCACAGACTGTTGTAACCGAAGAATGGGTTAGGAACTTTTCCTATGGTACCTGAATCTTCCAGCCGTTTCGGCGATACCGTAGAAAATGCGGATTCACCAGTGTCCATACATCTCAGCTCCCAGGCTCTTACTGAGCAGTCAGCTTCATGGCCCTCCTCTGAAGAGTCCTCCGCTGGTCGCGTGTACGAGTTGCTGTGCCTCTCCAATCCTGAGAGGACACTTCAGAATCCTCCTTCAGTTACTGGGCCTCGAGCTAGCCAGTTCCGAGGCTCGGGAATGGATGGATCCCCCATGAGGGCCTCTGGGGCTGGTCAGGGTGACCAGGCTTATGGGGGCAGCAGACACTCCTGGGTCCGGGACCCCTCACGGGGTGGGTCCGGACCGGAACCAGGAATCAAAAAGCAAGCCGAACCCTGAACACGTGACTTCAGCCTCTTAAATACCCCTTCCCAGATTACATAGCAGGGCCAAACGCGCCCACTGATTGGCTCCGAGAAAGATTGGTACCTAATACGTCCAACCAGGCTGCGTTCTCAGCCTGTCACAGGTGCTCACCTCACCTATGACCAGGCAGAACTCCAGTACAGCCCAGCCAAACTGACGCCAAAGTACAAACCTAGAACAATTAACCCCCAGAACTCAGTTACAGTTCTGTAAAAAACTAAATTTACAGAATAGCGCACACTTTAGAAAAGTGTCGGCACTACATAAAGGAAGATTATTATATGTGAAGTTGGTCCATATTTAACTCAAAATGAAATATTAATTAATCAAATTATAACTTTTTCTAAAACTGTCTTGTACAAAGAAAAATCTCAGCCATTGGAGACACACGTAGATGAATATTTAGGTGTTGTATTAAGAATACATCTTTTCATTAATATTTTTAGGCACGTTATATCACGGACATTTTATTTGTCAAGCCTCACATTTTCAGACAAAGGTAAAAATGTTAACTTCAAAAAGCAGAAATAATGTATAACTGTTACACTATTTGCTCTATTTCAGTCACAAATGGAAATCCAGAGCAAAAGAATCAGTGAACTTTTGGAAAAGATTAAATTCCAGCAATATAAACTGGACAAGCAAAATCTGCAGATTAAAAATATACAAAGCAAAGTAAGTCAACATTTCTACTGCTTCTTTTTGCAAAGCACTCATGTATTCAGGGTGAAGACAACCTTGGTAATAGCCATATCCCTGGAGAACAATTGTGATAATTGTGAAAAAGCCTTTTCAACCAGGTTTCCATAGGTTGTTAGGGGTTTCTTGAGCAGCGGATGGATTGATCTCCCACCTCATGGTGCTTGCATAGTTCTTGCATCAGTATTATTCCACAGAGTCAATTGTGTGGGACCAGTGAAGCCCTTCCTCTTCTCTCTTAAGTAAGTAGCCACTGACTCCATTATTCTTTTTACCTGCCTGTAAGGGTGACATTCTTTCCACTGTTCAACAATATCAGGCACATTCTGGTCAATGATCCTCAGTGTAACAGGGCATTCTTCCCATTTGCCACCAATGTAACAACAGATTCTTGCCACTGATGGCAACCAGTGTAAGGGGGCCTTCCTTCAACTGAGTACCATTGTATGTGTGTCCTTCTTCAACTAACCACTAATCTAAGGGATCACCACTCCCTCTGAAAGTAAATAAAAGTTGACCCACCAAAAAGCTAGTGTTTAAACATTTGCATATATTATCAGTTTCATAGTAAAAAAAAAGTATACATTATCATTCACATAAATATAAACAAAAAATTCCTACCATCCAACCAACTTCTAGACAAAAGCACAGTATCACCTGTATCAGAGCAAGGGTCAATTACAAAGTCGTTCCACCTCCAAGATTTGCACATTTTGTCAAACAGTAGAGTGGGAGATTGGCTTGTACTTACACTGCCTCCCCCCCCCTTATCCTCCCTTTACAACCCCCTCCATACTTATCACTCCCTACCCTTAGCCCTTATCCCCTTCCTCTCCTCTCCCCCCTCTCTTCCTGGGTCCACCCCTTTTCTACCTCTCCCCTATCCCTCATACTCCCTTTTGGACCTCCACTGGACATTTCCCCCCCTAAGATACGCCGTGACCCCTGCCTACTCCATTACAGAGGTGCAATCTTTTTGTTAACACAACACTTATTGAATTATCTTTACTGTTTTAGACCCCTTTCACACTGAGGCGTTTTTCAGGTGCTTTTGGGCTAAAAATAGCGCCTGTAAAGCTCCTGAAAAACGGCTCCCCTGCAGTCTCAGTGTGAAAGCCGGAGTCCTTTCACACTGAGGCGATGTGCTGGCAGGACGTTAAAAAAACTCCTGCAAGCAGGTCCTAAAGTGCCCCTGCCCATTGAAATGAATGGGCAGCCTCGCCGAACTGCCCGCAAAGAGCCTCTGCAGTGGCGCTTTGCGAGGCGTTTTAACCCTTTTTCGGCCACTAGCGGGGGTTAAAATCACCCTCTGCAAAACTACGGTAAAAAAAAAATAGTGGCGTTTTACCGCCGACGCCTCAGTGGGAAAGCAGCCTTATGGTTTATGTATTGTTGTATACTGTTACTACTAATATTTGATACCATGTACCCTCTGGTGGACAACACATGCTGATACTGTATTGCAGATTCTCGCATTAAGTATGTAACCATATCTGCTGAACCATCTCTGTACTAAATTGTTTGTTTATCAATAAATGTTATGGAACAATCAAAAATTACAAAGTGGCACAATGAGGAGATCTTGTAAACATCTACATAATAGTATGTGGTATAATACCAGGAAAGCAGCACAAAGGAACACAGACACCTGGAGGCAGGTGGAGGTGAATGTAACCAACAATGTTTCAGGGTGAAGAACCTTTTCTCAAGCCAAATTTTAGATGGGAGATAGCTGGTATTCAGATGATAGTGTGCTTTTGACCATTGCTGTAATACAGGTGATAGTATACTTTTGATAGAATAAACTTGCTGCGTCCCCTTATATGTTATCAGTAGCACCACATCCCAACATAGTATAGAAAAAAGAAATCGGGCTTGTTCACATGAAAATATAGCATCATGGAAAGATAAGGGTGTCATGGTTATGCAGTAATCTTTCTCAGTCAGCTTACCTCTCCTCATGTGTTCAGACTAAGAGGCCAGCCACTCTCACCTGGCTGTTTTTATAACCTCTCCTCTAAGCATGGCTCCACCCCAGGCCCTATTAGGGAACCCTATATTAACTTGTGCACTGGAAGCCAGCGGTGCTGATCAACCATTGTGTATTCATTGTGTGTTTGGCTTCCTGTTTCCTGCTTGCCGTGTGCTCTTTGTTTGTCTCTGTTACCCACCTTGGCGTGTTCTTGACTATTTCTGTCTGCTTGTGACCCTGACCTTTTGGCGTGTCCCAGACTATGCCTGTTTGCCTGTGACCCTGAACCTTTGGCATGTACTCTGTTGTTCCTGTCTGCTAGTCGCCCTGACTTCTGCCTTATCCCTTTACTATCCTTGTTGTTCCAGCCTGCTGCTTCCTTCTCCTATAGTCTACCGCGAGCTGCGAGACCCTGGGGGCCACGACCTGGAGCCAGACTGCAGCGCAGTCCATGCTCACCACTAGTGAACACCTGCTGGCTCTTAGACTCCACGCCCTGGGGAATCTATGCTCTAGCTCCCACTGGGATCTGTGTTAGTGATCCAGTTGACCTGCTTCTTGAACCTCCCTGGGTACTATCCGCAGCAGTCAGTCCTAGGGTCCACTATCTTAGCGGTGCACTTCCAACTCCTATGAAGTGCATCTGTCACCTGGTCTCAGGTGACCTGACAAAGGGACTTTTCTTGAGGTGTGTGTGTGTGAATTGATCAAACAATTTATAAACGTATTATGGAAAGTTATATGTTTTTATTTTTCACATATTATAATTCATCCTAAACTCAATAAAGAGTAATTTTACATTTGTACAGTCATATTTCCATATACCTCTACCCATACACTATGTCATTTGATATGTATCCTATAAGGATCTCAATTATCTTGCAATCTCAGCAGGGGATGAGCAGACACATTCAATTCCTTTGGGTTTGAGCGGCATTATGTTTAAATTCATGGTGTAAGCTTTATGTGCACCCTTTTGAATTGAAAAGCTCCCATTTTTTTACACTCAAGAACCCATTTTATGAGCCCTTTTCTCCCTCGGTAGTGTCATAAGATTTCTCTGCCTTAATGGGCTCCCAGGTTGATAATGCAGAGACTGGAAAAGCGCCCTCAGCTGCGTCCCTTTTTGTCTTCGCATCATTGTGGAATTCTCTCTTTTTTTTTTTTTGAATTTTAATTTTAATTTTAATTTTTTGCCAAACATTTGTTACACGTATTTGCACCATTAAATGAAAACCTAAAAGGGCTTTCCATTTAGTACACCTCTTGCACTCTCTATCTCAAATGGAAATTTTGAATCCATACAGTACCCGTGCATTATCGTTTTTTATCCATTCCCCCCCTTATTCCTTTCTACCTGGTGGAAAAAAATCGTTTTCTTTTAGTGCAATTAAGGGTGAGTTAAATTTTAATTTAAGAGTCTTGTGCATTTTATCCTAAACTTTCAAGGTGTTCCTAGTGATTGGATGTGTTTTTTCTCCTAGTATTCTGTATTTGGGGGGATTCCAAATAATTTTCCCTAACTGTGCTTCACTAAGTGCTTCCTCTAAACTTACCCACCTCTTTAAGTTGTGTGCCTTCCCCCATTCTGGGATTCTTAATAAAACTGATGCGTAATAATAGTTTGTGATGTCGGGCACTGCCAGACCCCCCTGGCTTTTGTCTAGTTTTAAGGTTTGGATTGAGATTCTATGTAACTTCTGTTGCCATATGAAATTCATAATTATGGTTTTTAGTTTCCTCAGATACTGTTCGAGTAGAGAGATTGGGACCATCTGAAACTTGTAGGTTATCAGCGGGAGAATCATCATTTTGACTGCATTAATGCGACCGAGCCATGATATTCGTCTGGTTTTAAACTCTTGGCATTTTTTTTTAACTTCGTCTAGTAAAGGTATATAGTTGGCCTTATACATTTTCCCTATGGTGTTGGTCAGCTGGACGCCTAAATATTTAATTTGCTTCTTCCAGGGGAAGTTGTGCTCCCTCATCACGTCTCGCTTTTCCCTCTTGTTCATGTTGATACTAAGTATGAAGGATTTTGCTAAGTTAATCTTAAAATTGGATACCTCGCCATATGCCCCGATGTTCTTGAGGATGTTGGGCTATGATTTCTGAGGTGAGCTTACATAAAATAGCACATCGTCTGCAAATGCCGCAAGTTTGTGTTCCTCCCCCCCGCCGCGCACCCCTCTATACCCGGATTCCCTCTTATTGTTGCCAGAAGGGGCTACAGGTATAGGACGAGGGGAGAGGGGGCAACCCTGTCTTGTCCCATTGTGCATTTCGAAGAGGGAGGATATAGTTCCGTTCACTTTAATGTTAGCTTTTGGGTGTCTGTAAAGAACTCTTATTTTCTGGATAATTTTTGGTCCAAATCCCATGTTCTCTAGGGTCTTAAACAGGAACCCCCAGCCTACTCGGTCAAATGCTTTTTCTGCATCAATGGACAGTAGTAGACTGGGGGTCCGTGTGTCCCTCATTCTTTGCGTCACTAGCAGAGTTTGCACGCTGTTGTCTCTGCCTTCTCTACCCGGCGTGAATCCCACTTGGTCTGGGTGTATCAACGTGCCCAGGCTTCCCTTTATACGCTCGGCCAAGATCTTGGCATAGAGTTTTGTTTCAAAAACAACAGAGATATAGGTCTATACCCTGCGCACGTCGAGCCATCCTTCCCTTCCTTACGTAATACCGTGATCGTAGCTGACAGAGAAGCCTCGCTCATGTCAAACTCGGAGCCCAGGCCATTCATATAGCTAAGGAGTCTGGGAATCAAAATCTCTCTATAGGTTTTATAATATAGGGCTGTGAACCCGTCAGGCCCCAGACTCTTACCCAATGGCGAGTTGTTTAAGGCTCTCGATATTTCCTCCTCCGAAATAGGTCTTTCTAGCGACTCCTTCTCCTCTAGTCCCAAGGACTGCAATTTTGCCCCTCTCAGAAAATCATTGATTTTGTCTCTGCCCCCCCCCCCCTTTTTTATCCTTGCTCTTTAAACCAACTGAGTAAAGCTCCTCATAAAAATCCCTAAACGTCGATGCGATATCTTTTGAGAGAAACCTCACCTCTCCTTTATTGTTTATGATTTTTTCTATAAAGTTTTTAGACTTGTTTTTTTGGAGCAGTCTTGCCAGGTGTTTGCCTGACTTATTGCCCCAGGTATAACGGTCTTTGGCGATTCTGTTGTACACTTGTTTTACTTCCTGTTCTGCTAGTTCTTTTAACTCTTCCCTCTTGAGGATTATTTCTTGGAGTATTGCCTGATTCTGATTAACTCTAACGTAAGTATGCATATAAAAGCAAAGGAGAAGGCCTTCAAAAAATACAAGGCTGAGGGATCATCATCAGCATTCCAACTTTACAAAGAATGCAACAAGAAATGTAAGGGAGCAATCAGAGAGGCTAACACAAAAGGCACATTGTAGAGGAGAGAGAAAAAAAACAAGAAATTCTTTAAGTACATAAATAGTAAGAAAGAGAGGTCAGATCATATTGGTCCCCTAAAGAATGATGAAGGGAATCTGGTTACTAAGGATGGAGAGATGGCAAAGGTATTGAATGTATTCTTCTCTTTAGACTTCACGATGGAATCAGGGGGCTTCAGTAACCAAAACTGCAATGTTTATCCTCATCACACATCACAGGAAGCACCCTCATGGCTAACAGAGGACAGAATTAGAAATAGACTTGAAAAACGTAACATTAATAAGTCACCAGGACCAGATGGCTTGCACCCAAGGGTCCTTAAAGAACTTAGACCATTGTTCCCAGTTTTTACGAACAGTCTACTGACTGGAATGGTACCAGCTGATTGGAGAAAAGCCAATGTAGCACCAATATTTAAAAAGGGGCCAAGATACATCCCTGGGAATTACAGACCAGTTAGCCTAACATCAATTGTATGCAAGATCTTGGAGGGGATGATAAGGGACTACATACAAGAGTTTAGTAATGAC